>JAGFBZ010001824.1:0-600000 GCA_018398805.1 Hirundichthys speculiger
AAGAAATACGAGTATAAGAACTGCAAATATAAATCACTAATTTCCCTATTATTCTACTGTGGTTCGTAATAAACTTTTATATCTACTGATACATGAACATACTTTGGGAGATTACTGGTTGTGATGAAAAACAAGTAATTAGAATCAAACACCAGTACCTGATGGATGACAAAGTTTTCATGCAATCGCCATTTTGATTATTACATTTATTTTTTACTTTCTATTATAAATGTGTGTCTACAATCAAGTTCCCTGGTGTATGCCAGCTAAGTTATCAATCAGATCTGTTGTTTTTACTCCAATCAATAGTCTTCTGGACTTCATGATTGAATTTGGCATGAAAACCTACGCAAGATGATGACCACCACATATAGAGAATATTTGAAATTAAGAATTAAGCATTCAAGGGTCATAAAAAATACGTGCTGCCAGTAGCTACAGGATGTGTGGCTACAAGCAGAGCCCGTGCACTGAAAATCACCCACCTTCAAAAAACCACAGTGGAAATGGAGAAGCATGTGTGGACTTAAAGACTGAGGCAACCTCAGAGTCTGCTGAGGTCAAGTCTATTTAGGGAGTAGACAGCCTGACTCCTTCAGGAACCAGGCGGAGGAAATGACAGACTACCACACAGAAGTAAGAGTATCGCACAATATAAGGAAAAAAAGAGAGAAGTTTTAAACTGAAACTCTTGTTCCATACACAACCAGCAAGTGACTGCTGATTTCAAGTGTTCTGTGACCGCTGTCTACACTACAGTGTGTGTGTGTGTGCGTGTGTGTGCACTTGCGCATATGTATTTTGCATTTAAAAACACATACTTTCAAATTCTGTCACTCAAGTAAAAGGATTTTTTTATTTGTTTAAATTTTCAGTCTCACAAAATTTCAAACGTAACTTGGCATGCCTGTTAAATGTACCTCCATGTCATTGGTGGTTTTGTTTTGTTTTGAAAACGTGAAATTAGGGCATTTTCACATAGTCTGACAGTATATGACAGCTAAAACCCCATATTGTGGTTATGATTTTTCAGGGGAATTTGGACATGGGGAAGCATTTACATGTCAGCTGTCAGAAAGCTGTTCTCCCTTTTGAGAAAACACAGACACATGAACATTTCTATTGTATTCTGTGGAAAACAAATTAACAGATTGCAATAACAGAATGTAACCTATTATTTCAATTGAGTGCAGAATTATAATGCAGAACTGAGGTACATGTGCTTTGTTTTATATGATTTTGTATTTGAGGAGAAATATTCCATTGTTTAACTTACTTGAAGCTACAAGTTAAACCCACTCTATATAGCAATACCACTTCTGGACTAGGAACAACGTGTCTTGTAATACCCCTCTGTACCATTAGAGATGCACTTTATTGTATCTTATGCCAGAAGCTTTAGCAAGAACGTTTGTGTGATATGCTGCACCCATGTGGCCAGAAGTGCTCCATAGTCTGGCTGTAAAGATCCAATTATATGCTTTTTCTGCATTTCAAGAGTTCAAAACTGACATCAGCTTCCATATAGAAACATCCTCCAGTTATCTCTGTTGCTGTGGCACGTGACTGGCAGAAAAACTGTCTAGTTTGAGAAGGTAACCAGGTGTAGGTGTAGGATTAGGGTTACGCTCAAAGTGAAGATGCTGAAATACTCCGATAAAGTGGACTGGGAGGCTCTCCATGCTAAATTTGAACTATCAGCACAGGCAGCGAGCTGGCCAGAAAACATTAAAAATCTACAGCCGGCCATGTGTCTTACAAATGAAGCACAAACGTGCCTGTTGCTGCTTAGCCAAATGAAAAAGGTGGCTATGATGCTTTCGTTGGGGTTGTACAGTGGCATTTTGGGCAATGCAGCCTCTCTGGTGCCTTAGGGATGCCTGAAATTGTTTAACATTAAAATATTTCTCCGTGGTGAGAATGGAAGTTGACTTGTATTGTCTTTTTCTTACAAGAAAGACAAGAGACAATTTTGTCTGGACACAGGAGTGTCAGCAAGCTTTCAGCTCTTAGAGGAAGGCCTTGTCAGAGTTGTCCATCTTTGACCCCCAGATCCCAACCTGCTGTTTGTGTTGGACACAGATGCCAGCGATGTGGGGATGGGGACAGTGTTGAGCCAGGTAGGGCCAGAGGGAAAAGAGTGGTAATGTAGTATTTCAGTCAGTCAGACTTTCAATAAAGCAGAGCAGCGCTATTGTGTGACACACAGAGAGCTCCTTGCTTTCATGTTAGCACAAACGTTCCCCTGGATCAGTTTTGTGCCCAGTTGCAACAGCTGGGAGTGGGGGCCCAGATGGAGTGAGTGAAGGTGGACATCATGGCCCTGTATCTCCCCACAGACAAGGTTAACCGTTATGTTCAGTCCACCATGGGCTGTTGTACAAAATGCCCAGAGGCATACGCCATACCAGACCAGGAAGCAGAGACTGTTGCAGATGCCCTGGTGAGGGGCATGTATGCCAGGTTTGGGCAAAAATTTTAAATCGGGCATGTCCGCGGCTATGTGTCAGTGCCTGGGGTCACAAAAGACTCAACCTACTCCTTTACACGCTCAGAGCGATAGACTAGTAAGTGGTTCAACAGAACCCTTGCAAAACAGCTCACCATCCTCATTACAGACCACCAGTGAGATTGGGACATGTACACCCCCACCCCCCATTCCTGTTGGCTTACAAGTCCACTGTGCAAGATTCCATCTTATGTACACCCACCCTCCTCCTGTTTTGGCAAATTCCAAGATATACCGACCAGGATAAAAATATGCCAGGAGACTCCAGAACCAGATGAAGTCCACCCCTTCCTTTTACCCTCGACCAGCTCCAGAAAGCAGGCATAAGGCAGAAAAGAAACCATGACACAAGGGCCAGAGGGGGGGACTGGTGTAGTTGTATAGTCCAAAGAGAAAGAAGTACCTTAAACTGTACAGTCACCGGGTGTGGCCTTGTGAAGTACTGGAGAAGCTTGGGAAGATCTGGCCCCATACAGAGGTGATGCACAGCCACAGCTCTGCCCTGGACCCTCCACACCATTCTCGGGAAACATGACGGCCACACCCCCAGACTGTTCCCCCTGTTAGTTCCCCACATCCACCATTATCCTTGAACTCACCCCCTGCTCCCCAGCAAGTTGTTCCAAGACTGCAGCCACAGGCGCTTATGTTTGTGAGAAAGCAGCCTCGGAGACAAAGAAGGCTCCTGGGGCAACTCTGCGACATTTTTTGTGATCCCTGGGGGCAAGGGACTTTGGTAGAGGAGGGTAGTGTAGTGATCCTGCAGTTGTGTTCATGTAATGATTTTGCACTATTGTTAAAGTGTTCTATGGTTTCTGACTGTATAAGCTGCATTGAATGCATATAGGGCAGAGGCAGTCGTGTGATTGGATGAGAAAGGCAAGAAGGCAGGACAAGTGAGTGAATGACAGAAGCCTCTGTTTTTTTAAGTGATGTGAGGTGTAAGAGTAGAGGATAGCACAGTTAGAGCTGCAGCTGTTACCCTTTCTGTTGCTGTATGTTTGGCATGGTTACAGCTGACAGTAACCCGTTCTGTTCTGTAGTAAAGCAACAGTTTGCTAAGCACCATCCTTTCATTACAGTATGGTGAAATACAATGCAATATGTTAATTAAGGTGAAATCCTAAAAAGCAAAGCTGGAAAGCTTGCATTTCTTTTCACCTAATCAATATCTCAGTTAGTAATGATGTTTATTTGCATTTATTTCATGTAAAATTCCCAATATTTTACAGTTCCACTTTCTTCAAATATGTGCTACCATTTTCAACATCAATTTAGTTTCATTTTTTTTTTTGACCAGGAAAGCATTGTGATAGGATTTTGAAAGATTTCATAGATATTATCCTCAAAGTTTCTGAATCAAGCAACTGAGAAAATAACAACAATCATCAGCAATTTGATGATATTAATTAAAAGTTTCAGCCTCATATGTTGTATGGTTGCCATTTGGCAGAGACAGCTTGTACACTTGTAACTTGAAGAAAATCTGCATCATGGCTCCACATGTTTGCGGTATACAATGCACCTGATAAAAAGTAACTCACACGTGCACATCCGAACAAGCATGGGTCACACGAATGAACCAAGTTCACAAGTGCATTACCAAGGAGGGTGCGTGTGTGTTAAAGGAAAAGTGCATATGGACATGCTTGAGATCAAGAGGAGCATGATAACAAATTGAGGAATGCACAACAGTGTGTGAGATGGAAAGCAAATGTAAGCAAATTTAAAAAAAAAAAAATGCAGAAGTACAGTGGAGGAAATAAGTATTTGGTCTGATTTTGGCACTTGTCATACTAAGAAATAAATGAACAGTCTCAGACTTCTATGGCAACTTTAACGGTTATAGATAGAATATTGAAATAATAATTTGGAAGTCATTGAGGGAAATAAGTATTTGATCCCCTAGCAAAACATGATCTAATACTTGGTGGCAAAACCCTTGTTAACAAGCACAGCTGTCAGACGTTTCTTGTAGTTGCTAACTAGGTTTGCACACACATCAGGAGTAATTTTCATCCACTCCTCTCTGCAGATCATCTCCAAATCCTGAAGGTTTTGAGGCTTGCGCTTGGAAATTTGAAGCTTCAGCTCTCTCCATAGATTTTCAATAGGATTAAGGTCAGGAGACTGGCTAGGCCATTCCATGACCTTGATGTGCTTCTTATAGAGCCACTCCTTTGTTTCCTTGGCTGTATGTTTTGGGTCGTTGTTATGCTAGAAGACCCATCCACAACCCATTTTCAATGTCCGTGTGGAGGCAAGGAAGTTGTCACCCAAGATTTCGCGGTACATGGCCCCGTTCATCTTCCCATCGATGTGGTGAAATCAACCTGTCCCCTTAAAAGAGAAACACCCCCAAAGCATACGGCTTCCACCCCCCATGCTTGACAGTAGGGGTGGTGTTTTTGGGGTCATATTCAGCATTTCTCTTCCTCCAAATACGTTGAGTTGAGTTGAGGCCAAAGAGCTCAATTTTGGTCTCATCTGACCGCAGCACCTTCTCCCAGTCTCTTTCTGAGTCATTAATATGTTCGTTGGCAAACCTGAGTCGGGCCTGAACGTGAGCCTTATTGAGCAGAAGGACCTTGTGCGGACTGCGGGATTTTAAACCATTGCGTCTCAGTGTATTACCAATAGTTTTCTTGGTGACTGTGGTCCCAGCTGCCTTGAGATCATTAACCAGCTCCTCCCGTGTAGTTCTTGGCTGATCTCTAACCTTTCTCATGATCACTGAGACCCCACAAGGTGATATCTTCCATGAAGCCCCCAGTCTAGGTCGATTAACAGTCATGTTGTACTTCTTCCACTTCCAGTGGTGCCAGTGGTCTGTGGGAGCCAACACTGGTCAAGGTTGGTCGGGGATCAAATACTTATTTCCCTCAATGACTTGCAAATTAATTTTTATTTTTTATTTCGTGTAATTTTCTCAAATTCTTTTTCAATATTCTTTCCATAACTGTTAAAATAAATCTGCCATAGATGTCTGAGACTGTTCATTTATTTCTGAACTGCCAAAATCAGCGGGGGATCAAATATTTATTTCCTCCACTGTAAATGAGATGGGGAGGGAGTTCATCTGCCAACCTGTCGCATAATTTTTAAGCATGCCACACAGCTGAGGTCTATGTGATGTTGTCATCCCCTTAACAGCTAAAATTGTCATGGCCTGGGTCGGCCATGGCAGCCCTGTGTGTGTCTGTGTCTGTCAAGTTGGCGTCTCTCCCTGTCTTTAGTGGTTCCTGTTTTACTTTGAAAGGTCTGTCTTGTCTCCATTGTTTTCTGCTTTGCTTCCTTCCTGTCGTTACCCTGATTCCCTGCACCTGCCTCTCGTTTGTTCCTCTGTGTATTTAAGTCTTCTCATTTTCCCCTGTTCTCTGTGTGTCCATTAGTCGTGTGATATGTGTTTGCCGTCCTGTGTGTTTTCCCTCTCGTCGTCTCCCTGGAACTAAGATAAGTTTATGTTTTTGTACTTTGTATTTTTTGTATTTTCGATTCTGGACTTTTGTGTTTTGTAGTGATGTTGAGATGAAGCCTCGTGAAGCAGTGTCACACATCAGCCAATTGGTTCGAGAAATGGTACATTTCTTGCTGCTTCAAATGCACATGACACCACCTACTGGTCAGGTTTATAATCACAGCTAGCTGAATCTTAAGATGTGATGCATTGAATTTATGTATCAGTTATGGCTCTTGCGAATGACTGTGAATAACACAATGTGTATGACCAAATAATTGGTCTACATAAATGATCAAGTGCATCATGAGCATATTCGGGCTGAGAACAGTGAAAGTGTTTGTGGAACTACGGAGGGGGCGCACTGAAAACCCTCGTGCAACTTGGACAATGATGACCATTAAAGGGGTGATTTTATGTATATTTATTCAGAAATAGCAATTTTTCCACAGTTTTTGCTTTTAACTGATTCCTTTTTTTTTTTTTTAGACACAATCTCTCCAGCCTTGGAGAACACCCTTTCACATGGCACAGAGGATGCTGGGCTGCATAAAAATGTTTGTGCCATCATGTACAAACTATATACATGCTATCCAAGCTATCCAGACTCTATCCACACTCTGAACTGACCGCAACTCGCCTACAAAAACCCACATTTTGAATTGAGCCTCTGCCGTTTATAAAGCTGTTAAACCCCGCAACAAGATCTGAACCACTTCCCGAAGCAGTCACGTGGTACAGTCGGGCAGCGAAGCTTCGGACGTCATCGCTTTCGGCTCCTCCCCTAAATGAAGCAAGCCTTGATACGCGCTTCGTGGACATGCCCCCTCCATTTCTCGATACGCGCTTCGAAGCCTCGGCACTCTCGTAACATCACTAGTGTTTTGATAATAAACCCTTTTTGCTTTTTGAACTCCTGCTCCTTGGTCCTCCTTCTGCCCACTCCAAACCATGACAAAAAAAGATGAAGCAAGTGATGTTGAAAACAGCCAGTGAGTGAGAGAACTGAAATTTGCAACTGCATTTTGCAGAAGGAAAAAAAGAAAAACCCAGATAACCAAACTGAAATGTGGAAACAGTTACTCAGGAAGATCAGATTGTGATTGGACAGGTTAAAATTAGATTTGGGCTGCCATTGTAAACACTGTCTTCTCTCAAGTAAAAGGTGTGTGGGTGTTTTAACACCCACTTCTCTGTGGATTTCTGCACATGACAGTGAATTATGCAGGAGCATGAAGCTACTCTGTTTGGCTATAAGAAGAGCTTGTCCTTCTCTCTGTTAAGTGTTATAGAGAGCTGTGGAAAAGAATGCAAGCACATGGAACTTCACTGGCAATGTTGTCATCAGAGAGTATTTCAAACACAGGGAGGTGTGGATGTGAAAAGTCCTCGTAATCCAAGCATTCATTCCTCTTCACTGTAATAACAGCATTTTCTCTCTTTATGTCTGAACATTAATTTGAATTTTTCTCTTTTGAAAACTCGTTAAGGATCATCATGGCTCCTGACAGAGCTCTGTAATTAAGTCAGATGAATCAGTGCCATTATTGAAACGCTTTCATGTGGTGAATGAAATTAAAATAATAACCTTTTTGTGTTTGTCAGTGCAGCACAAAACTAAAAATCATAAGTCAAACACTAGTTTTCAGTATCACAGAGGCACAATGCTGACATGTTAAGTAGACTGAATATATTCAGTAAATAAAGGCACACCATGTCTTTATTTTCAGCTCAAAATAGAAGATAAAGTAAACCTGATAACCAAAGGAGAGGGAGGCTTTAATTGCTCAGAGGGCAGGGAAGGCAACAAATGGCTTCTCCCCAGTGTGGATCAAACTCTGCTTGAGGTCCTTCAGCTGTTGCTGAAAATAAAACAAAAAACCCATTTACTGCTAACTCATACACATACCCACACAGACACGCACATACACAGTGGAAAGAAGCAAATAGAGCTTTAGTTTGTTAAGAGGTTTGGAGGTCTGTGGTGATGGACTCTGCAGAAAGATGTCGACCTCTTTCCACTATGTGCTTCAGCATCCGCTGACCCGCTCCATCAGTTTACGTGTCCTACCACTTCATGGCTGAGTTGCTGTTGTTCCCAAACACTTCCATTTCCTTATAATACAGTTGACCGTGGAATATTTAGGAGCGAGGAAATTTCACGACTGGATTTGTTTCACAGGTGTCATCCTATCACAGTTCCACACTGGAATTCACTGAGCTCCTGAGAGCGACCCATTCTTTCACAAATGTTTGTTAAAACAGTCTGCATGCATGGGTGCTTAATTTTATACACCTGTGGCCATGGAAGTGACTGGAACACTTGATTCCGATAATCTGGATGGGTGAGCAAATACTTTTGGCAATATAGTGTATATTAAAGAAGTTAGGGTCCATCAGCCTGTAGCTGACCTCTCAGGTCATGGCTACAAGATGAAATATATCTCCAGGTTGTTTAGAAGGATAATGTGGATGGTAGACAAAGAGCCAGGAAAAACATCCAAAGACTTTAAACTGAACCTACAATATAAAGGTAGGTCACTATCCAAATTTAAAAAAGGGTGGACTTCTTAGAAGAAGACCCGGGACTCAGGGCTGGACTGGGACCAAAAAATGGCCCGGGCATTTTTGATCCCTGGCGGCCCACCATACGCCGGGGATCAAAAATGCCGGTTATTTATACGATATGCGGAAGCACATGCTGCATGTTGTATACTATGTGCACATAGTGAAGTTTCAAAAATTAAAATAAAGTGCAGTAGCCTACATGAAAGAGAGTAACTATGTTACAAAAAATTGATACACTCTCCATGCCATGTCATCTGTTCTATTGAAGAGCCTCTGGACGACAGGGTTTGTAGCATCCTGTTGAGGATGAAACTCAAAGAATTCCTGCCTGTTTGTGGAATGAGGGCGGCTAAAATAGTCTAAAACTGCCTGATCTCCCTGTGACTCGTCCACTCCTATTTCAACATTCTGGCTTGACTAAACACAGAGAAAGAGAAGCAGGGGTGTTAGTGTCACTAGTGTTACTTCTGTCTACCAATTATTTATCATGCATTTCAGCAAAGCAATGTTTCACTAATATTTTAACACACTTAACACTGTAAATTGGACACCAAATCTACTCAAAGCATTATTTGACAACAAAGACTAAACCACACACACACACACACACACACACACACACACAGGTGATCACCTCCAAATAGCTATTCTGACCTCAATCTCGCCCTGCTGCTGGGTCTCATCTCTCTCCTCCTCCTCATCATCCTCATCCTCCTTCTACCCCTCCTCGTCCGCTTCTTCTCCGACAACCACCTGTTCACTCGACGGCCCGCGGCCGACGGCCCCGCGGCCCCCGCCCCCGAGCTTGTGGTTGAAAACATTTCCGTGATTTTGGCACATTTTGCTGCATCCACTTTTAATTTTTTTTGTCTCCGTTCTCTGAGCTTTTCTGCTCCTCCCTTTCGCTTTTGTGCTTTTTTTCTCCATTTCCATACTCATCCACGAGCCACCACACTCTCCAGTCAGGCCACACGGCAAAATTTGGTCAGGAGGGATGGGAGGGGCGGGCCAACGAGAGCTGAGAAATTACATTGGACTAGCCCAATGTCCGTCAAGAAAATCAACCAATGGGCCACTTCGTGTCTTCGCAAGGCCCCGCCCCGCCTCCACCCCCTCCCTTCAGCAGAAAATAACGTTCATACTGCGTTCACATCAGCGCAGCACTGTAGCGCTTGTCTGATTAGCTGTCAGTGTCTCTTTCTTGAGTTTGTTGAGTGTGTGTCGTCGTCCCCCCCCCCCCCCTCGGAGATTTTTATGAGCCGACTACCAGTCCGTTACTGTCGCGGTCAATAAAAACTATATACTTTTTTTTTTTTTTTTTTTATGACAGACCTGGGCCGGCCCACAGATGTGCGTCGGCCCACCGGGCATTGCCCGGTACGCCCGATGGCCAGTCCATGCCTGCCGGGACTGCACTATTAAAAAAAAAAAAAAAAAACAGACATAAAGTTGCTAAAATATGTGTTCACGAGCTGCAGACATTCAGGGAGAATATTGCTAACACTGCTGCAGTAAAAAAAAAAATAAAAAAAAATGAAGCCTTCAAAGAAAAGCACAAATCTTCTGTATAACATAAATGGGGTTCACCTAAGTTTTGGTGCTGTTTTGCTTCGTCTAGCACAGGGGACCTTGTGAAGTCAGTGAAGTCTCAAAACTAACAAGGCATCATGAAATAGAACATCGTGCTCAATGTCAGGAAGCTCTGCATCACAGGTCATGGGTCCTGCATCAGGACAATGACCCAAATCTGAGAATCCGTTTGTGTGAACAGATAGACAGGTACTTGGTGTGAGTATAAAATGTGTTGGTG
This sequence comes from Hirundichthys speculiger, assembly GCA_018398805.1. Lineage (NCBI taxonomy): Eukaryota > Metazoa > Chordata > Actinopteri > Beloniformes > Exocoetidae > Hirundichthys > Hirundichthys speculiger. The sequence goes on from JAGFBZ010001824.1 coordinate 10,345, forward strand.
GGTGTGTGTGTGTGATGTGCGTTTTTTGGTTGAATGTATTCTATGGGAAGAAAGAGAAGAGGTGAGAAACAAAGAGGAGAGAGAAACACAAAGGAGAGCAAACAAAACAGAACAATAAAGTAAACACTTTACATGCAGAAAGAAAAAGCATTTTTAGATTTTTAAGAGAAAGGAAAAAAAGTGGGTGTTACTTTTGAAACCAAGGCATGGTTCAATAAATCAAAAGGGAGTCATTATGAGTTAACAAGGATGTGGATTGTGGACCTTTAGAATAGCTAAGGAGGGTTGTTCTTGTCACAGAACATCTGACCATCAATATGCAGTTTGTCCATTCAAACTACTGCATTTTTTACTTCTTTCGTGTATTGTTTCCTGATTTGAAAAGCGACTTGAACAAGATCATAGTCTAACTCGAGTGCACCCTCTGCTACCCTGGAGGCCCATCGCAATTCATGGCTTAATTAAATTGATTCGAATCGTATCTAAAAAAATGGATTCAAATAAATTTTTTATTTAAATCACAGCCTGCCTAATCATGTTGTATGTATACATCCATATGTATGTATATCATAAGGTAAATCTATAGGTGTGTATATGATATGCATATGATATGCACACTATATGTAAATTTTATCATAACTTTTGACATTTATCTATTCCACCCCTCCTCCCAACCGAGAAACATACTTGCACACAAACAAGTCTTCTTTATATATATATATGTATATATGTATATATATATATATATATATATAGAGAGAGAGAGAGAGAGAGAGAGGGCTGGGCAACGATTAAAATTTTTAATCACTATGTCCCTGATTAATCACGATTAATCGCATTGTATACGGAAAATAAAAAAATGTATTCAAAAGTAGTGTAAAGGTCACTTTTATTTAAATGTTCTGCTGCCATATAAACTAACAGCAATTGTCAGTAACACATATTTAGTGTAAATCTCATCTTAAAAAATGTCAAATAGAATAAAGCTTATTGCTACTACCAGGGCATTAATGTCATCCTGTTTTTTTTTTTATTTTTTTTTTTTTATGAATAATAAAAAAAAAAGTCTACCAACAAAATCCTAACAATCTAGAGGCCACAATAATAACATTAAAACAGGTCATTTCTGAGCTAACAGTAGAAACTTTTAACGGAGAGTTCAACTTGGCAGTTGTTACAAATAACCTTGTTTCTGTTGAATCCTCCCCTGGGAGAACTTTAAAATGAAAATGTCCATGTAAAAGTTCTGTAACTTTATCAATCCGTAATTATCTGTGTATCATTTGTTTTTTTTTTCCATTTTCAATTGTCAATCAAAAATTTAAAAAATTAAAAAGTGACTTTTTATTTTTAATTTTTTTAATCTAACACAAACAAAAAAACAAGTGTTTTTTATATTTCAATTTTAGCAAACAGGCCACGGGACTGAATTTGTTTTTAATATTTTATTGTCTGGTTTACGTGACCCAGAAATGGCTTTGTTTTATAATCAAGGACTAGACTTTCTGTTGTCATTACACATCTGTACCACTAGCCGCACTGAAGTAACCAGTAAGAGAACAGCAGGACAGTGAACACATGAAGCAGATCTGATGATAAATGGAGGAATGACATGATCGTCTTGGACAAAGGGGTTTGGAAGTTTTTTTTCAGACAGAATTGTAAAAATTGCTACCTGAGTTGCTACCCGAACTGTTAAGTACACTGATTTTTACCGCTCTCCATGTCTGTTTGAACTTTTCCGCAAGTTTACCTGCCAATTCTTTTCTGGTTCCGCAGCAGCCAGTTACAGACTTTTCAAAACAAAAGCACGTGAGCAACATGCGTTAACGCGCGATAAAATAGATGTCGGCGTTAATGAATTAATGCGAATTAATGCGCCCAGCCCTAATATACATATATATATATATATATATATAGGGACCTTGAAGATCTGGGGATGTAAGTAATTATATTATTAAATAAAGAAAACAAAGTAATTGTTTTTTTTTTTTTTTTTTGTCCTATAAAGTTTGGGTAAATGTTATGAGAATACGTTGGTGTGATTCCTATTCATGTGGTACATTATAAGAGTTTAATTACAGGGTTAAATACTGTTAACATGTACTGTTTGTTTGATGTAAAACCCAGCCAATGAAAACGATCTGGATGGTGGGAGGGGAGTTTTTTTTGGTGTGCAGGGTGAAGAAGAAGGAGGCGAGGGTTTTGAATTGTTCATGACCGGCGGAAACGTAATCAAAAACATAGACTCTTGGAGTGTGAGCTATAGACAGTTTGGGTGAAGCTGTCGGGGCTTATGTTCAACGCTGAATGGCTCGTATAGTTTTCACGGAGAGGACGAAAGTTTGACGGAAGCTAACCGCCAACCGGCCACTGAGTACCACCGGTGAGGAGCCTGCAGCTGCTGGAACCGCGCCGGCCCACGGACATTACCCGCTGTTTCGGTTTTCCACCCAAGGAGTATGCGGGTTGGCCATTTGTTCCCATTGGATTCTTCCTTTCCCTCTCTTTAACACCTTGTATTATGTTGAAAAAAAATTACATTGATTATGCTGCGCTGAGTCATTTTGACCCGTACTGTGTAAATGCACACAAAACAGTCAAGAAAACAGGCTAAACCAATAACCAATTTATTTGAGATTATATAAACATTTAGAAAAGTGACATACAATACATTTTTAATTCCAACAATATATTTAAGAACTATTCAGCGCGTCCTGAATGGAACAAGGCGCTCATCTACAGTAACATGGGGACCAGGACTGTACAACAAAGGTAAAATTCCAACCCATTTATCCCACACATCTCTGATTGCAGCTAGTTTGTCTCTTTCACATCGACCAGCTCTGGTGTTGCGGTTGTCAAAGCGGATCACACGAGATATCATGTGGAATGTCTCTAGAGACAATGTTGCACGAAAGATTGGATCCATTCTCTTCATTCTATAGACTTGCAGTTGCTTCTCCCTTTGACCTGTACACTCCAGTTAATAAAAGAACTTCAATGTAAGCATGCAAGTTTGTCTGATCCATTGGCTTTCATTTCTCTTGAATCACACGTCTCCCTTCCAAGTTGGTCATTTCCAGTATAATCCTCTATTGGTGGGGATATGAAGAGCTGAAATGCTGATTGAATCCCATCAACTTGTGTGACAGCAAATCTTGTAGGACCAGGAGTCATATTGGAAGATGACAGTCTGCCTCGGCTTTGGCGCGGTGATGTTGACCATTTTATATTACCGTCCTTAGATGCCCATGTCCCCTCTGTGGATGATGATTACTGCATTCCTTGGTTCTCATCTGTTGGAGGGACAACGGCAGAATCCTCCTCATCGTAGGAAAATTGACAATCTGGATCAGCAATAAGATTGTCCTCTGTCTCTGAAATCTCTTCCTCTACATCACTATCCCAGTTCAAAATCTGTGATAAAGCTTCCTCAGCTATAATCCAGGAGCTCATTTTTGGTAAGTTTGTCAAAAAGATGACATGAGAACAGTGATAAGGACAAGTGTGAGATAATTCCCTCTCTTTACACACCTGGGTCTGGGTCTCAAAGGCAATCAGAATACCAGAAAGAGACATGTTTATTTTGGATCTGAACAGCTACTTACCCACGTTAAAGTGTTTGGGTCAAAATGACCCGCAACATCATCTTTGTATACGAACTCTGCACAGACTCTCTACTACACATTAAAGTGTCCAGATTTCACAAATGGGTTCATGACCCTAGATGAGGAAAAGTCACCAAATTTCATGAAGAAAAAAAAAGGTTAACCAGTACTTTGGTCAACACGAAAACTGAAACGGGTCAAATTGACCCTTAACATAATATGAGGGTTAAGGATCTGTCTGGATGACCATGTCGGAGGAGCCGTAAGTAGTGGAGACCATGCACGTTGCCATCACTTCATAACGGGTGTGTGTTACGGAGAACGTGGTTTTGTCATATGCGCACCAACATGAGGGCCCCAACTTTAGAAATCCAAGCGCTTGGTGGTGTTTGAACATTTTCGAGAGGTTCATGTATTTTGGTTGGTTGTATTTTACCTTCATAAGGGTACCAAGGCTGGGCTATAATTTGTTGTTTTCTTGCATTTAGTACACTGGTTTCCAGTTTGTGTTTATTTATTTATTTTTTTGTGTGGAGAAAGAAAAGAACGTGGATTTGTACGTTGAGTAGAAACTTATTTGTGTGAAGAGGTACCAGATAAGAGAAAATTTACATTAAGTCAACACAACAGAAAAAAGCAAAGATTGGAACAATTAAATATATTGTTATTACTCACTCTATCTAGTTGTCCTGAACATTTTTTTCCCATAAGATCTCTCCCCAGGTTTCTTTTTTTTGGATAATAGGAGACTTAGCCAGCTCACCTCACCTCACCATCCACAGCTAAGCACCCAGGATTCTGTAAAGTGATAACACAGTTAGTAGCCCTCTTTATTAGATCAGTTCCAGTCTATACAGAGGCCTAAAGAGGGTTTATATATATATATATATATATATATATTATATATATATATATATATATATATATATATACATATATATACATATATACATATATATATATATATATATATATATTGTGTGGGAACACTGGACCAGCTCTATACCCTCACTAGGGTCATGGAGGGAACATGGGAATTTGCCCAACCAGTCCACATGTGTTTTGTGGACTTGGAGAAGGCATTTGACCGTGTCCCTCGGGGGGTCCTGTGGGGGGTACTCCAGGAGTATGGGGTGCTGGGCCCGTTGTTACGGGCTGTCCGGTCCCTGTACAAATGGAGTGGGAGCTTGGTCCGCATTGCCGGTTGTAAGTCGGATTCGTTTTCGGTGGGAGTTGGACTCCGCCAGGGCTGCCCTTTGTCACCGGTTCTGTTCATAACATTTATGGACAGAATTTCTAGGCGCAGCCATGGAGCGGAAGGGTTCCGGTTCGGTGGTGTCGGGATCTCGTCTCTGCTGTTTGCAGATGACGTGGTCCTGTTGGCGCCATCGAGTGGGGATCTGCAGCTCTCACTGGAGCGGTTCGCAGCCGAGTGTGAAGCGGCAGGGATGAGGATCAGCACCTCCAAATCTGAGACCATGGTCCTCAGTCGGAAAAGGGTAGAATGCCTCCTCCGGGTCGGGAGTGAGGTTCTGCCTCAAGTGGAGGAGTTTAAGTATCTCGGGGTCTTGTTCACGAGTGATGGGAGAAAGGAGCGGGAGATCGACAGACGGATTGGTGCGGCGTCTGCTGTGGTGCAGGCTCTGTACCGGTCCGTTGTGGTGAAGAGAGAGCTGAGCCAAAAGGCAAGGCTCTCTGTTTACCGGTCGATCTTTGTTCCAACCCTCACCTATGGTCATGAACTGTGGGTAGTGACCGAAAGAATGAGATCGCGGATACAAGCGGCGGAAATGAGCTTTCTCCGTAGGGTGGCTGGACTCTCCCTTAGAGATAGGGTGAGAAGTTCAGTCATTCGGGAGAGACTCAGAGTAGAGCCGCTGCTCCTTCACATCGAGAGGAGCCAGTTGAGGTGGTTCGGGCATCTGGTTAGGATGCCCCCCGGGCGCCTCCCTGGGGAGGTGTTTCGGGCATGTCCAACTGGGAGAAGACCACGGGGAAGACCCAGGACCCGCTGGAGAGATTATATCTCTCAGCTGGCCTGGGAACGCCTCGGGATTCTCCAGAGGAGCTGGTGGAAGCGGCCGAGGGGAGGGAGGTCTGGGCCTCTCAGCTGAAGCTGCTGCCCCCGCGACCCGATTCCGGACCAAGCGGGAGTTAATGGATGGATGGATGGATATATATACATACATTATATATATATAGATATATATATATATATATATATACATACAGACATATAGATATATATATATATATATATATATATATAGATATATATATATACATATATATATATATATATATATATATATATCATATGGATAATAGGAGACTTAGCCAGCTCACCTCACCCACCATCCACAGCTAAGCACCCAGGATCTGTAAAGTGATAACACAGTTAGTAGCCCTCTTATAGAGCAGTTCCAGTCTATACAGAGGCCTAAGAGGGGGGGGAGATATTAGATAGAGAGAGAGAGAGAAGAGAGAGAGATAGAGATATATAGATAGAGAGACATAGAGAGAGATAGAGAGAGAGAGAGATATAGAGATAGATATAGATATAGATATAGAGAGAGATATATATATATATATATATATATATATATATATATATAGATATATATAATATATATATAAATATATATATTATATATAGAATATATATCTATATATATCCTATATATACAAATATATTACCAAAATTTTTGAATGGCCCTCTCGGAGCCCTGATACAAATTCTCTCGAACAGCCATGGAAGGATTTGGAAAAATTATGTGTTGAGATGTGCCCTTCAAATTTGAGGCAGCTAGAGCAGATACCTTAGAAAGACTGGAACAAAATACCTCTTGGCAGATACAGAAGTCTCTATGTCACGGTGATCACTTTTTGGCAGCTTCAGGTTGCACAGAAAAATATTAATTTCTGGGTACCATCGTTTTTGTCCGTTCCATTTTCATTTTTCTCTTTATTTGTGAAAATATTGACATGGTTAAAAAAAAATCTAAATCAGCTTGATTTATTACTAAATGGAAAGCCACTAGCTTTTTCTCAGCTTTAGATTATTTCAGGTTATAGTGTTTTTTGTTTGTTTGCTTTGTTTTGTTTTATTTGTGGAAGAATGCCAACAAATTTGTCCATCCATGTATGCACTCTGCTGGTTCAACTATCATTACAGAAATTCAGACCCAGAGAACACAGCTGAGAATGTTAAACCTCTTCCTCACTGTGTAGTGTGGCTCTGGGGAGGGCAAGGTCAGTTGGCTTGTGAAAAATCCAAACAAGCCTGTGAAAGTTGGAACAGACATCTGAGCTCCATTTAAGGTGAAAACTGATGAGCATGAGTCGTTAAACACCTGCTCATTGCAAACACACAGTCAGTGTTGTGTAAAACATGTTAACGCAGTGAAGTCATCAAACTATAGCATCTACAACAACTACACACTAACATACACTTGACAAAATTACAATTCAGAATAATCGCAGTTAATCTCCTTGCAGGCAAGAGACAGTGAAGCTGACTAATTTATGATTATAGATAAGTAGGTACTTGTGATGGCCATAGCCGCACAAACATTTAAACACACATTTTTCTCTCATCTGTTTGGGCCAGCTCTTTTCCAGACTAGGCTTACCCAATGAAATATTAACTAATTGATGGACTAACTCCATGTTCTTTCAATTAAATATGGTCTGATTTTTTTTTTATGATCTTTTAAATCTCACTGATATAACTGGAGTATTTGCGACAGTACAATGTCTTCTTGTTGCAAACCTCCACAGTTTTCCTCAATTTTAAATTTTCTATAATTTCTGTAAAGTGGAGTTAACGTAATTCTGTCCATGGAGGTCATTCAAACATAGAAAAATTAGCAAGTGGTTATGCAGCTGAAGGATGGTAGAGCTTCTGTATTGACTTAATGATGCTTGGATTCCGTCTCGTCGTATCCAACATCAGCAGCTCATGACCTTTCTAAATGGGTAAGTGAACCACTTGACTCAAAATAACTATGTAAGGATTCCTAACGTCACTCACTCACAAAGGCGTCCATTAAGCTGACATCATTCAGAACGCATTGGGGTTTCTTCTGTTTGTGCTGGATGGCATTAAAGCAACCTTCAAACATCTCATGGGTCAATTACACAATGATTTTTTTCTGACTTTGCTGAAGCATATTGGATGACATTGTCATTTGCACTCTCACCAGGAAGGAGCCCTCTGAACATGTGGTCGCTTACCATCTCCCTGTCCACATTGGGTCCATTAAACTCTGTGCATTTGTAGAGACTGCGTGCCTGGGCAAACACATTAAAGGAACATTTTGTAGTTAAAAATTAAATTGGGACCAAAACATTGTGAATCAAAGCAGCTGGAGTTAGAATACATTTGTGTTTGTGTATTTGCAGCAAAATGGAAATAAAAGTAAGCCAAGGGGGTAATGGAAGAATGTCAAAATAAATTGCTGTTTTAAGCCTCTGACAAGACTCAAATGTCATTCCACTTAAGGTTCCTACAGCCAGTCTGAAGTCATTTTAATTTTGTATGTGTATAAAAAGTGCATAAAAAGGTTCTTGCCACTCATTATTATCTTATATATACAAAATGCAGTCTAAAGCAGTGAAAAACCACTGTCTATTTGAGCCAGTCCCAAGCTCAGATAAATGTAGAGTGTTGCAGCAGGAAGGGCATTCAGCATTAAACCTATACCAAAACTAACTATGCGAATCACAAGACCCATGAACCCTATACCGAATCGGTCAGGGTCAGGGTTAACAACAACCATCATCGGAGCTGTTGACCTACATGGTCCTGGTGAAAATTGAGCTACTGTTGGTTGAAGGAGAGGAGGAAGGCATGTTCATAGGCAGAGAGAAAAGAGGAAAAGCAAGAAGAAAACTCGTGTTGAGAGTAGTAAACTTTGAATGTTGGGACTACGACAGAAAAAGCTAGAGTTGGTTGACGTGATCCAGAAGAGGAACATTAAAATATTCTGTGTGTTCAGGAGACCAGGTGGAAAGAAGTTTAGGAGCAGGATACAAGTTGTTTTATCATAATGTGGATGGGAAGAGAAATGGAGTAGGAGTTATCTTGAAGGAGGAGCTTGTTCAGAATGTTCTGGAGGTTAACAGAGTGTCAGAGTGATGAGTCTGAAGCTAGAAACTGAAGGTGTAGCAATCAGCTCTTTTTGTCACTCGGTGGCTCCATGTCTTGGGGTACATCTCACAGTGAGAGAGGAATAAAGATGAAAGAGTGAACCATCTTGCAACAAATATCTAGCAGTATCGGATATTTGAGGCATTGTCTCAGCATATGTAACTGCCTCTATGATTTTTGTCAGTTCACCAACCAATAGGAATGTACCTTGAAATTATATAAATATCAGCATATCCACACAGCACAGTAGCCTACCAACAGCAATGCTAAATACAATGGAGAATTGGGAAGAAAAATGTGGAACTTGTATAAAGAAAAGTCACTTTATTTTTCTGTATTTTAATTATTTTATTTTCAAAGCACGTAAACACCAGGATAAGAAGTGCCAGCTTTTGACTCACCAACGCATTAGCAGCAATCTGAGGTGGGCACATGCCGATGACACGATGATGCTACGTTTAGAGCCTGAAACATACTGGGGTTTACACAGGCATGATCAATCACACAGTGTAATGTGCAGTAAATCTATTATCTACACATCATGCAATGTGACTTACATTTGTCTTATATGTCTGCAAAAATCTTACAGAGTGAACTCGGCCTGAGATCTCCAACCAAGAACACTATACTAGGAAAAACAAGATCCTATCCAGAACCCTCAGGCATCCAGGCTTCTTGTAGAGGACCTGAGCTTGAAGGAGACACAACACCACAGAGCTGTTTGAACTCTGTTTTTTTGGTCTGTTTGCTTGGATGAGCACTCAGAAAGTTCTGTATTTGCATGTCAATTTATCAGCGGAGGGGCAAGGTCCAACTTAGAAATTAATAACTTTTGATGTCAGTCTTGCTCTTGGATATTTTTATTAAAGCATGCAATACTGGATTGTTTTAACTCATTTTGAAAGTGGAATGGTTTCCCTTGTTTGTTTGATATAGGGGCCAGCACACTGGCTTAGTGGTTAGTACTATTGCCTCACAGCAGAGTTGTAACTAGACTTTTGGAGAACGTAATCTAATGTGAATGGTGTTTCCATTAAACTGAGATTTAAGGTAAAAGTAAAACCAAGTCACAAGTGAATTCAACAAGTCAAACTGTTTAACAAATTGAGCTTAAAGTACATTTACAGCAATTACTTTGAAACCTTCTGAATACTCAAATAAATACAGCTTTTTTTAACTTCATTTTCTACTTGAAGCAACAACCTTTATGGTGCTATAATAATGGTGTTCAATACCAGTAATAAAATCATAACAAAGAATGTACACAGCTGTATTTTGTTGTATATGAAATGAAGAAGAAATAAGACTACTTTTATTTTTATGTGTGACTATTTTAATTTGGCTTGTTGCCTAAATTGTGTTTTAAGGTTGGGGAGGAAACCAGAGCATCCCAGGGAAAATCCATGCTGAGACATGGGGAACACAGAAACACTCAGATGCATAGAAGGAGCTGCTTGTGTCAGGCTGCTGTATAATCACTTAGCAACCACACTTCCATGAAAGGAAGAGGGGTGAGGAAAAAGGGGATGAGGGTGGTAGAGGAAAGGTAGAGAAGGAAGTTAATAGAGGGGTGTTTGAGACGGGGGGTAGTTTGACAAAGGGTTAGATGTAGAGATGAAGGTCATGGACAAAGGGGGAAGAAAAGGGGAAAGGCGTGAAGACTAGAATGTGAAGGTGGAGGTGGATTAAAGGATGAGGATGTAGGAGCCACAGTTGTTCCACCTAAGCTTACAAAGCAGTAGCCTCCTCCACTTTTTACTTGCTGTTACACTTCTTATGCAACCAACTTCACAAACCCTTCTTCTCCATTTCTTTTTCTCTATTTCTGTCCATCTTTAGCTGTCGAGCCACTTGAGAAATGAGAGATATTACCTCTTTTTTTTTTTTACATTGAGCCCCTGCAGCTTCTTGTGCTTTGCTGTTGTTTTGATACACTTCTTGCAAATTGTCATCCATCTTTTTCCCTTTCTCCATTTTATCATTTCAGTTGTTTAGTCTTACATTTTTTTTCATTGCATGTTTCTTTTTTTTCCAGTTCATCCTCCAAGTATTTCTACTTGTGCTATAGTTCTTTTCTTCTATAGATCTTTGTTGTCCTCCAATTCTCCTTCCCCATTTTCTCTTGTTGTTGATGATGTTCTCACCTCCCCCTGCTGCAATTGTTGATTTTCCTGCTCTGCTTTTTGCTCCTCCATTTCTTTCTTCTTCTGTCCTTTCTTTTCAATATCCTTCTATCTTTTTTATTCTGCATTTCCTTGTCCCCTTGTCCTTTACTTTCCGTCTGGACTTCTTGCTTCCCATTTTTAAGGTCTGTCTTTCTTTCCTCTACCAATTTTTGTCTCTCCTCCTACATTTAGTTTCTAACCCTCCTTATAGTTGAGCTATGATGTAATCTAGCTCTTGAGAGAAGCTGTGTTCACTTTGGTCTGTCAGAGCTAGTCCCTTTTTGCCAGTCAGAGCTTCAGCTTCTAATTATTCATTTTCTCAGTTGGGGGTTGTCCACCGGGGAGCTTCTGAAGTCTCCTGTAAACTGCATGAGGTCTTCAAACTTAAAAAGGATTGCTTACAAATCTTGATCTGTGCATAGGATAGTTTTTTGGGACATGAACAGAAAGACCCTGTGTTAGATTTTTTTGTTGTTGTTTTTTTTAACTGAGGCTGGACTCAAAATGCTGAACACAGAGGTAGAATGTATTTCTTTTCATTTCTTTTTTTTACAATTTAAAATTGTAAAAAAATGTTTAAACATTTTGATGATTGAGTTTGAAGGTTCTGGTATCTAGTGGCTTTTTCTGCAGCTTCAGTTGCAGTTTGGATGGGCTTACTCTTTGCATTCTTGAAAATACCCAGCAACGTGGGAACTTTCATCCTGCATCCTCTGCAGCCCACCTCCATAGGCTCATTGCAAGTAAAGCAACCTTGTTCCCTGCTCTCTACATGAACTTTCCATAGAGATAAAGAACCTTTAGAGATCCCTATTTCCTGGTCACTCAATTTCCTCTGCAGGGATAAAACAAAGCATTGGGAAAATGAAATTTAAAAAACAAAAAATATTAAATATGTCTATGTCTATCTGGATATGAAATTACACCTAAAATTTAGGATAAGGCCTCAAAAACTGGATAAATTTTAAGGGTAATCATAGAACATTGGAGAAGGGGTAGGATTAAATAAGTTTTACTTCTTCCTACCCCTTTTCAGACATGTTAAACCAGATATGTGTTTTGCAGTTTGATATGTATATGTATGTATATAGATCGGTGTGTGTATACATTGGGTATAAATTTTGTTTATTTTTTAGTTTTTGGGGAAAATATGTACATTAATATTTATATATTCAAGAGGTTATATGTTCAAATGGTTGACAGTGTCAGGTATTGATTACATATATTCTTTTAATATCATTATTTAATATAGTCTGATAGTTAATGTCTGGCTTTAAGTGTTTGAATTGAAATCAATAAAAAAATGAATGAATGATACTTTAAGCCTATTGTGAAAAAAACATGTTTTTTCATACCTATACATATATATCTTAGTCATCCTTCAGCCTACCAAAGCTGTGGCATGAAAAAAGTCAAAGAATCTGCATTGTTTCTCTAGCCTGCAAAGTAGGAATTCATGTCTGAAATGAGCCAATTGAGAATTGGCCCGGAGTTACGTAACAACGGGCCCTCATTTACATGCTATTACCATAACCACTCCCCCTCTCCCTCTTCGCTTCGAGCCGACCCGGCCGCGGGCCGCCATTGCCATTGCCGCCTAATCATGTCGAAGCGAGTGAGACACACTCTAGGTGCAACGTTGTCGGTTGTACAAACCAACATAAATGTTTGTTTTCCCTCCCAGCATCGGAGGATGTTAAACAACAGTGGCTAGCATTTATTTTTGATAATAACGTGCCGACCACAACTTCTTCAACTCTGCTGGTCTGTGCTACCCACTTCACTCCGGACTGCTTCGACAACGAGGGTCAGTTCAAAGCTGGATTAGCTTCTAAACTGACTCTCAACAAAGATTCAGTACCAACTCTACGTGACCCAGCAACTGCAAACCAACCATCGGTAAGTGTCTACATTTTGTGATAATATTTACTGGTTATTCCTACTAAGGTGCAGTCAGATAGCTTGATAGCATGTTATGCTTTGCTAACGCGGTGACCGTCGTGTGTCTGTTTGTACCGTGTCCTAACTGCATGAGACGCGAGCGAGCATCAGCGACAAAATCAATTTGATAGCTTTGTTTTTTAATGTCCTAACTGACCGCGCCGTGCCGTTTTCAGCTGAACTTTTGTCGGACGCCCTGTTAATATTTTCTGCCTGTCGCTCGTGTTGGAGAGCGCTGCAGTAACGTTATGTGAGGAACAGCTGATTCATAGTTAGTCTAAAATAAGGTGGCAGCTGGCTGGAGGGAGATCGCCAGGTAGCTGGAAGATTCAGGTATTTGTGTGTGTTTTCTGTCAGCCCTGCTGTTGGCTATATTGTATAAATTTATATATTGTATGTTTTTTGTACAAACGTAGGAAAGTAGCATTTAATCACACATCTTTTATTTGCGTGTGTCTCCAGTCTGATATTGCGCACACACCTGATATGTTTACATGACGTAACAGAAGCGCATATTTTGCGGATGGACAGAGAGCGTCTGTGCAATGCCATAGTCCGACGCTCGCTTGCTGTTTGGTGTGTGCGTCTGTGTGGTGGTGGGGGGTTGGGGTGAAGTAAGTAACATGTTTCAAGTTTCACTTGAGGATATGTGGGGGAGGGTTACGCCGTCGTTCCGACGCAGAAGCATAAACTAGGCTTTACTATCTCCCTGTTGACACGGAGTAATCCCCGCGTGTCTGAGAAAATTTATGTCTGATCATGCTCACCTGTGTGGGGGATAATTAAACAAACCTGTGTCAGGTGGTTGCCAGGATCATGCTGAAGTTTGCATTGAACGCCTGGACAGCGTGTGAGAGAGACAGAACAGCTTGTTGTCTGTGGTAATTACTAAGTGTGTGGTACATTAGTATAGGATTGCAGTATATTGAAGTATATTGCAGTATTGTGTTAGGTGTTACTTGTTATTCTGTTAGTCATGAAGAAATTTAGATTGAAAGTATTGATTATTTCTATTTATTCTATTCTCAATTTTTACTTTGTATTTTATGTTATGTGTTATGTATGCACTATATAATCTATGTGGATGAAGGATAGCAAAAAGCTATAAAAAATGTCAAGATTTAAAGAACCGTAAATGTGTCAATGATATGCTTTGACACAAAGTATAAAAACATATAAATACATATTTTTATTCTCTGTTAGGCCAGTACATCTACGGCATGGCCAACATTTCGAGATGTTGGCTGCCAGACAGACCCTTCAGCGACAGCAACGACCAGCACACAGTTATCCATTAGAACTCTACAGCCTCACTTCAGAAGTACAGGTTTGTGATCTGTCAGACGATTTCATAAAAAATAAAGTAATAATTAATTGCATCTCAAACGTTAAGTCTGATCATTTTAATGACATATATTCATGTGTGTGTGTGTGTGTGTGTGTTTCTCCTGTGCATATAAAGGTACTCAGACGGAAACTGTATTGTCTACACAACCTCTCATGACTTCGACACCCATCAAGAGGCCTTTTCTCGACCTGGTGGATGAGGAAGAGGGTGAGGACGATCCGATGGAGGGCAGCTCTTCTATGGAGGCTCCAGAACCACACGACTCAACATACAATCCAGAGGATTCTGTGACTGTGTTAAAAGAGTCAACCACTATGTCGTAAGTTATTTTATATTGCCACTACACTTTTATAAAACATATCTTTGTTTCGCTTATCTGTCCTCTTTCGATATGAAATCGCATGTTTTTCTTTATTTTTGGCAAATAGAGAAGCATCCACTCCCATCCAGAAAATATGGAAATACATTGTGTATGAGAACTGCCTCCTGGAGCTCTTTGAAATTTGCCCGGTGTGCCAGAGGGTCTGTGATGTCAATACGAGGAGAATTGGTACATTCCTTGCAGTGAAACAGCAGTGCCCTCATTGTGCCTATGGGAGAGAATGGAGGAGTCAGCCGGTTGTTGGAAGCACCCCAGCCGGGAACCTCCAACTTTCTGCAGCTGTGTACTTCAGTGGGGCATCCTTTCTCAAACTGGAAAAGGTATTTGGAAAGCAGCTAATAAGTGTCATTTGCATGCTGATGTGTTTGACAGAAAAAAATCTAATAACTGGAGGCGTTTGTGTGAAGCTGGATAACTGATAATGTTTTTGTCTTTCAAATCAGATCTTCAGGGCAATGCAGCTGAAGGTGTACAGGTATGACACCTTCAGAAGACATGCCAGGATGTACCTTGAGCCAGCTGTCGTGCATAAGTGGAAGACGGAGCAGGAAGCCATGTTGCAACAGCTCAGTCAAGAGCAGAGCGTGATTGTTGGTGGTGATATGAGGGCTGACTCACCAGGTACTATGCTTATTACAAATTAGCATTATTTTCAGACGTTACGATAAAAAAGGACATCCTTTCTGAATAATCACTCACTTTGTTGCAATTCCATTCTCTAAATTTATGTTCTCAGGACACTGTGCCAAGTACGGGAGTTATACGATGATGGACCTGAAGCGCAACACTGTCATCGATGTACAGCTAGTGCAGGTTAGTGAAAATGTATATGCAGCGGTGAAAAGATGAAAAGAATGATGTCACACAAGTTAAATCTGGGGCTACACATTGAAAGTTTTTCTGCAAAATGCAATTGTCATTTTGGGTAAAAAAAAAATCCTTGACGTGTTTCTGCTTCCATCCTGACAGCCTGTAGTGAAGCAGCTCACAGACAGACAAACGTTTATCAATCATCAATCACATCCCCTTTCCCCCCTTTTTTTAACCAGAGCAATGAAGTTGGGGGGAGTTATCATATGGAGAAAGAGGGCCTGAAAAGGAGCCTTACACTCCTGGAGGAATTTGGTGTGACCCTGGATTGCATAGTGACAGATCGTCACCCGCAGATCCAAAAATTCCTGAGGGAATCCAACATCACCCAATTTTATGATGTCTGGCACATGGAGAAAGGTAATGTTTTTGTCTGTTCCTGTTTTTATGTCTGGTTCAAAAATATAGAACACACACAATCATAGGTGAACAATTTTTTCCCATCATGGCCACATTTCAATTTTTTTACATAAGCAACTGCACATTCTACTTTCTTGTCAAGTCAACTGTTCTCCATTAGAATAAAACATTCATATATCAATTCACTGTGTTCATTCACTTTGTTTCTGCATTACTAGGATTGTCCAAGCAACTGGAGAAGATCTGCAAAAACAAGGAATGTGAGCCTTTGAAGAAGTGGATGCGCAGTATAAAAAATCACATATACTGGACTGCAGCTTCCTCTACTTCCGGGCCTGAGAGAGTGGCAAAGTGGACTTCAATCCTCAACCATGTGCAGGACATCCACACCCATGATGACCCCTTGTTCCCCAATTGCCTGCATCCAGTCCGCGTCACAACGGACAGGCGTAAATGGTTGAGAGCTGGTATGTTCTCATCTGTACAC
The DNA here is from genome assembly GCA_018398805.1 of Hirundichthys speculiger. Taxonomy (NCBI): domain Eukaryota; kingdom Metazoa; phylum Chordata; class Actinopteri; order Beloniformes; family Exocoetidae; genus Hirundichthys; species Hirundichthys speculiger. The sequence goes on from JAGFBZ010001824.1 coordinate 26,661, forward strand.
TGAAGTCACTAACAGACTTACATTTGAACCTGAAATTATGCATGGATTGAGTTTTGTAAGCTTTTCAGTTGTTGATAGGATGAAAATTATTTGTTACCACTGGCATAACACTTGCATATGTATTGACCCACTTGATTCTGTTCTTTCAGCAACTCCTGCTTTCTACAAACTGGAGAAGTTGCTGACCAGCAAGCGAGTGTTGAAAGATGTGGAAAAGCTGAGCCCTCACCATCAGACCTCCTCTCTCGAAGCTTTCCACAGTGTGATACTTCGCTTTGCCCCAAAAAATGTTGTTTTCCCATTTCTTGGAATGCTGTGCAGGTAAATAACACAAAACGAAACAAATTTTGTGAGGAGTATTATTTGTTTCACTGACTTGTTTTTATTAGTTTCCGGTGAGATATTTAGTTTATGTAGTGATTTTGCAGTTCTAAACATTACTATTGCTGCTGTATACATTATTTGTCAGATTCTAAAATAAGTCAGTTAATCCTGTTATTAATTTAATTTGAAAAAAGGTTTGAAATTAAAAACTATTGATAGAGAACAGAGCATATGGATAAGATAAATAAAGATAACATCAACCGTACACGGTGCAGCTGGTTAGTGGTTACAGCCTGAGTATGGGAGGATGAGAAAATCATTTCTAATCCATTCATTGTAAGCCTTGTTTTACAAATGTTTTGTGGTTACACCCAGTTCATTGTACTACATATATGTTGTACTAATTCTGTATGTTAATGATTATAGTCTAAATTTATGTGAATATGCATAGTTTTCAGTGAAATCACAATGTCTACGGCCTGTTGAAAATACTGTTATGTATTTTAATTATCACTAATTTACTTTCATTTATTTCCCCAGACTCTACCTGTCTGCTCTGCATTTCAATGAAAATGCGAACCGCCCCCAAAAGACTGCTGACGGTGCACCTCTCTTCAAGGTCCACTTTCCCAAGTCCAAGAAGGGGGAATGCACAGCCAAGCCGGTCAAAACAGATGCAACCTTCAGTATGTTTAACCAACTTTTTTATTGCACACACAAAAACATAGAAAAATGACAACAAAATGCACACATCCATACAATATAAAACAAGGTGCTGGACCTATAAAACAGAGTAATCAAAACAAATTGAAGGTTCGCACACTCCAGCTCTCTTATGCAGTTTTTAATGACATCCATAATTGACATTTGGAGCCACTCTTTTTCAAACATTGTCTAAAGAAGAGCATGTAGCTCCAAAAATCGCTGGTGGATATCATTACAAACTGCATAAGGGAGCTGGAGTGTGCAAACTGTTTTGGGGGTAATCAAAAGAAACTAAGTAAATATATACATGGAATAAGTTAGTATAAAATATATTACAACATAATTTAGAAAACACCAAAGGACATTTTGGTGTATGACAGTGTCTGTACAGACTAAAATGTTACACATTCTTTTGTAATGGATGATATAGTGATATTGGTTTTGTACTCCACAGAATACGTTGATGAGTTGATGGACCTGATTTTCGATCACATCATCCTGGATCCTGGACCTTTTGCCAACAAGGTTTTGGAGATCCCCATCCCGGCAGACCTGTGTGCAGAGTTTGAGAGGCCAGCCAAGGAGGATGTCATTGCCAGCTACGTGTCGCGGTTTAATCTTGAGGCAGTCTGAACCCTACATATACGCCTTGAGCATCAGGGAACTCAGTGCGTATGCGTAGCACCACACAAGCTGGTATGACTACTCTGATCCTTCGACCCAGAAATCCCCAGCACCAGCTCACAAAGGATCTGTATGCCAAGAATCTGTAACGACTGAAAAGACATACAAGCACATCTCAGGATTTTTATTTGTATTACTTATTTATACTTGTTAATACTGTGTTACTTATAAGTTTGTTTTATTTATGTTGGTTAATTATATGCCTTTTTATATTTTTACTCTGCAATAAAGTATCTTATGTATCAACAGTCAGTGTTGTGATTACTTATTGTCTTCACATATACTGTACATGGATGTCTGGTGAGAAAATATCTGCAATTGCAATAAAGGACCATGCAAGTGTATAGTGTGTGTATAGAATTGTAGGCCATTTTTCAGTAACTGCTTCTGGGTTTTGTTATATCGGTCACAACAAAACACTACTGTGCTAAAGCTACCTCTATATAGAGTAATAACATAACAGATTATTTAAATCACATTTATTGTCATTTATAGTATTGTAAAAAAATCATGTTGACAATATTCATTGGCAAATCAAATTATGCTTTGACTGTAGAACAGATACTTACTGCTCTATACCTCTAAGCCGTAAGAGCCCATAGTCAGCTCTATATATATTCATTGCATTCTGGAGAGAATACAAGTTCAGACAAACTGGTTCAAGACCAGGGTGATCAACCATGCATCTGGGTGGATCTTCCAGCTGATTCATCCTTCTTGTGACCTAAGGAATAACAAAAGGGTAACAACTGAGTAAATTTTTGCAAACCATAAGAACATTGTACTGGCAATTACATTTCTCATATGATTGATACCTGTGGGACCTCCTGGCAGCACACATTTTCACGTTCTGTGGGCATTGTTGCACAATTCCCACATAAGCACCTGTTGAAAAAGAATAGAGAATTTAGATAACAGTAGCCTACTGTAGAAAGTAATGTAAAACAAAAATAATGGTGTCAAATACAAAGCTGGTCTTGCACCACTGTTATTACACTGCTCTTATAACCTTACAGTAGGCCTCCATGAGGTGCAATATATATATTTTTACAGATATAGTTGTGCATCATAAAGTCTGTTAGATATCAAACTGTTGAGCTATGGCTGAATAACACTAGCATGTAATGGCTAACGATAGCCACTGACATAGCCAAAAAATAAAAACCACTGTTATAGCCAGGGCAATAATAACAGTGTAAAAGCAAAGCAAACAGTAAAAATAAGACACTCATGGCCCTATATTATGCCTATCTTATGAATTGAAAAGTGCAAAATAGCGCCATTTGCCTTTTATTTATTTATTTATTTAAACTTTGGATGTAATATAAAGTTCCCTATCTTATACCCATTGAAAAGTGAAAAAGCTCAAAACACAATGGCGTTTCACATAAGATAAGGCCCTCAATTTTCAACCTACCACTCATTGACATCCTGCTGTAACCGTGGCTGAACCTCTTCAACCGGTGTCTGCTCCTCTTCAGGGTCCGAAACAGGATCAAACATGAGCCTGTTGTACATCCATGTTTGTTTACCCTGTTCCAGCGTCTTGAAAGTCCCACCGCAGACGCTGGAGCCGCCCACCGGGACCAAGGAATCAGGCAGCCAATCAGAGCAGTACCTCATTTGCATAGCATCCCGCCCACTCAAAACAGCACAGATTTCAGCACTGCAAAAAGTGTGGGAGAGAGGAGGGCTCTCACAACCTAAATGTGTGGGGTTTTTTGCAACAGAATTCATAACCTTGCTCTAAAGACCTATGAGACATGATTAAAAGAGTTAAAAGTAGCATAATATGGGACCTTTAAGAACAAAACAGACATACCTTAGAAAACTCTTATAGAAATATGCAACACTGTCTGAAGTGCACTTTTTCTGCTCATATATGTACTGTGGCTCAGCCTTCATACAGGAGTATCCAAAAAGCACTATTCAATACAACCAAAATGGCTTGGATTAACAAGCCATTGTCTGGTACATGATGGCAGGAATGAGTAAAAGGCACCTCATCAACTAGGTGAATCTTGTGTCTGTTTCGATCAGTGTAACCTAACTCCTCATCCTAGGATGCAAACGCATCTGCGTACTGAGTTGAGAGCATCACTATTTTACTTTTTTGTTTCTCTTTACCACCTATGTGGAGTTGATCTAGATCTTACTGAAGGTCACTGCCTTTTGGCTTTCTTTCTTGGTTCTACTTTAACTTCTTCCTGACCTGCTGGTATACAATGGAAAGTCACATCTGTGTGTTTATCAACACACTCCACTGGAAACAATACACCCACTCTAGTTTTAGGAGGTACCCACACATTCTCCTGAGAGAAATTTACTACCTTAACAGGAAACACAGGCTTAGTAACCTCCACTAAGATGAGCAATACAACAAAGACCTCTTGGCAAGATATTTCCCAGTATGAGGTCCTGGCTTGATTCCCCTCATAAACATGGTTGACACAGAAAAGGCAGTTGCATGGACCACATCTCTAACTGAAATCCTGGCTGTGGAAATCTTTTCTACTTTTTGACATGTCTGTACTCTCTGAAATGCCTCCCTATGATCTGAATCTTTCTAAAGGGTGGAGTCAAACTCTGCTGCAATGAGCTGTTTGCATTTCTTTATGATGTTGATACCAAAAGGGCCAGATGCTTGCCTCTTTAAACTTTTTGTCATTGGTAAGCTCAATTTTTTATTCATTCAAAACCTCCTTAGAACTGGATCTTTTAAAAAATAAAAAACACCTTCAGGAACCATTCACCCCATAGCCTCCACATCCACCTCTACATATCCTATGTATGGTATGGACAGAGAGTTGGTTGTGTAAGTCACTGTGTGAAAAAGGACAGTGAAAGTGCAAACTTGACTTCTGGTATATAAGAGGCATTTAACAGGAACTCCACCAATCTGAACTGTAAATTCACAACACACACCCACGGCTTGCTCAAGAAATTTAAAAAGGTTTTAAAGCCTTTAATCACATCTTGGATTGCCCTGCTCACGCCATCCAAGGGAACTAGTTTCTCTGAACGGAAGCATATGTTGTTGACTGCAAATACACCAAAATGTCATCTAAGTACACTCGCATGATTTACATTATCAGGTCACTCGTTGTCATAATGGGTTTTGGGTATTGGGTAGCAGAAGGTGCAAGATAGGGCCCTAGATATTGGGTTTAAAATTGCTACAATTTTAAGGACTGTGGCCTTTGTATTGTAGTGGAGCCTGGTACGCAACACCTGACATGGAACTAGCAATATAAGTGTTTTGTCTATTTCCTGTTTTTGCACAGCACACATTTTGTTTTACACACTTTATTAAACAAACTCACGGGTACTCATTCGAACACAGACAGACTTAACTCAGGGTGACACAAATTAACATGTTAAATGTAAGGGGTAGGATTTAACAGGGGGTCAAATCAGCAACAGACTTTACATGGCAGCATTAAATCAAATAGCTAACAAATAAACACAGATAAGCACCTAAACAATTAGGGCTGCAAAGGATGCTGGGAAACGACCCAAAAGGACCTGCCAGATCACTAGCAGTTTTACAGTTTATTCCCTTAAATAACAGACAAATATTTGTGAAATTACGATATATTTGTGAACGTATTTTAACAGTGAATATATGTATTTTTTATGGGGTTTTTTTTTGTTAAAGAACAGAAATATTGTGTTTTTTCACAGTTATAGTGATTTAATGTTATTTTACATTTCACATGTAAAATCACACTCTATTTTTGTAAATTAAATGGTATTTAATACCATTTATAAAAATACAGAAAAAAATCTGTAAAATAGACAGTAAAATTTTTTAACAGTGTACTCTGTTTCTAGGTAAGAGTTAATTCCCCAAATTATCTTACTCCTCTCAGTCACTATTTTAACTATGTCCTCTAGAGTAGTAACCTGCTGCTGCTGAGAGTCACTAGAACCCCAGCTGTCTTTCTTGAGCTGTCACACACTACTTTTCTGATCTTAGCAACCCAAATGTTACAGGGGGTGTTTACACACACATACAGCATACAGTCCATACAGTGGACTGGGGATTGTCCCAGAGCATTTTAAGGAAGTCTCTTATCAGAGATAAATCTTTCATTCCCTCAACAAACTGGTCTCTTACTGCTACCTTAGCATTGGTGGCAACATCTGGGCATTGTTTCAGGACTAGTCACAGGGATCTGGAGGACTCTGTGGGAACACTCCTGAAAATCCTCACTCGCTTTCTGCTGATGCAATAGCTGAACCACTCTACATTTCTCTGCATAGGCTTCTCATAACAGAGATAATGATTCAATAGGATCTTTACGCTCTACAACCCCCAGCAAAATGAAGGAATCACCAGCCTTGGACGAGCACTCACTCAGACACTTTATTCTGTAGAACAAACTCAGATAAAAAGAATGAAACAGTAATGGAGTTTTTCAAAAGTGCAACTCCTTGGCATTCAGAAACACCAAAAGAAATGAATAAAAAACATTGTGGTGGTCAGTAAATGTTACTTTTATAGAGCAAGTGCAGGGAAATAAATATAGAATCACTCCATTCTGAGGAAAAAAAAATTGGAATCACTCCATTTTTAGTAGAAAAAGAAGGATTGCTCATTCGGTTCAAAAACCTTTGCTCATAATTGTTGTAATGGCGTCTGGCCCCTCAACGGAGTTATTTCATTGTCACTGTCTTTGGCATTGAAGAAAGTCCATGTGCAGACTTAACTTGACTTAAGTCATTCAAAATCTTGGTGTCTGGATCAAAGCTGAATGTTCCTCCATAGGATGGGCTCCGTCCTTGTCTTTAGTGTTGTGAATGTTGTGTTATCATGACAAATAAAGGCCTGACATCCAGCAAAGCCTGACCACATGGCAGTTTGAGACAAAGAAACCTCAACATGACTTAAACCCCCAGCAGACTTTGCAGGGTGTATTTTATAACCAGGTGGAAAAATGTCAGTGGCTTCTCATTGGGCATGGACCCCCAAAACCCAGCAGGGGTCCCTGCTGATAAGCAGCACCTTTGGCCAGAGTATAAAAACCTTTTACACATTACACTGTTAGTGTTTTCTTCATGGCAGTTGTTAGCTGTGTGTCCAGATCTCAACCTGGAGAAGTGGATTGCACTCTGTCAGGCCTCTACCCTAAGACCTGTCCAGCTTGGGTGTCCCACCTGAAAACTAAAGCTTCTGCTGGTATAGCTCTTAGGGTCACTGAGGCACTGCCATGTCTGAGTAAACATGCCTAAGCAGGAGACGACACAACACTATCTATTTAAAATGAGCAGAGAAACTTTGCCAGGGCAAAATCCCAACAGAGTGCAGCAAAAAGAGAGATCCTGCTGCCAAACATTTGCTGTGGCTGTGATCACTTGGACTTATTCTTCACAGAATGTGGTCCTTCTTTTCTAAGCAGCTGCTGTAAAACTACCAATCTGGGAAAGAATAATCAGGGATGTGCCAGTTTAGTCCAGTGGGTGGTGCATTACATAGTTCAGAGTGACTGAAAGCTAATGATGCAAAGAGCAGCATTATTGACCTGTGATTACGCCTCTAATCTCAGGCAGACTGGCCATGCCAAGTGTTTTATAGGTTTATAGATGCAGTGACAGAAAGCAGATGAGTGTTGGTGAGCTTTGAGGCTTTGTCAAGCTTTGTCAGAATATATCACCACTAATCATCTTTAACCATCAGAACGAGTGGCATAATCTCTCTTTCTATGACTTTTGGTCTTTCGAACTGAGCAACAGAATGAAAGACAATCAGTGAATAAGAGAGGAGGGCAAAGGCCTCTTATAGTGTCTTTATTTGTGTATATTTGTGGATTAGACAATGAGGATAATAAGAAAAAATACTGCTCTCAAGTCCATTGAAGACAAAATAAACTGCAGATTTAATTGCCAAACCAAAGCCGCTCATATGAGGAAGTTGTAAATTTAACCTACCAAATTAAACTTAATTAGCACTGATCTTAACATTGTTTAGGTCCAACTGGACAACACATTGAAATAATTGGTAGTGTTTGAGGAAACAAAATTCCCTCATGTGACAGTTTTTAGGTTGTGTTCACACTCCCTGGCTCACCCAAATCTAATTTTCAGCAAATCCAGATTGTATCAAGATATGCTTTTTAACAGTATGAAGAGCCAAAGTGGTTAGATTTGATTTACTTTTAAAGTGTAATACTTTATTTTAAACGTGTAATGAGTTAAAATATTCTTTTAGCCCTGTTAAAGGCAAATTTATGTCACTTTTAGACAGACAATAAAGCACAGTTAAAGTAGAAAAAGAGGCACACATCAGAAGATTTCATTAAAACATGAGCTTTTTGTAAGATGATTCCAACTCACTATCATTGCTCATTTTCACAAGCTTACAAGAAAGCTTTTAAATAACTACTACTGTGAATTTCTGACTGCTGGGCTCTTCTTTTTTTTTTCAACTCCAAAATCAAGTTAGCAAGCTTGTCTGAAAACTGTACTTATCATTTTTCAGTTGCCCCCCCATCAGTCCATATGAAATACAGAACACCCTCCTCAAAAAAATACGGTTCTTTACACATGGGAAGACTCAAAGCTCATGCAAATGATGTTAACACTGCTAAAACCAACTCATTGCTGCCAAGGAAGAGGCACTATTCTTGTAAAGGCCTGTACAATTTCACAACAGCCGAAAGAATATTGTTTCTCAAACTCTGCTCATAATTCATGCTGTGCCACCGAGCATTGGATGCTAGCACAGAGTATATATCGATGGAAATCCATCGCACAACAATAACACAACAAAAAACACCGGAAAGAGGAATTTCACTACTACATGGGAGATTATGAAAGACCTTCTGGACATATCGCATGAATGCATGGTCTTTGAATACAGTTGTACTCACTTGAATTATTAAACATACTGCCACAAAAATAAAACCATAAAATTCTGTACCATTTTTTTTCTTCTTATTCATTCCAGGTGGATTTCTGCCATCAAACTACAGTACTGCAGAGATAATTATAAATCCAGACTGAAAGTAATCAAGTTAAATGACAATATAAAGTGTAGACTTTTCAATCACCTGAATCTTTACCAAAATGTGTTTTTAATAAATGTTTGTGTTGTATCGTTTTGATTCGAGAAGGGCCAGACTGAGATAGCCGGGGGGCCGTATCAAGCCCTCAAGCTGTACTTTGCCCATGAGTGTAATAAAGCAATATCAAAAACTGTGTGAAACACAATTTTTCCAAATTGGATTCTTACCACGTACATCTGTTTTATGTGTAGGTTACCATAGCAACCATGTGGATTAAGGAATGACAGCAAGGAGACAGATCAGATCAGGTGCAGTGCATAATGTTCAGTATCTGTCAGAAAGAACTGATTCTGATCAGATTTGCATTTGTGTGGTAATTATGCTCTGACTGGCAGTGGTCAGTTTACTTTGCCTATGTAAAGACCAAGTAATTTGGGGGGGTGACACAGCTAAGCTCTATTAGATGGTAACGAATTCCCCCCACAGGTTTAAATTCACTTATGCATGCGCTGTCTCCTGCTGAGATTAGTATTGATCTTTCTTAAATTTCCTTTTAAATATGGGTTGGGTTTTGATCTTGACTGTTTGTGACATTGCAGGTTCTAAACAATTAATGGACAATTGTCAGGTCAGTAATTGACGAAAAGGATCATTACCTGCAGCTGTGTGGTGCACTGAAGGTGTACCTCTGAACTGACCTGAAAAGAAAATCTGAGAAAATAGCTCTGGGCAAACTGCTTAGCAGTCACACACTGGCACATAAAGCTGAGGGCAAAGAAAGGGCAGAGATTAGGGCCTTGGCAGGGGACAACCTTTGTGCTGTTAATTTGAATAGGAGTGCTGGCACAGCATGCCCCTTTGACTGCCAGGGGGCTTGGTCACTGTGACCTTAGTGACAAACTGACTTCTCAAATATGAAAACAGAGAAACACAGAAAACCTGTTTTAAAAGGGTATTCTATTTTAATGTGGTGGTAATTTGCTGAACCTTAAATTAAACTATTCTTAAAATATATCCACTAAAAAAGGTGCATAGTTTACTCATCACCTTAGATTAAATACAACAGTTCAGTCTGAGAAGTTTCAGTATTGGAGGCCGACACCTTCAAGCAGGGATGAGTAATGGGTAGGGGTGCACGATAACTATCGGGCCGATAACAGGAAATTATGACATCATCCCGATAGGTTCGATATTATGACGAGCCCCAATAACATACATATTTTTGTTAACACGGCAGTGCCTCGCTCCTTCTGAGCCTTGAATGACCGGCAGTGAATGTTATGTTCAAGTGACGTCGGCATAATCAGAAAAACGATTTCTCAGTAAGGAAAATCAAGAATACCCCCTCATGCCAGAAAACAACTTGTTAACTCAGTCATAATTTTGGTAGTTGCTGACTTGATTTGATATTCGCAGTATTTTCCCATGTTACACATAAAAAATAGAAAAAATTAGAAAAGGCTGAAAGAACGACAAGCAAGTGAGGGAACGGAGGAATTTACGTTACACCTTGAATGCAGCATTACGGAACAGTGCACTGATAAACACAAAAATGGTGGCGATAGTGTAGAACTTCATTAAAGTTTCAGAGGAAGATAGTTCGCTGGTTATTTTGTGACAAATGCTCCAAGCGAAGGAGGGAAAATAGCACAAGCTTTAATACGTCGAACCCGATCAGCCACCTGAAACATAACCGTCACTTCCATGGAGTTTTGAAATCACGCTAACGTGAGCTAACATGAGCAAGCCAGCAGCAAGTCAACCCCTCCGCTCCCACCCCCCCTCCCCTCTCCATCATTTCTCAAACTTCCATGAGATTAAAAAAAAAAAAAAAAAAAAACTACTAAACCTCATTTACTTTAACCTTTCTGTCGATTTCCTACTTCCATCAATCATAAATATTGTGTTTTACATTTGATTGTCTCAGGGCCTTATGATATCCTCCACACTAGCCATTTGAACATATATAATTGCTGATCAACATTTTCTCTGAATTTTGAGTAGTTTATTCAACTTTGTAACACCTGTGGTGTTCCCGGTCAAAAATGACCACCATAGGAAATTAATGGGTGACCCTAGATTGTGTTCATCCATCAGATTGTACACAACCACAAATACACCACCATACACACACACACCACCCCACCCCACGTGAACCCCCTTTCAGACTGAACAAATAGGTGTCTCCTCTTCCCACCTCATTCCTGTGCTTATGTGCCCATCCCCTCACATGAACCACACTTTCCAAACTAAATGTATAACACTAACACTTGTTTCACATTTCAAAGTCAACAATTAGGTGTTTATTATGAGAACTGTCTTTTTCCCAGGCTTATGTGCCCATCTCCCCATGTGAACCGCACTTTCTGATACAAAATGTATCATATCTTCTCAGAGACCCCTTATATATAGATGGATATAGCACCGAACAGCTCCCACCACTACTCCGGGCTTTGGGAGCTGTCCAGTGCTGAATGTGAACATTCAGCACTGGACAGCTCCCACCACTTCAGCACCGGACAGCTCCCAAAGTCCGGAGTAGTGGTGGGAGCTGTCCAGTGCTGAACATTCACATTCAGCACTGGACAGCTCCCAAAGTCCGGAGTAGTGGTGGGAGCTGTCCAGTGCTGAACAGTCACATTCAGCACTGGACATCTCCTACAGCCGGGAGAAGTGGTGGGAGCTGTCCGGTGCTGAACGTGAATGTTCAGCACCACCACTACACCGCTGTCCGGTGCTGAACGTTCACATTCAGCACTGGACAGCTCCTACAGCCCGGAGAAGTGGTGGGAGCTGTCCGGTGCTGAACATTCACATTCAGCACTGGACAGCTCCCACAGCTCGGAGAAGTGGTGAGAGCTGTCCGGTACTGAACGTGAATGTTCAGTACCGGACAGCTCCCACCACTACTTTGGGCTTTGGGAGCTGTTCGGTGCTGAACGTCAATGTTCAGTAGTAGTAGTGGTGGGAGCTGTCCGATGCTGAACATTCACCTTCAAGCCCACAGCCTGGTGTAGCGGTGTGAGCTGTCCCATGATATTCCAGTCCAAGGATGGCAATTTGCTCTAGTATTCATCCACCCAGGAAAGAGGAGGAAGAGCAAGAGACAACAAGAAAATATTGTTAGGATGCCACTCCTGTGTGTGAAGACACATGTGAAGACACAGCCCCCCCCCACACACACACCCACACACACACATACACACACACATACAAATGATAAGCTCATGTTGATGTGTGAATTTGGTCACTGTTTTTTGTTACTTTCTTTTTACAATAAATGGTAATTTTGGAATACAGTTTACTTCTGTGTCTATTTTATGTATATTCACTGCAGTTATTCATATAAACCAGTGGTCTGAGACATTGTTTACAGCTTAAAAAGGAGTTAAATAAAATTTGGGGTTAATCAGTGGTTTTTATGTTAATGTAGGAGCAGTTAAAACAGGCTGGTCAAATTTGACCGGGAGCACTAAAGTAAGGGGGAGAAATGAACACGACACAAAGGTTAATTAAAGGTGTTCATTTGAATGGAATCACAAGCCAAAATCCTTTATTCGTAATTTCTTTGTTACTATGGAGTGAACTTTTTTAGTTTATTTACACAAACAAGTTTAACTTGTGTCGGTACATTATGACCTGTGCATTATTTTTTATTGTCATTTAGGAATACATTTTTTCAGTTTGTAATTCTGATGCATGTATTTCCATCAGTTCAAGGAGCCTTTATTTTTTTATATCAGTCAGCAATGCAGCTTATTTAAGTTGATGTGAGATATCAAATAGGTTTGTTTGATAGCTTTATGAAAATGTTTGAGAGGCTTGCCAATAATTTTTCATTGTAAAAAATAAATATCTGTTCATTTATAGAGTCAAAACTGTTTTTGGTTTTGTTCCTAGTATTGATGTGATGATCTTAGGTATATGTGTGTGTTATCGGTTGTCGGTATCGGTGTCGGCCTTTAGGAGCTGAAAGTTATCGGTTATCGTATCGGTTTAAAAAAACAGTTATCGTGCATCCCTAGTAATGGGTTTGTTTTCTTTTCTTTTTTGTCTTTTTCTTTTTTATATATATTTCCATCTGCCTAAGGCACTCAATTACTTCCTTGTTTGGGTGGCTGTAGCTCAGTTGGTAGAGCGGGTCGTCCAGTCACTGGAAGGTTGGCAGTTCGATCCTGGCTCCAACTGTCCACATGGGTCTAAAGTGTCCATGGGCAAAACACTGAACCCCCACTTGCCCCAGTGGGCCTGGCAGCACCTTGCATGGTAGCAGCTGTCCACTGGTGTATGAATGTGAGTGTGAATAGGTGAATGAGAGGCCAATGTAAACCGCCTTGAGGGCACCTTGGTGTGAAAAAGTGGTGTATTTAAGTGTAGTCCATTTACCATTGTAAAGTTAAAGATAAAGGTAACTTTATTGATACCCGAAGGTAGATTTGTTTGCAGGTAAAAAGTAGAAACCATACAGTACAGTGACTGTGACACAAGACAAACAGGAGAATAACAAAACAAAACATTGACGGATAAACAAAAACAAATGCTCCAGATTGAAAAAGCAATACAATAGATAAATAAATAAATAAATAAATAGACCTAGATGGAGAATGGGAAATCATGTCCTATTTAGGGCATTAATAGCTGAGGGGACAAAACTACATGTATACCTTTTAGTTTTGCACAAAGGCATTTTAAACCTACAGCCAGAGGGGAGATACTGGAATTTGCCGTATAGTAGATGAGATGTATCATCTAAGATGGACTCAGATAGTCTCTGTAGCTGCCCATCAAAGAGGCATTCTAAGTTGAGTTGTGGCTCTCCAATTAGCTTACTGGCCCACCTTACAATCTGATTAAGCGAGTTTTTATTTTTTAGGGATAAGTTGCCAAACCAGGACACTAAGCTGAAAGACATTATAGATTCAATAAAACATCTATAGAACATGATGAGCAGCTTTTTATCAATGTGAAAAGATGACAGCCTTCTTAAGCAGTGTAGACGTCGGTTTGCCTTTTTATAGACGGCCTCACAGTTTTCCACAAAGAGAGTTTGCTGTCTATAATGGTCACACATTCCACTGCCTGACCTTTTATGCTGATTTGTTCCTTGTCATTGGTGAGTCTCATGAAGTCCACATGCATATTTTTTGTTTTTGAGATATTTAGTTGAAGGAAGGACTGCTTGCACCAATCCACAAAGTCCCGGATGATTGGACCATGACCTGTCTCATCGCCCTCAGCAGGCTAACAATGACATCTGCATACTTAAAGATGAATCTGTCCTTCCTGCTACTCTGGCACATATTAGTATAAAGAATAAACAAAAGAGGGGAAAGAACACAGTCTTGGGGGGGATCCAGTGGAGGTACAAATCTGGTCAGACATTACCCCGTTGACCCGCACTCTTTGTCTCCTATCAGTTAAAAAGTTTAGCACCCAGCACATAAGGTTTTTGCCCAGATTAAATTGGTCTAAAAGTCTTTCTATTAAAATATGGGGTTGAATTGTATTAAAAGCAGAAGAGAAGTCAATAAATAAAAGTTGGGCATGTGTTCCTTTACCTTCCAGGTGTTTAAAAAGCATGTTTGACAAAGATACAATCGCGTCTTCAACGCCTCGCCGTGGCCTATAGGCAAACTGGAATTGGTCCATATCAGACTGAGTCTCTCTTAAAATTGCATTTCTTACGATTTTTTCAAAGGTTTTCATGACAAGAGAGGTCAGAGCAAAATCATTCTGTACTTTGGGGTCTTTGGAACTGGAATGATAACAGTACGTGGTATTGGTACGTGCTGGGTTTGTAGAGACTTATTAAAGATATAGTGGAAAATTGTGCACAACTCCTTGGAGCATAACTTAAGAAGTTTACCACAAATGTTATCAGGACCGCAGCTCTTGTTTGCATTGGTGTAGTGTAACGCCTTTTCAACAGTGTCTCGTCCTGATAACCACATTTCCCCCACATTGGAAAACAGTGTTTCCCCCCATTCATTTGATCAGACATTCATATGAATGCACTGGGGCGACATGTATTTCTAAATCTTGTCAGAAGACAGCTGTGCGCTCAGGAAACTGAGCATTGAACCAGTGCATTGAACTGCCCCAACCTGCCTATAGTTGGGTCCTTATTTAGTATAACAACAATCTCAAACATCTGTGTCTTTAACCCTAATCCTTCTTCATGCAGCGTCTTTATTGTTTTGCTTTCAAAATAGAAAGGACAAATGTATTTGTTTTGATTGGTACTGACTGCATATAAAAGATCCTCAAAGTCACTGTGACACTATTAAATGGCTTATGGACTGTCACCATGAAACCTCAAAAATTGGCATTTAGCCATCACCATCTTGTCCTTTTGAAATTTAATAGATAAGACTGAAAACCTGGGCACACTTGCACATTACTTTGGTATCGGCCTCTGCATGTAACCATCACTCAACATGGCTATGAGTCTGGCTATTTTTTTCAGACAGTGCAAGCATTTCAAATATTTGTTGTCGGTTTTGTTTCTGTTTTTTGTTTTTTTCAGTTTGGTTTTATTTTTCCATCTATAAAGTCTCTGCTCTGTAGTTATTTCAGCAATTGAAAGGAATGTAATATAGCTGTGATAATATTTATAATATTTCAAGTAAAAATAGCACAAAGGAGTAGCTTCTGTTAAAGTATCAGGTTAGATTTGATTTTAAAGAAGCTCTTGATTACTTTTAAGAAATATCGCCAGTTCTTGCAGGCTCCCATCCCTATATCAGCAAAAAGCACCTACAGTCAAACTGGACTCTTGTCCTGGGGAGTCCCTCGTGACAATTTCTGTGTCTGTCAAGTTGGCGTCTCTCCCTGTCTTTAATGGTTCCTGTTTTACTTTTTAAAGGTCTGTCATGTCTCTGTTGTTTTCTGCTTTGCTTCCTTCCTCTTGTTACCCTGATTTCCTGCACCTGCCTCTCGTTTGATCCCTTGTGTATTTAAGTCTTGTCATTTTCTCCTGTCCTCCATGGGTCCATTAGTCATGTTTCCATGTCTGCAGTCCTGCTTGTTTTCCCTCTCGTCGTCTCCTTGGAGTTAATGAAAATGAAAATGAAAAATACTTTATTTATCCCATAAAGGGAAATTCAGTTAAGTTAAGTTTACTGTTTTTGTATTTTCGTATTTTGGACTTTTGTGTTTTTGATCATTGGTGTGAATGCATTAAGGCATTCACACCTATTGTTTTCCTGTTTCTCTTTATTTATTTATTCTTCTATCTTCTTCCGCCAATTTTGTCGTTTAACTAGTCCTTCATACTTTCACCGATTTCAACCATTCAACTTTCAAAATGTTCAGCTTGTTCAGGAGAAGGGTGCTATATCTTTTTGTGTTTCAAATATTTATACTTTTTAAAATATTTAACTTTTAAAACTTTTTTTGTGCCATTGAAAATGAATGGGGAAATCTTCAAACCTTGTTAAAATCTTCATACTTTCACCGATTTCAACCATTCAACTTTCAAAATGTTCAGCTTGTTCAGGAGATTCCTCCTATGACTTTTGGTGTTTCAAATATTTATACTTTTTAAAATATTTAACTTTTAAAACTTTTTTTTTTGCCATTGGAAATGAATGGGGAGTTCTTCAAGTCTTGCAAAAACTTTGTACTTTTTCAAACCTTACTACTTCAGCATACTTTCACCGAGAGAAACCATTCAAACTTTAAAATGTTCACAAAAGATTGGATTATTCTTGTATGACTCCGTTTTTAAAAATATTTTACTGTTTTTGAATTATGGCCGTTTAAGTTTTACCATTTTTTCATTTTTTCAGATCTTTAGAGTGACGGAATGTTTATAAACATTCTGCTAGAGTGAGAGCCCTTTCAAAATTAAAACTTTTTTTTTCCAAACAACCTGCTCTTGCAGCCAGACCTTTAACCCCACATACATAATTTATACATCAAAACGTAGGTATTTTTGTCCTCTTTCACACAATGTAACCCTTGAAAACGAGAGACTTCAACTTTTCCTGCTAGAGGCCTCCAAATGACAGAAAGTCTCCTATTTTTCCTATACTTTGTAATGTAAAATCCGACCTCTTTTTTCAAATTGCTTGAAAAAGTTTCATGTTTTTACACTGCCGTAATTTAAAAATGGTAGACATTTGCCAAACAAAAAATATATCACTAGAATCCTGAAAGCCTTGTGGCGCTCACGGTTCAAGAATTTTTTGAAAAACTTATTCAGCTTTTGAATTACAGCTGTTTGTTCGGACACAGAAATCCAGGTTCGGACTGACTGGAGACAGTGTAATTAGGGGGTTGCTGCCTTTTTTTTCTCTCTCCCCCTCTCACAGACACACATACACACGCTGGAGGAGCCGCACATGTGACTGCCTCCCCTGAAGCCCCGCCCCTTTTTGCAGGTTCTTCAGGCACAGTATATGATATATTATGAGAATGATCACAGCCTTGACTCACATATGAGCTTTAGTTCATCCCATTCCTAATCAATATGATGTGGCTCCACCCTTTGCAGCTTCAACAGCTTCAACACTTCTAGGAAGTGTGTTTATTGGGGATTTTTGACCATTCTTCCAGAAGGGCATTTGATCCCTTAGCTTTTAGAAAGGTTTTTCTCATTAATGCTTGTTGCTTTTAACATTTTCTCTGAATTTAGCTGTCTTAGTTGTGTTTAGCCTTTAGCTACATTAGTTTCAGTTCACATGTTTTTACTCTTGATACATTCTGCAAAGATGTTCAGCTAAAGTCTGCTACTTTTTAAGAGTTTAACTCATGTCTTTCAAATTTTCAGTCCATTGTCATGAAGTAGTTTGACTTTTTGCTCAATGTTATGCAAATCTTAGCAACTTTTACATTCTTTTGGCAACTTCAACATTCCTGTATGAAAATGTTCATCTCCTGCCGAAGGTTTTATTTTTGACTTCTGCTTTTAAATGTTGTGCTTTACTTTAATACATTTATGGGAGTTCATCACTAGATTTCTATTCCAATTTAGGCAGATTTTCCATTCTCCTACCTAAGCATCATTCAGCATGTTGCTCCCTTTGCTGTGTTTGACATGTTTTCTGGATTCAATACATAGCACTAAGAATATTTTGCTAAATTATGCTGTATTCAAAGACTATTCATTTGTTCAAATTCTTTATAAAATTCATGCTCTTCAAATGTATTTTATACTCTTCAGCAGAGTTCAGGTGAGAATTCAGCTTAATGCATTCACACCTGCATTTTCGAAGGAAATGCAATTTTTCTAGTTTATTATTCCATCTTCCGTACGTTTTTCGTCGTTTAACTAGTCCTTCATACTTTCACCGATTTCAACCGTTCAACTTTCAAAATGTTCAGCTTGTTCAGGAATCGAGTGCTATGACTTTTGGTGTTTCAAATATTTATACTTTTTAAAATATTTAACTTTTAAGACCTTTTTTTGTGCCATTGAAAATGAATGGGGAGATCTTCAAACCTTGTTAAAATCTTCATACTTTCACCGATTTCAACCATTCAACTTTCAAAATGTTCAGCTTGTTCAGGAGATTCCTCCTATGACTTTTGGTGTTTCAAATATTTATACTTTTTAAAATATTTAACTTTTAAAACTTTTTTTTGTGCCATTGGAAATGAATGGGGAGCCCTTCAAATCTTGCCAAAACTTTGTGCTCTTTGAGAGCTTACTACTTCAGCATACTTTCACCGATTCAAACCATTCAAACTTTAAAATGTTCACAAAAGATTGGACTCTTCTCATATGATTCAGTTTTTAAAAATATTTTACCGTTTTTGAATTATGGCCGTTTAAGTTTTACCATTTTTTCATTTTTTCAGATCTTTAGAGTGACGGAATGTTTGTAAACATTCTGCTAGAGTGAGAGCCCTTTCAAAATTAAAACTTTTTTTTTCTAAACAACCTGCTCTTGCAGCCAGACCTTTAACCCCACAGACATAATTTATACATCAAAACGTAGGTATTTTTGTCCTCTTTCACACAATGTAACCCTTGAAAATGAGAGACTTCAACTTTTCCTGCTAGAGGCCTCCAAATGACAGAAAGTCTCCTATTTTTCCTATACTTTGTAATGTAAAATCCGACCTCTTTTTTCAAATTGCTTGAAAAAGTTTCATGTTTTTACACTGCTGTAATTTAAAAATGGTAGACATTTGCCAAACAAAAAATATATCACTAGAATCCTGAAAGCCTTGTGGCGCTCACGGTTCAAGAATTTTTTGAAAAACTTATTCAGCTTTTGAAATACAGCTGTTTGTTCTGACACAGAAATCCAGATTCGGACTGACTGGAGACAGTGTAATTAGGGGGTCGCTGGCTCTTTCTCTCCTAATCTCACAGACACACATACACACGCAGGAGGAGCCGCACATGTGACTGCCTCCCCTGAAGCCCCGCCCCTTTTTGCAGGTTCTTCAGGCACAGTATATGATATATTATGAGAATGATCACAGCCTTGACTCACATATGAGCTTTAGTTCATCCCATTCCTAATCAATATGATGTGGCTCCACCCTTTGCAGCTTCAACAGCTTCAACACTTCTAGGAAGTGTGTTTATTGGGGATTTTTGACCATTCTTCTAGAAGTGCATTTGATCCCTTAGCTTTTAGAAAGGTTTTTCTCATTAATGCTTGTTGCTTTTAACATTTTCTCTGAATTTAGCTGTCTTAGTTGTGTTTAGCCTTTAGCTACATTAGTTTCAGTTCACATAGTTTAACTCTTGATACATTCTGCAAAGATGTTCAGCTAAAGTCTGCTACTTTTTAAGAGTTTAACTCATGTCTTTCAAATTTTCAGTCCATTGTCATGAAGTAGTTTGACTTTTTGCTCAATGTTATGCAAATCTTAGCAACTTTTACATTCTTTTGGCAACTTCAACATTCCTGTATGAAAATGTTCATCTCCTGCCGAAGGTTTTATTTTTGACTTCTGCTTTTAAAAGTTGTGCTTTACTTTTATACATTTACTGGCATTTATCGCTATATATCTTTTCCAATTTAGGAATACTGTCCATTCTCTTACCTTACCATCATTCAGCATGTTGCTCCCTTTGCTATGGTTGTCATGTTTTATCTTTTCAATACACTATGCTGAGACCTTTTGCTGAATTATGCTGTGTTCAAAGACTATTCAGTTGTTCAAATTCCTTTTCACATTCATGTTCTTCAAACATTTTCTCTACTTTTCAGCAGAGTTCAGGTCAAAATTCAGCTTAATGCATTCACACCTGCATTTTCGAAGGAAATGCAATTTTTCTAGTTGGACTTTGTGTTTTGGTTAATAAACCCGTTCTCTTTTGAGATCTCCTGCTCTTGGGTCCTTCGTCCTACACTGCAAACCATGACACAATTGGATATTGCTTTACAGCACTGTGTCACATATTAAGAACAATGCAACTAGTTCACAGAACTAAAGTAAAAATCATGGCAGAGGAGACTAAGAGACTCCGAAAATAATGACAGAAGAGAAAATGAGACTGACCGTACCCTCAAGCACATTGAGGGTGTTAACTGCATTGCTGTTCATTGACTGTGAATGTGGTGAAGTCAAGCATTACTGAACTGAATTGCGGGTGCATTGCATCACTATAGAAGCATTGTGTGTGTCAGAAGTCAAGAAAGGTCCAACTTTTCCGGTGTGCATTGCATTTGTGTGGTTACAGATATAGGTTACTTTTCTTTACTGTATGACAGCTAGCAGCAAACCTTTCTCAACATCAGAGACAAGCTGTCCAAGTCCATGATATTCCTCCCTGCTGCCTGCTTTTCTAATGAATAGGATGCACCAAAACGCAACGAGATGTACATCATCCATGTAGAGAATTGATATTCACCTCTGTCATAGTAAATCTGTCATCCATTATCAAAGAAGGACTAATAATAATAATAACAATCCATTCATTATCCATACCAACTTGGTCCTGTGCAGGGTCACAGGGATCTGCTGGAGCCTATCCCAGCTCTCCTTGGTTGAAAGACAGAGGTGCACCCTGGGCACGTCGCCAGTTCATCACAGGGCCACATGGAGACAAATAACCACACATGCTCACATTCCCTACTATTCTTACATCACTACTACTCCTACTATGATTAATAATAATGATAGAATTTTATTCATAGGTGCATTTCATGACACTCAAGGTCACCGCACAGATAAAAGCAGAAAACCCAATAAAATGATAAAATGCAGTAAAAGATAAAAAAAAAAATTAAAAGCTAAATGAACAACTGCTCATGTCATCAGTGCAGGCATCTGTTTATGCTCTCCCACTCATAGAGGGTAGGAAAGCCTGAACAGATGAGTTTTGAGTTCTGATCTAAACTGTATAATTGAATCGATATTGGAAAGGTCAGAGGCGAGTGAATTCCTTAGCTCCACCCCCGGTGATGAGGCAACAGTGAGGCGGCTATGAGGATCTGAGGTTACAGGTAGGTATGGAAATGTGGAGGAGGTCAGTGAGGAACAGAGCAGCGAGGTTGTGAATGGCCTTGAAAATGAAAAATAATATTTTGTAGTGGATGTGGAGTGAAATTGTGTCAAAAACCTAGATTTCTTGTGAACCTAGAGCAGTGGTTCTTAACCTGGGTTTGATCGAACCCCAGGGGTTCGGTGAGTCAGTCTCAAGGGTTCGACGGAGGTCAAGACACGCACCTGACTCATATGATTCATGATGACACGCCCTGCTTGACCATCACTGGCTACAGGTGATCACGTTACATCGCTTGACTAATCAGGGAATTTGGTGTGCTCATTAGTCACCGCTTGACTGTCGTGGTGGTACATCATGTGATTTCTTTAATATTTTAATCTATACTAACTATGTTGAGCAAAAAAGAAAGTGGTCGGATGACTATGAACAATAGTAAGTTATGCATTGTATTGGTTTTGTTTTTTGAACACAGTGATGTTAATGCACAGTTCATTTTGTGCACCAGTAAAACATATACCTATATCTTGATATTTGAAAAAAAAAAAAAATCATATTTTATTTTTCAATAAAGAAGGGTTCAGTGAATGTGCATATGAAACTGGTGGGGTTCAGTACCTCCAACAAGGTTAAGAACCACTGACCTAGAGGAATGAAATGTGTTTATTGGTATTACACAGGCATCACCCCAAAGCATCTGATACACCAGAAGTCAAGCATTGCTGCTAAAACTCATAAGTTGATGGTGAATGACTGAGACACTGAGCAAGAGTAAATATCGCATTGTCATAAAAGCAATTTAACCTCCACACCAACAGGCTGACCTGCTGAGGTAAATGATGCATAAGCTGCTTTGTTTCCACTTTACATTGACTGATGAATATTAGTTTTAGTTCCCGAAATGTATTAAGAGCTTTGAATCTGGGGATGGCAAAATTGAATAGCAAACCAGTCCTTGTGCTTGAAACTCACTGAAATTTAGTTTCCACATGTTAAATCCCAAGACCTGTTCAAAAATTAAAAAAAAAAAAAAAATCTTAAAGGACCAAAAAGAGTACAGCTAAGACCAATCATTGCTGTACACAGCTTTAATTTTATTCAATCATGCTGTATGTCGGGCTCCATAATTCCTTTGAGGAACTCCTAAAACAGCTCTTGCTAATGTAAGTGTGTGCACGGCTTAGGAACGTGCTTTCTTTAGGTCCCTTCAGATGCTGTGCTTAGCTGGGGAACATGATATCTCTGTTGACAGCCTGCAGTCATGAAGAGCAAGTTTTTTTCCTCCTTTTTTTTTTTCTTAATTCTGTTCGCTCTGTTCTGCAGCACAAAAGATACCGCATAAAATTAAATTAGAATTGTGGGAATTTGAGTGCCGACTTTGAGCTTTAATCTTTTGAAGAACATTACATCTATGTCGAGGGAGAGCGCTGTAGGAGTCAAACTTTGTAATTCCCTCCAATAACTGAAGATTCTGAGCAAAAGGCACTTTGTTATGTGATAGTATAAAAAGAACAAAACACTCAGACTACACAATAGATGATTATCTAAAAAGTGTAGGTTTTTTTTCCTTCTTGACATTTTACACTTGCTGTAATATCTCACTCCACCACAGGTGCGGACAAGGGCATCTCGTAATCTTTTTTCTCTCACTCTTTGTGGAATAAATGTGCTAAATTCAACCAATTTTCCCTCAATAAACGGCACAAGACAGATGGAGTCCTTTCATCCAGTCAGCAAATCATGTTGGGCAAGATTGATGTTCTCTCGCTTTCTCTATCTCACAGAAACACTCACTCCCTCTCCCCCGCCAGATCATTGTGTGTACGTGTGTGTTCATATGGTCAGCAGCAGGAGCTCTAAATTGGCAATCCTGGGAGAGCGCTGCCGCTCCAGTCCTCCATTTTCCCCTAATCATCCCTTTCTTAAGTCATAAAAACAAATATTTATAAAGTAAAATATGTTTTTTGAGATAGTCATTACTGTGCTTATTGGAGTTGTCAATAAAACTGCCGTTATTCAGGATCATTTTTGAACTGAAAGAAAATATCAGGACTCTGAAGTTTGAAAGTGTTTCAATATGAGCTTGATATAAAATATGGCAGCATTGATATCACCATTAGTTAAAGGGCATTCCTGCTTTATAAATGATGCTGTGCATCGTGACTGAGGAAACAATTCCTTTCCTCATCTTTCTTGGCCTCAATATTAAAGCAGCAGTCTGTGGACGTCTTATTGACTCCACAAGATCCAGAACTGTACGGGTGTGTAACCATTTATTTCCCATTATGTTTTTATGATTCAAGATTCGATTTTTTTTTTTACAACAGTAATGAAATGGAATTGCAACGCTGCCACACTGACCAGAAGCAATAGTGAAGGTCATGAACTATGGTGCTTAGTACTAAAGGAACAAAATAAGTTATTTTAAAAAATTATATGAAATATGGAAAATATATAGTAAAATATGGAAAGAGATATTCCTGGGTTTCATGCTGACTTGCAGTTCCATCCTCTGTCCATCCCGGGGTTCTCCTCCACTTGTGTTTGGGGTGCTGACTGGCGTGGTGATCACGACCTGGTCCTCTGACCATCTCATCTCAGTGCTGCTACCTCCATCTGTTTATGTTTATATAGTCGTTGTATTTAGTCATTTGTGTGCTCTTCTCTCTCTGTCCAACACCCTCTCTGTTCCGCCTCCCCTCTTTTCTTTCTCTACCCGACTGGCCTTCGGCAGGAAGGTCCCCCCATATGAGCCAGGTCCTGCTCAAGGTTTCTTCCTCTTAAGGTGGAGTTTTTCCTTGCCACTGTTTGGCTTAAAGGTTTTTTTTCTCCCTACGTGGGAGTTTTTTACCTGCCATTATCATTGATTGGATTTAAAATTATAATTTTAGTTAATGATATTTGCTCGGGGGTCATGCTCTGGGTCTCTGTAAAGCGCCTAGAGACAATTGACATTGTAACAGACGCTATACAAATAAAATTGAATTGAATCGAATTGAATATGGTGTTTAAGTGGTTGAGTTTTATACCTATCTTATACTTGGTTTTGT
Organism: Hirundichthys speculiger; assembly: GCA_018398805.1. NCBI lineage: Eukaryota > Metazoa > Chordata > Actinopteri > Beloniformes > Exocoetidae > Hirundichthys > Hirundichthys speculiger. The sequence goes on from JAGFBZ010001824.1 coordinate 50,843, forward strand.
AAATATTACAACATATGCATAACATAAAATAAAATAGAATACCTTGGTACCTCGTTGATAAATTCAGAAGTTTCATTTTTAATAGGATGACTTTATGTGCCAGATTTTTAAATTCAGTATGTTTTTGTTAACTATTCTCAGTGGCTTACCAAGGATTTGACACAAACATGGCTGGATGGTTGCCTGGCCAACTAATTCTTATTTTCTTTTTTGATACAAAGAGCGAGTCTAGTACCTCTGGATTAAACTTTGATTTCCAGAGGAAGTTCCACCAGATTCAGATGAACCGCCTCTGGACACCACTGAATAGACATGCAACCAATCACAGAGATCAAGCAGGTGGCACAGGCAGTGCAACAACCAGACAAGTACCGGTATCTGTAAATGGTGTGCAGTGATGTAGGAACACCAGTGAAAGGCTGTTAGTTTTTTTCAAGACTCACATGTTGATAAAAGGTGTTATGAGCAATTCTGCAGTCATGTTGGGTATTTTGAATAGTGGCTCTGAGATGCTCTTGTATGAGTCATTGCATAAATCCCCTACCTCATCATGTACTGGTGGATATGGCTGTGAATGGGAGAGGAAACAAACCCATTTCACAAGAAATCATTTTTGTGAAGTGAATGGTTTTCACTGGCCAGTTTAACTAGATAAGGAAACAGGGACAAAAAGTGCTTTTTTTTTTTTTTACAACAAGGCAACATGAAATACACTTATCCTTAAATCGAAACATTTCTTAGAATGTGGATTATCAAAGAGATGACTTTCCTGGTGGGTTCAACAAACTCTCAGATTAAAAAAAAAAGAAACAATACAAAAATTATAAATTGCTGTCATCCTCAACAGTTCTTCAAAAGAACGACTAAAGAACTAAACCTGACAAACCGATGTACTCTTAAAGGCAAGATGACTGGGGTCACTTGAGGTCAGAAAATTGATTGTGATGGGTTCCAATGGGCTCCAAGTCACAGTTTAAAGGGAATGTGAATATTTACAGCAGAATGATTAATCCAGATTTATAAATAAAGTGCATGTAAGGCATAGAATCCAAAGGACAACCACATGAACTACCCTTAATGCATACTTTATACTGTGAGTGGTACATGTGATGCTTGGACATCACCACAACCATCTGTGCATTCAAATCTTGCTATTTATTATTTACCACAATACCATTCAGACATCTTCCCTTACAAATACAAACCAACAGACATGGAAATTTTAGTCTGAAACTGAAAAAGCTGACTCTTTCCCTGAGGGAGTCAATTAGCAAGAGCACAATTCTTTGTTATATCTCAGCAGAATCTCAACTTAATCTCAGTGTTTTCTGCTGGTTCTTCTGCTTTGAATTAATTGTCATTCTGAGCTGTGTCTGGCTTTCTTGTGAAAACTTCAATATGGATCTTGTTTTTTATTTTTTTTTCCTGACTGACTTTGTAGTTTGGAAGGTCAGCTGCAGGTTGAGACAGAGAGTATTTAGAAAAGTAAACCATAAATGCACCAGTTATCGCACAGCTTTGTGAGTAAAATCTCTGTGGGAGATTTAACGCTACAGTAATTTTTAAGATTACATTTAAGATTATTGCACCTCTCGTGGTGATTTTAGTGAAGTTTCAGTGAATTCTGTTGTAGAAGTGCATTTTTATGTGTCTTTCTGAATAAAAAGCTTGACAGACAACACAGTGCACTTATGTTTAAAAGAGACTCTTTGAATTTTTAAACGCTCACAGCTCCAAATCCATGGATTTGCCTCTGGTTTAATGCTGATGTTATTATACTTGATCTTCAAAAAAACTGTGAAGCTGCAAGCAGAACATTGCAATCTATCTTATAAGCAGTAGATTTGTGGTCAGCCTTGATAACCTCGCATAATCCAATGTAGCGTCACCACTAACACCTGCAGCTTCTTCAAATTCAGATTCCCAACAGAGGCTTTGTATGGAATTGGATCTTGATAAAGGCCAATGTTCAGGTAAACAAGCCAATTCCCTGTTTGATCTAAATTTCTTAAGGAAAAGATTGCCAAAAGTCACTGGAGATGCTTGCCAGTGCAGCATAAATCCAAAAGTAAAAAAAAAAAAAAGGTGCTATGAAACAGTGTGAGTGATACTGGTTTCAAGCTTGGAAAAGCACCAATGCTCCATTCACTGAAGCTAAGGAGAAACGGATAAAGCCAGTGAAAAGGCTTGATGTCAAGCTCTATTAATCCATGGCTGTGCTTAAGAGCCGGCTGTTAAATCATCTGTGAGTGTGCAGTAAGGTAGCTTAGTGCTGATGTTGCACCTCATTCCACAGATGGGAAAGCACTGAACCCCCACAAGTAAGGCTTCACTTTCCAATTTAAGACTCAGAAACTCTGCCGATTTTTACGCTCTAACTTCAGTAACTAAGTCTAAGCCACTGCTTTCCCCAGTGAGCAGCTCACTGCTATTTAAATGTAATGTTCAGTCATGTAACATAAAGTTGTAAATAAGTAGGAAGGAACTAAAGCTTTTCCAGTGTCTTTGATCTTGACATGTCTCCACACAGATAATTGTTTAATAGTTTATAAACCCTGTGGTTACTGGTGTCTCAAAAGGACAGTGTAAGGTACAAAAATGGTTCTATGTTTTAATTTTAAAGTTACAAATTTATCGCTGGCATCTCATGGTGCTTTTAATAACCTTAAAGTTAGAACAAATCAAATTCAGAGGTTTACATGGAAACACGTTAGATATGTCAGACAGTTGTTCCTTTAAAACACACTAAAGACTAGAGCCAACATGGAGCAAATGCAGCAGGAATCTATAATCAGCAGTAACTTAGAGGACTGATTTTGACCAAGAGCCACTGCTATAGAGTTAAGGATAACCCCCTAATTTTTTCACCTAGAGTAATAATTTAAACAACTTTCAGAGAAAGTTGTTATTAGCCTTTGTGTCGTGTTCGTTTCTCCCCCCTTACTTTAGTGCTCCCGGTCAAATTTGACCGGCCTGTTTTAACTGCTTCTACATTAACAGAAAAACCACTGCTTAACATCAAATTTTATTTAACTCCTTTTGAAGCTGTAAACAATGTCTCAGACCACTGGTTTATATGAATAACTGCAGTGAATATACATAAAATAGACACAGAAATAGTAAACTGTATTCCAAAATTATCATTTATTATAAAAAGAAAGTAACAAAAATCAAAACAGTGACCAAATTCACACATCAACATGAGCCTATCATTTGTATATGTGTGTGTGTGTGTGTGGTGTGTGTGGGGGGGGGGGGGGGGGGGGGGGTGTCTTCACATGTGTCTTCACACACAGGAGTGGCATCCTAACAATTTTTTCTACTCTTGCTCTTCCTCCTCTTTCCTGGGTGGATGAATACCAGAGCAAATTGCCATCCTTGCACTGGAATATCACGGGACAGCTCCCACCGCTACACCGGGCTGTGGGCTTGAACGTGAATGTGCAGCACCAGACAGCTCCCACCACTTCTCCGGGCTGTGAGAGCTGTCCGGTTCAGCACTGGACAGCTCCCACCACTATTCTGGGCTGTGGGAGCTGTCCGGTGCTGAATGTGAATGTTCAGGACCGAACAGCTCCCACCACTACTCTGGGCTGTGGGCTCGAACGTGAATGTTCAGCACCGGACAGCTCCCACCACTACTCCGGGCTGTGGGAGCTGTCCGGTGAAGAACGAGAATGTTGTCAAATAATTCAAAGGGATCATATTCAGATCAATGTTGTCTTCTATTTCTGAGACATCGTCCTCTATTTCTGGTTGAACTTCAATCCTCTGTTCATCAGGTTGAAATAAAAGGTCCAGAGCTTCTCTGACAAGAAATCATCTGTTCGGGCGCCTAGTCTACGTGTTCATAGCAAAATGAGGGCAATGCACACAAAAAAAACTATATATAAGGGGTCTCTGAGAAGATATGATACATTTTGTATTGGAAAGTATGGTTCACGTCGGGGGATGGGCACATAAGCCTGGGAAAGAGACGGTTCTCATAACAAACACCTAATTGTTTACTTTGAAATGTGGAACAAGTGTTAGTGTTATACATTTAGTTTGGAAAGTGTGGTTCATGTGGGGGGATGGGCACATAAGCACAGGAATGAGGAGGGAATAGGAGACACCTATTTGTTCAGTCTGAAAGGGGTTCACGTGGGGTGGGGTGGTGTGTGTGTGGTGGTGTATTTGTGGTTGTGTACAATCTGATGGATGAACATAATCTAGGATCACCCATTAATTTCCTGTGGTGGTCATTTTTGACCGGGAACACCACAGGTGTTACAAAGTTGAATAAACTACTCAAAATTCAGAGAAAATGGTGATCAACAATTATATATGTTCAAATGGCTAGTGTGGAGGATATCACAAGGCCCTGAGACAATCAAATGTAAAACACAATATTTATGATTGATGGAAGTAGGAAATCGGTCAGATTTGACCCGAACACAACAGAAAGGTTAATGGGTATAATAGTGTTGCACCGAGTCTCTCCTTCAGCTGCTAAAGTCCTACTGGCTCAGAGTTCAGTTCAGTCATTTTACTGTCCCTGATGGGAAACTCGGTTTACAGACAGTCTTAAAGCAACATCTGTATAGATTAAAATAATTAAAAATAATAATAGTAGTAGAAACATATATTAATGTATAAAACTCACAAATTCTTACTAAATGTAATGGTAAGATTCAGGTACATAAATCACAACTGCTTATTGCACAGGGTCCTACTACATTGGACCTCTTTTGTTTCATTCTGAATCTGCACCCTGAAGGAAACAGTTCAAATTCATTGTGCTGAGGCTCTCCACAATGGCTCTGGCCTTTCTCAGTACCTGTTGCTCATATACGGCTGATAGTGAGGTCTGTGGGAGGCCGATTATTTTACTAACCAATTTCACAATCTTGTTCAAGATTGTTGCTCGTTGTCACATTTCCAAACCAGGCAATAGTGGTTTAAAACCAATTTTAAAACCAATGTTAAAACCAATTACAGAAAGGACTGATAAAAAAAAAGAGTGATCATTCTTCTATCTCCATCAAAAACCTGCTCGGTCACGCTTTTTTTTCCTCTTGCGTCTCTTAGGCCTCTATACCACGTGTTTTTACATACAATCACATCACTCTCCCTATTTCCTCACAGAGAGGCATGCACAGGAGGAGTGTACTTCAAGATTTCTAGTTACAGCCACATCTGTGGTTTATTTCAACTTTATTACTTAATTACAATGCATAAGTATACACAACAAATATGTCCACTATACACATGCAGTTCCGCCTACAGTCACATCGCTCACCCTATTTTCTCTATTAGAGTCGTGTACATTACAGCCACATCAGAGGTTAATTTAAACCTTGCTATTTTGTTGTAAATCATCATTACAAACAACAATTTTAACCAGATAAGCTCAGCAAATGAAAGTAACTCGGCTCGCAGCATCTTCCACCTTCATACAAGCCTGTTTCCTCCATCCAGAGTCCCAACAAGCAGCCAGCAAAGGATCATAAATATGTTGAAAACCTGCAATGGCCACCATCAGCTTCTCCTTTATGGTTTTTAATAAGAACACAAAGTTTTCATGTACTCTGTTCTGATACGTTCCCAAGATCCCTTGCATTGGCGTTGAACATGCCTCCTCGCTTTTCCTAGAAATGGATGGGATCCGTGCGATGCAAGCCATTCGTTGTGCGTATTGGACACCAGTGGTCTCTCTCCTGCGTGCCGTTCTGATCGACAGACACTGGGGAATCATGAAGTAGCAAGCTTGGCACAGCCACCATCAGCTTCTCCTTCATGGTTTTTATTGTGGACCGAAGTTTTGACATGCTCCATTCGGATACCACCACTAGAGCGACGGATCGAAGGACAAATTTCCCATCGCATGCAGGGATGAAGAGAATTATATCTACTTTGATTGGATAATGCCTTTGAATTGGATGCCGGATTTGCATAAAGTTGGGCAAGACTAAGCTTTTTTATACACTGCCTAGACACGCTGCCTTTCCAAGATGCTAATGCATAGACAAAGACCACACATCCTTGCCTTCCTTAGAAAGTGAATAGGCTATGCGGTGCAAGCTATTTGTCACCCCTGCTATGATGTCCTCTAGCTAGTTTCATAAGTGATTGATGCATCTGTGTGACATAGTATTTAGAAGCCATACAATCAAATATTCCTTCAAATTAAATCAAAACTGATATTTTAACATAAAAAACTCTCCTTCAATTGCTTCAATTGGACCTGAATTTAACCCATTTATTTTCTTTATGACTGAATAAAGAATAAAGTGAGCAACAGCATTATGTGTATATGATTTCGCTTATATAAAGTGGAATTCTTCACTGGAGCATTCAGAACTAATAAATAACTTTAGCTGCACTTCTGCCACGAAGTGGACTTAGCACTGTATGGTTTTTAAATAAAAAATAAATGAATAACATGCCTCTGGACCCAACAGGGAGTGTCCTTTCTAAATAATAGGAAGACAGAATTAGAATTCATAACCATCTATCATTCCCGAGAAGACTTTGTTCCAGTCATTTCAATTAAAATGAACTTATCTAAAAATCAATGCAGTGTAAACCTCTGTCTGCCCTGTGAATCTATGAATGGCTATTTGCAAAGAAACTTGCTCACAAATTAGATGATAAATGAGCGATGCTGATCTGTGTTTGTGTGGTTTGAGAGAATAATCTGTCAATGTTTGTTTACCAGTGAAAAGACAGCTTATGTCTATTTAAACTCGGCGAGAGAGTCTGAATAATTTATGGCTGCAACAATGAAAAACTGGTACATATGACAGTTTGTTATTTTCTGCAGCATTTATCATCTCACAGATCTTTATAGTAGGCATGCCAAAATAAATGAAAATATCTTTCTATTAAATTTAATACCATAATTCATTTCACATAAATAGGCTGTGTGTCACTCCTATTAAAATTAATGTCAGTGCAACACAATCAGACTGTTTGCACCATGTAGAGTAGAAAATATCAGCCACAACAGTTTGTTTCATAGCTTTATTGAGTCTGCATTTATTATTTGCTAAAAAAGATGTGCAGATCTAAATTCATCATAATTTTATTTCCAGCAGCTCTTTAACAAGGAGGTTTTGCTGATAAATATATCAGTTTATGTATCTCCTGTGTCTTATTGTGCCACTATCAAAATACTAGATCTTTTTTTTTCTTTTAATGTATCTGGGACATTCTATTTTCTATTTATGAATAAAAGAAAACATTGCTACCAGTTCAGGTTTTTATACATCCACTGGGAGTGACTGACTTCATCAGGCTCTGACATGGACCACCTGCAGTTAACCCTCTGGTCTCATCCTTCTGGGAGCATCTCAGCAGCAAAGGGCAAACCACCTCTGCACTCACTCAACACTTCTCATGTATTCACTGGAGGGTGCATGAAACACGTCTTACACGCTATCAATCAAAGCCTCTGTTGTTTTTGAAACAATAACTGGAGAATGTTCTTAATGATACACAAAGATGCACAGTTATTTCTATGTATGTCTCACAGGTCACAGCAGGTTAAACATGTGGGCCATTAATTGTTAGACTAATATTAGTTTTAGTTACACAAGAAAAAAAACTCTTAGCTATAAACATGTGAATCTAGTACAGTGTCATTTAGAGCATGTGATGCTATGGAGATATCAAGTTATATCATTTTAAGTGCATTTTGCCTTAACTTAAATAATATTTTGAAAGTTGTGAAGTACTGTCAAGTGAGGTGGTCTATGCATACCTCATTGTTTGTCTCATTTGCTATTAAGTTAACCTTTTTTTTAGGACTAGTAACCTGTCCACCGCTCATGTGTACGTAGACAGCCGGGATAGGATATGCTCCAAGCTCCCAGCTACCCTGAACAGGACGAAGCAGGTATAGAAAACAGTTGCGAGTGGACAGAGGTGCAATTCTCTTGTGTTTAAGTCTGGGTCTGCCCTCTTATTATTGGGGGATGGACCCTCTAGCCCTATCTCACACGATTAAAACATAGTAGTGCCAAAAATAGGATGCAGAAATCTTTAAAGCGGACATATTATTCTGTTTTTTCAAAGGTTGACACATTTTTTTTAGGTTTTAATGAAATGTCATGACATTTATTTGGGTCAAAATCCTGCAGAGACACAGTTTGAAAGGAATCTTCCCAAACACATCTTTACACTTCGGTTCATTGCAGCTGGGTCAGCCACTCCACTCCATCCCTCTTTCACACAGTGTGCTTCTTTATAAATCAGTTTTATAAGATACGTTTGTGTTGCCAAACGCAGCATGATGTGAAATTGAGTGGCAATTGAGACTGAAACCTGACGAAAGCAGCTGACTGAATTACATATTTTCAAATCCAGGTGGCCCCAAATATTGGGCTGTGCTATGTTGGAGTTTTGGATTTTATTGTCACATCAGACACTGCAATATAGCGCTCAACCAAAGGAAAAAAAATCCTCATGAGGTATAAAAAAAAAAAAAAAAAAAAAAGGGGGGGGGGGGGGGGGGGCAGAATAAAGAGAAAGGAAAAGTGAACTACATTTTCTTTTATTGATATTCAGTCATTATTGACTGAATATACTCTTACAAAGGCAATTGCAGGTTTCACAGAAAATAAACACTGTGGTATACAACAACTTTTTCCCACCAGTGGTTCATTCACAAATTACACAAAAAAAAGATACTCAAACATTAACACGGTGACAAGCATTAAGTACTAAGAGTGAACAGGAAGAAAAAGATAAGTCCATCATGCTGTCCCTGGTTGGCACAGAGGTCAGGATATGAAGACAGCTTCTCTAATCACATAGATAATGAAAAGCAAATAATCAAAGACTGTTCTAATCAGTAGTGAACTTCGAACCTGACAATCAACCCTGCCACTCCTGAAAAACTGGTACTGAATTTCTCTACTAAAAAAAAAAAGAAAGAAATGAATTACTTTCCACCCTGAGCCCTCTACATGTTTTGGTACCTCTCTGTACTGAGATACTATTAGAATGAAGTGAGAAAGATTATCATGTGTACCAGCCAGACTTCTGAATCATTAAACTGATGTTCAGTATGTCATGAATTCCCTATTGGTCTTGTGTATTCGATAACAGCTTATGGTTGTTATATGTGGATGTCATGTGTCTGTGCTACTGCCAAGAAAGCAGCCATAGAAAAAGCTACTGAGGGTGATGAACAACTGAATTGCTTAAACATGCATCATTCGAAGGCTGAATGTCCTCTCTATGTCTATTTTTTTCTCTCTCCTCTAAATAAAATGTCCTAAATTACTATATTGCTTCATTTAGTCTTGAAAGAAAAAAAAAACAAACAAACAAGCAAGATTTTAACCACTACTGCTTAAGACAAAATTTTGTTTACTTTTTCACTTCCCTTTGAACAAAACCTTGTACACACTGTATTAGGGATGGAACGGTTACCGGTATTACGGTGTGGTAAAATTTTACGCGATGACAATTACCATTTATGTTTGACTTCATCTCATTATCCCGGTCGATTACAGGGATATGTAATATCATCCTCATTCAAGTCTGCAAGCGACACGCGACTGTGTCTCGCGTGAATATGTAGCTTGTAACATAGGCATCGTAACGTGAGCATGGTGGAACCCACCAAAAGGACGAAATCCAAGATCTGGGCATATTCAGTTTTTTTTTGTTTTGTTTTGGGTTTTTTTAAGAATGCAGAGGGACAACTGGTGAAGGACAATTATGCTGTCTACAGAGCACTTCTTTACATTTTATTGTAATTTGTACAAGCAACTTGAAGGAGCTAAGCCTAATGCTTGACCAAGACTAACCTGGTCGACGCGCTTCGCTAACTCACATTTCGTAAACGTTACCATTGCGTGTTGATCGAAAAAGGACCGGAACGATGTTCTTCTGATGCAGTTAAAATATTAATCAATTCCATTAACTGATCCAACAACTACCGCTGTGGCACTTAGCTGCCACAGCGGTCAAAAACCTTTTGCCCTTCCAGGTCCAACACCTAACCAATAACGGGCAGCTACCTTTATACCTGACCTCAGGTAACAACACAGCGACACCCACAGACACACAGAGTGAACTACAATTCATAACAACATATTTGGCTCCTTTACAACAGTTTCTCTATTTGCACATTTATACGTATTTAAGGTTCAGCTTAAAGTCCAAAGTTTATTTCATTTGAACTTGCACTATAATTTTTGTTCTTGATAATTGTTTGCATATTTTGACCTACTATGGTTGTTAAAGTGTTTATCTTAAATTTGCAGCAGACAAATAAGCTTTGTTCCTGTTATTTATTTTGTTCATTTAAAATTATACCTCTTTCTGTGCCAGTTGTTTGCCTTTTTAATGTGAAATTTCATTTTAATAAGATTTTGGCTTCTGATGTTTTAGTATGACAAGAAAATCACAATATTTTGTGAAATTATTTAAATGTACAGTGGTACCTGCTACTTACAAAATTCATTGGTTCTGGAAGTGGTTTCGTAACCTGAAAATTTTGTAATTAGAGACACATTATCCATGTAAATGCCCTAATCCGTTCCAAGCCCCCCAAAATTCGGACATACATTTTCTTTATTAAATCATAAAAATGCATCAAAACATGTAACAAATACATGTTACAATTAGATTCCTGCACCATGAAGCATAAAATGAGAGTTGTACATAATCGAGATATCAATTTTTCACTGACACTGTATATGATCATACAGAGAAAGTTTGCAGAAAGTTGGTGAATATAGCCGAGAAATTAGCAACTAAAGAAACAGGTGAGAAAAAAAAAAACAGATAAAAGGTTAGTAAAACGTGAGCCTCAGTTCATTGAATGGTTGGCATACACTTTATAATGGGCTTAGGCCCTAAAGGAGAGGAAATATGGGTTACATGCTTTTTGAGTAGCAGCTAAAGGCACGGGCCTCAGCATTTTGACCCTTGGTTGCCAAACCTGGCTCCTGGGACACAGGAATGTCAATTTTCAACCTCACACATGAGGTTGGCATTCCAGTGTTTTACTGCCAGTACCTGTCTATATAGTCATCTTTATAGAACATTAACTAACAACATATCAGTCATGATATAAGTACATATAACTCTTAGTTTTTTAGCTTGCTGATTATTAATACTAACATAATATGTCTGTATTATATGCTGTATATTTTGCTTCTTCTCTCTCTGTCATTCATCCTTTCTGTCCTTTTCTTCCTTTACCCAATTGGCCTTTGACATGAAGGTCCCCGTTCATGAATCAGGTCCTGCTTGAGGTTTCCTCCCTCATATAGGGGAGTTATTCCTTGCTGCCCTTTGGCTTGAAGGTTTTCTCCAAGTATGTTTTTTTTTTTTTTACTTGGCACTACTACGTACCATTAATTTTGTTTGGGGGGGGTCATGCTCTGGATCTCTGAAAAGTGCCTCGAGGCAATTTGTATTGTAATAAACACTAAATAAATAAAGTTGAATTGCAAGTTGAACTGAATTTCAGATCTGAATCCAAGTGATGCTCTGTTATAGGACTTCTGCTCTATCAAAGTTTGTCCACAACAAACACCATGTTGGAACTTCAGGGTGTCCATAAGTGCAAGTGGCACCAGGACAGTCGAGGTTGTATATGGGTGCTTTTGTAGTCGTGTCATCAGATTTGCAGCCATATGTTTTTAGACACAGTTAAAGAGACAAGCTGAGCTGTGAACTGATCATCACCTGAGAAAAACCTGCTAGGATTTGTAAGGATTTGCTTGGAATATCTGGAGGAGGAAAACATCAGACAGATCATCAGCTCCCATCTCCTACAGAACTTCAAGCACAGGGGAGGCAGGGGACTCTGAATGGGCCATGTTCTGTTTCTCCACTGTTGATGAGGCTGAATGGTACTGTGCCCAAAAGGAGGTCAGTGCAGAGGCAGCAGTCCTCAAACCTGGTGGTGAATACACCAGGTGAGGGAGGCTGTCACATTGAAATGCCCTCTGGAATGTGAGATATTTGGTTTGAGGTGCTGCGTCAAAGAAAAGAGTTCAAGTATCTTGGGGTCTTGTTTTTTTGTGTCAGGGAAGAGTGCAGCAGGAGATTGACAGGTGTATTGGTGCTGACTTTGTACTGGTGTGTTGTAGTGAAGAGAGAGCTGGGCCAAAAGTCAAAGCTCTTTTTTTAACTGTTCTGTCCATGTTCCTATGCTCATCTTTGGTGACAATTATATCTAAGGTGACAAGGATTTGTTTGACTTTCTTGATATGGAGTAGAGGTCTTCACGGGTCCACTTTCATGGACCTGGACCCGAATGGACCCGTTAAAATTCAACCCGAAACTGACCCGACCCGACCCGACCTGACACGAGTCTTTAGTTTCCGACCATGAACTGAACCGAGACAATATAGCCCATAGTTGCTCATGTCAAAAGTTGTCTAGCGTTTAGTAAAACTTGATTTTCTTACCTAAACGTTGTCTTCTACGCCATGTAAACAAAAATAAATCTACGTCGTTATTGTCTCGGTGGATACATATGCTATTTTTAGCAACTGCTAATGCTAATAGCCTACACCGGTCAGGACACGTCATGAACATATTCTCTCATCCAACGTTATCATGTTGGCGATCCCTTGTGCTTTACAGCTGCCGGGCAAACCGGTAATAACACGCTACAGCAGCACGATTGTTTTATAACAAACATGACATAGGCTAAACCCAACTACTGTTTGTTTGTTTACTTTGCTTGATGACATTTTGCAGCCTATTGAAGGGGGGAAGGGGACTGAGGGGGGCTGAGTATCTTTACCTCTCTCAGGGTAAACGCGGACCCAGCCTGTCAGAGAGCACCAACCGGACTCAAGACGAACTGTACCGATTCCGACCCGAAGCCGGAGTCACGTCTTGTGAATGGACCCAAGACCCGATTCGGGTCGGGTTGGAACCTCGGGTTTTCGGGTTGTCGGGTTGTTCTGAAGATCTCTAATATAGAGTTATCCATATACAATCCAAGTAGGGGACTGAAGTTAGGATATCTGGAACCATTTATTTTGGACAGTCACATCATGGAACTATTGCACGAATGTAAACATCCAAAACTACTTATTTCTCAAAATATGGGTTTAGTTTTTCAAAAATACTATGAATTTGCATCAAATATAATCATCTCTAAAAGCATGCAGCCATTTTTTAAGATGTCAAAAGCAAGCAAAGAAAATATTTCATTCAATCAGAGGAGCATGACATCATAATTATAAAGTGGAAGGACATTGCTGTCAGGGCCATAAAAAGATGGTCACTTTTTAATTTAGCAGCTCAGAAATAAAAAAGAAAGAAAACTTTCTATGGATGGCACTGCAACACATACTTTAAAATAAAAAAAGAAAAATATTTCATGTTTGAAGAATGTTTTCCTTATTTCAATTTCACATTTTTTAAGGCTTGGGAAATCAAACCATATCTATCTATCGTCATTTCTGAAAGCTGGGCTGGATCTGTGCACAGGCATTTGATGCTACATTTATGTCTTCCCCTAAAATCTTAAATAGTATCACATTTGTTCATTTTGTACTTTGTGTGATGGTTAAAAATACTGTGAAAGAATAAGGTAACAGTCGTGAAGGTCAAACCACAACAAAATGATTGTAAAAGGGTTGACATCCAAAGTTTGAATGAATTAAATGTTTCTTAGGTGTCAGTCGTATCTCCACCAACTGCTGCATTTGCTTCTCTTCAGGGAAAAAAAAAGCGATAATAACAACCAGGAGATGAACCACCATGATTGAGGAAAGGGAAGCAGCCGGCAGTTTCTAAGCTGATAATTCAAGTTTAATCTGAGCTGTGCAGGCGTACACTGCACCACAGATTTACTCCCCCTGGTTTCATGTTATCAAGCCACACAATAAGCACACACAACAAGTCTGAGAGAAATTTGTATATAACCTAAATTGCACTGATTGCTGAGAAGGTTATCTTTGATAAGGAAGGAACTGAAGCAAAACAGTGTTTACATGTAGCAGGCTGATACGAAACACTATCGTCTGTTTAACAAAGAGTGTGATATGAATCACTCTGAGCTGTCACTCTTGAAAGAGGTGTTCTGAATCAGGGAGTTGCAGAATGGTTGCTCTCGCACAAAAAAACACTATAATGTTACCACCGAGACAATGTTTTGACAGACTGACGCAGCAGCTGAGCTGTCAATTCAGTTACACGTAAAGTATTAAGATAGGACAAAATCAACCTGATAAATCAGACATGCTTGATCAAAGGATACCTCTTTGTGAAGAAGCTGTTGGCAACACGGGGTGAATATAGACTGAGACGGTCCAGAAAGGCGTTTGGTGACGGAAAGCTGTCCTGGTAAGACAGCAGCTGCTCTCCAAAATGCATTCAAAACCAACGGCTAACGCTAACTCAAGTTGCACATCACATCATCCCCCTTTGTTTCCAATTGTTCCAAATTTTGTTTTAATTTTCATTGCAGCTCTTTAAAATGAGCTCTGCTTCTAAAGAGGAGTGAGCATTTTCTTCTACTGGGGTGAAGATAGTTTTAAGTTGGGTATTTGACAGATTCGTCCATGGATCAATGTAAGAAAAAAAAAATTAGATTGAAAAAGATCATGTGGAAAAGCAGCCTGCAGATGCAATGTAACAGAGTTGTGCTACATTTGTGCGGTACCACAATTCGACTTAAAGGTGGTGTAGGTGTTGTTTGAAAAACGGTTCCAGCAATCCAACTCAAGTGAGATTTTGAAAAAGGCTCCGCCTCCTCCTCTTCAGCTCACCCCTCGAAACCACGCCTTCACACGATTCACCACTACATGAACCATAGGGAGGGAGGGAGGGGTGGGAGTGCATTGATATTTGATTGATGTATTATGCAGCCAATCAAAATAGTGATGATCTCTATTTTGATTGGTCAGAGTTTTTCTCTGATTATACCCTCTAGACTGGACCAAAACGTTTAGTTTTTTTTGCAAACATTTTATTTCAGTGTTTGCAATGGGAATGTGAAAAGGTTTTCAGGCAATATTGTAAAAAGTGCTGCAAAAAAACAACACCTACCCCACCTTTAACCTTGGAGTCACTAAATGAAGTAATGTGGAAGCTAGTAAGAAAAAGTGTCAAATGTTCAACCTAAATCTGATTCACCACAGTGCTGCTTCTCCAAAACCCAGATTCAAAACCACTCACAGTAGCACTTTCAACAACAAACACAGATCTCCTGACATCGCACAGTCCTTAAATAGTGTATGATTTCTTTGTTAAGTGCTTCAGAGTCACTCCACATTACCTCTGAATTGTGTATGATCTTTCATTGCAGCCAGCAAAGATGAGAACCAGCTTGTGTGTTGTTTTGATCCTCTCACTATATCTTAGTTATAGTGAGCACTAGCTTTTCTCAGCACACTGAAATCCAGTTCTGTGGGGTTTTAGAGAACTGATGTTTATTACAAAATGTGTATCAGAGAAGTTTTCTTGATATTCTATTTTGTCACAAGAACATGGAAAGCAGCCCAGACCAAAAAAGTTAAAAAAGTGGTGTTGAAATATATTTAAAAACACTTGACACTGTGTTTTCTTGTTTGTTTGTTTTTTCCCAATGAGTGATAAAGGTTGTGGTAGTTTCAGACATAAATTAAATCTATTTCACCGCTGATTGGCAAGTATATTGTATACAGTATAATCATTTTTAGAAGTCTGAAAAAGAATAAGAAAAATATTGTGACTCATTTAAGTTTGTTATCAGTGATATAATATGACGATGAAAATGCTCTCTTTTTAATGGCTGTAAACTGTGCTGTAAGAGTTGTGTTGAGCTGAGGGACAGAGGTGGAAACCCAGAACCTCTCTTATCAGGGACTGTTGCTTTTCAGCGTGGTTTTGCCTGAGAGACCACAGCTCACATCTTTCTGGGTTCTGTGTGAAGTCATTAGAAGGTTTCAGACCAAACAGCTCTGGGGATTGCTTAAGGGTAACTAGGGACTACAGACAGTCCCAATCAAAAGTTATACAGCTACCATCAAGGCTTTTTTTCCCCAACCTTTACAGGACTGCTGCAGCAAAGGCATTGTGTGCCAAAGGTGTATTTCCTCCATTGATTTATTAAAACTTGGAAGTTCACTTTTGCTCCATTTTTCTGTTTTTTGTTTCTTTTTTTTTCCACTAGAGAAATGCTGTTGTTTACATGACCGAAGTTTCACCAGTGTTCACACAAGGGTTTTGAAATTTATAACCACCAGAGAGAGCTGTTCATGCTTCACCTCCCATTAAGAGTTTCAGTTGGTTTGTTTTGGCCACAGGGAGCAATGCCTAACCAATGTGCTTTGACTGGCCAACATATTCCTCAGTGAACAGTGAGAGAAATGATCAGCCACCTTTAAATGTCAACCTGTCTTTCAGAATGAAGACACTGAAATGTACTGTCTCCTGATTACCTTCAGCTATCATGTCTTGATTGTTTGATGTTTAAGCTGTTAAAGCTGATGGCAGCCTGTTTGCCCTTGGGTAAAAGCAAGCCTTTTGTCAACAGGCGCTGATGTACCAAGAGCCCTGTTGTGATGATGTGTCACATTTGGTAAGATGAATGATCACAACAATATATTCATCCTTACTGTAGAAATGCATCAACATTCCCTGGAGAGCAATGCCCACTGCTTGGGCTTTAGCTTGCTTCTTGCAAATTCTATGAATAAATTATGAAAAGGTTAGAAATAAGACATGTATTAAATATCAACGGGCTTGGGATGTGCTTACTGAATACAGTGCAGAGAAGCTGTAAACACCACAAGAAAAATACAGAACACTAACTGAATTTAATCAGGCAACATTTTATATGCAAAGTGGAAGTGTGAATCAATGCAACAGATCAAGAGTCAGATGTGTCAAAACCAAGGCTCATCTCACTCATGAACTCATGATCACTCTGAACCAACTATACAACTCAAGTACATTTTAAACCATGAGGCAATATATCTCTCCTTGAATCTAAGGAGACAGCCTTCAATCAGTCATGTTTTCTGCAAAGTCCTATCAAGCCACTTCTATCTCCACTCAGGTATACTCTAGAGTCTTTCACTTTGGTTGTCATTTAGTCCTGAAAATTGGCTTCAGGCAGTATAAAGTCAGGGAGAGTACTATAATAAACAGCAAGGGGCATATTGTTTTCCTGTAGAAGATTGTAAGTATTACAATCTTCTACAGGAAATGGACAAAAGACCTCAGAGTCAAGCATCATGTTAGAGTTGCTCTTTGCTGTGAAATTGGAGGCTGACCATAATGGAATGGAAACTCTGTGTAGAAAACAGGTGAACAATATAACAGAATACAGCAGGTGAATTTGGGAAAAATCTGGGCACAATAAATGATACACTTTGCATTTCACTGCATTCAGCGCTGTACTAGAGGGTTTAGACAATAGTGGATCATTTCAAGTCATTCAGAGTCACTGAATAATTCAAGCATGATGAAGAGCTGTAATAATAGGAGACTCGTACAACAGTCTGTAAAGAGCCTCTTTGTGTTGTTTGTGGTATTAATAAGCTTCCTAAAGCAATGCAGATGTTTAAAAGTCAAATTACTCCTAACAGTGAAATGACATGGCCATCAGCAACATTTCATAACTGAGTTAAGTTCGATGGGCTCTCTGTTTCAACTCAGAGTTTGAGGGTTTGAGTGCAGGGCTTGTAGCTGTGGACTACATAAAATTCATTGTTTTAATGAGTGAAAATGAACTAAACCAGCCTCGTGGTAGTTTTGAACTCAAAAAATATTAGATCAGTTCACCATTTTTTTTCCCTCCAGACTGAGCCAGAATACATTTTAAACTTTAATGTAGGTGAAAATTAAAGCAAAAAACAGATCATAGTATATCCTTTTTGGATGTTGGCTTGGGAGGATACCTCAACGGACCAACTAGGCACCAAAGTGCTAATGCTGTCTGAACAAGTTCCTTTGTTAACGACTCTCAGAGTACTCTGAAAGTGCCCAGAAGTGTTGAAATGGCAGCTGTTGTGAGAGCTAACAAAACTCCTCTTTGGCAGAGGAAACACTGGACCATTTTTATGACAAGAAAATGTGACAATTCCTGTGGTTATGATAATTTTTTCTACAGAAATGATGTTTTCTATTTTTTTTAAATCATTTTAAAAAAGCATTGACAATCTTGACAGATTTTAGAGAACAGCCAGTGTAGTGCAGAAATTAGTTAGATAAATGTGAATACAACTGAAGCTAAATGTTTGGGATTCATCTTAGGTGCCAGAACTTCAAGTTAATATATGGATATTTAATCTTTCTCTTACACACATTTGAAATATTAGCTCAAAATATGTGCCTGAGTAAGTTTAAAATTTTACTCCTTATTTTGTCCTTGAGTTGTCAGGTCATCGTTAAACTCTTGTTGCAATACAGCTGGTAGGATTGTGCCATAGTGGCTATATAAAAGACTGTCCAAGCTCATTCCACCAGCTGTGGCAAAAAGGTCAAAGCTGCATGAGACTTGGATATTTTCATGAATTTCAATGTTGTAGACCAGAACGTAATAATTAAAGGGCTATATGCGACTGTTACAGCAACTGTTACTAAGACATTTCAGAACAGCTGGGACACTGATATTTAACTTTAACTGGAATTTTTTGGGGGGGAAATGTTGTCCCAGTCTTTTCTAATATGGGATTCAAACTGCTCAACAGTTCTGGGTCGTTTTTGTAGGATTGTCCATTTCATGATCTGCCAGATGTTCTTAGTTTATGAAAGGCCTGGATTGCAGACAGGACAGTTCAGCACCTGGACTCTTCAAGTCGACAGCCTTGGTTTTGTGATGGCTGCAGTATGCACTTTATCTTTGTTTTGCTGAAAAATGCAAGGCCCTCCTCAAAAAAGAAGGTGTGTGGACTGGAGCACATGTTGTTCTCAAACCTGTTTATAACTTTCAGCATTAATGTTTCCTCTCCAGATGTGCAAACTATCAATCCTATACACACTCATGCACCCTCAACCTGCAGAGATGCAAGCTTTTGAACTGAGTACTGGTAACAAGTCAGGTGGTCCCTCCACTCTTTCGTCTAGAGCAGTGGTCCCCAACCCCTTAGTACCCAGTCTGGTACCGGTCAATGGGTCATTTGGTACCGGGCCGCAAAGATAAATAAAAAAACTTCCATTATTACCATTTTATTTATGATCCGAATTATGTTTTGTTTTGAAAATGACGAGATTATTACATCCGTCTATGACTTACCCTTGACACATGACAAGACTTTCAGACCCATGTCTCGGTCATGTGATACGTTTAAACCCCCAAGCTGACAAAATGAGTAAAAAAACAAATGTCTTCAGAAAGTGTCATTGCACAGAAAGGATTGACCAATGTTCTGTTGTTACAAGGACGCTTCTAATAAAGTTACACGTGAATACACAGCAGATTTACGTCTATTATAATATATAGAAAATACCACCATTTTTTTTTTTCATTTTATTTTGCTGTATTTATCTGCGACACATTTTACAGACCGGTCCATGAAAATATTGCCTTACATCAAACCGGTCCGTGGACCAAAAAAGGTTGAGGACCACTGGTCTAGAGAACACAATCTCTATGTTTTCAAATTTCAATTTGTCTGACCACAGGACAGTTTTCCACTGTCCCTCGGTCCATAACAGAGCTTTATGTTGCATCTTCTCTGCAAACTGTGCTCTTGCTCACACAGACAGAGGTGTCTGGAAGTGTGTCTGACCCCATTCAGTAGTTTCCATTACAGAATCATGTCTGTTTTTAATGCAATGAGGTCCCAAAGGTCAGAGGCATCTAATACTGGTTTTCGGTCTTGTCCCATGCACACAGAAATTTCTCCAGATTCCTGAAAGCTTTTGATTATCAGCTGTACTGTAGATGATGAGATATTCCACTTATTTGAAATTTATTGTGTGGAACATTATTCTAAATGTTTTTTACAAACAGATTTTCACAAATGTGTAGATTGATGAACCTCTGCCCATCCTTACAATCTTCTCTATAATGTTCTTTTTATACCCAGTCATGTCACTGATGCCAATGCAAGATGTTCCTCCTGGTGAATCCTTTTAGTACAACTTATTTTTCCACTCTTTTATTGGAAAGTGTTTTTGCCATTAAATTCAGCTAATATTTTTAATAAATGGATAAAATGTCTTACTGTCAGCATTTGATGTTTGCTTTTTTGCATTTATGAAATCTGAAATTCATTGCATTCTGGTTTTATTCACGTTTTACACAGAATCCCATTCTTCTTCTTTTTTAAGCTGTGGGTTTAGATATGTTTTCTTGTACCACTGTTACTGGCTCCTGGCAGTTGGTATGGTTGTCCACATTTCCAAAGTGTGTTAGAGCCAGAATCCATGGTTAAGCTATGTGGATTGACAACTTTCCTTGGCAGTTATTTTGTGCTACTAAATTTGACTGAAGCGCCATATATTCCCTGGTGATGGTTTTACTTATTCCCTCATGAGGTCATCAGATTTAAAAATGGAAACTTTTCATGTTTCCCAAGATCAAAACTGTCATTCTCACTACAAAAATATGAGCCATTTTACAAAGAATGTTGTCATCATTTTTACTGTTGTATTCCCTTTCAATACTGCAATACTGACAAACAATACAAGCAACTTAATGTTTCTCCCCAACTACCATTGGAGGATATGCTAAGCAATTAAAGCCAAGCACTCTTTTTTTCACCACATTTAACTATTTCATTTAATGAGCAGTACCCTGATTGCTTTTTACTTACACCACACAACGAAGGAAAGATACATTTCTACTATAACAATCTCTAATATATTTCTCTACGACATCTTTGTACTCATTAACAATGTAACTAAATCCAGTTTCAAGTTAATAAGGAAATATGGAACATTTAACTGCCTATAAGATAAATCTCCCTGAGGAAAAGCCCATTCTTCCCATGCCATGGTGACTGGTATTGGACATCAAAGCAAAATCCAATTAAAAACTGCTGCCTGAATTAAATACCAAGGCTCTCATCCTCTGCCCCTCTCCCTTAATTCATACCTCTTCAGGCCTGTTTTTAAAGGCAGCTTTCTTATGCTATAATCAACTTCAAGATTAGCTGAAGTTGAACACACGCTAAAGTTTTACCAATTCTTCTTTAAGGAACTTTGGCTCTGCTACAACTCTTAACATAAACTCCAATCACGTAGTACAAAAGGCAATAAAAATGTATCTTTGAGGTAATTTTCAGGGTCAGGTTTTTAGCCAGCTCAAAAAAGCTCATGAAGTGGAAACCTTATATCCATAAAAAGAATCCATGGGGTTTCAAAATTCATTATTTTTTAATTGAATGTGTGTGTGTGTGTGTGCATGTGTGTACGTGTGTGTGCGTGTAGTAAAACAATATTCTTTTACTTTCTGACTTTTAATGGTTTTTATTAGGTAAAAATTGTAATCTGTTAAAGCAGTTTGCATCTAAATAAGTAAACAAGTATGTAATGGCATTCCTGTTGTCCTCAGCGATAGTTCGTGTTAAGCAAATGTAATATTTATTTATGTAATGTTAGGACTGGTGACTGCCTTCACAAGCAAAATATCAGTTATCTGAGCAGTGTTTTAAATGACAAAGCCTTCACCAGCCAAATCATTACATTATATGACGATACTAATCCATTTGCATAAGCAAAGTTTGATTAAATATAGTCATGCGCACAATTAATCTTTTTTTTAATACAATCAATTTATTTTGGTCTTATTACCCTTCACCAAGGACGTTATGTTTTTGCTGGCGTTTGTCTGTCTGTCTGTCTGTCTGTGTACAAGATAACTCAAAAAGTTATGGATGGAATTTGATGAAATTTTCAGGAGTTGTCAGAAATGTGAAAAGGAAGAACTGATTTCATTTTGGGTGTGATCCGGATGAAATCCTGGATTCTGGATCACTTTCAAAATTTTCGATAACATTGCGGTCAATGGGGCCGAAAATTTTGTTTCTCAATATCTCTGTTAATTATTGCCCAGAACCCATGAAATTTGACTCAGGATTGACAATGGGAACCTCTATCAAATTTCAGATGCTGTTCTGAATCTGATCCAGAAGGCGGATTTAATCGCAATCTGTAAATCGCTATATGGGGGAATTGTTGCACTTGGCGGAGGTCTGCGCTCTCCGAGTGCTTTTCTAGTCTGTCCATGGAACATTCTTCACAAAGTGAAGTGCGGTTTGTTCAGATGCAGTTTTGCAAATTTCAGTCATGCCTCTATACTTGGTCTTTACAACCCCACCAAATTGTATTTTTTCAGTTTTCTTCTGATTGTGCTGTCATGGACTTAAGCATTTAACATACTCAGTGAGGCTGGCGCAGTCTACAATTTAGCTCCTGAGTTTATATTTGTATTTAGCAGTCTGGCCTGGAAGTACATTTGCTGGAACATCCACTCCTAGGAAAATTGGAAACTGTCTTTAAGGCTCTCCACCTGTGAATAATCTTTCTTACTGAACTTTGAAGTGTAATAAAATGATTTTACAACCCTTTCCCGATTGATGTGCAGCAACAATTTCTTTTCCTCTCTAAAGCAAGTATGTATAATACTTTAGTGTGAACAATTGTGTGAGGGTCCACCAAGGTCTGTGTGCATGATTGGCCATGGACCCTCCACTCTTTGGGGTTCAAGGTATGAGTCAACATATGGGACATGGACTCAAGATATGAGACTGCATGAGCATGCATTGATCACCATTTGACTAAACCATGGGGTACACATGCAGACTATGATAAAAACACCGGCTTCGAACAGGTGGATAAAAACGAGTATGCATCCGTGTCTGCTGTGTTGACTACAATATACCCTTTTAGGGCTTTATTCACAGCTCAGAAGTCAAGTTTATCTACAAAGAAGATAGTGACAGCTAGCCATGTGACATTATAGTCTGATGCAGCTGTCAAAAATGTGTGGCTTCATATATATTTCCGATGAGGGCCATAAGAGTTAGATTTCCAAATAACTCCTCGTTAAACCTATTGGTGACTGTCAGAGATGTGAAAGGTAGTTATAGATGTAGCTATCCAGGGTGTACATATTTGTCTTTATGCTGTACAGTGGGGCATTTTAACATATGGGTCAGTGGAGGTTGACTACATTTTGGATCCAGCCCCTGTTGGTCATTTAAGGAACTGCATGGTTTGTGACTTCGGTGTTGATGGCTCACTACCAAGCCTGATGTAGCCCCTTGACCTTAGTCATGGAATTATCATTAGCACCAAGGTGAAAACTTCCTAACTTTTGATTTTTCTCATGATTCTAAAGAGATGTGTTGGTAGAACCTGTTGAAACAATGTCAAACAGCGGCTCAGGATGTAGAAAAATATTTGTCTGATCCTTCGTCAAAAAGACCAACAAAACTCAATTTTTTCTTTAGGTTAGTTTTATAAATAATAAATAAAGCAAAATTATATTTTTATTAATCCAGTCATTCCCAAAACCTCTTTGGCCATTTCGGAATTGCAGTATCAATAGGGGGAGCAAATCGTTGTCACTAAGATTCAAGATGTCATGGTTTGCAGATGGATGAAGGAGGACCCAAGAGCAGGAGTTCCAAAAAAGCAAAAGGTTTTATTAAACAAAAACACAAAAATCCAAGATCCAAAATCCAAAATACGAAAATACAAAAAGATAAACTTAACTTATATTCCAAGGAGACGACGAGAGGAAAACAAGCAGGACTGCAAACATATAAACATGACTAATGGACCCAGGGGAGATTGACAAGACTTAAATACACAAGGGATCAAACGAGAGGCAGGTGCAGGGAATCAGGGTAACAAGAGGAAGGAAGTAAAGTAGAAAACAATGGAGACAAGAAAGACCTTTCAAAGTAAAACAGGAACCACTAAAGACAGGGAGAGATGCCAACTTGACAGACACAGACACACACAGGGCTGCCATGGCCGACCCAGGCCATGACACAAGAACTGGTTCATGTGTTTTTAGTTCCTACCTGGGCTTATGATTAAATCTCCAAAACCATTTGTCTTTATCCATCAGATATAACATGTGTCTCCACACGTAAAAGTAATTTACAACACACCTGCTCTGCAGTTTTTGATTGGACAAGGATTACATAGTGAAAAAATATAATAAAGATTTTGTGCAATCACTTTTACTTTTTCTACCAGTAAGTTCCAAATTCTGACAGGTCTGCATAATTCCCCCAAGAATCTCATGAATATATTTAAGACTATTAAACCCTTTTTAAAAAGTTATTTTGCATGCATACAGTGTAATCATTGCAATGCAAATGAGACCGGTGGAATGGTAAATAAGGTGTGAGTGAGAAAATGGAAAATGGATAAGAAAAACCATTTGGATGCACATCTCCAGGGGCAGCCATATTAGTGTGGATACCCTTTTACATCAATCTTGATTTGTGGTTTTGTTATGATGGTAATGAAGCTGCATACAATTTACAAACATTTATCATGAGGTAGTGTAATCCATATCATTTAGTACAATTTACCTATATTAGTGTTGGTCTTACACACTGAACACTTCAGTTGTCTACACTCCCTGATTTCCTGCATATTCCATTGGCTCTATTTAAGGCTATCACTTAGATCTATCCCACTGATTTCATTTACAAAATAAACAGCTGTGGAAATGAGTAATATCCTATGAGACATTCAGGGTGACAGTTTTCACTGCTGCAGTCTGTGATAGCAATCTGTTGGGATGTAAGGCGCTTCTATGAAACGACACCTTAAGTCATCCTTAAAAATCATCAGCAGTTCTGGCACACAACCAACATGCTCAGAGAAAATCAGACAAAGATAGGAAAGGTGTGTGCAAATGCAAATATTGTCATCCAGCAGCAGTGTGAATATTAAGTCAGTGGAATATTATGTATATGTGGTGTTGCAGCAAAAAAAATCATTCGTCTTTTTGTTTTATAGATTCCAGTTTAAAATGCAATATATAAATCAGGGCTGCCCCCCCCCCCCCCCCCCCCCCCCCCCCCCCCCCCCCCCCCCCCACCTCCCCCATTACCAAAATTAGATGATGACCACAAAGTGACATGTAGGTTGACAACATTTATTTGGAACTATTTGGAAATAGTAACCTCAGAGATTAAAATGCAATTAATGCAGGTTCTCTACAACTACAACTAATAATAACATTTATATATTTGATTATTCTTTATATAGTTGCTTACTTATTGTTTTTTTCTTTAGCACTTACAGGTTCTATTTTCTTTTTATGAATTAAATTCACTAAGAGATGGCGACATTTCACCTCCATAAGTCTCTATTGATGGTAGAATAAACCTAAGCCCACATATGGCCACCAACTGGTCAATTACCACTCTTATCTCTTTTTTTTTTTTGTCTGAGAGTGTGAAGAATTAACACAAGACGCTGATTAATGCTAATATGGGCCGCTGGAAGACGTGACCTTCAGTCCACATCAAGACATAATCATCCTCACTTCTGTCTCATTATTAGGTCAGTTCCTGGGTGTTTATGCCACAACGTTTTTATTTTTTTTATTTCAACAACATACCTCACCTTCAAGTGTAGAACGAGCCTCCTCTTGTTTTGTTTCCTTTTTTCTTTTACTCGCTCCCGACTTAAGTTGTCGTTTGGATGCCATCTCTTCATCATCAACAACCTGTCGATGCATCTCACTGCTAATTGGTCAGATGCTGTGCTGTCAGTCATCATTTTGGCGATGTGTGCGGTGCTGTGTCAAATTACACTTCACTTTTTTTTTCTCTCAGGCCTCGGTGCGCGCCTCTCAGCAGTCTTGCCCGCCTTGTGCATTGTTTGCCAATCTGCAGAAATTGCTTTTCCTCCCGTGAATTTGGGGGCCCCTCATGGGCCCCAGGGCCCTACGCACAGCGTGTGTTCTGCGTATAGGGAGGGGCGGTGCTGATCTAGATACATATTGTTACTTTAGAGCTTTGACTTCTGGTCAGTAATTTAGACACAATGCAGCTGCTGATGAAATAAAACACTAAGCCCTAAGATTACATGAGAGCATAAAGCCCTTGCCATGTTACTAGATGTTAGGTGCATGAAAAAAAATGTGTATTTATAAGCACAGGTAGAAAAAACTATTTCCTTTACATGCTGTAATAGCTTTATTGTACAGAGACAATCACACTCATACAAGACCACTTCTATTATATTTTCACTCTACAGTTATGCAATTATACCCCAATGCCCGCAGGGAGGTGGGGGTGGGGTGGGGGGGCACAGTGGGGGTTCAGCACCCAGCCCAAGGACACATCAACATGCAATAGGACAAGGGGTTTCTTTGCCAACATCACATTTGTTGGTGGTAGTGCTGCTTTGTAGAAAATGCACTGCCCTGCCACCTGGATTTAACTAAGCAAATAGGTAAGAGCCTCCTACTGGATAATTACTGCATGGGCGATCATCTTTCAGCTGGAAACAAGTTATTTAACCCCAGCTGGGGCAATGCATTGCTTCTCATTTCCTAAACAACCATATCAAAAGACATATCCTGTGGTCGTGGAAAATATGTTCATCATTGGCATAAATCAAGCAGAGAAAACATCTAAGGAGATTGCAGAAACTACCAAAATTGGGTTAAGAACTGTCCAACGCATTATTAAAAACTGGAAGGATAGTGGGGACCCATCGTCTTCGAGGAGGAAATGTGGCGGGAAAAAAATCCTCAGGGATTGTGATCGGCGATCACTTAAAAGTTTGGTGAGATCAAATCGAAGAAAAACAACAGTAGAACTCAGGGCTATGTTTAATAGTGAAAGTAAGAGCATTTCCACACTCACAATGTGAAGGGAACTCAAGGGACTGGGACTGAACAGCTGTGTAGCCTTAAGGAAACCACTAATCACTGATGCGAACCAGAAAAAAAGGCTTCAATTTGCTAGGGAGTATAAAGATTGGTCAGCTAACTACCTGAATATACTGAATGACCAGGTTATTCCATCAATGGATTTTTTCTTCCCTGATGGCTCGGGCATATTCCAAGATGACAATGCCAGAATTCATCGGGCTCAAATTGTGAAAGACTGGTTCAGGGAGCATGAGACATCATTTTCACATATGGATTGACCACCACAGAGTCCAGACCTTAACCCCATTGAGAATCTTTGGGATGTGCTGGAGGAAGGCTTTGTGCAAGCAGTCAGACTCTACCATCAACGATGCAAGATCTTGGTGAAAAATTTAATGCAACAGTCGATGGAAATAAATCTTGTGACATTGCAGAAGCGTATTGAAACAATGCCACAGCGAAATGCGTGCCGTAATCAACAAAATATTAGAGTGTATGACCTTTTTTTTTTTTTTTTTTTTTGTATAGACTTTTTTTTAGTCAGGCAGTGTAAGAAAACAAGCTATATCAAAGCAGCTATACTAGCTAGCATTAACATGCTTGTAACTAAAGCACTAAAGTCTATTATAAATATTTTGTCAGGTTAGTCGTAAATGTTTACTAGGTTACAGTCCTCAGCATGAGAGTTACCGTGTAACAATTGTAATGTGCAGCTGAAGGAAGGCCTTATTCAGTGGTCATTAGCTTAGTCATGCTAGCGACTACTCTAGCCATTCTAATGGCTTTTTTTGATCGTGTTTATGCCCAGAAAAATAAGTACCTTTCTTGGAGACAGGAGTCATTTCCCAAGTCACATAAACAGGTCCTTACCAGTGCCAGGTAGTCACTGGCCAGTTCAGTACCTGGCCCCAGCAGGGATGGAGAAGCAGCATCCAGCTGGTCAGATGGTTTTTGAAGAGATTTGAATCACTAATGAGGAAAGGGTTGGTTTTGAAGTTGAAAAGCACATTTCATGTGACCCCACTCATCCTTTGAAATGTCTAACTCTAGAAAAAATAAGACAGAGCGAGATATAGGACTTAAAAAGAGCAGACTTCCGCACAACTGTCATGGCTTTTTGAGATGACTTTCTGCTTATGCAAGCATTAATTGTGTCTGCGCATTATTTCTCTAAACACCAAGTGTAGATCAACCCAGCCTATGTATATATTCCCACACGGGGGTCAGCCCTGTCCCCTTTATGCCAGGTACACACTGTACAGTTTTGGCCATTTTAGATTAGATTAGATTAGATAGATTAGATTAGATTAGATTAGATTAGATTAGATTAGATTAGATTAGATTAGATTAGATTAGATTAGATTAGAGCAGCCATTCACAAATTTAAGAATACTGTACCATGGCCCAATTTGAAATGGGAAAAATCTCTCCGGCCCATTCAAACCTTTAATCACAACTGTGATCAACATACAGGACTAGAAGCTATGTTCCAATATTAATGTAATGAGTCAACAAATAGGTGACACTTGTCATATTAACTTAAGATGACAGTAGAATAACACTTAACTAGTTTGTTTTATTACAGTATATTTTTTTACAGAATATTTTACAGTAATTAAAAACTTATTTAAAAAAGACTGAGGATTTAAAACATATTTGTTTAATTTTATTGACCTCTCACGGCCCACCTGCAGCACCACCACAACGGCCCACCAGGGGGCCGCGGCCCATGCTCTGGGAATCACTGGATTAGAGATTAGAGATTAGATGTACTATATTCTTCCCCCAAAGAGGAAATTCAAAAGATGCGCAGTTGTGAGAAAAACAGTTCAAAAACAGTGGTCAGGAACAGAGGTAAAAGATAAAATCAAAGGCAGACTGCATCAGATATCAAGCAGTGTAAGAAATTTGGATGAATAGTCTCAGAGTGTCTCTGACTGTCACTGTCTATGAACTCTGTCATCTAACCTATTAGGAAACCTAATATGAATGCACCATGAAATGGTGCCTCCACAGCACTGTGCCAACAACAGTACTAAATGCAATGGAGAAATCGAGAAGAAAAATGTGAAACTCAAGTAAAGAAGACAGACATTTTCTTTGTCTTCCTTTTATTCTTTTAACTTCAAAACACATGAACACCACTACAGTGAGCACCAACCTTCGAAGCCTCCTGAGGTGGACACACACTTAATGCAATGAGACTGAATTTAGAGCCTGAAATATGCTCAGGTATATTTCTGTAATAGACACAATTCAATTTCTGTTCAATCTCACAGTGTGACATGCAGTAAATTCATTATCTACCCATTTCACATTGTGCAGTGTGGCTTGCATTAATCTAAGACTGCAAAAATAGTACAGTGTGTACATAGAATAAGATGTGATTCAGTTCAAAAAGAAGCATCCTCCAATTGTCTCTGTCATTATAGCAGGTGACTGTCAGTAATGAGTTGGTTTGATTTAGAAAGGTAGCCAATGAAGGTTGAGTGAGTGGGGAGCAGCAGAAGGAGATGAAGCCAAACAGGCTGCTCACCAGACCACACAGAAAACAGAAGATTTAGACTGTAAGAGCTAACAAGCGCCTGATGTTTATGAGTTGCGATCAAAGCGAAGCAACTCTGTTGTGGTATAAGGGACATTTGAAACACTTACAGTAGTCATGGAAGGCTTTTCATGTTTTCTGACTTCTTACTTTAGAAATCACCTTAAATTCAAAAATAGATATGCTTAAGGTGTTGTATTTTTGTGCAAAATAAATATCCAAGTCTTATGAACTCTATGGTGCAAGACTTTATATCAGGACTTCAACTAACAACATTATAAGGTTGCGATGGCTTTGATTGGTCAGATTCTACCATGGTCTTGTGGGGCCATGCGAGTTCATGAGAACGACAGCTATGTGTCATGATGTCACCAGGGAAATGATTATATAGCCCTTATTGTGTAATGATCTACATTGAGGCAAAAAAGTGTTTAGTCAGCCACTGATTGTGCAAGTTCTCCTACTTAGAAAGATGAGAGAGGTCTGTAATTTTCATCATAGGTACATTTTAACTATGAGAGACAAAATTGGGGGGGGAGAATCCAGGAAATCACATAGTATGATTTTTTAAAGAATGTATGTGTAAATTATAGTGGAAAATAAGTATTTGATCCCTCACAAAAAAGCAAGATTACTGGCTCTCACAGACCTGTAACTTCTTCTTTAAGAAGCTCTTCTGTCCTCCACTCGTTACTTGTATTAATGGCACCTGTTTGAACTTGTTATCTGTATAAAAGACGCCTGTCCACAGCCTGAAACAGTCAGACTCCAAACTCAACCATGGCCAAGAACAAAGAGCCATTTCTAAGTAGGAGAACTTGCATAATCGGTGGCTGACTAAATGCTTTTTCTGCCCCATTGTAGATGATACCATGTTCCTTTTGAAAGCAAACCTGCAGTGCACCAAGGAAGGACTGATCAGCCCCTGTTTTGTACAAAATATTTTGTTTTTGTTTCCATAATATCTTGGACGAAATGTGCATATGATGGTCAGGTGAAACAAACATTTTCCAGCTTTAGCCTCCTTAAAATTTCATCAAAATCCATCCATAACTTTTTGAGTTATCTTGAACACAAACAAACAAACAGACAGATAAACACCGGCAAAAACATAACCTCCTTGGCAGAGCTAGTAATTTGGTTGGAGCTCTGTAGTTCATTAGCAGCAGCAGGAGTTGCTCACATTTATAAGACACTTCCTCCTTGACAAAGTTTCCAGAAAACTCAACCAATCAGAAAGCACTGAAGAAAACAGCATTTAATTTTCAAAGAAGTTGTGTTAATTGTGCTCTTTTTATCTTTATATCTCTGGAATAATTATGCTTAGTTTGGAGGTATGATGGGTGTGAATGTAATGTAGAAATACCCGAGATGAAACAAAGATGTCTGTAAAATTACCAT
Organism: Hirundichthys speculiger; assembly: GCA_018398805.1. Classification (NCBI taxonomy): domain Eukaryota; kingdom Metazoa; phylum Chordata; class Actinopteri; order Beloniformes; family Exocoetidae; genus Hirundichthys; species Hirundichthys speculiger. The sequence continues at coordinate 81,547 of JAGFBZ010001824.1, forward strand.
CTGATGCCCAGTTTAAAGGCAAATGGTATTTTGCTTTATATTGATGGTCCAACCCAAAATACTATTACTAGAGAAGAAAATCATGTACACACATTACTGCAGTGTTGATCAGCACTTTACCTGTGAATTGTTAATATGGACAGTCGCCATTTGATTGGTTGTTTGACTGTATTTTATATTAGTCTGGGTAAGCTTATAAACTTTTTGAAAACTGTATCCTGGATTAACTGAAAAATATTTGTGGTTTGACTGTCTGACACCACTTTTTTTCTGTTTCTATTCTGTCATCTCCAAGTACAGAATGCACAGCTGAATAACATTTTATAACCTGTCCCCAGGTTACATACTACAGAAGGGTAAACCAATTAAAATAATTAATGCTAATTAGGTCATTTGGAAGCCATTCTGGCTGTACTTTGCAGCTGCAAATTCGTTATGTGATATTTTACTGCATTTTCAAATAGACTGCATTACCATAAGTTGGGCGGGGCTTGGGAGTATTGAACCCATTTTATTTAATTGGTGTTTTTGTGTTACTATTACAAAGTCTTTCTTAATGGGAACACCCTAAGAGGGGAAACATTTTCTTTCAGCATAAGAACAAGTACAGCATTTCAGTGTACTGACATACTCAGTAGGAACAGACCTTTGAACTTGAAAAATCCATCCACTGTTTCAACAGTTATTTTTAAGCAAATTGACTGAATGATCAAATAATGAGCTGTACCAGGTATTTTTGTGTTTTTGTGTGTGTGTGTGTGTGTGTAAACAACTGGTAAACCCCTTTTAACTTTTGGTAACATTTACATTTTGAGAAAATAAAATAAAAAAGAGAATACAAATAACAGATATTCTTCTATACAACTCACTTGAGGCCAGGCTTGCAATTGTCCTTCTTTCTCTAACCTCTCCCACTCTGAAATGATGCCTCATGTTTTTCTTTCAAGTCTGGTCCTCTTTTGCATCTCCTCACTCCCAGCCAAGTAGAGGTTCTGCGATTATTTGGTCCAATCAAAGACTTAGAATTATTCACTCTGCATGTGTAGGATTGTTCTGCATAATAGATTCGCAGCGTGATTGAATTTTCCACCCACGCACTCGCCTCGTTTCTCATGTCACTCACACCTCACTAAAACAACACTATCATCGTCTTTTACCAAGCTCAATATTCCCCCACTGGCATTTTCTCTTTTTTTTCTTCAGCAGAGCTAAAGGAGAGAAAAACAAGTCCAGGCAAATTTTTCATCTTTTTCTTTTGTTAAATTCTGCTGGGAGGGAGGAAATACAATGTGAAATTTTGTTTTACGGGCAGAAATATCACGAGGCCTTTTTCTGTGGGGAGTGGATGCCATCTAATTTTGGTACAGTTATTGTCACATCACAGCGCACCATTGTAAACTCATAGCTGTCATCACTTATGTTGCGTCTCTCAACAACACCAGAGGCTTGATCGCCCTCATAGGAATCCTCACAATGAAGTGCATGTTTGTATTTTCCCCTAATAGTCGTAACTGCAGCTTGTAGTTTGTACTGGAGGTGATAATTTGACACAACCTTAATGTTTCCCTAAAAGATAGTAATCCAAAGATCCCAATTCATGTTGTTTCAGTTTAAATGTCCCATCTTTACCTTATACTAAATCAAAACCCTCAACAACCATTTTTCACACATTATTTAAATGGCAAGCAAAATTGCTTTTTTTTGGGGGGGGGGGGTTGTACGTTTACTGCTTGCTTTTATATAAAGCTAAATGCAACAATGAGTATTTCAAGGTATCCTAAACAGCTGAAGCTGCACAAATGATACTTTGCATGAAATCAAACGATTACTGTATAATAATGTGCAACAAGACAAAGCAACTGGTTCATGGTAGCATTTGGAGCAATCAACCTAAGTCAATATAAGCTGCTATTTTAAGCCTTTGACAAGATTAAGGAATGTATTTTCACATAACTGATAGTATGGATAACGGGTCCCAGCAGAAAAATCAAAGTAATTTAACTTCATGTGCAAAAAGTGTATAAAAAAGGGCTGTTTATGAGGGCATCTTCTTCTTGTTGCAGCCACCTTGTTATATGTCTGTAGATGTCAACTACCGAATAATGATCAGTCAACTGTGAATACACGTAAAAGGAGGAGAGTTCATGGCCTCTGCTTCTAACATTTGGCTATTTTGTTATAACTAAGTATCTAAGTACTGATCAAGTTCTATGAAAGCAGAGACCATGAACTCTCTTCTTTTTGCATCTAACATTTTGTTGCCGACTTGTACAGATTTATCACAAGGTGTCAACAACCAGAAGGAAATGCCTGCCTAAACAGTCCTTTTTTGTACACTTACACAGAATAGATTATTTCAGTTTGTCTGTGGAGACTTTATGCAGGCTAGCACTTGAGTGGATTGACATTTTCATGTCTTGTCAGAGGCTTGAAATAGTAATTTGACTTTGACGATTGCTGTTAAGTGGTGGTAGCAATAGTTGCTGTGATGCTGCAAGCACATATTCTTTTCTCACTGAAAATTGTTTGATTTATGTAATTTTGGTCCCTGACGAAAGTTTACACTCCTTGCCATCTAATAATAGACCTATGGCTGCTTTAACTCCAGAATGTTCCTTTTTAAGATATGGCACAGTATGCTGCAGTAGTAACACACAATAAACTTTAGCGGGAACCTCTGTAGCGCCGTCACCACAATTTTAGTATCATTATACTGTATGTCTAATCAATCACAATCAGGATCTAATACTCTGTGAAATATAATGTTGCTTGGCTGCACACTACTGTAAAATTCTGAACAAGCTGGAGAGGGAGAAAAGTAAAATATATTTCATTGCATTTGTCAAACCTTACAGGAATACATTTTTTTTTTTTAAAGAAGAAGAAAAAGCTGATAATTGACTTTTTAATATATGTCCAGGATAGTGCAGAGGATTTGAATGCAGTTTTCTCTGGCATTGTCGGACAAACCAAACCACCAGCTATACAAACGTTATAAAAGAATATTATATCTGCTGTATTCATCAGATGGCTTTACGCACAATTGGAAATGAAAGGTCATTTTGCTCAGTGCCAGTGTAAGTAGAAAAGTTGGTTAGGAAAGGATAGGGTTGACATTTGGTAGCTGTGTCTTTAAAGGCATTATACAATGCTCAGACATGCAGGGAGTCTGAGCAGAACTGTTGTTCCTTTGTGTTGAAAGGAACCAGAATAAGTCATACAGGCATCTGATAGAGATGCTTCTTGGCACCTTGAGATTTTCCAGCATGGCCATTTGGGAGGACGCCTGCGGCTTACCCAGAAGAAACGGGAGGGATCACATTTCCTATCTGGCAATAGAATTTTGTGGAGTGAAGCTGGAGGGTGTGGTTGGAGCTAAATTAGTTTCTGCTACTAAAACTAAAAAAGAAGCCAAATCAAAAGCATTGGTTATGGCAAGAAAAAGTCTTAACTACTTTTCTGCAATAATCTACTATTAAAAGTGACATTCTTGATCTACGTCACAACAATAGACATGAACAATCTGCTGGACTTTTGTACAGAAGTGCTTGACATAAGGTACATGCTGTAAATGGCTATCTCCAAGTCATACTCATTCCACAACATTTATTGTGTTGATAGACAGACAGATTTTGAGGATAGGTCATCAATTTGTGGCAGTGTTTTCATATTAACTGTAGCAGTACATCCCATAAATGAGCGTGGAAAGTTGGTCTGGTATTTTAATTGATTAATGATATTGAAAGAGTCCTGTGTGGAATTTTGTCTTGTCTTGAATTCCTTTAATTTTTTTTGGTTCACTAGAGATGTTCAATAAAAACAGCAAACAGCGAAGGAGCGAGTGAGTGGGCATCCTTGTCTGGTTTTCCCAGTGAAGTGTGATGTGATCTCTTTGTGGCCTGGTGAATTGGACAGTTTTTATTCAGTGGATGAACGACCTTCTAGAATCAAAGTTTTGTAAAGTGCTACACAAGAATGTCCATCTAACTTCATCAAAAGAGTTTTCTGTGTCTACTGATACTATTATTGATTTTGTTTGTTTTTGTTGAGCAGTATGATTTAAGTTGAATAGCCTGTGGGTACTATGTCATATATTTCTACTTTTAAAGAAGCTGGTTTGTTCTGCTGGTTTGATATTATAGTTACTGTTTCTAGTCTTGTGGCAAGAGCTTTGGTGATGATTTTCAAGTCCATATCGATTGAGGAAAAGGGGTGATTACTGGAGGGAAGAGATGGATCTTTATTGGGTTTAAGAAGAACTGTGGAGGTGGCAATTTATGCTGTGACGACCCAGAAAATTTCTTCAGATTTTTGATTGCTTTTCTCAGTTACCGGGCCCTGCCATGATGAATCTCCCCTCTCTCAGCGTGCCTTCTGGCAAGACTCAGTGGCTCCATTGCAGACTCTCCAAGTTTTTTGTTGCCTGCTTCATAATTACCATATAATTATCCCATCTATGATGGCAAGTGGTCCAGGCCCTGAGTCAGAAATCTATGCGCCAGTCATGATTCTTCCTCCACCGTATTTCATATTGCGATGATATTATAAAGTTAGTACAGTGTGCCTTTTTGTGCCATACATGGTGCTGAATATACACCACAAACAATTAAGTCTTTGTTTTATCAATCCAGAGAGCATTATCTCAATAGTGTTGCAATGTTCTTTGGTAAACTTTAGGCAAGCAGTGTTCAGCATCTTCTGTGGTGTTCTGACATAGATACCGTACCTGCTCAAACTAGAGCTCTGAACAGAGAGGTTTGCTGGCTGTCTCCAAGCCTTTAGCTGTTATTCATGGATTTTTCTTTCCCTTATTGAAGATGCTACGTTGTGTCTTGAGAATCGTCTTGGCTGGCACCCAATTTCAGGAAGAGTAGCCACAGTTATAAACTGTCTCCGTCTATCGAAAAGTTGTTCTAACTGAGAACTAATGGATGCATAAACACTTTGATAAACCTTGCACACTTTTCCAGACCAGCTGCTCTTGGTGTCTTCAGAAATCTTCATTTTTTTGCGAGACACAAGTCACACCAGCATATGCTTCTCATGAAGGCTGATTTAAAATGTTTGAGCAAGTCACATAAATCAAAGTAAATTTTTGAACCTCACCTTTAAATTAGTTTTCATGTCAGTAATTAGACTGTAGGTTCACTTGTTTTTCCTTCCAGCACTGTCAGTGTTTAACATATACAATCTATGTGGCTGTAAATCTTTCTAGGCCTCTGAGCAAATTAGGTTTTGCTCAAATAAATCTTAACCTAAATGAAAGTAGAGTCCAGCTGGCTTTCATGAAATTGAACAGGTATCAATTTGAATTCAGAGCCTCCCAAATAGATGCCAAGAAACTTTTCTTTGTTTTAAGTTGTAGACTCATTTTCGTCACATTTCCAAAAATGAAGGTGTGGTACTGCCTCGCATTGATAAAACACCGGCTGGGACTTTAACTGGTTCTTTGACGGATAATACCAAGCAACGGAGCAGGCAGGGAAATATTTCATCCACACACGGGTGCACATACTCCTGAACCTTTACTTATTTATGTTAAACTTTCTTCTCTTTTCTGTGACTCTGTGCTTCTCACTTGCATCTGTCCTCAACCATCTCACTCTAGTGCTTCACTACAAGCGCATTTATATTTTATCCGCATCCTCTTTACTTCCTCTCACAGTCACTGTTTCATCCTCCTCTCGCGACCCTCTCTCATCTTTCATCCGTGTCTGCCTAATGCCTTGCCAATCAGAGCAGCACCATCAACATACTTAGGTGGTTTAAGAGAGACAGGAAGGAGATGAGACATGACGGATCCACAGAGACAAAGAAGACATGGGCAGGCAGAGGACATCTGGAGCCTGGCTGCTAACTCAGAAATGATTAATGCTAATTCACAAATGATAAATGAGCCATTTTGTGCTTGCTAAGTGCTGAGAGAGGTAGAGACAAACAATAAATTGATTTAATAAAGACATTTAGTGATCCCGAGGACATTTCTGCCTGCCCTTTTAAGATATTTAATACTAAGCTTGAGTTTGAAAATCAGTGTTTGTGGTAAAAATCCCCAAATGTAAAAAATCCACTGCTGATTAATTAGCACATTGTATCTCATTTGTTTTAGTCATACACACAAATATTTTAAAAGGGTAAATAATTTGCTCACTTTATTAAACTACTCTTTGTAATACAAAAGAGCTAGAAGACTTGTTTTTTTTGTCTTCTATCAGTGTCTTTACTTAGCCATAGATGACCTATAAATATTATTGAAACAGACATTTTTCCTCATCATTTTTTCTGTCCATGTGGACAGCAAAGAAGCTGTTGGCTGCAGCACAAGGAGAGTAAAGCTGTCTTAATCCAAAAGATATAAACGAATGAGCACTTGACAGATTTTTTTTTTCCATACGCTCTGCAGAATTATTTTATGAAGGTATTACCCTGACCAGCTGCAAGTGAATTCAAATATCTGACATAAAATGGACTTTATCCTGCAGCTTCCCTAGCACATAGTATTTGTCATGTTTAACTGTTTTCATGTATAGATCAGGGACTTGAAGAAAAAAAAGCCAAAGGTATCAACGGAAATGTTAAGAGAGGCGCAGTCTCGTTCTGACTACCAAAATGTCACATGTTCATGCTTGTAGTGTGTTGCTTTTGTACATATATGTTTCAGCTGGAACGCCCCTTTGAGTCAGAATTTCAACTTGGACGGGTGGAGAAACCTCCCTGTCACGGCTGCTACCCTCAACAACAAAGAAAACCTGCTGCTAATTCTACTGTGTACAGTATGTAAATTACTGTGTGGTGGTTTGTGTTGTGATGAGCCTATAAATATGTTTGAGTATCTAGTCCTTGGTGACAGGGAGGAACTGGATTGATCAGTACTAATGAACGTTGTAAAAATATAGTATGACATGCACATGCAGATTAACACACACACACACACACACACCAGTGGCATACAAATTAGGGCTGCACAATATAAAGAAAACATACAATATCTTTGAGAGGAAAAAAATAGAAAAAAGATTTTAAAAACTTACTATTATTATATTAACGATGGACCAACTTGTTGCAGGTTCATTGCTTGCTTCGTATTTCAGTGATGATAAATTAATAGAAAATACTGTCCAGCCTCAATACAGACAGTTATCACCTGTCTATGAGTACATGCATATTACTTATATGAATATATGCATATTACCATATGTTGGAATATTTTCTGCATTTGAAGTTAAAATAAAAATGTGTTACTTTTTCAAAATGCGGGACTTTGGCTCGGACCTTAGGCAAAATTTAGTAACCGGACCTCTGTGACTTTTAATTGAATACCCCTGGTATAAATTGTCAAATTTACTGAAGAGAAAGTGGCTTTATTGTTTAAGACTGTAGAATAATACAATTGTACATCTACTTACGAAATTAATTGGTTCTGGAAGTAGTTTCGTAACCTGAAACTTTTGTAAGTAGAGGCACGTTTTCCATGTAAATGCCCTAATCCGTTCCAAGCCCCCCAAAATTCGAACATGATTTTTTTAATAAATTATAAATAATACATGAAATGACATAAAAACCTGGAAGAAATACATGTTAGAACTAGAAAAGCACTCGGAGAGCGCAGACTTCCACTAAGCGCAACAATTATCGAAAATTTGAAAGTGATCCAGAATCCAGGATTTCTTCTGGATCACACCCAAAATGAAATCAGTTCTTCCTTTTCACATTTCCGACAACTCCTGAAAAAATTTAATCAAAATCCTTCCATAACTTTTTGAGTTATCTTGAACACAGACAGACAGACAAACACCAGCAGAAACATAGCCTCCTTGGCGGAGGTAAAAATTGTTCGTTTACCTGGGTTGCTGGGTTGCTGGGTTACGCTCATACAGACAAGGGGCCCTCCTAGCCAATGGGATGCCAGGAAGATGCTAAGCAATAACCAATGGCAGAACAGCTCGGACGCACCGCTTTCAAACCGAGATACAGAATCGACAAGTATGTTTACGTTTGGTAAACTCTGGGAGCTGCGAGTAGCAGCACATACTGCATTTTTACCTTTCATATCCTGATATTTCTTTCAAAACAAGAGGGAATATTTTCCCATTGAGGCGTTTCATAACCTGAAAATTTTGTATGTAGAGACGTTCGTAAGTAGAGGTACTACTGTATATGCAACAAGTCTTGCCTCCTGGCTGCTACAGCGTCTGTATCTCAACCAAACACTGTATTTGTAAGTGGAAAAAGGATCAGGCAAGAATAATGCTGAAAGAATCAGAATCAGGCTCATTCAAAGAATCAAAGCTTTCTTGTTACTCAACAGCAGACTGACAACGACAGACATATTCTCAATGCTGCAATCGCTGCATCTGGCCTGAGTTAGTATGTAGGTTACACTGGGCAGGAGGGAAGACGTAAACCAAAAAGGGAAATTTCTGTTTTTGAGCACATATACACAAATTTCAAGTCACTTTTTCAACTAAAGTCAGAAAGGAGGTGATTAGGCCTATTAGTGGAATGTTACTCTTTTGTTCAGGAGAATTTGATAAAGTGCTTTTCAGTTGTAACTCCTCACATCACTGACGGTCTGAGAGTTAAAGATACTCAAAAATATTAATATAACCTTTTTCATATTAATACACGCTTTGCCTTGTTTCTACACAGCAAAGTCTTATCTTTTTAAACAAGCAGCAGACCTGACATTATAGTGCCAGACACTGTAAGGAATGAGCAACCCAGCTGTGGCCCTGTATCGTTTTTATTTTGCCTTTAGTGAATGGTAATGAAAAGTATGACCTGCATCATACTAGTCAGTGACCCTGATGCTAAGATTTGATTGGCTCCTGAGCGGCCTCCCGAGTGTCCTCTGAGGAAGGTCCTGACTGCCCGCTGGTTCAGACCTGATGAGAATATTCATGACGGTGTGTGTTTGCAAGATGGGAGGCTTACATTGATTTGTATACAACAACCCAGAATGCTGCTGCCAAGAGAAACAGCCTGGAAAAATAACCTAATAAATAGGAGGAGAGAGGTTTGTTTGCGTGTGTGTCTGTGTGAAAGTATTTCATAATTAATTTATCAATAAGTTTATAAACTGATTCAACTTTAATCTGTTTAACTGCCAGCAGGCTACTGCGTCCACTACTGAGAGAGGGCCCAGTGTTCAATGTATGAGACACAGTTTCAGTGTAAAGTTGTTCTTCTTTTTTACTTATAAAACAATATTAGCAATGCAGTATAATGGCATTCATTTTTTATGCTTTGTAATATGTTTCTGCAGTGGGTAATTTAAATCATTCACAGTGCTTATAGTTGGAGAAGAAAGGAAATAGAGGGGAATTATTTATTTATGTATGTCTTTGTTGAGCTATGGGAGAATTACTCTGCTTCTCAACATGGCTGAGATGTTTAACATAATGGAATCAGAGACAGGGGAGTTTGAGGGGAGACTTTTCTGTCACTGGAACTGAGGTCACTGAGGGAGTTAATTACTCCACAAGCCTCTGGGGCTGATGGTGTTTGGCTTCAGTTCTATATGGCCCTAAATGTTGTAGAGGCTGTCTTGGCTGAGATCTCTGTGCATCATTGCATGGAGGTTGAGAGCAATACATCTAGATTGGAAGACCAAAAAGGGCCAACCTGGGGTGCTGGATACCTGACTGAGCAGGTGCCCAGAAGCCGTAGTCCTCGTCCAGCCGACCTGGGTTTGGGATTGTGGTCCTTTGCCCTTTATTAGTCCTACAAATAGTCCAACATTGGATAAAGGAGGATCAATGTTGTTTTTTACTCTGATCATGCAGGACCAGTTCTTCAGCTTTGCAAGGATACCGCTGAGGGTATATAAAAAAAGAGAGAGAAAACGATAATAATGTGATATTTTTCTTTGTTATGTTTTGTTTTCAGAACTTGTGGCAGACTTGCATTATTTATAGAGCTGAAAGAATATATGACATTCAACTCTGTGTGATAAATACATAATACACAGCAGGATGGACTTTTACTGCTTACATTCTACCCAACAGTTAGTCTCTACACCCTCTCCATGTTAGAATACACAGAGATTTTTGAAATTCATTGTTTAAATGTGCAATCTCTAAAATAAATTTTTGATATTTTGGCCTGAAATGTGGTCACTTGGCATTTGAGATCCACAGAGGGATCAATAAAAAGAGCCCAAACACAATGGATCTCCACATACTGAACTCAAGAATATGTGACTTATGCTCCTGTGCATCGTCTATGCACGTAGTCTGTATTCATGACCTTTACATGATTTACCATGGTAACAGCAGGTAAACGGAAGAGAACCTCCTACACTTCTTTGCTGAATTAGAGCTTTTATTGCAGTCACGCTGTAAATTTGAGCACATCTTTCTGCAGAAAAGTCAGACTGCTGCAGCGGACAGGCAGTTGATGGAAGAGAAATTACATAGCATGAGTGCATAATTTAAATATTTAACAGTAGGTGAAATCCTGCTTTTCAAAAACACTTTAAAGCAGTTGAAGATGAAGTACGAAAACATAATTCACAGGTAGCTAACTTGAATGTAACAGGTAATCAGTACATCACATTGGGCTAGGAGGGAGAAAGAAACAAAACAAAGTAAACTAAATAAATTAACTCAAGGTAATTTGTGTGGATTATTAGCACACAATGGGGTGATTTGTTTTGTTTTTGCAGTATTTGTGATACACTGACGGATAAGTTCATATATATATATATATGTGTGTGTATGTATGTATGTATGTATATTAGGGCTGGGCAATGATTAACATTTTTAATCGCATGATTTCCCTGATTAATCGCATTGTATACGCAAAATCAAATAATGAATTCAAAAGATTCAAAAAAAATAAAGCTTATTGCCATTGCCAGGGCATTAATGTCATCCTGTTTTTATAAAAAAAAAAAATTAAAAAAGTCTAAAAAAAAGTGACATTTTATGACGTTTTTCGTTTCTTAATCTAACACAAAAAAAATGAAAAAAAATGTCTTTTTTTTTTTATATTTCAATTTTAGACTTGGATCAAAAATACGAAATTAAAAAATTGAGGACTGGACTTTCTATTGTCATTACACATCTTTGCGACTAGATGGAGCTGCACTGAAGTAACCTGTAAGAGAACAGCATGACAGTAAACACATGGAGCAGATCTGATGTAACATGGAGGAATGACACGAAAGTTTTGTTGCAATCCAGAATTTTCTTTTTAGACAGAATTGTAAATATTGCTACCTGAGTTGCTACCCGAACTGTAAAGTTCATGGATTTATACCGTTCTCCATTTCTCCTTTAGCTTTTTCTTATGTTTACCTGCCAATTGTCTTCCGGTACCGCAGCAGACAGTAACAGACTTTTAACCACAATAAATAAGGGATCACTGTGTATATATAAAGCTCATGTGTATATATAGGATATAGGGTAGGCTGTCCCAAATATGAGAGATGACTGACTTGACTGCAATAAACTCTTTTTAGTTTCTCAATAGACTCTCTGGAAACAAAGGCAGACCTGTCCAGCTTCTTTAGTCAATAAAAGGAAGTCATAATTCAGATGCCTCCAGAATGCGTGTTATAAGTTCAATTGCCTGATGACATTAGACGCTTTTCAGCTTTATAAAGGGGAGCAAACAGGGAGAAACTCTGATAGTAAAACTGCTTTTGATCAGGTTTAGTTCAAAGAGTCAATTACACAGAGTCGGTTACCATGGCAATGGACTCCTAGTACCGCCTCAGTCTCTTAATTGAACCCTCCTGCTCAGGCTTAAGTTACCTCGCTTTGTGAAAGTGACATCCCAGTTTCCCTGAGTTCAAGTTCAACTTACTGAGAGTCTGCACATAACCCACTCTCTGAAACAGGGACTCAACTATGTTTTTTTTTGTTTTTTTTTTTTAGCTGAGCTTTTGGATCGTGTTGACACACTGTGACCTTGGATATGATGTCATTTTCCCATGTATTTGTTGTTCTTGGGCTTTTGGAACATGACATTTCTTATTGAGTGCTGTTGTTTGGGTTTCTCTGCAATTACATCACCAAATGCCAGATGTGATCTTTTCTGCTGCTATGCAGCTTTAAATGCTGCGCTTTTGTTTTTATCCTTTAAGTACTACAAACATGGAAAAGTAGCAAACAGAGCAGATCTTATGTGAGTTAGGGCTCCTAACTGCTGATCAACACTTTCCACCATCAATGTGGTTTGACGATGATGATGGTGAAAAAGTAGTATTGTTATGTTTATTATTTTACTAACCACTTTCAGCAACCATTTCTATTCGCACTGCTCCATTTTAACACTCTTGTGCACATCACTTGGAAAAACTCTAATTAGCTTGTAATGTTTTTATGTGAGCAATAAATACATGTAAAGGCATGTAGTTATCACAGAAAATCTAAAGGAACCTAAATCACATAACATTGCTTTTACACACAGGTGTATGAGTCATTTTAGTGCTCTCTTGGATTTTGTGACGACGGTCACAGTTCTTGCTTTATTTTAGTGTTGCTGTTGTAAAATCACAGCAGCAGACCTAGCAATTAACAAGTCAGGACAGTGATACATTCCAATGAGTTGGTGAAGCCAATATGAAGCATTTGCAAAGTTGACAGAAACTTGATTTCTACGCTTTGATGCCACTGCTATTATAGACCTGCAACAGTTGTTTCATCCCAGAATAATGACTGTTCAAGATCTCCAGTTTATATTTCCCATTGTTGCATCAGTTTTCAGCATTCATCATTTTGACTCATGACATCTGGATCTAAGGGGGAGTAAAGTGGAGTTAAAAATCTCCGATAGCAGACAGTGGCTTGTACAGGCTGTGAAGGGTAGGCTGTTATAAGAATAGTTTCCCTTTCTTGGCAACAATTGGCATCGGCAGCATTAGCATAGTTAGCATTAGCATCTGGCCAATGCATTGGTAAAGAACTGTGCTGCCTTAAGTTAAACACCAGGCGGCATGATCTACAGTCATGGAAAAAAATTATTAGACCACCCTTTTTTTTTTTTCAGTTTCTTGTTCATTTTAATGCCTGGTACAACTAAAGGTACATTTGTTTGGACAAACATAACGATAACCACAAAGATTGCTCATAAGAGTTTTATTTAAGAGCTGATATCTTATCATTTTCCATGGTTTTCTTGATTATAACCTAAATCACTTAAGTTTTTACATCAATAGCTATGGCATTGTACTGCCAAAAACACTGCTTTTATGCATTCAGTGTTTTCTTTTCTGTCTGTTTTAGTCACATGATGACGTTTAGTAGTACCGGGTATTAAAATGAAGAAAGTGAAGAAAACATGGTGGTCTAATAATTTTTTCCATGACTGTATATTTTATATGATTGACAGAGAGCAAGCCAAGACAAAGCATTAGTCTCCTTGGCCTTGATGCCCACTGTGGCTCTGTGAGCTAGCTTCATTGTTGTCGATGTGTGACATACTGACAAAAAACAATATATAGCTGTCACAAGAGACAGCTAGGATGGGTGTCCAAAGTTACTTTGACTGGTGTTTGCCAACAGTGGGGATGGGAGAGCAAGACATTTCCTAAAATGTAGTAAATATTCCTTCAAATGAAAGTGAAACTGGTATTTGAAGGAGAACAAAAGTTCTTTGTGCTGCTTTAAATAACACATCACATTATGCTCTTCCATCAATTCAATGTGAGGTGGAATGTGAGGGAAAAATAATACGGCACTGAGGAATCTCATAACTTTCATTTTGGTGTAACTGAGATCAGACTTTCACAAGCTCACAGCTGTGTCTTCCTGTGAATCAACAAAATCTGTTTAAGTATAAGACACAATTTCTGTTTAAATATAAGACAGGATCCTGGAAGACACCTGATTTTCTTCTATTAAGTCTCAGAAGAAAAGACATTTGAATTGCCCATAGCAATTTGTATTTTCTTCCCTCGATACATAAAAATTGCATTTCAGCTGTATTAAAATTAGCTGGCTGTCACCAAAGGATACTGGATTACAAAATACCATTCTTCACCTCATTTATTTTTCTTGATGCCTCAAATGCAAATGAGCAAATTTGTTCTAGTGGCTTTTGATTAGAAGAAATCGTAGAGGCAAGGAGATTGGTTACTAAGGTTGGTAATTAAGGAGGGGAAGGCTCATTCCTCTGTTCCCTCTGTTTATAAGCGACAGAATACATTTCTCCTCAGAATTTATCAGAGCTGGCAGGCAGACAGACACATAATGCCTGATAGTTAAAAAGGAAAGCAACCATACTCTGGTTTAATATGTGTCAGAACAAGATTGCAGCTTTCTCCAGGCCTTCATTACAAGGCTTTGCTAATCCAAACATACATACAATCCAAACATGTGTCTAAAAAGTGTTCTGTTCCATAAACAACTAACACATCTTCTACGGCACAAAGATTAGGCAAGAAGAATAAGACTGCTTGCCAATTGAGTGTTAGTAAGTCCCTTCTTTATTTCATAATACGAGAAGATACACAGAGGAAAAAGAGAAAAGAAAAAAACTCTTACAGCTTTCCTGCTGAAATTAAAGTGTAACGTAAGAGTTTATGTCAAGCATTCTTTATTTATAGAAAAATATCTGTCAAAGAAAATAAATCAGATATCATCATGCCCTTTTGGAGAAATAACCCCAGCAGATACAAGATTTAAAGAGCTGAAGATGAGTCTTACATCATGAGGATAATTTGTGTTGTCACATAGGTGATTCCCGGCTGGTGCAGTCAAAGAGCATCTGCGGTGCTTGACCCCTCTTGACTGGAGCCATTTCCTTCCCTCAGTGTTTTAACTTCATGAGACATGGTGATGTTTTCCAACACTGACAACACTCAGACAAGATTTTGAGCCAGGGACTGTCCTGCATCACGCCACGTCAGTACTGCACACTCTTTTGTGAAGTGAAGTACACTTAGTGTCTAATTTGAATTGTAAATGATAAAGTAGATTACACTGAAAACAATGCACTTTGTGTTTAAGAGCCTGTAATTATTCATGTAGGTATAGTCTGAACTTGCTTACGTGATTAGTTAAAAAATTTAAGAATAGACTTAGTACAAGAAATGTTTAAACTCTTCTACCTGTGTCATAATGTTTTGCTGTTTATCGAATTCTTAGACCTTTTGCCCTGTCTTTTTTGTTATCCTTTGGCAGATAAGCATGCCTGACTAAAAAGAAAAAAGCTTTGCTGGCAAAAAAAAAAAAAAAATAAATTGTTTCAAAATTTTTTATAGTTTGAGTTTAATACGTTAACATGTTAATATGAACTTTTTAACCATAACTACCCATAAAAATGTAGGGCTTGTTTTGGATTTGTTTATGATGCTGGGGTTGCTTATTTGTCTCGGGAGAGTTGGCGACACCCCACATAGCATCAGATACAATGTAGATCCACAACTGCCACAGACTTATGAGTCCATATTTCTCATCTAACACTGTTTGAGTAAATTTGAGTAGTTATTGAGTAAATTAATCACAGCAGATTCTTAAAATAAAGAGGTTAAAAACCATTTGGCATTTGAAAATGACCAAAATAAGGAAAAGAGAGGTGAAATCAACAAAGTCAGACTGTCTATGGGTGTAAATATGACCTGAAGAAGCTATCAAGGTAAGCTCTAAGCTTGCTTTCAAGCTTATTTTTATTTTATCAGGAGTCTGAATGAAAATGTTGTCCTCATTTTACACAAGATAGTCTGGAGGAAATAAATACATTGTTAATTTGCTGTACATGTAACGTTCATTGTTTGCCCCACAATGATTTTAATTACCATCACATTTACACTGTACTTCCTAGCTTGCATCATTCAGCGTGCGTTTTGTTTGTAACATCATTCCACTAAATCTTGAATGATTTGGAATTGGCATAAAAAGAGGTGTGTTTTTTTTTTTTTTGTTTGTTTTTTAACTGAAGGATTTATTGTATTAAAAGCTGATTCAGAGGCAAATGACCTACTCTTTAAATAAGATTTTGTAGTGACTGAACTGTGCCATGGTTCGCAGTTGGACTCTCACTCAGGGCCTTTCTGTTTGCAAGCTCACCCCTGCCCGCAGGAAATTTCTCCATGTTCTCCAGCTTCCTCCCACAGTTCAAAAGCACCCATGTTAAGTTTATTAGTGATTCTAAACTTGAGGAGTGAGTCAGCGTGCGTGGTTCTTTGTCTCATTTGTCTTGGTTTGACCCCTCCAGAGTGCACCCCGTCTCTCCCCTAATGACCCTGAATGGGGTGGAACATGAGTAGAAAACACGCGGACAAAGTGCCATCTAAATGCATGTTCTGTTTTGTTTTGTTTTGTTTTTTTGTTTTATGCTTTATTTTTCATGTAGACTGCCTCTACTCAAATAGCTTTTCTTCTTTTTTTTTCTATCTCACACGTCCATGTGTAACTACTTAATTGCAGGAGCAGGACTTGGTGTGTGCGTAGGTCGGGACACAGCTGCAGCTCTTCACTTACCTCCTCCTCAAATACCTGGTTAACGCATCTATTTGCTGCCTGGTTGTAAAATGCAGAATGCAGTCGGGCTCAGCTAGGTCTTGTCAAGGGTTCTGTCAGTTGGTGCGAGTTTACTTGTATTTTTCCTTTGCCAAGAAACAATGGTACCCAACCTCACCACAGGATGCTTATTTCTCTAGAGAGATTCTGGATTGAGCCATGCTAAACATAACAGTAGAAATTATTCCCCCAAATACCTGATCTAGATATATTACATGCTTTGTTCAAAATACCAGAGAGATAAAGTGCAGCAGATCTCTTGATAGCTTTGTTCATAGCAGCCATTTTCTTTTAGAGGGTGGAGCCAGCCACTTGGCTTGACTCCACTCCACCTCTTCAGAGAGGAGTCAGGCAATCAATCAATCAATCAAAACTTTATTTATATAGCACTTTTCATACTTGTAAAATGCAACACAAAGTGCTTCACAGAATAAAACATAAAACAGGAGCACAACAATTAATAAAAAACCCACATATAACTCCATCCACACATATAAAGCACACACACTCTCACAGCACAAAGTAAATAGTTTAGTAACATAGCAGGAAACTGAGGATCCAGGTGAGGAAATGCCACCTATGGGAGGCCATCCACACCGAGAGGCGCCACAGCCTGCGACCACAGGGAGCGCCGCCACAGAGACCACCTCAGCCCTGATAGACCACGGGTAGATCTACACATTGTGCAGAGCCCCCCAGTCCTCCAGGCCTGAGACGACCAAGACGCCCCCAGACACAACTCCCAGTGAGGAGGGCCCCCCATAAGGAAACACTGGAGCTAAAACTAAAAGATTAAAAGACAGTCAAAGGATAAAATCAGACAATAGATACAATAATGATTAAAAAAAAAAGCAGCTGCACTGCAACTTTGAACTACCCTCATCAGAGGAACAGCAAATGCTGCAGGAGGTGAAGCTGGCTGAAGAAAAGGATGCAAAAGTGCGACAGTTCAACTCACATCTGGTTCTGTGATGTCACAACATCCTGCAAAATTCACTTCCTGAAAACATGTTTTCAGGCTCAAACTCCACCAAAACCAAGGTCAAAGAGATGTGTTATGACAGTTTTTGATTTGGCAGATATGTAAATTGCATACAATATATGCTCTGTGCCAAAGAAGAAGTTGCCTTTATATGTGCCTTTTCATATTACTTCTTCATTTTTCTTATGGAACAAGATAAACCACAGCCGTATCCTTGGAGCATTTGGGTCCCTCACTTCAGCTCCATGGATTCATTGTCACAAAGACCTGGCGCTGACTTCGGAGGGAGATTAGTTTACTCAATTGAACTCCTTGTCCAATCCAAATGTGGAGATGACAAGAATTTAACACATGCTGTATTGACTGTCTCAAATATAACAAACTTTTTAACATGTTTGTTGAATAATGCGGCACGTGTGGTGAAACAGTAATAGCTAGAACAAATATGTGCAGCATACTAACAAATAGTTTCTGAGGGAACATTTTATCATGTTTCTCAAAAACAAGGGAAATCTATGCTGCAGCAAAGGGAAAAAAAAAAAAGGAACTTAATAGGTTCATGACATCCACAATAAATTCTGCATTGATTTTCCGCTTGAACTGTGTCACCGCAGCTGATTATTTTCAAGATCACATTGGCCACTCTTATTAAACCCTCGGTTCACTCAAATTTAACCAATAACAGGCATCAGTCATGACAGAACAAGTCACGGCAAGGGAGGTTTATTTTATCGCGTATTCCGGGCATACATTTTAATTATGAAAAAAATATATATATAATAAAACACAAGAAGTACCAGATGCAATCAGTGTTTCCAATTCTGAGATTTTTTTTTTCCTTTTTAAATTGTCATCAGCTCAAAAGTATTACCAATTGCTCTTGAGCCCTGAGGCCGTCTTTTAATGGCAGGTTGCATCCCTCTGGTGACGACGTCTGCAACACATTGCATCAATATACAGCTGGTCTGCAACCCAGTAAAACATTCACACACTGAAAGAGAACACTAATGACTGATGGCCATAAAGACGTTTTTTATGCTAAAGACATAGATTTATGTTGCATTTGGTAACCGTTACGCTTGAACTTCTGTGGTAGGTGGGAAGGGTTAACACTGTACCTGTACTGTACCTGTGCCAACAAAGATAAACTCTAAATAAAAGTTGCATATACCTAATATGGTGAAGCTTGATATCTACATAAAATTTAATCAGTATGAACTGATGTGTGCCTACATTCCCCTTTGATTTCCTTATTGGGCCCTTTGAGCAACACGTTATGAAGTCGACATTAGATATGTTGATTCATGAAGCTCGGTTGAAAAACTGATTTTGTACGGTGCCACCAACTCTATCTCCACTCTGTATTCCTTATCCTGATTCATACTCGGAAAAATGTAGACGCAGGAGGCTGAATCATGGGAGCTGAATGTGCCGCAAGAAATTTAATGTTCCATATTCACAATGATCATTTTAAAGAAAAAACAAAACCTGGGAACAGCGCCTCAGCCCTTCTGTGTTTGTGTTCAAATAAGTGTGTAATTTTGATTTGATGAAACGATAATTCACTGCCCAGACAGCAGGAGAGGTAATAGCTTTGATGTGTGCACACGTGCATATGTCTCTATTGTAGAGCACAAATGCTACTTTTGGTATGAACAGACCCTTTACAATATGTTCGAGAGAATACCTTGCAGAGAGCGCTACAGACAACAGTTCATTACCGCATGATTACCATATGCTTGTGAGAATTTGGGTTCAAGCCTGGTTCAGATCCAGCGGGTGATTCATGTCCCATCCCACAGCATTTTCTCTCACTCCACTGTGTGATGTACACAGCACACTTCATGATGAACAAAGGTGTTTTCAATTAAATACAGATTAAAGCTTTTATCTTTTTTTTTTTATTGCTTAGGATGAACAATGATAATTGTATGTTCTCTGCACTTTTAGAATTTTGGAGCAGCCTCAAAAGCTGGAGATGGACTCTTGCCGGTTTGTACCAGGTGATGTCAGATCGAGTAACTCTTCTCCGTTAGAGAGGTGCAAGAGGGAGACGAGGCCATCTGTGCTTATGGAGACTTAGAAGGAAATGAGCACACGGGCTTACAAATCTCACGCTGTATAGATGTGTGTATGTGTGTGCATGTCTCACATAAATCCCTGCAGTTGTAAATCATGAAATTTGGTATGAAGACTGTTTAAGGATGAGGCGAGGGATTAGGGAAGTGGTAGTCATGGATATAGCTAAGTGAAGTACTGGGGAGGAGGGAGAGGGGGCAAACAATCCCAACAGAGTGTCTTGTCTTACTTATAGGAGACAAATCAAGTCCTTATTGCATAAACTATTATATTTAATACATTTCATGTGAAGACACATTTCAGTGTTATAGCAAGGATGCGTTTAGGTGAATGGGGTTAAGGAAGTGGCATTAATGGTTAAGATTACAGCAAAACTCCATAAAAATGAATGCAAGTCATTATGATGCTCTCTGAAGTCATGGGGACGGGTCTGCATGTGTGTGAGCATATTGTGTGAAAACTTTAATGCATCCCATGTATTTGTTCACTGGCAGTGATTCACCGCTAAAAGCCTACAGAGTTGTGCGGCGACTAAAAGATTAACAGCGTGTCAGTGTCGTATGATTCAAATTCCTCTGCATTATAAATGTAAGGATGAGTTTAAAAATATACAAGACTGAATTATTCAGCTTGTACCCTCACATTCTCAGATGCTTTTTGACTTGATGCCAGACAAAGTGAGTAATGTGGGGACCATCAGAGTTATTATATTCTGTTTACTACAAAGACAATCTTACTCAAAATGGATAAAGGGTGCACTAAGTTTATTAAAAGTAGTAAAACCACTAGCGTGATCCAACTGCACTATTGTGCACCAAACTCTCAGTGAGTGAAAGAATTTTCGATTACAAAAATTGAGGCTCATGCTTTCCATCATAACTTCAACAAATTGATTAATGTTTCACATATATTGTATTTTCATCTGTTCTTTTCAACACTTTTTTTTTTTAGGAGAAGAAACCAGATTCTTTGGCAAATGTAAAATCATGCATCTCTCTTCATCTGAAGCATGCATAAATGTATGACTAAAAAAATATTTCATCTGGAGTCATCAGAGGATGCTGCCTTAAATTCGCATGTGCTCCCCACTGATTGCTTTTTTCCAGTCAAAAGGGAGCATGCCATGCAGAGCATCGGGTGTCTCTCGCAAAGAGTCATGCGTGCATACTGCCACCTAGTGGGAATACATAAGACTGCAACACTGGATGAGTCATCCTTGCAGCCCGACCTACTGCCTTCTCCAGCCCAGGAGCAGCAGAAAGACCCAAGTTGGGTCATAAATTCATAAATTAGTCCCTTTTAACCTTCATAACTCATGGAGGGATGTGTCGAGATCTGTGAAAACTGCGTTGAAAGAACTGTGCCGACGGTGAATGTGGAGTGGAAAAAGAAGGGAAGGGTGACACAAGAACGGAAAGAGGGATTTGCGGTGCTCCAAAGCTGGAGAACAAGTCAGCATGAGCCTTCAGAGCAGGACCAAAGACCATAGTGGTATCCATGCAAAGCAAAATAACAGTAAATGTCAGTGGAGCAGCAAGAAAGAGGGAGAGACATGTTTTCAGGACGACTTCTATGGTTTTTACATCCCTGCAAAAGTGCTTCAATTTATTTGTAGAAAGAAAAATCTTTTCAGTGGTTTACAAAATAACTGGTTTCAGGAGGTTTATAATTACACAGAAGCCTGAGTACTTAAAGAAAAAGACTGGCACTGAGCAAATCCTCAAAGGCAGCAGGCTGTAAAAGTTTCAACATAATCTATTTCCGCTATAATCTTGATGAGTAACATATGTTGGTAAAAGGTCATGGATGTCATGGGGATTTATGTTTTTGGACGTTTTGATGTGCAGTTTTAACTACCCACAGATCATTTCAGAGTGTGCCATCTTAATTTGATCACACTCTGCATTACTTATTCTTAAGCAATATATTTAGAGTAGATTTATGCCAAGGAAATACTGAGCAGATTTTCATTGAACTATGTTTTTCTCATGTCATTCAGTCAGTGTCTGTTTGTTGAATTAATGTTTTTAAATGTGTTTGAAACAAATAGTATGTTAGCCTTGTTAACAGAGATTTTGCCTCACAGGAGGCACAAAATATCTGCCCCTGAGAGGAGAGAAAACAGGTGATGTGCAAAGAATTACCTTGAACATTGTGCTGGAAGGAAATGTCACAGGTGTTTATCCTTTCCTTGAACTCCTCTCTTCCATAACCTCGAGTAAAATTGCCAAAAGACCTCTAAATGACTGTAGACTGTAGTCAATTTCCAGACCCACAGCCCCATGAAGTCAAGTAATACTGCACTCCAGTCCACCATGAAAAGTGTTAAGTCAGGAACTCAATTCATCCGAGAAAAAAACCCTCCTTTTTAATTGTGTGTCTTTTGTTAATGAATGTCCTGTATCTTTCGTTTAGTAATACAAGAATAAGTATGCATGTTAGACACTTTCTTTCACAGAGAGCCTTCCTCTTTTTTTTCCCTCTGTGTTCAATCACAACTTGAGAAGCTATATTCCATAACCTAATTAATTCGTGACAGGTAATTTTAGCCAAGTACAGCCTGACGACATAGATGCTATTTTAAAAGACTGCCACAAAGGGATGATAAATAAGATTTAATTATTGTTATTAATTATGTTCTGACGCTGACCTTTATGCTCATCTCACCCACATGTTGCGATCAATATAAGAGACATACTGAGGCTTATTGTGCAAAATGAACAGCTTATATTGACCGTACATCTAAATTCTCCACCAGTCCAAAGCCTCACGCCGCTCTCCAGTCTCACTCTCAGGAAATAACATCATCACTACATTTTTGACGAAGAAGCCTCATACTTGCCCACCTGTCTCCCCACCTCAGATGTCATCCACCTCATAAACTCTGTCAGTCTGTACAAACACACAGGAGGAAAGCCAAGGAGACGCTTAGGGAAGCAGCAGTGACATTGACAAAGTGAAAGTGTGGCCGTAGTGCAATGTAACAGCACACTGCCACTTATGGCAACACGTGCGACACTTTCAGCAACTTAACCTTTTATCACCTAAATCCCTGGAGGAGGATTAAATGTGACTGATGCAGGACAAGACGGAGGATGCAGCGGAGGGTGGAGTTGACAGGAGTGACTTTTAAAGCGGAAGTTTTTTTGTGAAAGACAAAGACTACAATAATTAAAAAAAAAAAAAAGAAACTTGAGAGAGGTAATATAAAACTAAGGGAGATGAGATTAAAGAGTTGACAACCAAGTCTATGGGAGAGGTCAGTAGAAGAGGTATAAGGTTTGTGCTGAACTCAGATGTCTCATTAGGTTGTGCAATGCCACAGCATATCGACTTCTTGATAAAACCTCTCTTTTTGATAAGTTTTCTTCTGCTGCATTTGTTATGTTCATTCAGGATACCAACTGTGTATTAAGTTACCTGTAACTGTGGGGTATATTTTCATGTGAGCACTTGAGGAAAAGTCAGGGTGTATTACTCAAAAGTAACTAGAATGCATCAGATTACAGAGTAAAGTTTCCAAAACCCTTAAACATTTCAAAATTCCTGCAATATTATCCAAAAACATTTAAATTTTTTACACACACCCTACATGAAAATAAACATTAGCCACACAGTTGTTGATTAAAGCAGTGGTTCTCAAACTTTTAATACTGTGTACCACCTGAGAAACTGTTCAGCTCTCTGAGTACCACCATGTTGACCCATTTTAAAATATAGCCATATATGCCTTCTCAACTAGCTTTAAACACACATAGATGTTTATCCCTTATTGTGGTTATTTATTACCTGAATTGTTACTTTACTGAACCAGACATTTACAACTCTGTCCAACAATTCTCACATACTCATACTTTCATACAGAGCAAAATAAACACACTCAAAAGTTGTTACATCTGCACTGACACTGAATATGCAACAAATACTTTTTATAAGACACAATTTTAGTTATCTCAAGCTACACATTTTGTTTGAAACATTGTATTTATAATGCATTGTATGTTTCCATTTTTTAAAAGTGAAAATGTGGAAAAAATGTGGAAAGTCATGACATTCCCCGCGCACCACCAGAGAGTGCTCGCGTACCACTGATGGTACACGTACCACAGTTTGCGCACCACTGGATTAGAGCTTTCCTGGTGACCTGTATGGGTCGTTCTATGATTAGGATTTTTCATCTGGTGACTTTGAATCAAAATTCAAAAGTCACAATATTCATTGGAATTCATTTTCTTGAGAGCACATTTGTTCAAAATATGTCAATCCATCCAGTATTCCGCTGCCATATTTCTTACTTTAGATAAAATGGTTGCAAAGTCAGACTGACAGATCTTAAATAAAAGCTAAAGTGAGTAAATCCCCTTTTGGCAGTGTTGTGACTTTTGTACGGTGTATATAAAGGATGATAAATGTGTTTTTTTACAGTTGAAAGGCAGCTAATGGAGCAGGGAGGCTTGTTAGACAAAAGGCACTTTAACAAGCACATGAAAGACACAAAGGACATTGGGGTGTTCCTGAATTAACTTATGCTTCATCAGATGACAGAGCAAACATTTAGAACCTGACATTTGTCACATTGTCTATAATTTGCATAAGTTGTATCATTCTGCATGTTCGGCTATTGGTGGTGTGAGGCTTTTTTAGTCAAGTCCCTCTGATAGTAAGGCACACTCCTGATAGTCCAATACATTTTTTAAGGTATTTGATAAAATATACACTTTTAGAGATGACAAAGGGGTTGACTGAAGATTGCTTGCCTTCATGTACGTTGGTTCACCAACCACATGCTGGTTTTGATGTTATGCCTGTTGTGTCACAGCTCGAGGGTTCCCAGTCTGAATCCCAGCACAGTTTCTTTGCTTGTTCTCTTTTGTCTTTATGTGTGTTTTCTCAGGGAATCCCAGTTCTCTGCCACAGTTCAAAACCATGCTTGCTTGGTTGGTCCGTGATTCTAAGTTGGCTATATTTGGAAATGTGCATGGATGGATGGATTTAAAACATGTCCAACTCAGATGATGAGTGTGGATAAATGTTAGCAAATGCACCAAAAGGCTTCAAAACTAACATTTTGTTTATCTCAATTACCATTATTAGATAAATAAACATTATGAGAAGGTTATAGAAAAAAAACATGGGTCTTATTATCATTGTCAAAATACTGTTTTGCTTTAGCACACTTTAAGTACTTATGGGCTTAACTACTCAGCTCTCCCAGAGCAAGTTAGATTGTTTAATCCTACCAACAACAGGGATTGCTGTCAAAGTATCACTGAATTTGACAAATGACAGGAGAAGTACTAGCAGGATTTTGTTCAGGGTAAAATGTTGACTCACGACTCCTGAAAACCCCAGTTGCTAACTTCCTTCAAGCTTACAGGAGTTTTCTGAAAAAAAATAATCCCCCACATTCTGAGCAACTTTTCCCTGCAGCTACACAGCATCACCAGGAGTCTCACTGCTGCATCACAGTCTTTTCACTGCAAACTGTGCTTTCCTGCAGAGTTTAAATGTTTACTGTAGAAGCCCTTCTCGTTTATTTTTCCCTTCAGAGAGTTGTTGTTGTTTTTCTTTTTGTTATTGTTTTTGAAGATAAAGTTCTCTTAGCTGTTGGGTTTTACTGCAGTGAACAGATAACACAAGTCACTGTCTAATTTATTTTGCGTCTTGACAGTGTCCACAAATGATTTATTACCTTCCGTTGCAGGCTGCCTATTGGGCTGTTCCAGTTTAATGAGGCTGCATTACCAAATGAGGACACCATTCTTGAGGTCAGCCCCATCCCACCCACCATAGCCAACTATACTTGCCTTCATTACTAAAACTATTTTTGCAGGTAATAAAAAGGTCACCAGGTCTAACTCGGAACATTATACTTCTGTTGTGTGTGCGCTGGAAGCCAGATAAAGAGACAAATGCCACTTCTTCACACCATGACATCAGTGCTACTATAAAGAAGAAAATCACTCATATTAAAAGATACTGATTTGCAGCACTGCATGATACTTGCAATTGTCTTAGAAAGAAAAAAAATGAAAGAAAAATATTCATTTTCAGATTCAGAAAGCCCACAAAAGCATGTGGGAAGAGTCCATCTTCCTGTCTAATCAAGGTTTCCTCCAGTGCTGGTCTTCTGCAATCTCAGGTTAATATTTTACATCCCATCCAGACTTAATTTAAATCCACCTAAAGCACACGTACAATATGAGCATAATCACGGACACAGCTACTTTGAGAACTTCCATGAATCTGAATGTCATGAATCTTGACTAAATTGAAGGACAAAATAAAGAAAGGCAGAAAAGGAAACAGATTTAATTGATTTTACACATGCCACATAATTTTTCCAAATCCTCTGTTTTACTGTTAAAATAATTTATGTCTATCTAATGAGTCTCATTTTCAAGCATTTTTTTTTTTTTTGTGTGCATGTCTGAGGAGCATAAGAGGACTAAATGATCAGAATTGTGTCATACAATCTTTGTTATTTTGGCATAATCATAATTTGTGACAAATTTTTGATTAATGTATCACATCACAGTATGCAGGCAGCTGTATTTTGTGGTCTCTGTGAATGAACATTTTTCTGAAACTAAGGAAGATGTCGTGATAGTTTTTAAGTTTGCAAGTAGCTAATTCCATTAGTCCTTTGAACCATAGTATCCCCACAAATGTTCAAACGCGTTTAGGTCTGCTGCTTTGAGTCCCTCTGCGGCTGCCGTAGTTTGGCTCAGTGGTGTTTACTCGTGAAGCTAACTGCTAACGCTAGGTGAAGAAATGGCTGAATATTCTAAAGTAAAATCTACTAAACTGGTTTTGAAAGGTCAAAATAAAGCGTAAGTCTTTACTTTATCTCTGAGATTAATCCAAATTACTTGTGTTATCGTTTGTGCGTGCCTGTCCGTGTTTATCCTTCAGTTTTAGCTGAAGCGCTATGCTGAGCTAAGCTGCTGGTGTAGGAAGGACCCATGGGGGAAAAAACAACAAACCAAGAGTTGCTGTTAAATTAAATCTGATCTCTTTTTTTCCCACCTCATAAACAGTGAACTGTCAACACAAGAAAAACTGCACAGTTTCGAGGTCGGTTGGCTGGTTTAGAGTCTGTTTTTATGTTAGTAATTTTCTTCTACAACTTTTTTTAATTTAACATTCACGTCTCTCAGTTTGGAGTTACACTTTTTTTTTCTTTTTTACTTTCGGGAGTTGTATACATTTTACCATGTCACCATAGAATGATCAATGGGTGATTACATACCAATGACGAGTTAATGATCAAGGGTGATCACATATCCAATGACGACTTAAATCGTCTTCTTAGATTCATTGGTTGATATTATAACATGCTGTATATATTTGTATTAATTTTGTGTCATGACGACAATTCATATTCTATAGGCTTAATCTTATGCAATATATATATATATATATATATCAGTGTTGTTAAAGAACAGGAACATCTTAGATTTTATTCTGTTAAATTAGTACACAATGACAATATGTACTGTCATCACATTGTCCCATTCCAAACACCATTACCTCTATTTGATCAATATCTGTGTCCTCTGATTCAAACCGTCACTTTACTTGTTCTTGTTATCAATTTTATTAATAAAACATTTTTCATTTAAAGCAAATCTCAAAGTACTACAGGATTTAAAAAGACATAAAATTATAAGCATAGCCTGGAGCTTAGTTCAGGGGGTATGGAGGAAGTTGCTATTTTCAGATCGGAGGTTGTTGGATGACTTTTTCTGTGGGATGAGTGCTTTGAGGTAGACCTAGGCATCGCCATGAATGCACTAATGTGTCAGGAGAGCAGTTTTGTATTGAGTTCTTGATGATGTTTTATACACGGAGCCAGTGCTGGGATTTCAGATTGGATGTGATGTGCCTTCGTTAGGATTCATGGAATTCATCCGTCCATTATCTCTACCTGCTTAAATATAAACAGAGCAAAGACATTAACTAACACAAAGAGACAGAAACCAAAGATAATATGTATTGACAAGATGTCAAGGCTCAACTCGAACTGAAAGCCTGCAAGTAGAAATATGTTTTTAGCAGAGATTTAGACGTAGCAACAGACTGTGCAATGTTTTGCACCAACTGGAGATGACGAAGGGACGACTGATCTACCCACACATACAAAGAACTGCAATAGTCAAACAGTGAGGTTATAAAAGCGTGTATGACTCTTTCTAAATTCAGGGTCATGGGGGCTGCTGGAGCCTATCCCAGGGGTACACCCTGAACAAGTTCGTATGTGGGATTTTGATTTAAGAATATATTTAATTTACCAGGAAGAATAATTTGTTCAGAAGTAAGAGGTCTCCAGAATGGATTATTCCCTGAATACTGGGATAGATGTTTGTCATTCAGGTTATGACACTCCTCTAAGTCTTGAGTAGAAAGCATTTGGACTTCTTTACCTGGTTCTTGATGATGTTTCACCTTTTTATTCAGGCTTATTTATTTCAAACAACTGGTTATTTATTTTTTTGAGCTATTCGAGTCACATAAACCACTGACCTTACCCTGAAAGCCTGAAAAAAATAAGTTTCTGTCACCTGAATTTCATTCAATTTGGGAAAAAACAAAATGACAAATCCTTGATTTTGTTTCTGATTTTGTGTTGGGTTTCAAGGTAAATATTTGTATTTTTGCCTTAGAGACTGTGGAAATGTGTTCAGGCTTTTCTGTTCTATAATTAAAAATGCAGTCACCTTATTTCAAAATGGAGTTATAATGTTTGTTTGTTTGTTTGTTTTTTGTCTTCCTTAGGAAAAAGAAGAAGCATAATGATAAGAAGAGAAAAGCTGCCGATGATGAGAAAAAACTTGATATTGTTGGTATGTGCATCTAGTGCATTTCTAAAACTCTGTCATTGGCTAATAAAGGCAATAAAAAGGCATTTTATATTGGATATAAAGTTAGTTATGTGTTGTGGCCAATTTGCATATCTCTGTTTTAACCACTAAAGGATCTAAGTAAGACTGAGAATAAACTTAAAATAACAAGACTTGGCTATTGACTGGATTACAGTTAATTTATTCTCCATTTGCATGCAAAAGGGGCGAGACCTACACCTCAGCAGGCGATGCAAGAATGACCAAGAATATCAGTAAACCAAGTGATTTAGACAGAAGGCTGGAATATACTAGACAAAACATATGAGGGATAACAACTTGCAGGCGCCCATGAAGGGCGACACACAGGAGAAACCCAGTTAGATAGAAGGACCATGGCCAGAACATAATATCCGAAATGATATGAAGGAATGCTACAGGCAGGTCCCCGTGACCCAAGACAGATGGCATTTTCACATTTACATTCTGAAAATATTGTGCAATGTTAAACATACCTAAATTACTTTATATAATGTATATTACCTTAAGGTGGAGAGTCTTGGCTTTAATTTTAAGCTAATTTAGGAGATGGATTTGTTGCCGAGTCTTGACAGCAGCATCTGCAGTTGTTGATTGTTTATGGGTCTTCTTGCCTTTAGTTTTGTCTTCAGCAAGAAATATAATGTAACATTGGACATCAGATGATTGTTTATACCTTTACAGTGTATTCCACTAGAAGCCATGTATCACGCCAAAGCCATGTATTAATGATGCTGGAAGCTTTATACATTTTTTTATAGCTCCTTCTGTCCAAACAATGCTTCAGGATGGCGCTGGCTTTTAAGACACATTTGGGAAAGTCAAATCCGGATCTGACTGTTCTGCTCTTGTGACTTATGTAAGGTTTGCACCTTGCGCTGAACCCTGTTCATTTACTCTTGTTAAATCCTCTGTTTGCTGGAATAATAATTACAATCTGATAGAGAATCTTCTTTTCTTGGCTTGATGTGGTGAAGGGTTTTGTATTTATGATAGAAAGCTGTGTGGTAATTCATTACTTTTATGTCGCACAATTCAGACTTATGCGACTTCAAGCAAGCTCTTTCAGCCATTCTGACTGGTGGATTTACTTTAATGCTGTGGGTCATTATCCGGCTGCATCACCCAACTTCTACTAAGACTCACCTGGCAGACAGCAACCTTGATATTACCCAGAGGAAACCTTCAGGTCTTTAGCTGTGACTCGGGGATCTTCTTTACCTCATTGATGTATCTGTGTTGTGCTAGGGAGTCATCCTGACTTGAGAAGTGCCCACAGTACAAAGCAGTTTCCATTTATAGATTGTTAACTGTGCACTGTTGCATGCTGAAACGCATTTCCTATTTTTTTCCAGCCTATGTAGATTCATTATTCCGGATTATATATCTTCAGAGAGTATGGTTCACATCAGTAACTGTTTCTTCTCTTCTTAAGCACATGGTATTTGTCTATTATTGTGACTTAAATATTGATCACGTAATTCCAAGGAGTTCACATGTTTTCTTGCCACAGTACTTAGTATTTTATTATTAGTAGTATTTTATGTTTTATTAATGTTATGATATCCAACATTTAACAACACACACACACACATATATATATGACTGGAGCCAGAGCTCCAGCAGGGTCCTGGATGTGGACTTGCGGATCAGATGCTCCAAGAGGGGGATTGGAGGCTCCATTACCGATCCGATTTCAGAGCGCCATTCTTGGCCTTGCTCACTCGGAGGTCCCACCGGCCTTTTTATTACATTATTACAAGCTACACATGTCAGCCTTGTGTGTGTGGGTTGTGTATCTCATCTGGTGAGGCCTTTGTACCATATGGAGACCTGTTTCGTCCACATTAAAAATCATGTGTGGGGGGAATTTATGCCTGTTAAAGATAAGGAGAAAGGGAATCTAAACTACTTAATTTTAGAGAATAAAACACATGCATTGGAAGAATTAATTCTCCCACCTGTCCATGACGACTGCCAGATTATCATAGAACTCCCCAACAGTCGTTCTATTGAAGGCAGTGACCCTTCCAAGGGATGTTGCTTCTGGAGTTCGGACAGAAAACGGGTGACGTGCTAGAAAGCTGCTGAACCACTCTGGACCTGCAGAACTTGTGTCTCCTTCCAATTGGCAGGCATGAGGACATGGTTCTTGTCTGCATGGGGACTGGTTCTTGTCTGCATGGGGAATGGTCTTGTCATGGGGACATGGTTCCATGTGTTCTTGTCTGCAGGGGACACTTAAAGGCCAGTGTGCTTAGCTGAGAGAGCCCATAGGACTGCTCAGCGAGTTCTTTCAGGTGTTTGGAAAGTTCTTCCTCCGTCTCATCTGTGAAAATTCTCTTTGCCTGGGCCACCGAACCCCAGGCCACAGTGAGAAGGTCCCCCTGCTGCTTTTTTTCTTATAAATCTTAGGAGGCTTGACTTGTCAATATTTCGCTCCCTTGAAACACCTCTTAAGGGCCTCTTTTTCTCCATGACCTCAGTGACTGCACTTTCCATCTGTTCAATGGAGGTTTGGCCGCAGGTTGTATTCCTGTTTTATTTCCTTGGCATGATGGATTTTTCATACTGTTTAAGAAACAAAAAAAACAAAGCTTATTTTTTGTCTTACGTTGCCTCCAGGGGAAAAGTGAAGCAGTGTCTTACTTTGCCCCATGGTAATTGTCTCACTTTAACCTTTCACCACTTTTTTATTAAAACAACTTCTCTGCGGAATTCAGGCCAATCTTTGGCTCGCAGCACCGCATCATTTTAAAAGGCGATAGTTCGACAATATATGGGATATGAGTTTGTCCGCTTGAATCAATTACTTGTTGATTAGGGTGAAAACCAAAAAAAATTACTTTTACATTCCAAAAATGTATTTTGTACAAAACACATGCTTACCACAGCACAGCGGAGTCACGCTCTTCATGGCCAAGGCGAAAAGGATGAGCCTTGACAATCAGCCGGTCAAATGACCACAGCTGCATCCTGTTGCTTAGATACAGGGGGTGTCTCACATTACCCCATCCTCCCCTACAGTAAAACTTGTTCTGCCGTAATGTAATTTACTTTTTGTGACACAGAGATACCATTTATTATTCACCTCTGACTTGAGTTGTTTTCTTTCTCTTTCTGTTAACTAGATGGTTGGTGGGTTGTCGGTTGCTTCGGAGAAATTGCAGGAACAGTTGCCATAGAGATGCATAAAAACTCCTACATCCATGCCCTGGATACTGGGCTCTTCACAGTTGGTTCACCACACAAAGGTAAGAGGAGAAACTTGGACCTCCGACAGGTTTGATTAAGTTTTTACTTTAGATGTTCAACTTCTTCATGAAGCTTTTATATTTTTCACAGCACAATATAAATATAAGATATAAAATGTAATTGCTTTTCTTCTGTTCTAAAAAAAAAAAATCTGATTTAAACTATGAAGTCAGTGTTTTTGGACTGCATGTAAGAATACTTTTTGTGTCAATGTTTCAAAAAAAAAGTTTTTATATCCTTCATATTCAATTTTTTTCTTCACTTTTTTTAAGCTCATGTATTATTTCATTAAGGGCATATATTTTTGCAAAAGTAATAACCATGAATGTATGAGTATATGTTTGCCTGTGTTCAGAAGACACCTGAGGTCCTGACAAATCTTTTCCTCTTCGTGCAGCCATGAGAAAGATTTGAGAAAAATGAAAATGACCATATTGAAGAACTCAAAAAAGACAAAAGCAAACTTTGAGAGAAAAAAAAACAATTAGATCAATGTAGTCTACATAAGAAAAGTTATAGTCTGCTGCTTTTCGCTGTCCACTGAACTTAAAAGTGGACATCAGATGACCGTTTCCAACCACTTTTGTCTTATCTAAGGTACTTCTACATTAGCTGCACATCTGGTATACCTCCAAACACATTGTAATGACTTTAGAATGCTAAAGAAGAATAATTCTACGTCATTTTGGAAAAAAAAAAAGACAAAAATGCTATTGTCCTAAATGTTTTCTGATTTGGTGTATATCCAGAGGCTCTTCAGTGTTCTTTCATTGGTTGAATTACTGTAAGCTTTGTCAGTGAGAGGCTGTGGCCTCTCATAGACATGAACAACTCCTGTTGATGGTCAAGAGCGTATAACAGCTTCATCCAAGTCACAATCCAAAAAACCTGGACAGAGTACTCATGTTTTCAGTAATGAGAAGTCCAGAAATCCAGTCACTTTCAAGCCAAAGTCAGATCCAGATTATGAAAATCATCAACTGGAGGAGCTGCACAAGCAAAAATTACACACCAACGCTTGGGACGACACATAACCAGAAGCTGTTCTTCTCGTGAACATGCGTGGCTCTTTAGTCTATGATATTACCTGACTAGTCAGAGCAATCCTTACCCTATGATGTAGTTACTTGAACTAAAGTCTCACACCCTAGAGTTCACGAGACTTCTGTACACTGTTTATTTTCCATAAAAATATAAAAACAACTACTACATCTCTTTTTATTTAAATTGATGTCTAAGCTAAGAATGAATTTGTTGCAACACTTTAGATAAGTCCAAAGACATGGACGAGCATGCTGTGTTCACTTAGAAAAGTTAGAGCTTAAACTTGGGCTTATCTTCAGTGAAAGCTGTGGGGCTTTGTGGTAATGATGGTGGGTTTTCCCTTCAGTCCACAAAATAAGTAAGTAAATATTTAGGTGGTAAATCCAGTCAAAAAGCCTGAAAAGCATATGAATTCAGGAGAAGTGCAGAACTAACTAATTCTTCACTTATTTTTGCCTTTAGGCACTTCTTAGGCAGTGTTGCTCCTTGAAAAAGTCTGTGCTGAAAGAGACACTGCTAACAATTAATTCAGCTAATGTTTAATGAGCAGCATTGAATATGTCTGGGAGATTGGAACATACAATTCTCTGAGTGGGCTTTCATCCTCTGCATCCATATAAGCCCATTTCTAAGAGATGAAAGAGACTGCAGGCTAGCTGTATAGAAAGGGAGATTAGAGATTTTCCCCTTTCTTCTCTTGACTTCATCTCTCTGCCCAGACGACACACCATGGCTTTGAGTCTTTTAGAAAGCTGCAGAACTGTTCACATTCACTTGCAGGTCAGAGGAGCCCTGTGGACATTACTTAAAGGCAACTCAAAGGGCCACTGTGTGACATATTCTGAAGGTGATTAGCCTTGTGAAAGAGCAGCGTATGGCTCATTATCCTTCTGCTTCATCAGTGCTTTCATCATTCATGTCTTAGACTTGGCCTGATGCCCATTTGAGGCATGATCTTTTTTTTTTTCCTTTGAATTTGTAATTGTCAAAACTGAAATAATGACAGGCTGGTCACAGTGTTAAAAAAAAACATTTAAAACATGTAAATGCAACAGAACATATCTTTTTTTATATGCTATCATTACATGTCTGATTGCTAAATCACATCCTGATCAGAAAAGCACTATGAACTTACAGGGTTTTAAATATTATTGATAAGAATGCACAAGTAAAATGTGATTTTTTTTATTAGTAAATTGTTGCTGTGATGTTGTGCACAATAATTAAATGCTAAAAAAAAAAAATTAAGTGAAATCCCAGCCACCACTCCTACTAACGGAAGATGACAGTAAAATTCAGCATAATATAAGTAGTAGTAATAAGTAATTAAGTCTTTAAAAGGTAGTTGTTTTTGACATGTTTCAGATGATGAGGGACCAGACCCACCAGAGCAGTTTACTGCCATCAAGCTCTCAGACGCAAGGTGGGCATGTGAAGACAAACTGCACACTGCATTCGCCTCTCTCACCAGTGGCTTTATTACCGCATTTCTTCATTGTATATTAATCATGTGTTTTATTGTCTTGACGTACACTTGCAATTTTCCAACCAAGAAGAAATCAGTTCTTGAAGACGTGCTGTCTGTTACAGTGCCTTTTCTTATCCATCAGTTTCAGTGATGGATCTCAGACTCATACTCCATTTACTGAACCTTTTTTTGCCACAAAGAAAAACATTTCCTTCGGAAAGCCAACAGAAACTCATGTGGTAGTTTTTGCTTCTATAGGGTAGCTTTGAAGTCTGGATATGGAAAGTTCCTGGGCATCAACTCTGAGGGTTTGGTGGTGGGCCGCTCTGATGCCATTGGATCAAGGGAACAATGGGAGCCAGTTTTCCAGGATGTGAGTAAATCTTCCAAGTCTTTCTTCTCATATGTTATGCAGGCCACCAGTTTAATAATAATACAGAGATCAGGTTCAATTAAAAAAAAAACACACACAATGTTGTTCAATGTTAAACGGTGTATTTTGTGTGCCCCCTGGAAACTGGATATTATTGTTAACCAGTTATACTGCTGAAGGCATCTTGATTAAAACGACAATAGTACTTTACTTGTAATTCCCTTCATTTTCTTTTCCTGCTTGAGGGACTCTTGTTTGATTTTTCTTTATTCTCTTCACTGTGTGACTTTATTGTCTGAGGAGATGGTTTGAACTAAATTGATTTTTTGGGGAAAAACATTATTACATTGTGGCAGCATTTTTTGAAATGGTAGCAAAAATCAGCACCATCAGCACTTAATGGTCACTTTTTACTGGCACAATATTACTGAGAAATGAAGTATTTTGATATTAAGTGGTAGTTTTTAAGTATATTATGAATAATTCTTAGCTGTGCTTTTTCAGAACTTTTTTAGCCAAGTCTTTTGATATATAACTGAAACTGTTATTTGATTTTTTTGTCAGTATGTCTCAGAACAGTTATACAAGATGCAAAAGAAAAACATTCACATGAATATAAAAAATGAAAATCATAAGGAAAAGTCTACAGGAGCATATAGCTATTCAACAAAAGCAAGAGTTTGTCAAATCGAACTGTATTTTTCATATATAAGGTTGGGGTAAAGTAGAGTTTCTAGGGTATGACCTCAAGTGAATAAGTAAGTTTGTCTGTCATTTGATGGTCATAGTAATGAAATGAGTAATGCTGGTCTTAAATTAAAAAAAAAAACACTTAGAAGATTGACAGTGGAATTAACCTTTGGTTTCTGCTGTTGGCAAAAACCTACATGATAGTGTAAAGCATATTGATTTTTTTCTTTTAACAAATAGGAATTCTGTTTGCTAAAATCTGTATGTCAGCAATTAAGTTTCCATGACAGCTCCCCAATATCCTTTCAGTTTTTAATAATGTGTTGGACAGCTCTTAACACAGTTAGTAATGTCTTCTTAGTCTCCTTAGATGTTTTCTTCACTTGAGTAATGCCAATAATTTGACTCTTCTGAAACAGATTAGCATGTTTTCCAGGACCACAGAATGTGTCTTCTGACATAGTTGTTTAAGAAATGAGAAGCTACTCACTGCATCAGTTAGGGTTAAATAACTTGTTGCCAGCAGAAACATGATCATCTATGCAGGAATTATCCAATGGGAGGCTCTTACCTATTTGCTTAGTTAAATCCAGGTGGTGACCTTTTTCTGGACGGTCAGTGTATTTGGTCAACCAGATGAAACCTTACAGTCTGAATTAGCACCATGAGTGTTTTTGTTTTCACAGTTGTTCCAGGGACAGGTTTTCTGTTTATTTTTGATAAAACCATGTTGCTTAAATAGAAATAATTAATCTTTCATGGTTGACATGCCAGGTTTAGTTTCAGGGGTCAGTTTTAGCTTGAAAAAAGAGAAACATTTGCACCATACACAGAAGTATCAGTTCATATGTAGCAAGTCAGATGCTGTTGTCACAACTGCAGCTGGTTCAAAATGCTGCAGCACGTCTGGTACTAAAAAACATGAGCACATCACCCCACTTTTGGTGTCACTTTATTGGCTTCCAGTTCGCTTCCAGGTTGATTTTAAAAATCTTTTATTTGCTTTTAAACATCTTCATGGCGTTGCCCCACAGTATCTGTCCGACCTGCTGCAGCCGTAAACTCCCTCTCTCAGGTCGGCAGATCAGTCACTGCTTCTGGTCCCAAAGACAGTGAGGAGGAAAAGAGGTGATCAGGCATTTTCTGTTGTTGTCCCAAAACTCCACTTCCTGTTTTTAAATCCTCTTTTAAAACATATTTATTCTCCTTGGCCTTTAACTCGCTTTGAGGCACTGGTTTTTTTGTTCTTTCTTTTTAAAGTATTGAACTTTTACTATATTTTAGTATGCCTTAATTTGCAGCAGCTTGACCCACTCTTTTGGGTTATTTTATCTTTTGTTGTTTTGTTTTATTTCCAGCCAGGCTGACCCACTCCTGTTCTTCCATCCCTTTTATGTTATATTTTAGCTTTTTATTTCTTGGCTTTGAACCCAGTTTTGTCATGTTGACTTTTATTGC
Source organism: Hirundichthys speculiger (assembly GCA_018398805.1). NCBI lineage: Eukaryota > Metazoa > Chordata > Actinopteri > Beloniformes > Exocoetidae > Hirundichthys > Hirundichthys speculiger. Next base: position 118,247 of record JAGFBZ010001824.1, read on the forward strand.
TCTTAATTTCATTTTGTTTTCTGTTACTATTTTATTGTGTCCAGCACTTTGGTCAGCTGCGCTGTTTTCAAAGTGCTTTATTAATAAAAGTTGAGTTGAGAAGTCATGTCATCATTGCAGCTTTAAATATGATCTTGTATGTTGCTTGTTTTCCAGATATCATGCAGCTCAACTGGCCAAGCAAGCTCATATTATAATCACTTTTTTAAATTAAATCCACACATTGTGTGTTTTTTTCTCTTCTTTTTTATCACTTCATTCATAGGTATAGATAAGCATGACAGACAGCATTTAGCTCTAGTCAGAAACAACTGATTCATCATGCATCACAGAGCTTCTATTGACGCTATGTTGAAACCTGCAACCTTCAGACTCTGTAACATCTAATATCAGGCAACCTTTCATGCTCGTGGCAACAACCAATACCAGAACAATGGTACCTTATCTGCTTCCTCCTCCTCTGTTTTGTTTCTGTCCTACCTCAGGGAAAGATGGCTCTCCTGGCAGGAAATGGCTGTTTCATCTCCTACAGTGACAATGGGGACATCGTGGCCAAGAGCAAGACGGCAGGGGATGACGAGATGCTGAAGGTGACATGTAAATTGAGTTCTTCCCCAAGGTTGCAAGTTAATCCTCTGGTTTTAAGCATGCAGTCTCTGTGGGACTGAATGCTGAAAGAGAGCCAGGGAAATATTTGTTTAACAGAGGTCACAGCATTGTTACTTAAAGCACAACTTTTTTTTGTTTGTATAATTTCTCTTCCCCGAATGATTTACAGATCCGAACTAGTACAGAACGGGAGGTCAAACGTAAGGATGACCTTGCAGATGAAGACAGGGGCAATGTGAAATCCTGTGAGATCAATTATGTGTAAGTACCCTCTGCTGTTTATAAACAGAGTGCTAATTTAATACACAAGCAGCCCAGTCAATAAGATAAAGTTAATCCACACTGGATTCTTTCTGCATAAGTTGTAATTACCTCTTTTATTTTCTGAAAAGTTAAGTATGTGTTTGGTTCTGTATTTAATGTGCAGCTTAATCAATAAGCCAATCATTTTAACAAGTACTTTCCAATTTGTGGAGTCGAAAGAGGATGTTGCAGTTGTGTTCTTCATTTGTATGTATGACCCTGTATTTCAACAGATCAGATCTGAGATAAGCTTAGTATTTGTGAAAGTTTCATGTTCAGCGAGAGGAAATGTTAAAAAGGGGTCATTAGATGGATATTAGAGATTCAGTATGGTTACAGGGCAGAGAATACAAATACAGTTTTGATTTTAGTCTAATATTTCCCTTCTCATTTGCAAATCAATGAATCATTTCACTGCTGAGGGAGAAAAAAAAACTAATCTTCAGAGCAGTTTGAATTGGTCACCAGCGGTGAGGCAGAACTCAGCACTCTTACGAACCAATTTCTGGACTTTTCAGAACAACTTCTGGGCAACTTTTTACTTGAGAGTAACATTTAGGAGAATAACAGCTGTTGTTCACCATAAGCAACTAATCGCTTCTTCTTTCTCACTGTCGCATCACCAAGACACATAACCTTATTGTTCTCACTGAAATTACATCAGACAACACGTTGATTGTTTTGGGTCAGTTAAGATTTAACAAAATGTTTCTATTTGCTAAATGCCATAATAATTGAAGAGAATCTTTTTGATTTTTTTCTAATTTCTTTCTTTTAAGTCAGATGTTTACATACATTTCCTTAGTGTTTTGTAGTATTATCTTTAAACTATATGACTTGAGTAAAATAATTTGGGTTTTCATCCCCAAGCTTCTTACAATAATTTACTGTAGTCTAGGTCCATTTCTCCTGACAGAACTGTTGGAACTGACTTGGTTTTGTAGGCTTCCTTGCTCGTGTGCTTCTTTTCACCTTTGTACATTAATCTTTTATAGGTCTGAGATCAGGGCTTTGTGGTGGTCACTCCAAAACATTGACTTTGTTGTCTTTAAACTACTTTGTATCTAATTTGGTGGTATTCTTAGGGTCACTGTCCATTGGGAACTCTTTTGTGTCCAAGATTTAACTTCCTGGCTGATTTCTTGAGATGTTGGTTTAATATTTCTACATAAATGTTCTTCCTTCATGATGCCATCTATTTTTGAGAAGTCCACGAGAAAAACACCCTGACAACATGATGCTGCAACCCCTGTTCTTCTCAGTTGGGATGATGTTCTCAGGCTTGCCAGCTGCCTCCTTTCTCCTTTAAATGTAACAATAGTCATTATGGCCAAACAGTTAAATTTTAGTTTCATCACAACGCAGTACATGTCTCCCAAAAATGAAGGTTCCTGTGTGCATTTGCAAACTGTAACCTGGATTTTTTATGTTGCATTTGGAGTAATGGCCTCTTCCTCGCTGAGTGGCCTTTCAGTTGTTTCAGTGTGGATAATAACACGCTCTTACCAGCTTCAGCCAGCATCTTTGTGTTTTACTTCTGTTCTGGGGTTGATGCGCACATTTCACACCAAAACACGTTCATCTCTGCAACACAGAACCCATCTCCTTCCTGTGCGGTGTGATGCCTGGACATTCCCATGGTGGTTATACTTGGGTATGATTGTTTGAACAGATGAAAAGATTTTTCTTAAAATGCATCCACAGATGTGCCTCCAGTTAACTTGAATGTTGTCAGTTAACCCAATCGGAAGCTTCCAAAGCAATGACATCATCATCTTGGCTTTCCTAGATTTATTATAGGCGAAAGTAATCATAGTGTATGTTAAACTTCTGAGATTAAAAAAAGTAATAGAAAATTCTCAAATATGAATTCTCGTTATTTTGGCATTTAGCAAATAGAAATAATTTTGGTAATCCTAACTGACCTAAAACCATTAAAGTTTAGTCTGATTTAATGTCAGTGAGAAAAAAAGGTTGTCTTTTTGTACAGTGTATGTAAACTTCTGATTTCAACTCTAAATCTCCTCAGCGCTGTTGTCCATTGACTTTGAATGAGGTGACGTCAGGAACTGCAGAACTGAATTGTTTGTTCAGTGAGTTGTGGTAGCAGCATTGCTCCTGTCAAAAAATGTGGATTTTTCTTATTTTTCATGCCTTAATGTGAGTGTAAGCCAATCAAATTGCAGCTACACAGCTTGTGCCAGCCAATAAAATTGTATATGGAAGCAAAACCATTTCAAAACACTTAGTATAATTGCAAAGTGAGTGGAGAGAATTTGGTTGTTCGTGGTACGAAAAAGGTCCATCAGAAGCACCCATTGTCGAGCTTTGCCGTGGTGCTGTTGTGAAAGCAGTGTTACCAGATGGGAAAATTTTAAGTATCGTACCAGTGGCTGAAAATTATCGTATTTTGAGGAAAATTATTATATGTGCCTACACCTAATAATATGTTATCATAGGCCACACATACAGGGCCCATCTTCCGCCAAACCTCCTAAAGCCGCTATTAAGGGATAGCGGGTAGCGGTATGGGGCGTTCCCCCGCAAAGAATGCAATCTTCCACCTCCCTTAACCCGCGATCTTACCTGCACTACCCCAAGAGACTTGCAGCTGTAAGTGCAGCAAAACGTGGCGCTACAAAGTATTAAAGCAAGCGGCCGAATAATATTGCACACCCCACTTTTTAGTGTTTAATTTATTATAAAAGTTCAAAATATCCAATAAATTTCATTCCACTTCACAATTGTGTCCCACTTTTTGTTGATTCTTGACAAAAAATTGAAAGTTTATATCTTCAACCTTTTGCCTGAAATGTGGCAAAAGGTTGAAAAGTTCAAGGGGGCCGAATACTTTCACAAGGCACTGTAATATAGCCTATAAAACAGTTTTACCATTAAAAAAAAAAAAAAAATCTGATGAACTCTCTCACGAGAGTTTACTTGAGTTATCGTTGCACCATTTACTACAGATCCTATTGCGATTTTTCGCATAAGCTTCTGAATTCAGAACTTGATAAAATATGTAAAATCATCAAATCAATAGACCTTATGAAATTAGTCTTAAAAGCTGTTGCTACGTTGTATCAGAAGGGATGCAGCATATTTCATTACACTTTGACATTTTATTGTGTATGCAAAGGCACCTCGGAGCCTCTATGTTAAGAGACTTTATTCAGATTCGGGGTGGAGGGGGGTCTTTCCGATTAGTCTCACATTGTGTCAGTCTGCATTTGCAAGATTTTGACAACAAAATTGCATGCTTGAATAAGATCACGCCTTTAGGCGTCCTCCTCATCAATCCCACACCTCAGAGGTACAATTGATGGTCTGCTGTTTGAGTGTGATGAGAAAGCGGGCACCACCACATTTCAGCTTGTGAGGCTGCTGGTGTTTTATATACAGCCTGTCTGTGGCCTATTAAGTTCCAGGCAATATGTCTGAAGCCGCTTTTTGCTTGGTATGCTTGGGCTTGTGTTTCTACTCTATTATTTGTTTTAGATGAATGTTGGGGAAATGGACTCATCATGCTGACATGTTGATAATGGCTGCCCTTGAGCCCATGTCTTGATGTAGTGTTTAGCTTCCAAAATGCATTTCAAGATGGAGTGCCGTCTCAGAATCATAAAACACAAACTGAGCAAAGAGAAACTAGAAATCAAATAAGTTTCTGACAAGAGGCCTCCGTTGTTTATTGCACTGTTCTGGAAGATATTGAATATATTCATAAGGTGTCTTTTATTCATATTGGAAATTTTATGAAGCTAACTCCGTGAAGTTCATGTCACAGATTGCACGGCAACATTTCTTAAAATTCCTGGTAAAACTTGCTCACTTTGCTTAGGATATGAAAATGGGACACAGTTGGTAGGCTCAGTTGCCTCTGTCAAAATGTAAGTACTCTGCTGAAGTTGATACTGGTACGCATTATCTGGATTTCATTTTTAAGATTCAGAAGCTTAGAATGTCAGTGCTCAGAAAAGGAAGACTGGTGAAAGTTCATGTAATTTTGGGTGCGTTTGAATGTGTGTATATGAGTAGGTAGTGAGTCATCTGCCTCTGTGTATCCTTTTGTTAGAGTCTTAAATTATGTTTATGTCTCTATTAAAGGAAAAAGTTTCAGAGTTTTCAAGATCGGCACCTCAGGGTTAATGAAGAAGACTCCTCCACGTTAAAGAAAGCCAGAATGGATGGAAAATTTCATGAAGCTTTGCTTGACAGGTATTAAAACAAGAGCACTCTTATAAATTCTTGTACCCATATGCCACTTTGCACCAAGTGGTTTTTGTCTAATCCTGTTAGCAAATAGACAAATAAGCAAATGAAAAAGATCACATCTACAATATCTGCTCCAACCTTTTGCTTTTGTGGAAGGAATAAGCTCATTAAGTGCTTACTGTCAAACATTTACCATAAGTTCTTATGTGCTTATCTCAAAAGAGTATTTAAATAAGAACATATTAAATTCTTCACTTTACCACAATTTTCAGTAATTAACAATTCACAGAAAAGACAGTTCAGTCAAACACTTTATGATAAAAGGACATGCTTATTTTATGATTATGAATGCAGAAACAGAGATGGACAGCACTGTCATTCTACCACTGAGAATAAACATTTGTTTTCTTATTACAGGAGAAGCAAAATGAAAGCGGACAGATACTGCAAATAAAGACTGTGAATTGCTGCCATGTCTTTTAAATATCTTGGTTGTTGTAGATGCAGTCATTTGACATTAAAGTACTTTTTTCATTTTGTATATTTTTGAATAAACCTTTTATGGAAAAATCAGGTTTGCTACTTTGTCTTTCCTGTATGGCCTTATGTTTATGTTATGTGATGACCTTTATGAATTCCAGGTTGCTCAGGAACCTTTTTATTGTAAATAAGCAACCATGAAAAAAATAAAGGTTATAGGATGTCCTGTGTGTTTAATGCCTCTGCAACAATTTCGAGTTCTATGTATTTAGTAGTAACCTATAACTAATCAGTGATGAGTTTAGACCAGTGGTTCTCAAACTTTTAATGCTGCGTACCACCTGAGAAACTATTGAGCTCTCTGAGTACCACCATGATGACCAATTTTAAAATACAGCCATATATGCCTTCTCAATTACCCACCAACATTGCAGGTCGAAAAGACGTGCAGATGACGTCAGTTTTAGGTCGGTCCGTCAGAGACCAGATCTCGACGTCTATGGAACGTAGAAAATAGGTCGAAACTTCGACGTCAAAATATGACCCTTTTTAGACGTCGCTATGACGTTCAGAATCTGGACGTCATATAAAGACCAGATATAGACGTCGGCTCAACGTTCATAATAGGTCGAGATGTAGACGTCATTATTGGACCTTTTTTCGACATTTGCGACGGACCGGCTCCCGCACTGTGCGCGCGCACAGTGCGCTTCTGAGTCCGCACGGAAGCGCTTAAACACGCGCAGACACTGGAAGTGATTTGGTCCAACGAGGACCTCATTTCGACGTTATATTGACGTCCACAAGTGCTCCACTGGTCACCAAGTTCCAGACACCTTATGCCCAATGTGATTTTTCCCCGCCTGAGAAATGAACTTTTATTCCCACTTTTATTGCGGGGGAGAGGCTCCCGCATTGTGCGCGCCGCCGCAACACGCACACCGCCGATCGGGCCTCATCTCGACGTTATATCGACGTCCTTAAGTGGACTCATCTGGACACCGCTGTCGACCACGATATGAGACTCAAATTATCTCACACTCCACGTTGTTGCATATCACAGCTGACTGTAAAACACCCTCTGCTGCCAGGTAAAACCCTGGTCCATGCTGAATGTGTTTAAAGAGTATTACTGGAAATGTAAGTATTTTGAGGGTTCTCGTACAAATTACGGGGCTAAATGAAAATTATATTCATATAATGTAATTAAACATTTCAATTAAGTGTTTGTATTTTTTCCTCCATTCGTTGGTTTAATATTGAAAACATAATTTCAGGTTAGTACTGCCCCGACATACCCTTCAACATCCCACCATCATTTCATCTTTCAGTCTCTGAAACGTGAATACTTAGATATCAAAGGGAGAGCCTGCAGCGGAGCATAATACTCGCCGTTCTTCGCAGTGATGGGTGCCTCCGCGGCTATGGTGTTCACCGGTAACTATCAAAACAGTTTTCATTCTTTTCTAAGTGTGTAATATCAAACTAAAAGAGTTAGGATTTTTCTGCTAAATGTCTTTTATGTGGTATTAAATCCCACAAGATGCTTTGAACTGTCAATCTTGGTGCTCCTCTTGAAGCCAGCTTGCTAATATTGCTAAGCTAATTGTATGCTAATCGTAAGCTAATATTTATTTTTGTAGAAGTTTTCTACGAGAGTTCAGTTACAGGGACATGGTGACAATCCACAACTTTTTTCTAGATGCTGTCATGAAGGCCTACCCCCTGGTGACGGAGGCAGAAGTAAAACAAGTCGTGTCCGACCACCTCAAACATGCACCAGCCAGAAGAGGAGGCCTCAACACCTAGTTTAACTGGACTTTGTGGTTCATATGCAGATGATGTGGTACGTAGTGTAGAGATTATGTAAATAGTTTAAATCATTGTTAATTTGTAAATGTGTAGTCTTAATCATTTTTAATATGTAAATTCTGTATAGTATGACAAATGTTAATATGTGTGAATCAATATTAATAAAGTTGTTTTTTGCCTTTCTTCCTAATTCTGTGAGCTATCAACTGTTGCAACACGGGTAATGGTTATATTATTTTGCACTGCATGTAATGCTGTAATTTTACTGAATGTGTTAATTTTACAGAATTGTTACATTTAAAAGAAATTGCAATGTAAATTTGGTTTGGTTTCTAGTTTGCTACCTTAGAGTAAATTACAGAATAGTCCAGTTTTAACACTTTAATGAAGGCAGTTAGTGGACGTTAATCCAGCCCCGGATGAATGGAAGTGGAGGTCCATAAAGTGTCGAGGGAAAGATGTCCACACGACGTCGGGAAAAGACGTCAAAAAAACATTTCATTTTGCACCTTTTCGAGACGTCCACAGGACGTCGAGGGAAAGACGTCCACACGACGTCGGGAAAAGACGTCAAAAAAACATTTCATTCTGCACCTTTTCCAGACGTGATTCCGACGTCGCAAAAAGACGTCAAATAGACGTCTTCTGAACCATAAATTGCGCAGTGGGTTAGCTTTAAACACACAGGAGAGATGTTTATTCCTTGTTGTGGTTATTTATTGTTACCTGAATTTCATTTGAAACGTTGCATTTATAATGCATTGTCATGCATTGACAAGTCATGACGTTCCCCCGCGTACCACCAGAGAGCGCTCGCGTACCACCAGTGGTACGTGTACCACAGTTTACGCACCACTGGTTTAGACTGTAATAATGATAAGAGTTTTTATTCAGTTTAATGTGATATGTGTTGAATTTTTTTTTTTTTTATTAAGAGAACCAAAACAGAAGGTAAATTGTAATTCAGAATGTGGGAAGATGAAATAAAGTGAGTTGCTGGTGGTGGTATTCATCCCTTTGTGCAATTAATGGATTATTCATTGGGGCATGAAAGAGGCATGAAGCAAGTTTATTTGCCCAGCACATTTCACACAATTAAGTATTTTAGATAATATTATAAGATATTATTACAAAAGGGAATAAAAATTAACCACATACAAATACAAAGAATGAGCATTTGAGATAAGTAGTGGTCCTGGATAGCTCTTGGTTAAGAAGGTGCCCTACATGCAGATGTTACAGTCCTCATGCAGCTGGCCCAGGTCTGAGTTCTGGACTCTGACCTTTCGTGTGTCCTTTTTCTCTCCGAGCTCATTCCTGGCTGCCTACTGTCAATAAAGCCCACTAGAGCCACAAAATATTTTAAAAAATAAGTAGATAAATTGCTTTTAGCCACAGTAAATAACAGTGTTTTTAGTCCTGATTAAAATGTGCCAGTTGTTTCAGCAGACTTATCTTCACCTTACATAGAGCTTCAACCCTGGTTTATGTGCTGGCACCTTCATTCGTCTCTGATGGTGTCATGTCAGTTTCAGACCCATTTGAGACAGTATGACCAGTAAGTGTGTTGTATTGCCAAATTGTGAGCTGTGTTCACTCTTGAAGTCTCATTTACAGCAAATTCTGTGAAATTTGGAGTGTTAATCTTGGTACTGTGTTTATGTTGCTGCAAATCTGAACTGGAATTGACAAATATGCATAAGTACTGCAGCATCATTTGAAAAGAGACTAAACACAGATCATGCACTTTCCTAGAGAAGACAAAGGCCAGCTGTTTGTAAAAGCTGTTCATTGTTCAGCTGTAGGAGGGGTGGGGGAGGCCTTAAAAGCATTTGTATTTAGGAAATCATCATTTCATAACACGTCCATGTGGTGGCCGTAAAGTACAAAGCGTACTTTTGAGCTGATATAAAACCAAATGCAAAGATACTTAGCGAAGCAACATTGTGGTTAACAAATATGTTTGGTCACTGTTTAAATATAAAATAACCAGTGCCACGTGAGGAAACTGGTGCTATCAACCACGGGTGGTTTTGTCGTTTACTTTATTATGCACATGGAACAAACCAATACATGGGGCGGTGGGGGGGTGGAGGTATTTGTCTCGCCGTGTGAGTTAGGGTGTGAGAAACTAGCGCTTTTAAACAAGGTTGTTTATTCTTAATACAGTGGATTTTTTTTAAATTATTATTATTATTTATACAGAATGTTTTAGTGGTATTTTGGAGAGTTTATTTCAATCCTTGGAAAATGGGTTGGCTCAGTGTCACGAGGTATACGGAGGCAACTTCCGCATTTACCGCGATGTCATAACAAACCGCGCTGGACTGGCAGGTATCAATACCAGGTATCTGTTCAGTTTGGCTCAGTCTTCCACAATGGATCTCCGTGTCTTTCTTGTTTTTGCTGTTTTATTTTCCGTCTCATCGACACAGTATATACCACCGGTAAGCCTCATTTTGACTCTGTAATTGTGGATTTCAGGGAATATTATTGTTTTCAAATCTCATCTGGGTTCTACTTAAGGTTTTGTTGTTTTTCCTGTAGTCTGGTTATTTACATGTTTAGCTGTCATTTCTTTACAGTTTACAGAAGACTGTCGGGCAAACATGTATCCACCAAATGGCCCCACGTAAGTGCCAGAAATGTTATTAGTGAGTGAGCTGAGTCGCTGACATGTTTTATTACGTTTGTTCTTCCTAACCGAGCTGTGCTGCCTTCAGGTGCTCCTCGTAAATGTAGCGCCTTCATTTGCAGTGTTTACAAGGACATTATTAACTCTATATTGTCGTGTGTGTTTTGTAGCTTGGCGTTGATTATAGAAACCAAAGTGTTTTCTGCTCAGTTGTTGTACGCCAAAGATGAGAAATAAACATACAGACATATTTCACTGAGTCACCATTTACACTTTAAGAGCCAACTGGTTTGACTTTTGTAACTACTGAACACTTTGATACATTATACTCAGACAATATAATCTGCTTTGTCTTCAGTGTTAAAACTGATTAGACCTTAATCAATTAGTCAGTTAAATAATTTATCAAAAAGAAATGCAAAAAAAAAAAAAAAACGCGTTCATGAGTGCATTTGCAAGATATCAACTTTTGATTGTGGGACTGTAATATATTTGGTTTTACATATTAAAAAACGGAAACATTGGCAGATTGTCTAATAATGCTTATAACAAATCATAGCCTTTTGGGCTTTAAGTTAACAGCCCAGATTTCTTACGTGCTGCACAGATTTTGACAGATCCATGTAAAGTTTAGGATCCATTTGTTTCTAATCTTGACCTACATGTCTCATTCTGCTAGTATTCTTCTTTGAGAGAGTGGTGTCATGTGATTTGATTATTTCTGTCAGATGTAGATTGCAGCCAGCTGATTACATGTCTCACCTCCCCCTCCCCTTCTCAAGTAGTTTTAAAAAACAGTGGCTGCTGCTTAAAGTTAGGATTTTTGTTTTGACTTATTATCAATATTTTCTCCATTAAAGTGAATGAATGTTATCACAGCATCTGTAGTTTGCAACTCCCTAAATCTTAGACTAGATGTGCGCATTCTCACTATGACACTGTTTTCAGGTAGTTTTCCAACAGTAAAAATGCAGGCATATCACACGTAGTACCTAGTGGCATATAGGACTCGCATACTACATGTTTTCAAAGTTTCTCCCCATCTCACCTTCTTGATTCATTAGGAAAATTAACTGTATTTCACTTATCTTATGAAATCCTAACAGCCCTTGAACGCAGCATACATTTTGGAAAGTGTTTCCCTAATAATGTAATAAGAGAAAAATATGGCTGTAAAATATTTTTCATTTTAAATGTGGCTCAGTCTCATCTGATTTTATTTTATTTTATTTTTTTTTATTTTACAGGCAATAATTTTGCCTGTAAAATATCTGCAATGTCATTGGTGGTAGTAAACAGTAGTAAGAACCTTTTCACACAATTGAATTTCTGCTCACCTAATTACTTCTTTCAACATCAAAACATTATTTTCTAGTCAGATTAAAATGAACCCAATTAAAGGTAGGTTAATTGATTCTACTCAGTTTTTTTTTCCAACACGGTAGCACATATCAGCATGTTTTACAACTCATATTTTCTAACCAGGTTCAGAGGACCTGTTAACTGGTACACGGTGGACCTCGACTTACCACCCATCAAGAGATGGACAGCTGTGATCACAGACAAAAAAAATGATGTAAGAGCGTTACCAAGTTCTTTAAAATACATTTCAAGTCATGTATTAATACTGTTAATGATTTCCTTTTCAGCTGGTCGACATGATTCAGGCCATTAAAGACTTAGCCGATGCTTTCGTTCCCAGCGGAAGGCTGATAGAGCTGGTTGACATCACACTGGTTAGGGTCATTTTATTCTCTGATATGTTTCTCTGTATTTCAACTGTCATGAAAGGTTTTCTGATTGTACTGTGTCTTATGTCATGCAGCCTTTAATGGTTAACACGCTCCCAAACCCATTTAGAGATGAAATCAAAGGAATTGCTGCTGCTTCAGGGGTGCCTCTTGGTAAAATAGATCATTTAAAAAATCAATCCCTCAGAAACAAAGGAAAGAAAGCCAAGCTAATTTCTTTCTTCTTAAAAAAAAATGTAGGTGAAGTCATCTTGTTCAACATCTTCTACGAGGTGTTCACTGTGTGCACATCAGTTGTTGCAGAAGATGATAAGGGTGAGTCAACAAGGCATGTTTTTTTTTTTTTTTTTTTTTTTAACCCATTAACATAGAAATAAAGTCCACTGAAATTCCTAAAATGCTTTGGCGCTTCACATTCTTACAGGTAACCTCTTTCATGGAAGAAATTTAGATTTTGGATTATTTATGGGGTAAGCATCACTGTTCTTATGCTTTAATTTTCAAGCAAAGACTTGCCTCAGATGGATTAAAGAAGTTGTGCCTCTTTGCAGCTGGGATATGAAAAACAAGTCATGGACCATCAGTGAGAAGCTAAAGCCTCTGGTGGTCAACCTGGACTTCAAGAGAAACAACCAGACCGTCTTTAAGTCCACAAACTTTGCTGGATATGTTGGCATGCTCACTGGCATCAAGCCTGTAAGTTATTTCATGTCAGCCCCGAAGGCTCAGTCAGCTTTAAACATTATAGAAAGCCTGAGACAGTGTTTGAGCTGTGCATGCTCTTGGCAGTTTTGAATGAAAAAAAGATGAAAAATATTTCTCTCATGTCCTTTAAGCACATCTTCACTCTGACTATGAATGAGCGCTTCAGCCTTGATGGAGGATACATTGGTGAGTTATAAATATTTAGCCTCAGCTTTTTTTACTATAAAGTGTTCTCTGGCTTATCACCACATTTAACCTGATCACTTTTAGGAATCTTGGAGTGGATCTTGGGACAAAGAGATGGGATGTGGATGAGCTTTCTCACTCGATCGGTCCTAGAGAACGCAACCAGGTATCTTAGTTTCAGATTTAAAGGTTACGTGAGCAGTTTCTGGTCACCAATCAGCAGCATTGTATGCCTTGTTGTTAAACCACCAATGTAACTGAAATGTCTATCGGCAGTAAATGTTACGCAGCATGTTGCAGTGGACCGCTGTTTAAGGAAAGAAAACAAGATATTAAGAAAAGGCTCGACAAATTCTTGTTAGATTTTAAGACTGTTTGCGAGGTCTTTCATGTATAAGAAAACAGACTTTTTAAATGACTTAAGTTTTGATGGGATACCTTGAAATTCTGACCACGTTCCGCATTCGTACACGGTAAACTGAGTATTAAAAAATCTTATCCTGATCCCACCAGCTACGAGGAAGCCAAAAATCAGCTGGCTCAGACCAAACTGCTTGCTCCAGCCTATTTCATCCTTGGAGGGAATCAAACAGGACAGGGTTGCATCATCACCAGGTCCAGGCTGCTCAGTATTGATGTCCTGGAGTAAGTATTAAGACTCAGCTTTGGAGCATTTCATGTAAACCATAAAGATTTTTTTTTTTTTTTTAGATTCTTAGATAAAGGTTCATTTAAGATTTGGTGTGCTTTGCTTGTTGAATCTTCATGCCATTTCCCTGTCAAAATTGAAGATGGTGAAATGTAATGGTGAAACAAGTTGATCACAAGTCTGGCATACTCATCATGTGAAACTGTTGCTCAGTTGCTGGAGTTGACAACTCTACAACTGATCACCTGATTTAACTCTTTCACAAGTGAGTTTTATGTGGCCGCAGGTCACATATTGATGTTTTCATTAACTCACTCAACTTTAGGATTGACCTAAGGCTGGGCCGCTGGTATGTTCTGGAGACAAACTATGACCACTGGAAGGAGCCTTTCTTCCTGGATGACCGCAGGACTCCAGCTATGAAGTGTATGAACCAGACCACACAGACGGTGAGTACTGATGATAGCTCAAGGCTTTGCTGTTTGAGTCTTGTGATTTTTAGATTTTAAGTCTGTCTGAGAGTGAATTTCCTGTTTCACAACACCTCTGATCAGTCACTTCTTTTACAGAACATTTCAGTGAATGCACTGTATGATGTGCTCTCAACTAAGCCAGTTTTAAACAAGGTGAGCCTTTTCCTTTTTACATTAGATGCAAGTTATGTTCAATGGATGCCCCCTTGTAACTGTTTTTTTTTCCCTCCAATCTTTTCAGTTGACTACATACACAACACTGATGCAAGTATCTGAAGGCAAACTGGAGTCGTATATCCGTGACTGCCCAAACCCATGCATGCCCTGGTGATCGCTCTAACACCAAATCCTGATCAGTTTGGTTGTGCTTATCTAGAAGAAAAACTAAGCTGATCTTGGGATAAATCTGAGCTTCAAGTGTTTGCACAACAAATAATGATCGTAACCACTGTAAAGCTGTGACTTTTGGAATTTGTTTTTCAGAGTATAGAATTACTTTATCCGCTAAAGATACTAAATCTTCACCACCAAAGAATCAAACCTGTAAATGTGTCAACTTGTCTTTTACTGTCATTATATTTGTATTGTTGTGGGAAAGTGCATCAGTGGCTTCGGGAGCCTGGCAAAAAAAAAAAAAAAAAAAAACAATTTAAGCAGTTGCTTTCCATTTCACAAAGTGATACTGACAGATGTGCATTACTGCTGCTTATTTCCCTTCCCCTTATTAAATGAGTAATAAAGGGATTTCTTAATTTGATGCTGGCTGCATTAATTTAAAATTGGTTTTCTATGGTCTTCTATTCATTAGACAGTTTCCAAATAAGTGAACAGTTATTTTAATAACCCCTTAAATTTATTTATTTAATCATCAGGGGAAAAAAAAACAGTGAATTGTTACAATTTATGAAGACTAAGCTCAGAGATATCTGAGTTCTTTCATTTCTGAACTGAGGAAATGAATGCAAAAATGCTTTCACTTCCTCTGAAACTGCTTTGTAAATAAGGTGGCAAATGACAGGAAGCTATCACCTCTGTAAATAGATGCTTGGGACTCTTTCTTCCCAAAAAGCCCGGTTTACTCTTGTCAGCCCTACAAGTTTGAAAAGGCACCTCTAACCATTCTGCAGCAGGTCAGTCCAACTCCACAATGACTGTCATTACTATTGCACTGCTACAAGTGTTATGGCTATATATTAAACATTACAGTATCAGTAAAACCCACATTTAACTATAGGGAAAGAGCACTTTTTTTTTATCTGAAGTTCCAGCATTTTATTAATTAAAACGCAGTATTGTAGTGAACATTCTATTTAAATGAAAATCATACAGGTCTAACCGTTAATAGAACAAACCATTAATAGAACATTGTAAAAAGATGTCTGAAGGGATAAAATTTCTAGAGCTTTAGGGTAAGAAGCAGGAACAATTAGTAGATTTCAGACAGGCTATGGCTGAACTTTCATTCTACTGTAATCTATAAATACAGTTCAAGTGCAGAAAAGATGAGTTGTTCAACAATAAGGCAGGGCCAAGACCATTAAAACATAAACATTACTAAAAAAAAACATGTCAAACTGATCCCAGAACCAAGAATATAACAAAGGCAGGTATGAACAGAGGTTTTAGCACAACAAAAATTCAAACAGAAAAGCTGGTGATCAGAAGCAAGACATCAGCAACCCCACCCCAAAAGATCAAGAAATATCTAAACATTCACGAGTAAAAAGAACTTAAACATATTATCAATACTTTAAGTCTTACTTGCTGTTTGCGCAACTGTCACAGCCAGTTTGTGACAACTAATTGTATAACTTTGCTTCTTTAAACTAGCACATTAGGAAATCAACAATCATACAGGTCAAATTAAGGGTGTAAGTATTATGTAACTAAAAACAGCAGTTTGAAGAACCTGTATAATTCCTTAGACATTCTGGGCACCAGTCTCTGAAAAAGAAACAAACAAAAATCACAATTAATACTTTAGAAAGGGAACATTTATGTATGGAAAAAAAAAAAAAAAAAAACAGTTGCTCAGATCTCTCACACAAACACTCATTCATACCTGGTTCTTTCAGTGCTTGTGCGTTTCCCACAAGCCCAGTCATCATTTCAGAGTTGCTGTTGAGGATTTCCACAGAGAGGTTGTTATTCTGCTGCTCCTCCACTATTCTCTTCTGAAGCTCCTCCTGATATTACAGACACACAGTGCATCACTTCACTAGGATTCTATGACTCTTTTTCACTTTAAAGTAGTTTTAAAGGCTTGAACCTCTTAATCTAACAGCATTGCATTAGATGGACAAGAAATCATGTCAATTCAATTTGTATATAACAATTCAAAAGACACGTCTCAAGAAACCTTAGAGAGAAAATAAAGTTCAATGCAAGTTCATTATAATAAAAGAAAGGGGAGGGGGGTAAATATGTGGTCCTATTACAATACATTAAATCTACATTTGTATAATCCATTTATATTTCAATTATTTCCATTTTGTTATAATTGCATTTATATAATGCAAATTCACAATCAGGCTCGCTAAGAGAGTTAACAGAATACACTGAATCCTCACTGATATAATTTGCCGCCCTGAGCACAAACAAGGTGATGTGGGACAATGGAGAGAAGAAAAATAAAAACAAAACTACCCATTTTTCACTAGTTGCATACCTCGCACATGACTGTAAGCTGCAGTGGTAAATCATCCACCTTGACAAAGTCTTCCTCATCAGACTTTTGGCTGGTGTTGCCCGATCCCATCTCCTGCAACAGCAAAAGCGGTACACCAATAAGAACATTTGACATTAAATGTACATCAAAGATAGAGCGACACAAATATTCTAACAAGGTTCATTGAAACTAGCCTCTGTGCACGTGGACTTACGTCTACACTGACGAGGACAGGTGAGTCTGTGTCGGGGCTACTAGTGGATGCTGACTCCCTGGGGACATCTGGATCCTGGGAGATTTCAGAGCTTCTCTCTGCTGCATCAGCTTTACACTCTTCTTCAGGGGTAGAGTGCTCCGGTGTAGAGTTTACAGTCCCTGCTGAATTAGTGATCTCTGCAAAAAAAAAAAAAGAAAAAAAAAGAAAATTAAGAGACTGGAGTTATTTTCCCCCTTTTAAATTACATAAAAGCAAGAAATGCATCTCATTGGTAGGTTCCAACTAAACGTAACCAAGTAGGCCTCACCATTATTATTCTCTGAACTCGTCTGTTCAGGTTTTATTTCCTGGATGTCACCGCTGGTTGTCCTCTAAAGCAGAGCATAATAACCTTGGTCAGACAGCAAGAGCTGATGAAAAATATGTGATACAAACGTCTTAACGTGACTCACTGTGGCGCCGGCCTCCTGCTCCACCTGTCCATCAGCAGAAACCTGCAAGGATGTCTGGACTTCTACAGGCCCAGCTTCAAACTCATGTATTTCCTCTTCATCATCCTCATCCTCTCCACTGCCATAGTTTGTTAGGGCCTGAGTCTCGGCTTTAGAAAGACCTGACAAATGACAAAAAAAAAATTAAATACAAGTGGGTTAAAGTTGGCAGTTAAATAATCAGAAAATGGATACATACTGGATAGAAGTTTAGGTTTTTTGGGGGGTTTGATCATAATATATGGATAAAAAGTATTCCTTCTGCTGAAGAGGCATTTAGATGACATTGATGTTCATCTGATCTTCTCATTAGGAGCTTCAAGTTCTAGTAAATCAATACGGAGCAGTTGTTCGACCTTATAAAACTTCATCAATATGGTTGTGCTACAAATTTCCAGATTATTTTCTGTGTAACTTGGTGACTGCAGCAAACGTGGTATTAAAACTAAGTAACTAAGTCAAAATGGAAGAAGTCAATTCTGAGAAAAGAAGAGCTTTACAAATCTCTTCTACACTGAATGTTTTTAAGGGAGCAGCGCCTTGCAGTGTAACGTTATTTGTAGAAAAAGGATTATCGGTCTCCAAAGTAAGAGGCAGGCCAAAGCCCTCCAACCTGACAAGATTTATATTAAACCCTCTGCTTTGTATCTTTGTTCATAACAACCACTCCTGGAAGACCAGAGCTCAGACAGCCGTGAACTTTCAGCAGGATTCACCTGACCTCTATCAACTTTATTTTAAAAGTGCATTTTAAAATAGTTGATCAAAATGGAAAAGTCCATAACTTCCTCAATTGTTCAAAAACGATATTCTACACTTGCTTGAAGCGTTTTTTTCTCTTTCCTTTTGGAAGAATAGTTTATACTCATGGGGAGAAGCAATTTGTTTGCCAGAGACATTTTCACACAGCTACCATTTTATTTAATCACATGAAAAAAATACATTTTGTTTGGAAGTCACAGCAGATATTAATTTTTTTGCTTTCCCTTCAAAAGACATGAATGTATTTTACATTCATGTCTTTTGTTTTCTCCTCAGTTTTCACTTACTGATTGACAAAGGCACTCCCTGTCCATGTCCTTCATCCTCCTCCTCCTCCTCTTCAACCTCTGAACTTTCACTGCTCATATTGTTCTTCGTCTCAGCCTGCAGGTAAAGCTCCTGAGGTGCAGAGGTTCCTTCCTGTACTCCCTCATCCTGATTCTGGAAGAAATCAAAGACTTGATTGTACTGCTTTGCATTGACAGATATGAATAATTTTATTATCAGTATTAAAATGACCTACCTTGTCTTCATTAGCATCTGCAGAAGAAACTGATTTATCCGTGCCACCTACTAGATTCTCCTAAATGGAGGAATTGATGAAAATAAAACTCAGATTAGTCTCATTCAAAAGGCATGCATTATTGCACATAAGAAATAACAAAAATGAAAAAAAAAAAACTAACCTCAAGAGAGTGTTTTGCTTTATTGGGGCCTCCAGCCATTTTCTTATTTTTGTGTTTTGCTGCCTGGGCGGTGATGCTGCTGTTGTCCAAATCTTGCATGAGCTTAAAGAAGGCCAGTTCATTGAAGAGAATCTCTGAAATCTCAACCAGGAGATCCTCCCCACAGTCCTTCAGAGTACGCCCTACAAATTTACTGAGAGAGTCCTGGACCAGAAGAGAAACCAAAAGAGAGAAATGCCAGAAATATCTTCTGAAATCAGTCTACTTAAAGCTGTCTGGGGTGCATTTAAGAAACAAGATGTCAGTCTTACCTGCAATATGCCTCCTAGTTGTTTGTGGAAAAAGCGGACAAACTCCTTGCTGTCATCATTCTGCTGGGTGAGATTAAGAACCATGCGGCGCACCGACGTAAGCAGCTGAAGGGAGCACACCTCATCCATGTTCTCCTAATAAGAGATGAAGTCAGTAATTAGACTGATCCAACTCTAACAAATTCACATTTACAATAATGCACCCTTCCTGGACCACCAGTGGAATAGCTTAATTACCCAATCACACAGCCTCATTTAAGACTTGCATCTAAACTAGAAGAAAATCTAAATTTCTACATTAATTTCCAAACTTATAGATTCCCAGTCACTTCAAATAGGAAACGATTAATGACATCATTACCATTTTTATTAGTTGGTTAAAAGCAAGCACATCAACTGGGTCTTATTACGTTAAACCACAACTTCTGCTGGCAAAAGGTTCAGTCTACTCGGCTGTTTTTGCATACCTTAAGGAAGGGAATAACTTCTGTCATGATAGCTTTGATCTGGCGATCCAGCTGCTGGGTGTCTATCTGAGGGCAGTGCATGTCGCCAGCTGCGCTTTCTGCAGACACACAAATATCAGTTTGTTTGTTTTTTTTAATCCAGAAATTAAAGCATCCATTTTTGAACTGCCAAATGAAAGATCACAATTGCACATGTTACAAGCGGGCTGCATCATGTGATTGGATACCTTCCAGTAGTTCAGCAGGGTTAGCAGAGGGGTGTTCAGCTTTTGAGACTGCAGAGCTGCATGCACCTGCGGGGCTGGTGTCGAAGGGGTTAAACTCAGCTTTAAGCTTCATGCGCTCATACTCCCTAATCCTTGCCAGAGCTTTGTCTAAATGAATCACGGTGTTGCCTGTCAGAGCAGCATATAAAGGAGAGCAAGAATTGACACAAGGGATATGTGATGTTTAAAATCAATGAAGCTGGAGAAAAGAAAGGAATGTGATGGATTTTAATGCATCTGCAACCAGGTTTACACTGCAGGATCAAACAAACTTATACCAGACTCTTAATTAATTGCACTGAGGTCCACTTATCAATTGTAATTTTATTCATTTTGGGTGTGCGGTATTAATCCTAAGGTGTAAACAGCCTGGTTTATCAAGATAAAACCTGAGAAGCCCCGATGCAAAAAAGCGTGAACAAAGCATTAACTTTTCTGCAGTTCAAGGCAATAAGCGAAGCATTTCTGCTGTTTACAATGGTGGAAAAACAGTACACAGTATGCCTTCACCTCATTTTCAGAAAGGATTTAACACATGCAAAGCCATACCCAGATCATCATTAGCAAAAGGTTCCAGGTTGGAGGAAGTTGACATATTGCTGTTATCTACAGACTCTGCATCGTCTCTCCTCTTTGTTGTGTCCTGTGCATGTCTCAAGTTCTTCTCCACCACCTCCTGAAAAATATGAGAATTCTTTTTTTGAGATCCACGTACACGCAGCAGCCATCTTATAATTAAGCTTTGATTGAGCTGAATGTTGGAGGACAGGGGTTTTAGCACAGATCCACTTTTCAAACAGCCATAATCCAACTCAAGGTATTAAAAAAGGCAAGGGAAGTAAAGAGGATATATTTAACACTGCTCTACTCAAACATGAAAAATAAGTCATTTCAAAAATAAATTCTAAAAAGAAGCAATATTTAGTCTCCCCAAAAGACCTGGCTACCAATTAGTACAACTCTGAGGACATTGGAGCAGAACAAAGAACACATTTAATCTAGCAAAAGACATGAGAGTAATTTTACTTTATCTTTTATGCTCAGGCTTCTGAAGCCTTCTTGTCAAGTTAAATTTAAAGACAGTGAAAAAGGTGAGAGGAAAATTTAAAAAAGAGACATGGAAGGATGACAAGAGGCAATATGTGGAGAAGTGAAAGAAGACAAGCCTGAGAAAGAAATGAATGAACAAGGTATTTAAAAAGGAAAGGCATAAAGTAGAAAAGGAATGGCTTAAAAAAAACCCCAAAGGGGATCAGTCCTCTTGAAAAAGAATGCTGGGAAAATACTTCAAAACAAGCTTCAAGTGGAGACTGATGGCACATACAAAATGTGAAAAAAAAAAAACGATAATGAAAAAAAAAAAAAAAACTGATACACAACGCTGGGGTGGAAAGCCATCTTACTTCATCACTGGTCGTCAGACTCGGGCTAGGTGTGAGCTCAGACTGAGAACCTGCAGCCCACACGACTGGACCCTGAGAGGCCACCTGGTCTTCAGCATTCGTCACCTCCAGGTGCCTGGTCACTATGTCCTTAGAGACACAACATATACTTTCTCTGTACCTCACTTCATTCTCAGATGGAATATGCTTCAGATCGTGATGGAAATTTAAGATTACCAATAAAAGATCTCAGATTATTCCACGAGTCTATCAGGGGAGCCTATTTAATTAACATCCCAATCCTAAAATTTTACATACTGAAATTATTAGATATTAATGGGAAAACAAAATAATAAAATTAAATAGGACTTCTAGAGTGTAAAATTTTAAAATGGTAAAGAAAAAGAGTCTGAAAAGAGAATACATTCAGATATTCCCTGCAGTATTTCAACCTGGATTCACCTAACAATATCTTTAGGAATGAAGGAGTCTAAAAATTTACTCAGATATCTTGTAATTTGAGCCTAGAATAAAAGATATGCAATATCACTTTAAACAGTAGTATTGAAGAGTGCACTTACTTGTAAGGAATAGAGTGCCCTTTGGCGCAAGTAGTCTGTGCTAAGCAGCTGCAGTTCATGGAAGAGCTCAATGAGAAAGTGAGGCCGTGATTCATTCTGCGATATCAAAGTTGCCACCTCAGAGTAAATGGTCTCCCTCAGGGCTTCGAACAGTGAGAAGTCACTGCTTGCATCTGCAATTTCAAGATTTTGCAAAATGAGATTTACATTTTTCTTTGCAGAACATCCCATGAGTAAAAAAAAAAACAAAAAACAAAAAACTGAAGGATAACATAACTAAAAGCAACTTCAATAAATAAAAAAAAAAATGTAAAAAAAAAAAGTTAGGTAAACTAAAAGTCAAAGTCTTAGTATGGATTTAACTACATAAAGACCATGCATGATGATTAAGGTGAGATAAGAGTGAAATGATGCTAAGATTTGCGTGGTGACTTTACCTGGAGCTTCTGTGCATGCAATTCTGTTAGAGAGGAAGGGTGTTCTCCAAGTATAAGCTGTGAGTAAAATAAGTTAAAAATAAAGTACATTAACCCCAAATTAAAAATGAAAAGTAATGGTCATGGTAAATGTGATCAAAGAAAATTAACAAAAAAATGAGATGTTATATGTACAGGAAAACAAAACCTATTATAAAATTGTGAGAACATATTATTCGGATAATAAATGTTCACATAGAAAACAAAACAACATTCAGAGTAGAGGAATAGAGGAAAGGATGTTAACACACATTTTCTTTTACAGGCACTCTGAACCATACCAGAGGAGAGGTCATTCCTTTTGTTCCCAAGCTTAGTCTTGCTGTGGAGCTTTTCTTGAGTAAGTTTGTCCAGCAGAGTCTGATTCTGATCCCTGTGATGGGACGGAGCTGCCCTCTCCTGGGCAAACTCTGTAGTGCTGCTAACACTGTCACTCTCACGGTCTTGGGAGGAGAAGAAACAAAGAACAACTCAAACAAAACACATTTAAAGCACAATGATATAGCCATGGAACAAATTTGAAGATCCTTGTTACATGGCAATTTAAAATTAACCATCAGCAATGTTGATTCCACTTTCATACCTTCACTGTTCTTGCTGTGACCTTTGTTCCTCCTGCGTCGGTTCTTGGTGGTCTTGCTCCGAGAGGCCAGGTTGGTTTGTGCAGAGGCCTTGCGGCCAGCCTTAAAAGTCTTCGTGACTGTGGTGGGATCACCTGCAACTGGCAAACTGCTGAAGCTTTCCTGTGATGCCTTGTCAAACTCTTGCAGTCGCAAATGGCATTTGGTATAGGTGGGGGAGGAAGGAGGAGACTCCAGCACCTCAGTTTTCGATGAGTTATGCTGTGCCATATTGTTTGTGTAGGAGCTGTTAAGTCGGCCTGCTGGTCTAATGGAATAAAGTCAAACATTAAGGTATGAATAAAAATGTTAACCATGTTATAAATTTATTTCGTAGGACAAAAATGAGACATACCTTTCTGTAGCAGTATTAAGAGGAGAGCGCTGCAGTGGAGGAGGGAAACTCATGTACTCTGTTTTAATAGATAAATTGGGGTCCATCTGCACCTTTTGATGTTCAGGAGTACCTGGACCAGCTGCAGCTTGAGGAAAGTGACCCATGGCAGGAGGGAATGGAGGATACAAGTTGAAACCTTCAGGGAGGAAGGGAAAAAAATAAAGACTAGCTCCTACATCCAGACATGAAGGCTTTAAAACTTGTCAATTATTCACTAATTAATGGCAGAATCAAGTTGAAAAAAAAATGTATGTCATACTAGGAGGGAAGGGGGCTAAGGGAGAAGCTGGCATGTTGTTGGCTGTGGGATGCAGGGTAGAGGAGAAGGGGAGGAAAACACCAGGAGAGGCTGGGGGCCTGGAGCTGGATTCCTGTGGCTGAGCTTTGCTTCTGTGTCTGCCAACCTGCTGTTGAATTAGAGGGCGACTGCTGCTGCTGGCGAAGGAGGTCATTCAGGACCTGCTTTAGTCTGAAAGAAAAGTCACTGATTGTAAGATATCTAAAAACATGCAGCATTTAATATAACTTTGACTGTAATCATTTCCTCTTCCTTTCACCTTTGTACATTGCTTTGCTGCCAGGCCAGCTGGGTATAGCACTGGTTTAGTTGGTGCATGACCAGGTGGACCTGTGGTGATGACAGGTTGTTGGGTACCATGCTGTACTGACCTGTCAGCAGAGTTTGCAGCATGTATGATAAAGTCTGTGGAAGTAAACAAGAATGACTGTTTTATTAACTGAAGCAAAATATATTCGGACCTTAACCTATTGCAGGTTCGCATGAGTAAACTTAGTTGGGGGGGATTCCCCCCACCCCCCATATTTCAATAAGCTTATTTGACAAATGAGAGAGAGAGAATAAAGATTGACAAGAAAAAAAAAGAACGTTAGATACACAAGGGAAATTGATTATTGATGTTGCAAAGTTCAGTGTCAGCACATCTCTGCTGCCTGAAAAGACACACAAACTGAACCTTTTAAATTCTGCAGCTTTCATTTGAACCAATGTGTGAAGAAAAGGCTGAAAACATCTGCTCTCAATCAGTAGAAACTTTACAGTCTGTAATACATCTATAGGCTGTGTGTGCCTTTTAAGTTCACAGCACAACCGTCCCTCATTTATGTGCATAAAAATACAAGCAGGGGTTTTTCTATGAATGATAAATCCTATACATTTGAATGCTGTTTGTTGCAGAATGTATCATTTCTGGAAACTGAGAAACAACCTAGCTGCTGGTATAAAGCCAGCTGTTAGACGTTTCACGTGGCCCAGGACATACACTCACAGGCCTCTTTATTAGATACACCTGTCCAACTGCTCGTTAACGAACATTTCTAATCAGCCAATCACATGGCAGCAACTCAATGCATTTAGGCATGTAGACATGGTCAAGACGATCTGCTGCCGTTCAAACCAGCATCAGAATGGGGAAGAAAGGTGAATTAAGTGAATTTGAACGTGGCATGGTTGTTGGTGCCAGACAGCTGATCTGAGTAAGTCAGAAACTGCTGATCTACTGGGATTTTCACGCACAACCATCTCTAGGGTTCACAGAGAATGGTCCGAAGAAGAGAAAATGTCCATTGAACGGGAGTTCTGTGGGCGCAAATGCCTTGTTGATGCAGAGCTCAGAGGAGAATGGGCAGACTGGTTGGAGCTGATGGAAAGGCAACTGTAACCGAAATAACCACTCGTTACAACCGAAGTATTCAGAAGAGCATCTCTGAATGCAAAACACGTCGAACCTTGAGGCGGATGGACTACAGCAGCAGACTGAAACCGGATGCCACTCTGGTCAGCTAAGAACAGGAAACTGAGGCTATAAGTCCCACAGGCTCACCAAAATTGGACAATAGAAGATTAGAAAAACGTTGCCTGGTCTGATGAGTCTCAATTTCTGCTGCGATATTCGGATGCTAGGGTCAGAATGTGGCATCAACAACATGAAAGCATGGATCCATCCTGCCTTGTAAGGCAAGGCAAGTTTATTTGTAGAGCACAATTCATACACAAGGCAATTCAAAGTGCTTTACAGATGCATAAAATCACAAGAAAGGCAAATAGTCATTCCATAAATCATACAAGTATAAAAATAATCATTAATAAATTAAAAATGAATTTAAAAGAAGAGTAAAGTAAATTAAATGAAGAGTGCAGATAAAATCCTTTCAGTAAACAGAACTGTTTTCAGCCTGGATCTGAACATTGTCAGAGTTCAGGTCTGTCTCACATCTTCTGGAAGACTGTTCCAGATTTTAGGAGCATAAAACTGAAATGCAGTTTCACCTTGTTTAGTCCTGATTCTGGTCACCAGCAGGAGGCCACTCCCTGTATCAATGGCTCAGGTGGTGGTGATGATGGTGATGTTTTTCTGGCACCCTTTGGGCCCATTAGTAGGGCCCTATGAAATCCGTTTTATTTTTTTCTCAAATTCCGTTTTGATTTTTTTCATTTTCGGTGTTTTTCGGTTTTTAATTTTTGAGAATTTCGTTTTAAGCATTTTATGCAAATTTAACCCCAATACAGTATATAAAATAATGAAATATAGACAATTTATGCAATTATAACTGTAAACGTTACTGTTATCATACTTTTAAACATATTGTGTCCAATAAAACATTAATTTTATGACAAAGAAAAAAATTCAAGAAAAAAAAAACTAAAATAGGTCAAATCCATTTAAAGTGAAAAAAAGAGAGGAATTTCAACAGCTGTAAACTAATCATTTTAGCCTGTTTAATTTATTCTGTTATCAGACATAGTTTGTCATGACGTACCTGACATTTTTTTAGGTACGTCATGACAAACTGTGTGTCTGATAACAGAATAAACTATATTTACTACAGCTGATGTATATGCTATGAAATCCAAAGCACTGAACACTGGTTGTGTGTCAGTGTGGTTTTTTCTTTAGGTGTTCCAGCTGTTACAGCCTCTTTGTGTTTTCATCAGTGAGGGATTCTCGCCTTTTTATGTTTGTGCTTTTCACTCGTCCAGTGATCCTCGCACGTATCTTTTCATGTCCATTCAATCGTGTACTGGCTAAACTAGCAGAACACTGAATCACCAGACACATAATAATCTCGGAGAAACTGCTCTGTCCTGTAGCTGGGAGACAGCCAGTAGTTCCTTCGCTTCTTCGCCGGTTTCTCGGGTGGCCGCTTCGACGTGTTGTTTTTTTTTTTTTTTATTAATGAGGAAAGCGGGGGCAGGAGGCGGAGAAGCGTGCAGTGTCCCAGCTTTTCGTGACCCCCGTTGGAACATTTTCTTGAAAGAAAAGTTCCTTTCGGGCCGCCCCGGTAGAGCAGTGGTTTGGGCAGGCGGCCCATGTACAGAGGCTACAGTCCTCGTGCAGCTAATCGCGAGCTCGACTCCCGGCTTGTCGGCTCCTTGCCGCGGGTCTTCCCCGTTCTCTCTGCCCCCCTTCCTGTCTCTCTCCACCATCAATACAAGTCACTAGTGCCAAACAAATCTTAAAAAAAGAAAAGTCACTTTTAGTCCGGAAGAAAAAACAAACTTTTGCGCAAATTGCTGTTCAGTTCTGTTATATTGCGCATTTAAAGTGAATTCCGTTTTAATCTCCAATTCCGCGATTCCGTCCGTGATTCCGTGATCACGGATTCCATAGGGCTCTACATTAGTACCAACTGAGCATCGAGTCAACGCCACAGTCTACCTGAGTATTGTTGTCCATCCATGTCCATCCTTTATGACCACAGTAAACCCATCTTCTGATGGCTACTTACTGCAGAATAACGCGCCATGTCATAAAGCGCAAATCATCCCAGACTGGTTTCTTGAACATGACAATGAGTTCTCTGTACTCAAATGGCCTCCACAATCACCAGATCTCAATCCAATAGAGCACCTTTGGGATGTGGTGGAATGGGAGATTCACATAATGGATGTGTAGCCGACAAATCTGCAGCAACTGTGCGATGCTATCGTGTCAATATGGACCAAACTCTCAGAGGAATGTTTCCAGTACCTTGTTGAATCTATGCTATGAAGGATTAAGGCAGTTCTGAAGGCAAAAGGGGGTCCAACCTGGTACTAGCAAGGTGGACCTATCAAGTGGCTGGTGAGTGTACGTTAACCGGTCTGAGCAGAGCTTCAGGGTCTGTACATGTTTGTTTTGTGCACTAACCTGCTGGTCTTGCATGAGTGTCTGGCACATGCTGGTACTGAAGTCCAACTGCCTCTGCAAGTGGTTGATTTGGTCCTGCCAGTGACATGAACCCTCAGCAAAGGAGAGCTCAGAGGCCCAGCGCAGGTTCTCTTGTCGCCGCACACCTCCGTGCTGGCTCGCTGACTGGTTCAAACCTCTGGACTGCTGCTTTGCCTTAGTTTTGTTATGAAGATGCCCACTGTTCTCACTTGAAAAGGGTGCTGGAGGCTTCAGATTGCTTGAGACACGGAGAGGAAAAAACATGACTGTGAGAAACAGATTAGGACCATGAGGTTACACTAATCCTTCCTATGCCACTTGGTCTTACCTTCCTTCGTTCTTCCTGTTTGTGTAGGAGCACTGATTACTGCTTGGTGAGTAAACATGGATGTCATCATCAGAGCTGCTCTCTGTACATTCCCCCTGATCCTCTCCTTCATCTGGACCCATCTCTGAACGATACTCATC
The DNA here is from genome assembly GCA_018398805.1 of Hirundichthys speculiger. Lineage (NCBI taxonomy): Eukaryota > Metazoa > Chordata > Actinopteri > Beloniformes > Exocoetidae > Hirundichthys > Hirundichthys speculiger. The sequence continues at coordinate 146,026 of JAGFBZ010001824.1, forward strand.
CTCCTCAGGATCATCATCATCATCATCATCAAGGTGGCAGGGACTGGAACCCCACGTGGCCATTGTTCTAATGATAAATTATAAAATCTGGTATCAAATTTGACTGCTGGTGAAAAAAAAAAAAGCTAACAGTGTTAATTGCTGTTTATTTTTAGAATTTTTAGACTCTTCTGTCTTATTTATAAAAATATGTTAAATAAACTCAGAGCTAATAGATATCCAAATCAAACTTTGATGAGACAGGCCTGTTGAGCAAGGAATGTGTCTCCTACCTCTCATCCCGACTAACTGACAGTGAAGGCGTAGCATTTTCCTCATGGTCTTCAATGTGGCAGGGCGAGTCACCAACACGACTACGCCTCTGGTGTTCAGCCATCAACGACTCTAGGTGCTTTCTGCGCTGTCGCAGATCTTCGCGCAAAATCTGACGGCGTCGCATTTCTGACCAAAGCTGTTGTCAGTGGAAGAACAGAGGGCATCAGTAAACATGCCAGGGCTGTTTACAAAGTAGAGCTTGATTAAATATTTGACGAGATGTGGAGTTAGAGGGTTTTTGAAGGTGAAAGTTGGAATCTCCCACCTCATTGTCAGTCACTGAAGACGTGGCCACCTCTGGAGCTGTGGGTTTGAGCACAGCCAAATTGGTTTTTGGTCCAGAGGATGAGGAAGCCTGGAGAGTAGCAGGAGTGGAAGCTGCAACCGGCACCTTCCTCAATAAACCCTGCTGACTCATTGTGCTGGACACAGATGACTGGAAAAAACAAAGCAGGAAAACGTATAACCCCACAGATCCCAGTGATCCTTCTTATATTTGATTAGTTTTGTCCCAGGTCCTTTAATTAATAGTATGTATATAGTTCTGGACGGACACTTAAAAAAAAAAAAAGTTGCTATCTCACATTAACATCTGAACATATGGAAAAATAGGGATTTGCACATTAAATTATGTTTTGCATTTACATTTTGTATATTTAATTTATATACCACCAATTTAAAAAGAAAAAAAAAGAAAAGTAAAAATGTAATACTTTGGTCTAAAACACCCAATACTCAACATTTTCCTTTGAGCCAGCACTCGGCAGAAATGGGGCCAAAAAAAAAAAAAAAAAACCCAAGACCTTTCTTCCCTTTAAATATCAACACCACCACATCAAAGTAAGTTAAGTTTCAGTTCATTGTCATCAAGTCATGTTCAAAAGTTATTAGAACCCCCTCATTTAATTCAAACATGCATTCCAAAAAGCTCTTGAATCATGGGAGGTTTTCAGTTTTTGCATTCTATGTGGGTTTTTTTTTACCCCCAATAAATGATGACAGTGTAATATGGCGCATGTTGTTCATTTGAGATAATAACTTCATTTTAGAATCTGGTATGGACCAAAAGATTTTTTTTTTTTCTTTCTATTGTCGTGATGCTTAAAACATTTGAACTGAAATAGGGGGCACTAACGTTGGAACGTGACTGCATGTAACTACAAAGACTTTTTTGTTTTTCAATATCTGTGGACTTAACTCTATGTGTGAGCGCTGGAGTTAAGTACCTGAAGGTCAGGGCAAGCCCACTGCAAGTCCTGAATCTTATCTTGAATTTCACTGAGTCTCTGACGCTCTTCGTGAAGCTGCTTCAGTGTCTGCTTCTGCTGACGCAGCTTCTCTTCGTACAGTTTCTCCCTGTCAGGAGAACAGAATAGCAAAGCTGAGATGAAAATTATATCAAAGACTGAAACAAGAAATTACTTTTTGCTTCTCATTAAAACTTTTGGAACAAGTACAGACTGTTATTTTCCACTATTTATTATACAGCACCTGGCCTTGCTGGAGAGACTGATGTCTCTAGGATTTTGTTTAGATCCAGTCCCAAATGTTCCAGGCACTGCAGCTCTGGTATTATTTGGCTGCTGGTGTAAAGCTTCATCCTCATTAGCCGTTGTGACATCTGTGTCATCACTCTGGATAGAGGCCAGAATAATGCATCATTCACAATGAAGAAACAGACACCAGCTTGAACCTTACTGCATAAATACAACTGCTGCATATTCTCCTTGTTGTTGTGCGTTCAATATTTATCTGGATGTATTCGTGTGAACACAACAAGAACTGACAGCTAGAACCAGACTACAGAATCTTAAGTACTCTACCCTACCTGTACCATGGCCACTAGTTCCTGAAGCTGCCAGAGTTTTTGCTTTGCTGTCTGGCGATGAGCCTTCTGAGCAAAATCTCCATCATTCCCAAGACTACTCCTCCGACTGGACTCTGACGCGCTGTCGAGAACCACGGCCTGTGCACCTTCGTTATCAAGACAGTCTTCATCACCATCTTCATCCTTCATCCGATTGTAAGGAATGTCCCTATTGTACTGGCACTCTAAAAGAGACAAAAGCTGGAGTGTCAACTGTTGCTAAAGCATCAACTGTGCACTTCTGAAATTGTGGCACTTTTGAGGATTAACAGAGAATAATTGAGCTAATAGGGTTGTTCTATATTTAAGTTTATTCTCAAAGTGATGGGAGATGGTTACTCACTTTGATAGCAAATTAGGGTTTAATGTTACTCTGTCACAATATAACATGCCATTCTAAAGTATGATTCAACATACATGACAAAAGGATATAGGTACGGGTATAATAAGGATACATTCACACTGCACTTTTTTTTAAAACCCTTTCCCTACAAACTGTATTACTTTTTTTTTAACTCTAAATCATTTTACTCTATTGAGATTTACTTCAAAGCTTAAACGTACCTATGCGTGCGGTCATGTTGAGGCTGGAGAGGTTAGCTGCTGCCCGGTTGTTGATCTCGCACTCAGTGTTGAGTCTGCCGTCCCGGTTGTTAGTTGCACTACTCCTGGCCATGCGCCCACTGGCCAGACTGTTTAAGTCTGTCCAGTTCCCACTGCGCTGTGGGTTTCTGAAAACAAAACGCCACGGTGACTTACTGTTATAGAATTAAACAACATGACTTTATGCTGAATATTATACCTGATGTTAGTTACAGGCTGACGATTCTCCTGCTCTGAGTCAAACATGGCCTCAAACATAGATCCATCCTCTGTCTCGTCCTCGTCATCATCATCACCCTCTTTCACATTTTCATTGACGGCATCCACCATCATATCAGAAGTCTGCTCATAGTACTGAACTAACTCCCGCAGTTCATTTAGGCGCTTGTGGACCTCTTTTAGCTTCCTGTGGGAACATGTGAATGAGACCTGAATGTATACTGGACTGAATTATTGAGAAGATTATGATGCACTTCAGAGCAATGTTATCTCAAGGCCTTCTTCTTCTAAAAAAAAAAAAAAAAAAAAAAAAAAAGGTTCAAGGACTGAGTCACATACAAAAAAAACACTTCTGTAAGTTGAGAGCCTTGTTTATATAAAAAAAAGGAACAAAAGAAGAATGTGCGGTTGCTCTCCCCCCCTCTTTTTTTTGCAAGGTTATACTACACCACACCATACAACAGCCTGCTGTTGATATCGGAGCTGTCTATTATACTGCTTCAAGCCGTGTGTATGTGTGCCTTTGTATGTACCTCAGCTTGTCAGCAGAGTTGGAGCAGTCCTGCTGTTGTGCAAGTGAAGGCTGAAAGGAAGTGGAAGCTGAGGCCCCATTAGAGCAGAGAGCAGATGGACAATCTGAAGATCCTTGCAAACTTGTACTACACTGTGCTGACAAACCACAACCTGCAGAGACCCACATGCAATCCATCAACACTTTCGAGAGGATGAAGGATATATAATGCTAGAAGGGAAGGACTTAAACATTCTTACATGAGTTATTATTAAGTGTCTGGTCTCTAAGTGAGTGCAACTCCTGTAGGATCTTGTCCATGGTTTGCTTCTTCTCTTGGAGTTCTTGTAACTTGGTGAGTTTGGCACTAGCAGCTGTTGCCCCAGAGTCTAGACCAGCATGTGGACCAGAGGCAGAGTGAAGCAGTGGCCTGTGTTGAGGTGGACCAAGAGCCTGAGGAGCCCTCATCCAGCACACTTCTCTGGAGAGGGAAAGACTCTGTGCCTGGCGACGGTTATCTGGCACTGCCTTAGTCTGCAGGAGAAAGTAGACATCATTTGTCGAGTGAATGTCAGGTGAAGGCATACCAACAACACAGATTCCAGTCTCACCAAGATATAATAATATTTATTCATTAACCTTTATTTAACCAGGCTAGTCCCATTGAGATCTTTTACAAGGGAGACCTGAGCCAGAGATGTCTCGACATACATTCAATTTGCAAAGCTGAACTGATTACTTTTAATAAATATTTAAAACTGTCATTGATATGTTGTCACGTTTTCTAAATTATATAATGCCATCATCCACAGAAAATATGTCAATCCAGTTGTTTTTACTGTACCCGTGTGTCGTGTAATTGGTTGTGGAACCGCTGGATCAAGTCATTTAACTCATCATTCAGTTCCGATGTGATGCTTAGTCCAGAAACACTGCCAGTGGTTTCTGTGACAACTAAAGACAACAGCATATCTTTAACAAATAATAATTAAAAAAAAAAACAAAAAAAAAACAGGAAAAGATTTGTTTATGTTAACAACTGAATGAGGTTAATCAAATATATTTACTTGAAAATAAGGATTTATAAATGTCAATTTAAGATCTCCTAATTGTGTTTAAATAAACGGATTCAAACAAAGTTATTAATGATGCGTCTTCAGGAACTGTAACATATACAAGTTTTTCCTTTAATTTTACAAAGTTGTACATGACTTTCCTCAAGTTTAAACACAACTAGTCTGCACTCGCTGTGAATACCACTGTGTGAGTGTGTGTCTCACCGGTGTCTTCAATCACAGCAAGTGCCTGTTCTGCACTGTGCTGCATGGCCATTAGTGCTTCCTGTCGGCCCTGCAGGGCCCTGAGTTGCTCCTGCTGCTCTAGCATCTTCTTCAGCAGCTCGTGCTGCTTACGCAGATTCTCCAGTTCTTCTCTCTGGTCAGCATGCACAGGTTCTGGTCTACCACCCTGTTAATTCACGCCCACATATCAATATGAAAACTGGACAAACCAAAAACCTATACTGGCAATAACAAGTGGAAATCAAACAACAGGCTACCGTGGAGTAGCCTGATCAAGACCAGAATTACCTGGGCTTTTTACCTATATCAGAATTTAAAGTTCTTACAGAGTGCGTGTTGTCTAATTGTAGAAAACAAATACAACATCGGGTACTTACCGCTGCATTTAAAGCATCTGAGGACTGAACCTCAGTGTTAAGAGAGGTGCTCTCTACCAGTGAACCTGAGCCAGCTGATTCCAGAAGCCCTAAGTGAGCTTCATCACTCTCCTGTGCCTAGGAAAAAATTAAGAGAACAGCTAGTCACATGAAGATAAAAGAAAGTGTACTACAAAACAGAAAATGTGCTCCCGAACAACTATATATCATCAACAGATGTAACAGCTGATATATTTTGTAGGAATATGGAATTAAGAAAATCTGAAGTGTTTTTTTTTTGTTAGATTAAAAAGCAAAATAAAATATCACTTTTTAATTTTTTTTTTATTTTTGATTGACAATTGAAAATGAAAAGACTGAATGATACACGGATTGGTAAAGTTGCGTAACTTTTACATGGACATTTTCATTTTAAAGTTCTCCCAGATGGCAAATTCAACAGAAACAAGGTTATTTGTAACAACTGCCAAGTTAAACTCCCTGTTAAAAGTTTCTGCTGTTACCTCAGAAATTGCCTGTTTTAATGTTATGATTGTGGCTCAGGATTTTGTTGGTAGCCTTTTTATTTTTCATAAAAAAACAGGATGATATTAATGCACTGGCAGTGGCAATGAACTTTATTTTATTTGACATTTTTTAAGATGAGATTTACACTAAATATGTGTTACTGACAAGTGCTCATATTAAAAATGTTTGAACAAATGTTATGGCATTTTATTTCATATGGCAGCAGAACATTTAAATAAAATTACACTGTACTCTACTTTTGAATTCATTATTTGATTTTGCATCTACAATGTGATTAATCGTGATTAATCAGGGAAATCATGTGATTAAACATTTTAATCGTTGCCCAGCTCTGATAAATAAATAAGTGTGTATATATATGAACATTGTCACACAACACAGAATGGGGACATGCCATGCCCCAATTTTATAAGATTAGCATGACCTGACATTTGAAGTATTTCAGAACATGATGGAACAGCAACTATTAAAAATTGATCAATGGCAAGCTGCCAGAAAACAACAGACAGGTTTCATTTCAGGTAGAAATCAGCCAAGAGACATTACACAAGACATGCGTCTTTGAAATCATATAAACTTGGTCTGACGGCAGGCAAAAAAAAAAAAAAAAACCAGACATGGGGAAAATAGCAGAAAAACAAGAGCTGACTTACAAGCATTTTCTGTAAGAACCGTAAATAGGACTTCTCCTGCTCTTTGAGGTGGTCGATGAGAAGAGAGAGACGCTCCACATTGGCTGGCACATCATTCTTTTCCACCAGGTCATCCCTCATAGAGCTGGCCTTACTGATGTAGTCCCGAATCTGCACCAGTTTGCTCACCACCTGAAGATGTTCAGAGAGAGGGGGGTGTTGTATGGGTGTGGGTTTAGGAAAGGAAATGAGACAGACACAGTCCTAATCATAGGTGAGAGAGCATCTGTGGCGGAGGCTCATACGTGGCTACACAAGGCCAGAAAGGGGGCTGAGCGCAAAACTCACTGGGCACCAAGGATGGCATATTTATAAATTGCCCTAAATACAGCTCAGTTTTAGCTGCACCAGTGCTCCCTCTCTTTCATCCTAGTTTTTTGTATCTTGAAGTGCATTGATGCACAGATAACATATGTACAGTGGGTATAAAGAGAGACTCTTAGAGGAAATGTGATTGGTCTTTTTTGTGGCATTCAAACTTAAAATTAAAAAAAAAAAAACAATAACAACAAAAACATACTTAATTGGATTATAATAACCACAGGGACTTATAACTGTCTCTCAGTCATCTCAGACAATTCTTCAGGTAAACGTCCTTGTGCATGCTCTTCATCATGATATTCTAAACGAGCCACCATTTTCAATGTACTTGTTTAGTTTCACAGAGACTGAAGTCAACATTGGAGCCCTAACTATTCAGTTTAATAATGATTTATTGATTTCCAAAGGGAAATTATACATTCCAATAACTTTCATTATTTAATTCTCATTATGTTGTCTTGATAAACACAGTGAAAATTACCACATACCCACATTATGAAGATCATCTTACAGGCCTAAAACTCTGGCAATGATACAAATATTGATTTTTGCAAAGTTTGCTTCTTCAGTATTCTTACATAATGTTTTTCCATTTGTTTCCATGGTTTACTGAAGAGTTTCAATGCATCTTATTGGCATATATATCATTTATTCAAGGAGTTAATATTTACAGTGCTGGCCATTCTTCAGTAATTTGCTTTGGTATGCTGGAAATCAATTTTTGGGCCAATTTCTGGCTGATGGAGATTCATTCTTGGTGCATTAGTGCCCTGAGTTGATGACTGTTATTTTCTGCTTGTCTAGCTATTTTTTGGCGGACTGTTCTCAGGTTCTAGATGGGATTAAATTCTGAGGAACTTCCAAATCACCAATCTAAAACTTCAAAGCCACGATCTCCAAGCCCGTCTATCCCTCTTGTCTAATGACATGGTGCACCATCATGCTGGGAAATGCTCAGATCACCACCAAGTTGCTCCTGAACTGTTGATAGAAGGTGCTCTTAAAGATGGTTATCAAATCATCCTCTATTCATGACAGCGCTTGTAAACACAACTGTATATAAACCAACTCCCTTAGATGAGAAGCAATCCTAAACAAGGATGGTGTCAGGATGATTCACTGTTATGATACAAGACTCATGGTAGCGTTCACCTTTTCTTCTGTGGAAAATCTATTTTCCAGATTTCCCAATCAGGGCAAAGGGGGCTTCATCATATAACTTAGCACCAGTCTTGTGCCATGCAATTTTTATATTTTCTGAAGAAAATCTGTCTCAGACCATTTTTCTTGGAGAAAAGTGGGCTATTTGCTGACCTTGACACCAGGTCATTGCACAAAGGTCTTTTCTCCACAGTGCGTGCAGATGCATTCACACCAACCAGCTGTCATGCTTGAGCAACCTCAGCGCTGATGGGAACATGAGATTCCTTTGCTGAATCAGTCCCGGTGCTTGTTAGACATTCTTGGGCATCCTGGGGCTTTTTTCTCTGCGACTGAACCTCTTGGTAATGTCTCTTTCAGGTGCAATATTTTTAGCAGTAACTTCCTTTCATGTCAGACCATCTGATGCAAGCAAATGAGGATACACGCGTTTCTTTGTATGGAACCATCTCCAACACCAGAAAAGAACGCCTTCTTTTCTAACAGTCATTCTGCTCTTATTATTTAACTGGAAAAATAAAGTGGCTTCAGCTGACTTGTACTAGTACAATTAGCCCTGTGCTGATCATCGGAATGCCAAAATGATGTCAGATGGTGGGGCAAAATACAGCTAAAAATCAGGTTTTGTGATTATGTAAATTTCAATGCCAATCAAGTTCTTAGCAATATACTAATGCACATTTGTTTAAGTTATGCAACTTTCAAGAAAAATTTGAATCCAACGCCACAAAGACTAAAGCAGAAAAGGTTGGTTAACACAAAATGTGTATCATGGCCAAAACCTTTGGCTGCAACAGTACTAGAATCTGTTGACACTCCTGTCTTTTCTAATAGCACCACCAGATAGTCAAGGTTTCAGTTTTTCAACAAGACACTGGCCCTATCTTTTACAACCCCACAATTGTATAACTTGTTTTAATCCTCAAAATACATGAGTATAAAGCAGAAATTAAACAAGATTATAAACTTGGAAAGCACAAGATATTACCTGGCTGCTGTCTATTCTTGGCTCTCCTCTTCCAAGTTCTCTCTGCACCAAGAGCCCTCTGTCTTTGCCGCCAGTACTGGACCTCGGAGAGTCCTTGGAAAGAACCACAGGGGTTAACGTTTCCCTCAGTCCTGGGCTCTGCTTCTTAATTTCCTTGCTGATAGCTGGGGTGGCTGGGGCAGATGCAGAGGGATGGAGTAGCTCCTTGCTTTTGTTAGTGTTTACATGCAGAGGCAGGAAGTTGTGGGGCTTCTTGTTTTCTCCAGCTAATTGCCGTTGGTTGTTGGCGGCTGTGGCCCGCCCCTGGGAGTCACTGCCGATGCTCCTCTGAATAGGAAAAGAAGATACGAAAAGTTGTTACTTCAGATTCAGGCCTTTTTCCCACCTTACTGTAAGTAGTGTAAAAGTTCATGTTTATGGGTGTTTTTTTTTCCCTCTGTAGTATAATGGAGGGAAATAAAATACCTTCCACTGTTACAAAACCCAATCTTAATAATGTTCTTGTTTCCAAAAACCCTTGCACACAGATAAATAATCTCCAGTGGATAACTACATTACAGATAAGCAATTATGACGCATTAGCCAGCAATTACAATGAAACAAAATTCTTTCAATGACACAAATACATAGACTGCATCTACTAGCATACACACTTATTCTAAGACTATAAACTTTATTCATACAACAATTGCTCATCTTTCATACACACAACTTGCGCATGGATAAGCATATCAAGGGAAAATGTGGGGTACAGTGTTTTGCTTAAGTATACATGACACATGGACAAGAGCAATATTTACATCTTAATAAACTTGTTTTACTTTGTTTATATAAATGTCCTCACGTTCATCTCCCATTTCCATGCTTCTCTTCATATTTCCACCCTAAACCATACAGCAGAACAACATGAGCAAAGCACTTCCATACCAAACCATGAAAAACTATTTATCATCTTCCTTTATTGCCTACCGAAGTACTATAACAGTGAAATGAGACTTAATGAGTGAATATGGTTAAAAACTTTTCATTATATTTGACAATATGATGTCATAGCCCAATGAAAACAAGATTTTAAGGACAATACTTGAGTTTATGGTGTACTTTACAATATTGACTTTCTTGAAATAATCTACAATACAAACAACAATTAACTAGAGTGATCATGAAATGCACATTTTAAGCTATGCTTTTTTTTACTTAAATATTTGAAGCGTTTACATGTGTTATATTGAAATTTATAAGCATTTCACTATCAGCCACGGCACAGCATGAGATGTCATCAGCTCAGCTGTTGCCGAGAACACTCCAATGTATTAATGGCCAACTCCATGATTTCAAACACATCTCCTCTCTCTACTGTGCTTCCAAGATTCCACAGCTTTAAGTGCTTCATCAGAGAAAGTAGAGGATTAGATCTATTGAATGCAAACATTAGAGACACACCTGTCTGCCTTCCACTTGGAAAAGCAGATCAAAATTTAGTACTTCTCTCCTCAACACACACACACCCATTGTTCAGAAGCAACCTGTGGCCAAAAGAACTTTAAGTAGGTTGATCAAAGGAAGATAAAGAAATTCCACATGTGCTTTGAGTCCGCAAACTGGGATGCACTTTGTGAGTGACTGACCAAGAAGAGCCACTAAACAAGAAAATAAAGAGCCTTCAGAAAGGAAAATGGAGACCTATTAATGAGTAGGCAGAGAGAACCCAAAACAAAAAGAAGCTAAAAGAGGGCAAAGAATTGTACGTGTAAAAACCCGGAGAGCAAGTTCCAGCAGAACAACAAATAGGATGAGTGATCAATAAAATGGATGTGCTTTATCCACTGAAGATGAAGCAGGGAGCCAGTTTTGTGGCATAGTGTGGGAACAATCACCTGCCCAATTTGTTGCCTAAATACGTATTAAGGTAGTTGAGGCCGATTATGCCGGGCATACAGTGCAAATTTTTTGCGCCGTGGAAGACAAAGGATGGCATGGTGGCGTGGTGGTGAGCACTGTTGTATCATAGCGGGAAGGTTCCCGGTTCAAATTCCAGCAGGGACCTTTCTATGTGGAATCTGCATGTTCTCCCTGTGCTTGTGTTTTCTCCAGATACTCCAGCTTCCTTCTACAGTCCAAAAACATGTATGCCAGGTTAATTGTTGATTCTAAATTTCCTGTAGTTGTGAGTGCGTGTGTGTGGTTTTTTGTCTATATGTGCCGACCTGTCCAAGGTGTCCCCCTGCCTTTTGCTCAAAAATGCCCGGACCTGTGACCCTAAACTAGGAATAAATGGGTATAGAGGATGGATGAATGTTACACAGTGAGTGGCTGAACAAAGGTCTAGCAACCAAAGACTGTCTGAGATCATTTTCTTACAGTGTCAGAAATCCTATAACTTTCTCTACTGAGCAGCCAGAAGGGGCAACCCGACTACTGTTGAATACGACTTGTACAGAACTCTCATATGCGCCGCGCTTTGCAGACATGCACCCCTCTCCACCATGGTTTCCTCCTAGTTATTCCAGTAGAAGCAGACAGGATCACCACTTGTATCAGTCAGTGCTGATCCATTTCTTGCAAATATTGTGCTGTGTATATGAGACTTTATAGAATATACAGAGAAGACCTTGTTACATGAAGAAGGTTTAGCATATATTCTACAAGTCCTTTGTAGAGAATGCAACTTTATCTACAGTCATCTGTTGGAGATGTAGCATCAGAGCAAGTGAACCTGAACAGACTGACAAAAAAAGGACCTGGAGCTGATTTTGCAAGAAAGAAGAGTACTGCTGATATACAACAACATCCTGATGAGGAAGGAAACAAAAGCAGAATAGCAATTTACCTCATCCAGGTCCGTAAAATTGATCCTCTGACGGAGCTTGTCTAGCTCAGCCTGATCTGGGACAGACATTTGGGTTGTGTATTTGATGTGTGGGAACGAATGAGGGGTGCGAGCTCTCCTGCGGCCAGCCCCTGGGGTGGACTCTGGAGAAATATCATTAGTCAGGCGGCTTTCCACCACCGCAGCAGAAAGCTTTTTCTTGTTCTTCTCTGAAGATCGGTTGGCCTTCTTTTTCTGTACCCCCCAGTCCTGTTCAAAATCAAAAATAACATTAGCGCCGTCATTTACTAAGTAGGTTAATTCTGTCAGTACATATCACACTGAATGTGGCATCAGTACACTTGGACAGTAGCTTAACAGAGCAAAGAAAATATTGCAGATGGAATTCTGAGAGACTTTGCTCTCTACTGTAAATGTTACAAGAAACATGCCCAAGTTATAGTTTCTATCAAGCCCTTTACCATGTTGTTCAGTCTGTCCTCCAGACTGCCATTGGTGACGGTCCAGTTGTGCAACTCTTCTGCGCTTCCATCGAAAGGAGTGCCTCCGGTTGCCATGTCACCCACTCAACTTGCTGAAATTCACAACAAAAAGGATGCAGGTGACCACACTGGAATCACGAGCCTAAAATCCAACAACAACGCGGCGTCATTAAAACAAGTATAACCAAAAATAACAAAAATAAAAACAGCAACCCCCCTCCCAATGGACAATGTGACTAATTTCTAATGTGTGCAATATACATATATATATATATATATTAATTGACATGTGCAATATACATATACATATTCATTGACGTGCAATAACTTATCTCAGGTGTATTAATCACTACCAACATATCCCTTGTAAATAAAGTCAGTTATTATTTATTATATATTCTCTATTGTAGTTATTGTTTGTTTTTATTATTGTTTTATCTTATTTAATTGTTGTCCTTTTCTCTTTTTTATTGCTATTTTCACTTGCTGCTGTAACGATGTAAATTTCCCCACTGTGGGACAAATAAAGGAATATCTTGTCGTTTATTAGATAAGATAAGATAAGTGCTGCTCGACTATCCAGAATTTGGTAACTGAAGGTGACTCGAGTTAAGCACCCGTATGAACTACGTATAGTTTGATGGCAAATTCCCAAACGGTAAACAACGGATACTTTTTTTTTTTTTTTTTTTACCGTGAAAGCAAACATTTAAAACTAACGTCAACGCTGGGCATTAAATGCGTCAATTCTTACCGACAGACTTCAACCTCGTGCAATTCAACCATATAATAGAAACCTGTTTGAAGACATCTGTAACGCTGCGCTGATCATTAAAACGGAAGAGTATTTCGATTTGTGAGCCATTCGTTAGCGTTAGCGGCCGCTGTGTTCAGTGTGTGTGTGGTTTGTGGCCCGCTCGGCTTCCCGGGATAGGAGGTGAAACAGACATTCCCTCCACTGCGCAGTCTGTTTGCAATTCCTACCCCACAAAAAGTGACACGACATCCATTGCAGCACTCGTTATTAGCGTTTAAAAATACCAATGCAAGTGCACGAGTTATGTTTATTGGCTAACCTTATGAGGGGGGGAAAAAAAGCACTTGTGACCTATATACGTTTAGCTATCGCCATGACAACACACAGTAACCCGATCTCTTTGCATCAACGAATTCTCAGATTAGAATCAGATTTATTAGAACCAGGTTAAACAATGACGCTTTGCATTAAAATAGCAAAAGGTGGTGCTATCGGGTCAATAAAGTACTCAGTCTTATTAATGTAAGTGGCTAACTCCTTTTAGCCTGCCACCAGGTGCTCACAACGGAGCCAACTTCAAATGTCTCGATGAAAAGTTGAAAGCGAGCATCTCGCTCAACGTTTGCAACGCCAAACTTCACCTTGAAATTACGTCAATTACCTCTTTAAGTCACAGCTTGCATACCGTCAGGATCGTCTCAAGTTACCAAAACAAACATAGGGAATAGCAAACTGGCTTTATTTATATTGTCGTAACAGCTCGTGCTAATACAGCTAGCGTACGATTTATGAAGATAAATGATAGTCATACCATTCAGAGTCTGAAACTGAAGAAAATGTCGCTGCAGAGGATCGCATATACGTCGGCAAATGTTTCACTTTTTTTCTCCGAATCTGGTAAAAGCATTTCACTTACTACAAAATCTCACAGCTCTCACGTAGCAGCAACCGAGGAAAGTGATTTTAGACTGATAGTAACACTCCCGTGCGGCAGGTGGCGGTGTAACGTCGGCTAACAATTGACTCACAGGAAGTGCGTCTTCAGGAAACGAAAACACTCAAATGTCGTTCGACGTTCGTTCGTGGAAGTATCAAACTCACAAGAACGTGTGATATCGAAGCTGCTTTGTTAAAAAAATCAACTACGCAATTCTATCACCGTTTAAGCTGCCTTACGTTGATATTAGATTTCAAAAACAAGATATTTTTGAGCGAGATGGGCCATCGTGAACCAGTTAGCTTTCAAAGCTAAATAGCGTGGGGATAGCTGAGGACGTTTGGAAATCAAACCAGTCAAAAGGGCCGTGTAAGCAAGGTTGTTTTGTCCCAATCGAGCCTTTTTTGGAGTGAACATTGAATTAAGCTGCTGAGGAAATAATGGGCTCTTCCAAGAAACACAAGGAAAAGAGTCGCGACAAGGACGCAGAAGAGCGCCGTCGCGAACACAAGAAACACCGCCACAAGGACCGAGAGAGAGAGACTTCTGATCGGGATGCAAACCGGGATAAGGACAAACGAAAACGCTCCAGGTCCAGAGAAAAAAGCAGACGGGAGACCCGCAGCAAAGGCGAAAGGGGCAGTGGTGAGCCGCGAGTAAAGAAAGAGAAAACAGATACTGGATATGAGGATAGCAATGCAGCCGTGCAGCCTCAGAGTGCAAGTGGAGATGCTTCTCTCAGTATTGAGGAAACGAACAAACTCAGGGCGAAGCTGGGTCTAAAGCCTCTCGAGCTGAATGAGAACAAGAAGGAAAGTGGGACCAAAGAGGAGCCAATTGTGGCTGAGACCATCAATCCAGTTCTCATCCACCAGCAAAAAGAGATGAGAGAGAAACTTGCTGCAATGAAAGAGAAACGCCTTCTTAACCAGAAACTAGGTAAAGTGAAAAGTCTTGCTGATGATGACTGGCTGGATGACACGGCTGCTTGGGTCGAGAAAAGCAGAAAGCTGGCGAAGGAAAAAGAAATGGCAGAGAAAAGAGCCAAACTTCTGGAGGAGATGGATGAAGAGTTTGGTGTCAGCAGTCTTGTGGAGGAGGAGTTTGCTCAAAGTAAACAGGAAGCATACACATCCCGGGACCTAAAGGGCCTTAAAGTGCAGCACAAGCTGGAGTCATTCAATGAGGGCCAGACTGTCATTCTGACCCTAGAAGACAAGGGTGTACTTGAAGAGAAGGAAGATGTGCTTGTAAATGTGGGACTGGTGGACAAAGAAAAAGCAGAGAAGAATGTGGAGCTGAAAAAGAAAAAGCCAGATTACAAGCCATATGAAGAAGAGGAGAGTGTGGATGACATGGTTACATTTAAACCCCGCACAGTGCTGTCAAAGTATGATGAGGAAATTGATGGCGAAAAGAAAAAGAGCTTCCGGTTGAGCACGGGGGGTTTTGCTGATGGGGAGAGAGAGAGGGAGCTCCAGTCAATAAAAGAAGCACTGAGAAACCAGGCCCAGTCCCTGGAAATGCCTGCTCTCTCCATTGCCTCAGAGTATTACACGCCTCAGGAAATGGTGGGCTTCAAAAAGACAAAACGCCGAGTGAAGAAGATCAGGAAGAAAGAGAAGCTGACATTTACAGATGAACTTCTTGATGATACCCGTGTCTCTGATTTTGGCTCCAGGACACGCGGTCGAGGCCGAAAAAAGATGGATGAGGGAGATGGAGAGGATGTAAAGCAGGAGGAAACCAAAGAGCCACACGAAATCCCGCAGATGTCTGATGATGTCAGAATGGCAGAAATGGACATAAGCGACGATGAAGACTTCGCACCACCTGAGCCAGCTGTAATTGAGGAGGATGAGGCAGAGCAGGAGCTGCAGAAACAACTGGCAAAGCAGAGGAAGCTGAAGCAAAAGCAGCTTCTCAAAGATTCAGGAGAGAAGGTGGCAGTGCAAATTAGAGCGCATCCCGAAGGTGATAATGACAATGATCCAGAGAAGAGGAACAACATTGTGTTCAATGCCACGTCCGAGTTTTGCAGAACTCTGGGCGATATTCCAACTTATGGACTGTCAGGTAACAGAGAAGATCAGGAAGATATTATGGACTTTGAACAGGAGGAAGAGAAAGATGATGCTGGAGACTCAGAGTCTGAAATGGATGAAAATGTTGGATGGAGCATGGTTAACTTGGATGAGGAGCAAAAACAGCCCGATTTCTCTACAGCTTCTGCCACTATTTTGGACGAGGAGCCGATTGTCAACTCTGGCCTTGCAGCTGCATTACTCCTGTGCAAAAATAAAGGTCTGTTGGACACTCAAATGCAGAAGGTGGCTCGTGTCAAAGCACCAAAGGCTGCCTTGCCCAATGACAACTATTGCATTGAAGATAAAATGGGCTTTGATGACAAATACAGTCGTAGAGAAGAATACAGGGGCTTCACACAAGATTTCAAGGAGAAGGATGGCTACAAGCCTGATGTCAAGATTGAGTACGTAGATGAGTCTGGACGGAAACTCACCCCAAAAGAAGCTTTCAGACAGCTCTCTCACCGATTCCATGGTAAAGGGTCTGGAAAGATGAAGACAGAACGGAGGATGAAAAAGCTGGATGAAGAGGCACTGTTGAAGAAGATGAGCAGCAGTGATACTCCCCTTGGGACGGTAGCTTTGCTTCAAGAGAAACAGAAATCTCAGAAAACACCATACATTGTGCTTAGTGGGAGTGGGAAAAGTATGAATGCAAACACCATTACTAAATAAATAAGTGCTGAGGGAAGAGAGTTAATGTGTACCATAGAAACATACACAGGAAGAGATGTACACAAATGTCTTTTTTAGATAATTACTACAGTTTAATGTCCTAGTTGATAGAAGCTTCTTTGTTGCATTAAAATTTGTTCAATTAAATCTGTGCAGGCATTTAAGTGTTTAATTTGCTTGGTTTGTAGATGTTCATTTTGAACATTAAATGCAATTTTGCTTGTTTTTGAAATCTTATAGTCAAATTTGATTATTGGCTTTAAAAATGATTTTGACCTTGGATAGAGGCAACATTACAAATTAGAAATAAAATGTAACCTGTAATTACAGATATGTAATAAAATCTTTACATTTAACTTGGAATCTCACTGCTGCAGAATTTTATGTGACTCTTCATGGTTTGTTGGCAAGCAAATCTTTAGTGTAAGTACTTGCTGTGTTTATTTTTTTTTTAATTATTATATATGTATCAAGCAAATACAGCTGTAGCTTTCATTTTGTGATTAATGGATTCAATCCAGATAATTATATCTTAGAGATATGCAGTCAGCTTGCGAATGATTTTTTTTAACTGTTTAATGGGGGGATTTTGTTTTGTTTGTATGATTGAGTGGTCACTAGTTAGGTACAGCTGGAGACACAATCAGATTACATCTGAAAATGTCTAAAATATTTTTGTTAATTATTAATTCCAAAGTCTGTCAAAAACTGAAATGCAAAAACTCTTAAATGCATGTTTTTGAAAAGGTCATTGGCAATAAGGTAAGTTTGACCATTTAGAAATGTGTGTGCGTTTGAGTTTACGCATCAAAATTACTTAGTCCCCACAAGTTGCCACTTTGGCAAATAAATGTAGAACAAGTTAGTATTGTATATATTCTGAAAATATAGAAGTGGAACATGTTTAATAAGTGTACCTCTGGGGTTACAAGAGCTAAGTCTTCTATTTGATTATTGGTTAAGAACAGCAACAACAACAACAAAAACATGGACAAAAGCAACAGCATTCTACATGTCAAAGAATACACACATTACTCTAAATTTGTAAAAGCATAGTTTATTTGTTGTGTGTAGATTTATTTAACAAATTCTACTGGTTGAGTATATAAAATGGCTTTTTTTTTTTTTTAATATTAAAAAAAAATCAGAATTATTAACGTAGTCTAATGGGTTGGACGAAATGTGTTTAGAGAATATTTGTATTAATATTCCGACAGTCGACAGCGGAACTGAAGTTGACTTTCGAGGGTTTTTTCGAGCCTCATTCTACTGCGCAACCTGTAGTTAAGTGGTTAGCAAAATATTAGCCATCGCTTGGTCCAGCGGGGCATGTTCACCGTAAGGTAAGTGATGCGCTATACGGTCGAGTTTTGTCGTCAGTGAATACATTGGCTTAATAACAAATTAGTTATACAACTGCTGTCATTTGCATTGCCTAGGACGACACGTAAGCTTGTTTCAGAGACTCATGTTGTTTGGCTAGCGGAGAGCTTAGTGGCGAACACAGTTTTAAGTAGCTTTGGCTTCTGTTCCAGGGTGTAACTTATCTCCCAGTATCCAGACAGTGTTTAACCTGACACCTGCATGACACCTTCGCAAATAACGGTGGGTTTTGATGATACGGTAGTGAATTGTATTTTCTCCAAGAGAGTTTTCTGTCAAAGTAAACAACACTCAGTTTAACAGATGAGTTTGAGTCCCGTCGGTGCAACCCAGTTCGTTTGTAGTTAATTTACAAACTCTTTAAATAGTAATAAGAATAATAATATTAAAAAGACTCCACGGCAAACGAATAGTTGAGATGTTTTTAAAGATTTTATTACGTAGATTATATTAACGGCGGTGTTTTAATGTGTAGATGTACCACATGCTGAATAATAATATCTATTCATTATATGGCGCAACGTAAATTTGAGTGATAGACGCAACAGTCACACAATTAGTGCTTTGGTGACATCTTAATGTTGTCAGTTTAAATCAAATAGTCACTAAAGCAGCTTATGGTCCTTAAACCCAACCTGTTTGATATTCATTATATTTAGTATACTCAATATTCCATAGTTTTTCAGGTTCTTCAATAAGCAAAAGTGAATTCAAGACCACCCCCTCCCTGCCCCGAGAGCTTACTGATAAATTACTCCTTGAAAGTAGATAATAATGATGTTTGTAAACAAAGCAAACAACAAACAAACAAAGACAACAATATCAGAAATTTTTGAACGTTTTTGTGAATATTCTTGAATGGTGGAGACATTAACAACCCCAGTTGATCTCCTTTTGTGGTACCTTTCAAGACTGGCTGGTGTATACGCCTTTGAATGAAGGTGCATCCCAGATTAATTGCTAAATCTCAATTATGTACTGTCACTTCACAGTCTTTAAATTCACCCAGTGAAACCACAGGCTGCTGTGATGTCTGAGTCCAACCCCGCGACTCCAACCCCAGGTGACACACATACAAGGGCTGGCTCTTCAAATGGACCAATTATATAAAAGGTTACCAGAGGCGCTGGTTTGTTCTCAGCAATGGGTTGCTGTCTTACTACAGGTAAGTTTTATATATATAGCCCACTGAAGTTCTAACATTGTTTAAAGTAGGCTTGAACAATAAATTGAATTCAAATCACAATTTAATATAATACACATCAAAACACAAAGGCTACTGTTATCTCATACATTAAGCAGTATGTCTGATGAAGGAGAAGAGCATATCTGCTCACTCAGCTGCTCAAAGTCACCAGTCCACCTTATTAAAGTCAACCTACCAATAAGATGGAAGTATTTTGGATTTAATAACATGAACAGTGCAAAATGTGTTACAATCCGGTTTTCAAAAACAAGAGGCAACACCATGAATCATTACCAACATTTAAAGAAGTGCCAGAGGTCATTATGCAACAATGTAAAAATTCATCATAAAATTAAATTAATACTTCTTTTTAAGTAAATTAAGCAGGCCACAGTTTCTAAATTGTATGTGATGGTAATACTATATCAAAAAAGCTTCACAGGAGCACTGAAAGATAATCAACTGTACTACTCACTTCTTTTCTAAAGACAAAGTGCCTGTCAACACAGTGACTATATATGGGTCTGAAAATCTTAGCAGAACTTTGAGCAAAAGATATTCCATTTCCTCTCACACACATTTTGATGAGATGGAGCTAAGAAATATGTAGTTTTATGCTGCAACAATTAATTTGTGGTCCAGCAGGATAACTGACCCACCTGTGTCATACTGTACACTCTGTTGACAGTGACCTTTAGTTAAATACATACAACAAACATTTAATTAATACATAGGTCAATGTGATAATGCTCCAACATGTCAGAAGTCGAATGCAGAGTGAATATTTAACTTGAACTCGATAATTGCAAATCAAATCACAGTTGCAATATTTGTCAGAAAAAAAAATGCTGTTAGTTATTGAGCCCAAGTGTTCAGTTTGATTTATTAATCTCCATCAAATCAGCATAGATGGGGGTCCCGTAGTGTACCCTACACCAGGCTGATGTTCCCCCTTCCCAAAATGTAAGATGCGTGGACCGCAATAACTGATTGGTCCGCTTGGTAGCTTTGTATTTCTTGTAGCTGGTGTACCATCTACACAGTGTAACAGAAACATAACTCAAGGTAAGTGTGTGCATATAGATGGTCAACATAGTACTGAACAGAAGAGAGACAAGACATGCTTTCCTCAGGGTCATGTGTTAGCCAATTAAGTCCAGTTGGGTATACTTGTTTCCATGTTTAGCTGGACAGCCTGCTGTTACTATATAGTCATAGGACTAATACATATAAGTAGTGTAAGGTCATAATGAATTATTGTAGGCAAAACCCATCAGCTACCATTTGAATAGTTCTGTCTTTCCTCTAATTTTTAATAATAAAATATTCAATATATCTCATAAGAATCTGATCTGATAGGATAGATTGCTTAATAAACAGTGGTTTGGAAACTTTTCAGTGTGCTGTCTTCATCCCGTCTCCAGGAGTCAGGCAGAGATGGGTCACACATGCAGAGGCACCATCAACTTGGCCACAGCCAACATTGCTGTGGAGGACTCATGCAATTTTGTCATTTCCAATGGTGGGGCACAGACCTATCACCTGAAGGCTAGCTCAGAGGTGGAGCGTCAGCGATGGATCACTGCTCTGGAGCTTGCAAAGGCTGTCCACATGCAGGCTGAATCTGGTGAGAAGGAAATAGAAATTGATGGATGTTTTAGAGGCCATGCTATCAGAATTCACAGAGAAGGTGTTATTACTAATAAAATACCCTGTATGTGTTTCTCTGTTTTTGACAAGTTATTTCCCCTCATGTCTCTTCTTCAGATGAGTCTGGCGATGATTGTCCTGCACTTCCCACTCCCCCAGGACAGAGTGGAGGCGGTCGTAACTCAGAAATCCAGTCCACATTACGCACCCTGAGCAGTAAGGTGGAGGACCTTGCCACCTGCAATGACCTCATTGTCAAACATGGGTCTGCCCTTCAAAGGTATTAGTTACTGAGTAATATTACCCACTATAAGCTAATTTATTGATTTGATTATTTGTTAATTCATATTAATTTTTAATTCCACAAATTCAGATCTTTATCAGAGCTAGAGGGGCTACGTGCTGGAGGGGACATGGGGGAAAAGATGAGACAAGTCACAGAGAGGGCTACACTTTTCCGAATCACCTCAAATGCCATGATCAATGTGAGTGCGACTCAGTGAGGGGTGGACAATATTGCTGCTGAGCTTGTTGCTGATATGTTGATCTCATATTCCCCAAGGCATGTAGGGACTTCCTCTCCTTGGCTCAGACCCATAGCAAGCGTTGGCAGAAGTCCTTACAGACCGAAAGAGACCAGCGGATACGTCTGGAGGAGACTCTGGAGCAGCTAGCCAAACAACACAACCACTTAGAAAGAGCTTTCAGAGGAGCTACCGTTCTACCCCCTTCATTCAGTAATCCAACCATAGGTAACAAAGGTAAGGCTTTAATTCTTGACTGAACTTCTGTCTTTTGACCCTGATGTTCTACCGTGTCACATACCTCCATCAAACACGTGAGACTACCTTGTGGTCATTCATTCTTTCATCGTCCATTGTTATTTTAGGAGGCGTTTCAGGAAAAGATGATGTCAGCGATGAGGATGATGATAATGAGTTCTTTGATGCTATGGAAGACCCAGCAGAATTCATTACTGTTCCTGCTGATCCCAAGTATCACAGGTTATTTGAATTTGATTTTTTTTTTCAAATCAACTTTACTCTGTCATTTACTCTTCGTGTGTGTATGTGTTTTATTTATTTATTTTTTTAATAAATGTGAGGCTTTCTTGTTCCTTTGTTTTTGCAGGAGATCTGGCAGCAATGTCAGTGGTTTCAGCAGTGAGACTGGGATGGATGATCAGTCGGTAAATGTGATTGATTTGCTAACTGTTGTGATTTATGTTGGCTTATGAATATCCCAAAGCCATATAAATGGATAAATGCGGATCTTTTCTTTTTCTTCCATCAGTTTGATGAACTATCTTTGGTATCCAATCCAGAGTCTCCACAGCCTCTTGAGCTCGAGCCAGTTAGACAAAGACGAACTCGTATCCCTGACAAACCCAACTATTACCTCAATTTGTGGAGCATTATGAAGAACTGTATTGGAAAGGAGCTCTCAAAGATACCAATGCCTGTAAGAAACAAATCTCCTTGTTGTCATTTGAGTGTCTTTCAGGATAAAAATGAAATAATCAGACATTTCACTATGTCTATTCTAGGTGAATTTCAACGAGCCGTTATCAATGCTTCAGCGTCTGTCTGAAGATTTGGAGTACTACGAGCTACTGGACAGGGCTGCAAAGTGTCATAGCTCTTTAGAACAGATGTGCTATGTTGCAGCGTTCACAGTCTCTTCCTACTCTACAACCGTCCACCGCACAGGAAAGCCTTTCAATCCTCTGCTTGGAGAAACCTTTGAGCTTGATCGGCTAAGAGAATGCGGTTACCGCTCACTTTGTGAACAGGTGTGTGCAGAAATAAACATATAGCCTGTTTAGCACATTTAACCAGTCCTTTTGCAGACTATAGTTACTTATCTCTAGCCTCAGATAGTTTTAGTTCCATACACATTTAGAATTTTAATTGTTTCCACTCCTAGCATGTCTGCTGGGAAAAAAAATGCATTGTTTTGGATTTGCCACCTCTGCTCTCTTTTCACTACTTTCACCTTGTCTCAGGTGAGTCACCATCCTCCTGCTGCAGCACACCATGCCTTCTCTGTTAAGGGCTGGACCCTCAGACAAGAGATTACACTGGCCAGCAAGTTCAGAGGAAAATATCTCTCTATCATGCCATTGGGTAAGTGTGTGAGTGTTTGTACGAATGCAGGTTGTAAGCATAATTTCTGCATACAAGAAATTATGCTGTATATAAGTGATTATTTCCTACAAATCTGTGTTTAGCCAGTGCGTGCTCTTTCAGTGTGTATATTTTAAAACATTTTTTTGTTTCAGGGCATCTATTCTTTTTCATTTAACTTTGTAGAACATGTGGAACAAACTTAAGCTGAGCATGATAAGCCTCTGTCAAATATAACACAATTATCCTCTCGTCACCAGGTTCTATCCAGTGTATATTTGACAAGAGCAAGAATCATTATGCTTGGAAAAAAGTTACTACAACAATACACAACATAATTGTTGGGAAATTATGGATTGATCAGGTAACTGTAGTGCTGATGCTTCAAAATAATTTGTTGTTTTTGTGGTGGTATCAAAGAAATCTAAATAATCAGTGGTTAAGGTGCAGTAAACATTTTGATGCTCAACACCTGCACTTCTCTGTTTATATCCCATGCTAGTCAGGAGAGATAGATGTGGTGAACCACAGGACGGGAGACCGCTGCCATCTCAAGTTTGCTCCCTACAGTTACTTCTCCAGAGATGTACCAAGAAAGGTGAACTTTTTTTTCCCCAACTGGTTTTTGGTTTGCTTTTTTGTGAAATATAAACTTGATCCAAGTTATACCTGTATCAGCACAGACGCGCTCATTTGAGTTTCAGTTTCAAGCTACAGATCTGAGGAACTGCTTGTCAGCAGCTTCATTGGAGTTCAGCTCAAGTCTAATGAATTGAAGTCATCAGTGTTTTCCTTCTTGCTCATTCACACAAGAATGAGGAAAATACTGACTGCATGTTCACTTTGCCAGCTCTCACTGATAGTCAATACGCACAGCATGAAGATCTTTTTTGCGCTTACTGAAACATGGTTCTTGCTGCTTAACAGCTTACAGAATACCAAGTGTATTCTGTAATATTTTGTTGTACATTTTTTATCAAAGTCTGCTGTATCAGTAGACTATCAGTTTTTCTCCAGGAAGTTTCACAAAATCAGCATTTGTCATTTCATGAATCAAACTTGTGGAGCTCTATGCCATTCCTGTGACATGTTCAGGTACCTCAAAAATTATCTATCTTCTCATTCAATTACATTCAATTATATTCATTTAAGTTCAAACTAAAAGGGGCAATCCAACTACCAAGAAATATGATGTTTAAGAGGGCAGAACTCATATTTATCAGGGGCTTCACAGACACGTGTCTTTCTCTCCGCTATGGCTTTCTCCAGTTATTCCAGTAGAAGTACACAGGATCACCACTTGTCACAGTCATTGATCTTTTCCTTACCGAATTAACGGGAACATTATCTGGAATTTCTCGTGGGGTTCAGCGTGTCGATATTCTTCCCCGTTTTGTCCTCGCACTAAATCAGCGTCTTCCAAGTCAGTGGGAGTTCACATAGTCACTTCAAAACTGGAAGGTTTACACAAAAAAAAGTCTCAAATGCACTTGGGATTCCCCTATTAACTTATACAGTCATGGAAAAAATTATTAGACCACCCTTGTTTTCTTCAGTTTCTTGTTCATTTTAATGCCTGGTACAACTAAAGGTGCATTTGTTTGGACAAACATAACAATAACCACAAAGATTGCTCATAAGAGTTTTATTTAAGAGCTGATACCTTACCATTTTCCATGGTTTTCTTGATTATAACCTAAATCACTTAAGTTTTTACATCAATAGCTATGGCGTTGTACTGCCAAAAACACTGCTTTTATGCATTCAGTGTTTTCTTTTCTGTCTGTTTTAGTCACATGATGACGTTTAGTTGGTACCGGGTATTAAAATGAACAAGAAAGTGAAGAAAAAATGGTGGTCTAATAATTTTTTCCATGACTGTACTTCTTTGTACATATTTTTCCAAAAGGAAAAGTATGTAAGAACATGTACAGATACATGAATGTTCAGTTATTGTAAAGTTTTTAATATGCAGATTTTTCTAAAAATGTCATGGAAAAAATTAATTGCTTCATAAATCATAAATGTAGCATTTCTAAAGAAATGTCCTGTTTTGTTTTGGCTGTTGGCATGTGACTGCTTTATATATGGGTGTTTTTCCCTTTTCAAATCATTGGATTATACAGTATTGAAACAGTTCTGTGCATAACTGAAAGATTGGTGCATATTGGATTTGAAGTAATCCCTTGCTAAGATAATTTGGTGTAAATACATTTTTAAGTGAAAGTTGTGGTTTTCTCTCTCAGGTAACAGGAGTTGTAATGGATAAGGACGGAAAGGCTCATTATGTGCTATCAGGAACGTGGGACGAGAAGATGGAATTTTCTCGGATAATGCAGAGCAGTAAAGGCGAGAACGGCAGTGAGGGCAAACAGAGGACTGTCTACCAGACCCTCAAAGCCAAAGAAATCTGGAGGAAGAACCCATTACCGTAAGTGTTTGTTTGGTAGAGGACTGGTAATATTGAGAAAGTGGTTCAGATGTTTCCTGTTGATGACTTTTCAGAGACGGAGCAGAGAATATGTACTACTTCTCCTCACTCGCCTTGACACTTAATGAACCGGAAGAAGGTGTGGCGCCAACAGACAGTCGGCGACGCCCTGACCAGCGGTTGATGGAGGAAGGCCACTGGGATGAGGCTAACGCAGAGAAACAGAGGCTTGAAGAAAAACAGCGCTCCGTCCGTCGAGAGAGGGAAAGAGAAGCTGTTAAAGCAGCCAGCTCACCTGAGGAAGGTAGAAAACAAACTAAAAAGCCTTTGTTCTTGACTTTGTCTTCTCTGTCCTTTCATATTTCTTATTTTTTAAAATCCACTTTCTGTCCTGGTATGTCCTTTTCTTAACCCTAAGCCATCACAGAGGAAATCAATGACTCACCTTTGAAAAGCAAGTATCTTTCTTTTAGGCTTTTCTAATCCTTGATCAACACTTTATATTGATTTAAGAATTTAAAAAAAAAAGCCTATCAATGTTTGTGAGTACAATATCAGGGTAACATCTTCCAGATAATCTGAGGAGACCCAACATACATTTTAATCATTCCATCTTTGTTCCATTTAGCTGATGCACAAGAGACTGGAACAGAAGCAAGTGAGGTTTCAGATGAAAGCAAGTATCAAATCGCATTTAAGCTTTTACAGATTCCTCAAACTGTATATCCATGGAAAGAAATGCTTTCCTCAACACAAATTACTTCACAACTGAGTTTTAAACTCATTCCTTTCAGGAGTGAGTGTCTAGTTTTAACAACCTTTAGTTGGTAGCTTGGATCCAATTCCATTTCCTTAAGTTTTAACCTCTTAAAATGTACTTGTGCATATAAATGTGTGTGTTTTTTAATATGGCAATGTATACTAGCTATGAGTGAAACATCCATCATTATTATACCTTAGAGGGTACGCTTGGCACTTTTAAATTGTAAATTAAAAAAAGGGTGTGTCTGTTGACTTGTGGGTTTTCATTTTCCATTTGTGCTGGGGTTTTCTCAGCTGACACAGAGGATTCTCCTCCTCATACACCTGTTGCATGCAAGTAGCCCCTTACATTTTCACTCACTTTTTGTTGTCAGTCATATTCAAATCGTTTATTGTGTCCAAAGCCTCAAAAGGTCATCCATCATTCTTTTTTTTCCAGCCCCTTATGGACCATCAGTTGTTCCATACCCAAGCAAGTATTCTGATAATAATATACATACAACTTGAATTACACCATCATTTCTAGTAATTTAGAAACCTCCTGTTCAGCTTCCATCTATTCAATTTCATCTTTACATCCTTTACAACTTGCATTCTCTTAGTGGAAGGAAAGGAAGGTCCTTATGGAGCCCCAGCCAAAAGCAAGTAACGTCTGTCCTATTCTCCGTGGGCACTTGTGTCTTGCCAACATTTCGAGGAAACCAGTTGTAAATCACCATAGAATTTTCAGAATAAACCTCACATTAAATGTCTAGAGTAGCTGATCCCCCATGCTTTGGTACCTGGCAGTTTGTGCATTAGCTATGAGATTGACTGTTGTTACGTGTCTTATGCAAGGCCATTTCACATGTGCATTGCTTTGTTTGAGCTGCAACTGAAGCTCGCAGTCTGATTTTACATCCATTTTCAACTTATCTAATCTTTTGCCATAGAACTGTCCGCCACAGTCCAGCAAACTTGTTAGTTTAATATGCTATTTTAAACACATTGTCAGGAGAAAACATTAGAAGAAGATGTGTAGAGTTTTGTGTGATGCTGCAGCTTCCTGTCCCAATAAACAACAATGACGGTATCCACAAGTGAAATACATTTTTTTTTTTCATCAGTTGATTCGAACTACAGTGTTACTGTAGTGCAATTAAACCCTCATGTTAGAATAATTTTAATATTGTGAGCAAACTGGGACTTCAGTGATAAAATTCATAAGCCATATTGTACTATGTCACACAACTGGGCTAACACTTCCTCTTTTTGTGACTTTCACTGGCAGGTCTGAATGAAGCCTTGTGGAAACCATCATTGCGTTGTATTTCATGTCTGAAAAGGAA
This sequence comes from Hirundichthys speculiger, assembly GCA_018398805.1. Lineage (NCBI taxonomy): Eukaryota > Metazoa > Chordata > Actinopteri > Beloniformes > Exocoetidae > Hirundichthys > Hirundichthys speculiger. Next base: position 173,543 of record JAGFBZ010001824.1, read on the forward strand.
TTTAGTTTCTTCATCAAGTGTTAATCAATGCATTTTGTTTGAGTAAGGTGCAACTGAAGACCAAGCAACTAAAAATATTTAATATACGTTATCTCTATCTCTTTGTCAGCTGGCTTACAGCATATGACCTTAATTTAAACATGATTGAATTACCTTTATTCATTCAGCAGACACTTTTATTCAAAGTGACTTAAAAGTGAGGAACTACATTCAAGGTTTATTACAATGTGAAACTTTGGCCTGTGCCTAGAGTGGTCACTATTGACATGAATGGTAGAAAAAAAAACATGCATTCATGGCTCAGTGGCTTCATGTTCCTCTTGAGGTCGCTCTTGGTAAATGTTTTTCTTCTCCTTCAGGCGCCCATCCAGACAACTACCAAGCACTGTGGTTCGAGAGCACAGATGATCCTGTCTCTGGAGAAAAGCTGCATGTCTACAAGGGGGGCTACTGGGAGACAAAGGAGCAAGGCAATTGGGAAATGTGTCCAGAAATCTTCTAATTACAGCATACAAATGAACAGATGGAAAGGTTGGCTCTCCTCTGTCAAATTAAATCTGAAATCAAGCCTGACATGAACCTTGCCTCAATATCTTTAGCTTCATCTGATTACCACCTCCTGCAGGATCGGGGTCCTCCAGACTTAACCCTGAATGTAGGCTCAATGCTCATGTGGTAATGTCGTCGCATTGGAGGTGGCAAGTGTTCGGAGCTGCTTCTCACTGCCTCTCAAACGCTGTTAGTCTTCTTCTGTTTACTGGCACTTATGGGTTCTTTAGTCCAAAGTTTGGTAAGAGGTTATTCTGGAATTGTCATGCATTTTCTTTAGATGCACTCACATCAGAAGCATTATTCACCCTGATTGATGGATGACAATATTCAAGGCTAGCTTTGTAGAGGTTTATAGAGAGAGCTACTAAACCTACATGTTGATGTTGGTGTGTGGTTTTTTTTTTGTTTTGTTTTTTTAAACATGAAAATTGTGATTTGGATTGTTTTTTGGGGGATTTAATCACAACACAGACCACTATGCACATCAAAATTGAATCATTTGAGTTCCATAAACACAGTCATTTGATGCAGAGTTTGCCTTTGAATTTCTGTTCATCAGTGGTGCTTTTCTATTCTCTGAAGTGAAACACCAGCTCTGAGGTATCAACATAGAAGCCTTTTTTTCTCTTTATTTTGTATTAAACAATGAAGTAATTATGTTTCATTTTTCTGTTTAGTTTTTCTTATTGTGGAAGAATTACATTTTTGTGGGAATCACATTAATGTTAATGTATCTTCTTCATTCCCTATGTTTAGTACAGGTCTTGAATTAGTACTGCAAACACATTTGTTTCAGGACCAGTGAAAATACCATTAGCACATTTGCTTCCACTGGGCAGTAAGGCAATTTAAACACCCATCATTTTTTTTTATTTGTTTTTCCTACAAAAACTCACTTTAACAAGTGTAGCTGTCTATATTTTTGTCTTTGAGGGAAAGAGCCTTGTTAGATTTAAATTATATTATTTAAAAAATCGTAAAATCTCACAGTAACCCTTACAGTTGGTATAAAATGTTTGAGGAAACATCCTGTTTCTTTAAGTGCATGAATTCCAGGTGTTCTTACATCGCTAAACATTTAAAGTGACATGTCAAGGCTTTTCGTGTGAACAGTTGACATTAAATTTAATTCCAGAGCACTGTGCTCCAAGTTGATGACTACTGACTGGCTTGTATTTTGAAGTGAAAGAAAATTATGCGAAAGTATTTTGCCTTCAGGGTTCCCTTCAAATTTGTTGATCATAGCTTTAACTTTGGTAAACCCCTTAAACCCTATGGTGTGGTAAGGTGTCATTTCAAGTAGTACCTCTACTCTTCTAGACCCTCTACTGGTCCCATAGGGGTCAAAGGGTAAAAAATATTTTAGTATTTGTCTACTGGAATTAATGATTTTTACCAGGCAGCAATAAGAGTGCCTCTGCTCAAACATTTGGCACAAAGTGAAATGTGAGTTCAGTATGAAGTAAGAACTCTGAAGCTCGAAAGGCTTGAGTTGTGTCTTACCGTCTGTCACTGTTGTGTCATGGGTGGAAGGACTGTGGCTAATTTTAAGAGAAAAATATTTTTTCAAGTGTACTTAAAAAGAACACGGAAAATGAAGACAAAGCATAATGTTACAAACATTTCTGAACATTTCTGTATAAATATATTAATCAGTAATTGTGGTACTAGCTGTAGATAATTTAAAAACAGTAAAGCACTTTGATTTTTTTTTTTTAATTGGTTCTTCCTTTTTATTCCTTCATATTACAGAGTATGAGATTTGTCTTTTCCAAAAGGACAGCTTTCTATTTTAAATGGTGTTGATTGACAGTATTCCTTATGACTTTGACCTATTGCTTCATACTGTATTTAAATAGACTTTCACTGTTTTCTTCAAATCAGTTTACAGGTTTCTGATTGTATTTTTAAAATATATAAATGTATATTTTGGTTAGAGCAGTAGATTTTATTTGTGTGGCTCTATCAATAATTTTGTTTAAATTTCCCATCATCCTCACCGATGATTTTAGCCCTGCACTGTGGAGACAATCACTGTCCATAATGGCACAACTTCTTACATTTTCACTAAAGAGATGTAAGCTGTTCTTAAACGTGAAGGAGACGTATTAATGAAGAAGGTGAAAAAACTTTCTGTAATTGAAACATCAAAATCTCAAAGGTAACGCAACTCTCCATTTATTTGGGGGCACATCGATAAGAAAATATGCCATTCAGTGGGTGGTTCCAGTCTGCAGGGTTTCTGTTTCTTGATGCAAGCAATATGTCTCTTTTAAGAACAATACTAAAGTAATTTAAAATTTGTTATGACTACTGAATGACCACATATCGATGTTGACTTCTGAAGAGTTTTGTCCTTCAGAGAGTTTGATTTTGAAGGTTCTTAAATCATGTTAAGCAAGTGCAAACATACTGGATGTACTCATTTATAATTCTAAATATATATGATCTCTTCTGTCCTTCAAATGCAATTATTTTTGGCAGGATTGTGCTCGAGGTTGTATTAAAATCTGAGTGAAGATTAATTTCCTGTTTGTGGTATATTATATATATATATAAGAAAATGTCACAAAGAAGTTATTCAGGGTTGATGTTATATTAGAATAAGTTTTTTTTTTTTTTTTCATTTTGTCCATTCTCAATGGCTGCTTTGGATGTGTTATAATATTGGAGATCCATGTGTCAGCAGTATTTAAATGCTGTTTGATACCTTTATTTTCTTAAGAAGTCTATACCTAATTATGGGGGTATACGGGGGGGGGGGGGGGGGCTTGTGGAGTGTGTGGGGAACTCAGAGGGGAAATATGGTTCTTCCCAATCTAGTGGCGTAGTCTAAAAATCACCTCGAGCATTCCCTAGAGAGCCGCGACGTTCTTGAGCCGTGACCCTCCGCCTCTACGTAACATGACGTCAGCACCTTTGTTTACTCGCCGGCGCAAGCTGCTAGCTGCACCCTCTGTGAGAACAAGTCTGTGTAGGGTGATAGTCGATTGCTGTTCATCAAAAAGGGAGCGTTACTTTATCGTCTGGCTAGCGGTTTATTTACTGTCTGAAAAAATATGTCTGAAAACGGGCCTGGACCTGGAGAGGACTCCACAGACGCGAGGCGAGGCGATGGACAACAGTGAGTCCGCGTCGATAAAGTCAGTTAGCGACCTTTGTCCATAGGGGGTCACGGTAAAGTCAGAATAAGTAACGAGGAAATGCATTATCCTCAGCAGCTAACACGACCACTTTCACCTCTTCTAGTGAATTGGACCATTACCGTATTTAACTCGGCACGTTGTTTGAGTTAACATTATGTTACAGGCCTTCTTGACTGTCTTTTTGAGTGCTTCAGCCTTCAAACATCTATATACCTGTGGTTTGTGGCCTCTGTTTTTTTGTTTGTTTGTTGTTGTTTTTTTAATTTATCGTAGGTAATGAGAACTATTGTTTGATTTGTATCCTTCAGGTCGGGGGGATCTTCGTCTGCCCCCACTCCCATGGACGTTGATGCCAAAGTCCCTTTCTCACAGCTTCAGATACAGCCTCGATTTCCCTAGCATCGGCCAGTGCGTTATAATAAACAACAAGAACTTCAACAGAAGCACAGGTGACCCATATGCTGATTTGGTTTTACCTTGAACAGTTTTTTTTTTGTTTGTTTGTTTTGTCTAATTTATTTTTTGTTGTTTGTTTTGATGTTTTTTTTCTTTTTGGTTCATTTTTACAATGAAACCCACCGTGTATGATGTAATACTACCCAATATGTAATGTAGGAAGCGGGTTATTTATAGTAGAAGTGATACAGGGAGTAGTTTAATATCACTCGACAAAAGTCCTCCAAATATAATTAGCAATTTAACAGAGAGATAAGGTAAATACATTTTAGATTGTGGTAGTCAATCACTGGGAGTGTAGTTGGTGCAGGAGATGGCAGTAGCATTACTACATGTGACATGGAGTGTTTTCTGGTTGTACATCATTTCTTTTTTGCTTGGTACTTCAGCTTTGGTGGATTAATTTGATTTCAGGTTATGCTTCTTGTAAAGTAGAGACATGAGATTCCATGGGGTATCTACTGACCAAAATATCAGGCTATCTTTACTGCAGGATCACAGTTCTTCCTCATATTTGGTTGAAATCTTGTGATCACATAACTCGTAGTGTGCATATGGCTTAGTGCACAGCCTGTCACGTTATCTCAAAGCCAAAGTTTAACTCAAAAATATAGGACTTCTCTTTTCACTCAAAAAGTTCTGACAGGAAATGATGATTTCTGTCAGGCTTTTTATGGATGTTGATCTGCCAAGTGTTATTCTTGTTTGTTCTAATTTTGTCACAAACTGTTTAACTATTGCTATGCATATGTGGAAAAGACAAGTTTGGCCACCACTGCCACCAGTTTATTTAATGACTTTAAATCAGCTGATAGTGTATAGATATTCCCTAAAGTCACCTACAATATATAATTGTCAAAAGCCCCTTGACTGGAGGTGTTTAATCACATCTTTTAAGATCTGCATCAGTTGAGTGTTTCTGTCACTTAAGAACTGAATATTTCAATTGCATAACGTAACGTATGCTGGAATGGTGTAACTGCTACACAGGAAGGAGGCAGTCAGGCTTTCCTTCTGACTCATCTCAGTATCAGCAGGACGGTCATCTCACTTCTGCACTTCACAAGTTGTGAATGCAGTTTAACAGCACCTCACGTCAGTTAATTGAATGCGATTAAGCTTTAATCTTTGCATTTAATTATATAAATCAGTAAGAGGGAGAACGCTGTATCCTGTGGCTTGTCAGGAAATTCAAACACTCTCACGATGCATACAGTAAGCACAAGGGTACCCCCCCAGTTCCTCTTACAAGTTTAATGTGCTTTTTTCAGTTCCAGTTCTCATACACGTGTGACACATGTGTGTATGAGAATTGTATTTCTATGCGTTGTTCAATAGCTAATATGACCAGGAATATTCTAGTAGGGCTGCTTTAGGATAAGAAAGAAAGTTACAGTGAATGAAAGTACTTAGTTGTTCTCAGGTTTTATTTGAATGTTCATTGTCCTTCTGTGAGGTCGATCACATCAGACAATTACTTTGAGGACACATAAGCTTTATGTTTGCATTAGTTGGAGATGCTATGTGACACTGTATGAAGCCTTGAGATGCCTTTGTCTGCTCCTTACAGCACAGTGCAAGCTTGAAAAACGGATGAGCAGATTCTGCTCCTATTGAAAGAAGCTCTTATACCTGGCTGAGAGGACTTTGAGTATCAGTAACTGAACGTGGCTTCAGTATGCTCGACTTACGTTACTTGTATTATCCTATTTGTGGTTTGTAAACCTGTCTAGCAGGACTGAAAGAGTGCTAATGAACCACAGCACATGAGTGTGTTAAGCAAACAGCTGTGGATTATGGCCTTTTGTCTTGTTTATTTCATTTTATTCTGTAGTTGGAGATTTGGATTTTTTTTTTTATGGTGTTTTTCAGTATAGCACCACATCTATTAGATTTTGGCATATTCCTTAAGACGTTGACTTGTGACATCTATAATATCTGGATTTTGCCTGCTCTTACACTGGTTTTGGTGCTGTGTTTGTTCTGTTGGAGTCCAAGTCACAATTGCTGTTTTGATATAGATATGCTTCCTTTTAACAAGTGGGAAGAATGTGGTTAATGAATGCAGCATTTGGCTTGTCATCGTAGCAGAAGTACAATGGGGGTCTGAATGTTGCCGGTGGCTGTTCTTCAGTCAAGCAACTCAAAAAGTCATGACAGTGTGATGCTGAACCTGAAAGTGAAATTCAGCCATTGCTAATCTTATTGTTTACACCTTTATAGACATTTTTATTTTCTTTCTGCTTGATTAGGCCCTTTTCCAGTATGAAGATGGGTGGAGTATGTTTGGCATTACAAGAAATCATCCACTTATAAAAATAGGCTCATTATGAAACATCACCAGGCAGCACAGGACTTGTTTATACAGGCTAGACGTGGTTTTCACTCTGAATCCACAACAATAAATGGCTCATGCCATGGTGCTGACTCTTTGCAGCACACAAAAACCTAGTTATCAGGATTATCATCAATAAAGATCACCTTATGTATCGCATCTGAACCTAATTGGAAAACTATCTGTAAACACTTCCAAGCTATAAAATATTTATAAAATAAAGTGAAATGCCGGATGTAAGAGGGGTCGGTACTATTTTTGTTAATATAAAATAATTTTCCTTGTGATAATCAAAATATTTCTCCTTTTTTGTCTGTGTGTGTTTTTGCCAGGCATGAATCAGCGAAATGGCACGGATGTTGATGCAGGCAATGCAGTGAAGGTATTTTCAAACCTGGGATATAAAGTGAAGGTTTACAATGACCAGACAATCAAGCAGATGGAACAGGTTCTAACTGCTGGTAGGTAAAATTAAAACTCGCATACAGTGATCCCTCGCCAATTCGTGCTTTAAGTTCCGCAGTTTTAGTTATTCACGTATTTTTCAGAAATGTATAATATTTTTAAAAATCAAGAAAAAATTGCGGAAACATCATGGGATATTGTGCGCATTCTCTCACAGCGAAGAAATGTTGTGAGCCAGCCTGGCCCCTTTAAGAAGGTAGCCTTATGGGTAATGGTGTGGCCTTATGGGTAATGTAGTGTGTGTGTCGTGGGATGGCAGAAGAAAACGGGGTTAGATGAAAAGTGGAGTGAGCATAAACAGCAGCCCAGCGTGTAGATTTACATTCTCTGTTAACTGACGGGAGCCGAACAATACAACCTGTGTGATGTTACAAGTTCCTGCCAGAATAAAGTGCTCGTTCCATGCAGAGAAAATCAGACTTTTTCTTTTGTTGTTGTTAGCTTGTTACCCGCTAATTACGAGCCAAAAATAGCACAATGCCAGCAGTTTGTTTACTACGGTTCAGAGACCAGAGGCTGTGAAGGTAACAGAAAGACCACAGTTGAGCCTTTGTCTTGTTTCGCTGCAGTGCCTCACTACTTTTTTGCTGTTTTTAAATATATTTCAAATACATTATTTAGGCTCGGGGGGGCTCCGGCTCCAGTTCGCGGATTTTAAGTTTAACCGCAAAAAATAAGGGATCACTGTAGTTCAAAAGTACCATATTGACCTGACAATAAGATGACCCTGCTTATAGAAGGACACCCTCTTTTTCAAGACAGATTTTTTGGGAATGGGTATATGTGCCAAATTCTGTCTTGTTTTAATGAGGACTGTTTTTTTCCTTTTTTGATCCAGGTATGAGTACTTTTCTATGAGTTAATGTGATTAGTGATGAAAAGACAGCAGCTTCTCTGGAAACTCTTAAATTCAGTGTGGGTGCTTTCAACTCTGGTGATCTCCAAGGTTTTTCCACTGCGTAATGGCTCAAGTGATAGACAGTCCTTTGTTTCTTTTTTCAGTCACAGATTTAAGCACCCTCTACTCAGTCTCACAGAAGCAGCTGTTTGTTGTTTCTTAAACACCATCTGTGTTTTAAAGGCAGTCTTTTTGAACTCACCATAGCTCTGCATAACTTTGTAACCTTTTTTTTTTTTGTTTGTTGTTTTTTACAGCTCTGCAGTATTTATCACCATCATCTTAAAGTTGTCACCAAAACTTCTAATTTGTTTCCTTACTTGCCCTACTTTTGAGCAGCTTTGTTCAGGACATTCTGGCACTGGCATGATGTTATGTTGAAAGCTCTAATTGTAACGGGCACATTGTTGCTGGCACTGCACCACCTGTTGTTGATGATCTAGGTGTTTAAAAGTCTAGACACGGAATATAGAAGGACCCAACTTTTTAAAATGCATTTAAAAGGGAAAAGAAAATGTTGCCTTTCAGGATAGTACAGCGTGTTCAAATTTAAATGAAACCCAATACATTCACATGCAACACTAATTAGGGTCATGTTGGTTTTTCTCTCCTTTTTTGTTAAATACTGTATATTTCTTTGTTTTTCAGTGTCAAAGGAAGATCACAGCCATTCAGCTTCATTTGTGTGCATTCTCTTGAGTCACGGAGATGAGGGTGTGTTCTTTGGCACTGATGGTGCAGTAGAACTAAAGTCCATGACGTCCTTATTTCGAGGGGATCGCTGTAAATCACTGGTGGGGAAGCCTAAACTATTCTTTATCCAGGTATTAAAAGAGATTTTCTTTTCTTTTTTTTCTCTCATCTGCAGCAGGTCACTTCACTAAAATGTCTCGCCGTTTAAATACGTGTGTTTACATGTGTCTGCTATCTAGGCTTGCAGAGGCACTGAACTGGATGGAGGCATTGAAACAGACAGCATAGACGATGGCATTACCAAAATCCCTGTGGAAGCAGGACTTCCTCTATGCCTTCTCCACAGCCCCAGGTTAATGCTTAGACACAAGTAGTTTTGTATAATTATCTTCTTTTTTTTTTAGATATTGTATTAATTCTTCCTGCATTCCTTCACTCACGCATGTACAGGCTACTACTCATGGAGAAATACTATGACTGGATCTTGGTTCATCCAGTCTCTGTGCGATATGATCAAGAAATATGGAAAAGAATTGGAGCTCCAGCACATCATGACACGAGTGAACCACAAGGTGGCACTAGAGTTTGAGTCTGTCTCCAACTCGCCAGGATTTCATGCAAAGAAACAAATCCCCTGCATTGTGTCCATGCTGACCAAAGAGATGTATTTTTTTCCTTGATGTCATCTTCACATTAGAATGAGGGAGAAGTGTCATTTTACTTTACAGTTTCTTATTTGATGTCTCTTTAAAAAGTACATAATCTTTGAGAACAAAGGTGATGTAATATTTCAGTCTCATTTCACTGGCTTGGAACTATAGAAGTCTCTCCACAGAAAATTTCTTATATATATGGTTTTTTTTCATGAGGTTTTTATTTTGTTTGTTTTTTCACATAAAAAAAACTTCAGCGGAAAATAAGGCATCAAAATCTACTCTTAAAATACTAATGGCCTTTGTGAGCCTCGTAGATGTATCTTTGTTGTTTACAATACACTCATTCAGGGATCTATTTTTGGAGCCAGTCTTATAGGAAGTTGGGTTCTTTGTATGTGTGGAATCATGAAACCATCAATATTTCTAAATCATTGGTGCTTTGTAACCTGCATGTCTGAGCTTGTTTGTCACGGGGGATTATGTATGCACACGTTTCTGTGTCTTTACCTTCATTGTTGTTATTTCTCCAGTCATGTTTTAGCATTGTGACGCCCAACATGAAAGTTGTGCATCTAAAATATAATCAGTCGTTTGCTGAATTAGAACCTGATGGATTATGTGAACCCGAAATGAAAACAACACTTGAACTCAGACGATTAATGTGTAGGCAAGCCAGGAGCAGTCTTGTGGTATGAGGGTTAGAAACTTAGGAATGACTTATATTTTGTAGCCTTTTATTTTCTGAACATGGGTGTCTTTTAATTAGTTGCTTCGTGTGAATCCCCAAATGAGAAGGAACAGAAACTTCATAGCTTGCATGAGTAAGGTCTGACTGTTGCCTGAGGATATTCCTACTTGAATTCAACTTTACATTTCATTTTCAGCAGTGATTTAATAAACGGGTTTAGATTACAGTGAAATTTAGGCAGCTTGGAGTGGCGCTTGATTTTCCAGGGAAACAAAGAAATAAAAATCTAATGTTGAAATGATTAAGCTGATAGAATAGTAATTCCATTTTGATGGAAAAGCTATTGGAAATTATTTTGACAAGTGACATAAATCTCTTAAAAATAAATGTCATTAGGATTTAACTTGTCAATATTTGCTCTATTTTCCTTTTTCTCTTAAACTCAAGGCATTTTGGCTGTTAAAATGATGTCAGGAAATTTAGGAAATGAGTGCCTTTCTCTAAATACTTCAAGACACATTTCAATAATATAATTAGATATACAAAAAAGAAAAAATGGGGACTGACTTGTACCACTTTTTTGGTGTGTCTTGCCTAAATTGTGTGACCAAAACCCACATGGAATGGGGGGAACAAATAAATGAAATGCATTAAAATGGGAGATGCCTTTTAGCTTTAGTATCACAGTGGTACACTCCTAACATTGGTAAGAGGTTGTTCTTTTGTTTGTTTGTTTGTTTGTTTGTTTTCTAAAGCAGATTCCACTGGACTCAACCTTTTGTACAATGACTTCTGTCAAATAAAGCACAAGTGGTACATACTTTGAACTTGTTTGTGGTATGTTGTGTAAACAGTGCTTTACAGCAGTTTAGATATATTTATCAGCTGTGCTGTTATTGTGAATTCATTCTTGATGCTATGTCATCATTTTTAAGTTTACTTTATTCACCACTTTACTATGAATTGGGCTTTTTTGAATAACATGACTGTTCTGTATGTAGATACATTGTGAGCCCTGGACTTTTTTTTGTTATATTTTTATAAAGACCACTTTTCATTGTGTGCTGTGAAACTGGCTTGTTTCCTTTTAGTTCAGAACATGCACCAGGATCAAAAAGTAAAGTTAACCAGACTTGGTGCTTAGCTGGCAACCTGGTAAGATGTCAGTATTGTAGGCACATCTTAGACAAGGAAATGTGTACAACAGTGAGGGATCTGTTTGTCTACAATGTCTTAAGTGTAAACGAGAAGGATTACTGCAGATTTGGCACGCCTGGAGGTAAGAGGAACTGGGCCACAAGATCCTGAGGCCTGGAGCCAAATAAAACTGGCTCTTTGATTCCTTTTCTGCAAACACATGATGAACTTCACGTAAAGATGCCCCCATCAGCAACTTACCATTTAAAGTATTTATTAGAGTAAATATTGGGCTTGGATGATAATGCTGCATCTCAAAATTACCACCCTAAGAGTTAAAAGTGAGGCATGACTAAATCAAAATAGTACTAAAATTTCTTGAGGGGGATTATATGATACCTGTTTGCAGCAAAGTTTATGGAACAGTGTATTTGCTGGAGCTGATTAGTTAATAAGTGTTCCTCATGTGGGGGCAAAATCCAGCTAACAATTATAAGCAGAGCCCATCTGAGATAAAACAATGGGCTAAAAATGGGGTCCATTTCAGGTCCATTCATATCTTAGATGGGCCCACATACAAATGTTGGCTGCGAAGCAGGTGCATTTACATAAGAAAACAGAGTTAGTATTTCAAATCCATTATCTTACAATCTAAAAATTCTGAGATGGTAACTAAGAATTTAGAGATTAAAAATGCTGACTTTACTTCATATATCAGGATATTGACTTTGCACCTCAAAATTATAAGCATCAAGACAAAAAAAAAAAAAAACCTGACCTATCTCAGAATTCTTAGTTAAAAGTCATTCTTACTTAAGGGAATGTGAAGTAAAGTAGTTTACGAGGAGTGCCTGAACGCAGCACCAGTCCTCGCCTCTTTTGTCGCTGAAAATACTGTAGGTCTTAAAGGAGCTGTATGTAAGAAGATTAATAAAACGAATCATAAAATGACCCTGATATGTCAAAAGACATTTAAAAATCATGTTCATTTCAAATACTTATGTCACTGACAACAGCACTCAAGCCAGGATATTCCCTTTTAAAAAGAGGACTTGAGGGCTGCAAGTCTTGTTTTTGTTGTCATTTTTTTGTTTTGGCCTGAAGCTCCACCCTCCACCGATCTCCCAATCAGGAAGTCAGTAGTGTTTCGGCATCCGGGTTGCCAGCTCGGCTCTAATTATCGCAGCAGCCGCTTCGAACGTGTTGGATGCGAAAATGGCTAGTTTACCAAAACAAAAAAGACCTCGTTATGAATCCGAGTTACGTCGTGACAAGGTCCGAAATAAAACAAGGATTTGTATAGGAGATGCTTTTGATAGATGGAGACGGCTGAAAGCGGAGAAGAATTTGAAGACAGACGCCAACGTTGCTGATTTTCTCCTGGACAGGTAAGATTCATAGCTAAATGTTTGGCTAACGCTAATTTACTTGGGCAAGGTAACAGAACAAGGTAACAAAGAAATTTCAGTATTCACTACGTCGGAGTATTCACTAGTTAAACAAAGTTATGCATGTTCGTGCACAGTAACGCTAGCGCATAACGTTATGGAGCAGGTGGGTCATCGAATTGAAAAGGTAAATAATTATTATTTAGAATATAAAAACGGTGACTGATATTGCTAACAATAGCAATGTAACGTTAGGCTAATAAGCGGAGCCCGTCAGTCATCGTGCCGTGGAAAACATTAGCATGGCCATGGTAATGTGAAACCTCATTGAGTTAGTAGTCTAACGTTACCACGGTAAAACCATTTCTTATTCATTCTTTGCATATATTGTGTATTACACGTGCTGCAAATTGACCCATCTGACCATTGCTAACGTCAGTTATTAGTGTCAGTCTTTTCTGATGGAACTGATAAAAAACGTTAGCCATTGATGACGAATGCAGACGTAATTTTCCCCGCATTATCTTTGGTTAGACCAGTGGTTCCCAAACGGTGTGCCGAGGCACACCAGTGTGCCTTGAGACAAGTGCGGGTGTGCCGTGGGATTTTGGGACAACCATACAGTATATTGTTTATTGCAATATACAATTACAGAAAAGTAATTATTTTTTAATTTACTATAGGCCTATCACTACTTTGTATGAACTCATTTAATATTACGGAGGCAAGCTCACAATTCTTAAACAAAAACCCTCAAAGAGAACTGCATATTTCGCTGATCAGGCAGTTGCGCAGGTGAGAAATATATGACTGTGACACATCAAGACATCCAACGTAAAACACACATAACGAGAGGGATAATGGAGCGCTTTCTTGTGCAGAGCAAACCATCAACCACCAGTGCAGAGGCTGCCGACAACCCACCGAAAGAAAAGAGAAAAAAAACTGTCAACAGACAGTATCACCTAACCCTAACCCTAGTATTCAATTTTGTGACATGTCTGGGTTAAATGGGTGTGTTGCTGCTTTGATGAAGCCTAAATTGATTAAGTTTCAAATTAATTGTTGAAATATTTCATTTATAAATATTTCATGAGCAATATAGTTGTCTTTGTCATATTTAATTTTATATTAGTAAACAATTATCCACATTTACAGATATTTTTCATAATATGAGTGATGAGTGAACACGTGCTATTTGGGTGTGCCTTGAGATTTTTACTTGTCCTTTGGTGCGCCTTGGGCACAAAAAGTTTGGGAACCACTGGGTTAGACGCTAGTAGTCTGTGGTAAATGTGTTGGTTGTTGCATATTATGGTAAATGTGTAGTGTTCCATAATTATGACTAAAACGCTTGTGTCTTCAGCTGTTATGGCCCAAGCACTTCAACCCCAAGTAAAAGGCAGTGGAAGAAGCACCACCTGACTGCACCATCACTTTCCAGTATTGGACATGCATCGTCTGAAACGCTTTCAAATCGGTCAGTGATCAGTGCCACGTTGTTTTCATTTTCATTTCATATTTGGAAGCATTTTTTGTCTAAAAACAACTAAACTATTTATAGAGAAGACGTGCCACCTACAGAGGAAGCATTGGAAGATGAGGAGTGCACCATGGATGCCTCAGAAGTTCTAGAGGAGAGGTATATAAATACTCTCAAGCTTTCGAATTTGTCTAAATATAAGAAATTATGTTGAACATGTACATTGTGACTGCATTGTGATTGTTTTCTTTTATTCTACAGAACATGAGCATCCAGGATGCTGAAACCCCGCTCATGAATGAACAGGAGATAAATGACCTAATGAACAGTGTGTAAGTTCAACTGGGTTTTGACTGTATAGTGTGTAACAAGATGTTCTGCTGTGTATTAACCATTATAATTTTCTATCAAATTTGACAGAATTGATTGGGGTGACAGTGAAGGTGTTAGCAGGGATGAGGAGATTGAAGCAGATGACAGTGAAGATGAAGACTATGTCCCTCGTATTTGTATTCGGTATGTTAACAATGGATTCTCATAGAAAGTGCCCACACAAATTATTCACATTACATCCTCAGACATTCATTCAATGAAATACGTAAACACAAAAGATGAGTGCTTTATAGAATTCCTGGTCTCCGTAGTACAGCCATGAATGCTGACCTCAACGATAACCACCTCTCTGCATTTGCTGTTTTTTGTTTATTAGGTTTATTATTATTTGTTTATTAGGCTCCATCTTGGGGGGCCACTGCTGTTCAACATCTACATGCTCCCACTCGCTCAAATTAGGTCTCCCTAAAAAGACCATCAGACAGCTGCAGTTAGTCCAGAACCTGCTGCTCCAGTCCTCACTAACACCAGGAAACTGGATCATATAACTCCAGTCCTCAGATCTTTACACTGGCTTCCTGTTTGTCAAAGAATTGACTTCAAAATCCTGCTGTTAGTTTACAAAGCACTGAATGGTTTAGGGCCAAAATACATTCAGGATCTCCTGGTTGGTTCTGAACCCACCAGATCCCTCAGGTCATCAGGTTCAAGTCTACTTTCTGTTCCCAGAGTCAGAAATAAACACGGAGAAGCAGCGTTTAGTTTTTATGCTCCTCAAATGTGGAACAAACTCCCAGAAACCTGCAGGTCTGCTGACACTCTCAGCAGTTTTAAATCAAGGTTAAAAACTTTTTTATTTGCCACATTTTATCATAATAATTGACTTTTATTTCATGCATTTTATCTGCATTTTTAGTTCCTAAATCAAAAATAACTGTTGATTAACTTTTTGCATTTTATTATTATTTTATCTTTTTATTTCCTCCTGTTTTAATGTAATTCTTATGTACAGCACCTTGAATTGTCTTGTACATGAAATGTGCTATACAAATAAACTTGCCTTGCCTTGCCTATTCATCCGATTGTCTTTCTATCTGCAATTGACAAATATGTCTTTAGGTTGGGTGGAGCATTGCAGGCACCTCCCTGCCTTGACAATTTGCCGGTGATAGATGCCAGTGAGACTGTTCATGACATCCCGGATGTAGAGCCTCCATCAGTCGCCTTACCTCCTCTTCAACTTAACTCCTGCGCACCCAAGTCAGGAGAGGTCTGGTAGGTAGAATACCAGTTTATTTCTTTTGCATCTGCGGCTACATACCACACACCAAGTTAGATGTAATGCATATTACATTTAATTTTAAAATAATCTAATTTCTGTTTTTATTTTGCTCTCCTCAGTGTCAGCATTCCAGAGTGAAGACCAGTGAAACCCGTTTCCAGAGCCTCTCAGCCCTTGTCATTTCCATTTTCTGCCACCAGCTGCTTTTAAACCATTTCATAAAGTTTCCACAGTACAGAGCAGCTAATGTTCAATAGTTATTTATACTATTTATACTGTTTATCCCTCGTTTTATTTATTTATTTATTTTTACTGTTCCTCTATATCGTAAATAGCAAAGCATTGTTATTATAAATAAACTTTTTTTATTGAACAAGGAAGAAGGCTCTTTACAAACTTTACAAACAATTTGTAAAAACAAAGTATATACAACAAGTAACTTCAAGTAAACTGGAGTCGGTAAAGTTTGTTCGAATTGTTGGTAGAAAGCCAGTGTACTGGCCTTGAGGGTCAGGGTATTTGTCCCTTATTCTCCAAATGCAGCAGCTGGGGATAACACGACGGTTACCCTGGCCCAGTGATCCATGCTGCCAAAAGGTGTACTGGCGATAAGCAGCATATCTAAACTGCCTATTATCATCACCTGGCTCTGTAACTTCTGCTACCACCAACACATCATTCCTGTAGTCTCTGTGTATACGCATATAACCATCTTCCAAGCAGTAAAGCTCGAAATGAGGCAATTTGCTTATGCAGTGCTCAGGCCCCTGGCCACAGCATTTCCTTTCTGCATCTGTGGTCATCTCCCTGCAGTTCCCACAGGTACACCATGGAAGAGCAGCTGCAGGTGGGAGAGTGGTGCAATCCAATGGAGGCAGGGCATCAAAAACCAATCCAGGGTTCCGGGAGAAGATCCGGGTTGCTAGTGCTCGTAGCCCCATCTCACTCATGTTTTGAATGAGTTCCTAAGTAAACAAACCACAAAATAGCATTTGGCATTTACATTTGATTAAAACTACATAAGATGCTGACATAGATACAGATGGTGATATTACAAGTCATAATTTTACTGCCCAGCTCTCATCAGCCTCAAGAGAGGGTATCTCAAAAGTGAGGTCTAAATCAGGCTGAAACAAGTGAGAGCAGTACAAGCAAAGATCATCTGGTACAAGTGCTAGGCTACCTTGACATAAACGTGTGTTCTAAGCATATTCTATCTTTTAGCCTGTGCAATAATTTAGTGTTAGTTTAGAAGTATCAGGCGTAATTCCACGGCAACATCCTCAATACCAAAAGCGCATAATTTTGTCAACATACATGGAACTTTTGGACGTGTTTTTGATTCAAATTCTACACGTCATGTAATTTTTCATATAGCCTGATGTATTTTAGGAAAATTACCCTCGACTTTACATGTGGTATTGTCGACGTTACAACAAGTTACCATCGATATGAGCCTATAGTGTTTCCAACCAAACACTAAATTACTGCATAGCCCAAAATTAGAATTTGCATGAATTTTTCAAATGCGTTCATAAAAAGCTTTACATCGCAACACTAGCCTAATAAAGACATTTTTAACAGGGTAACTAACTGAAAACTTATGCTCCGACTGAAATGTGGTAACATTTACGATTCTATTTGGCTAATCGCCATTAGTAAATTTTGCAGTACATTATTACTTCGCAAAAGATGTTTCATAAAGCATTAAATATAATTAACAGAAAATAAACTTACTGTGTAGGACTCGTCGCATGGCAGCCTACGTTCCTGCTGCATTCTGCAGCCGACCTGGCAACCTCTGGTCGGGGAGGAGGGGGAGGGTACACGCCGCTCAACAGTAATTTGAAAGTGACTGCAGTACCAGTTTTGGCCATAATCTTACAAACGGCTCCTTTAATCCTCTTTGACAATTACACTTGACGAGAGGTGGCTGGCAGCGGAGGACGGTGTGTCGTGTTGCCGTTTTCCGACTTTTACGTGAAGCACTTGCGTGCTTCTGTGTCAGTGTTAGTTTCCTTACACGGTTATAGTTCTTAAACATGCCTAAACTGGTTAACATCAACTGCCACTTTATGGATAAAACCGCAAGAGAGCTCAAGAATGCGCTGTCGTTGAGAAACGTCAGTTTTCTCCCGGTTCCAGTATGACTGAAGCGAAGATGGAGAAGTTTCTCCACATCGCTCCGCACTCCCTGGCCCTGGTGCTGTCGCGGGCCTGCGGGGGAGCTGAGGAGGTCTCACCATCACCAGAAAAGTCACAGCATCACACCGGCTACGACGTCTTCGCCAGTTTCAAAGCCGTCAACATGCAGCACTTCTGGAACAAGGCTCTGACGCAGGCTCTGTCAGAGGTCTTCTTCCTCGGATGGATAGATGAGCACGTGCTGCTGATCCAGGGAAGAGAGGTGCACCTCCAGGAGCTCAGGAACGGATGGACCAGACGGACCCTGAAGCCGCCGCGGGGCTTTGACATCACATGCATAGGTGGGTACAGTCTTTCACATTGTTCCACTATTTTCACTCCACATGGACATGTTTTGATCACAGGAATAAATCACTGAGCTCGACTCTGACCACATGTTTGGAGACACTACTTTATTTTATTTTATTGTAGTGTTTAGGTGGGAAATATGATTTGCAGGATTACAATAAGGAGTTCAAAAGGGACGGAGTTTAGAGTAAGTATATAAAAATACATCAAAAAGGACCATAAATGAAACATAAATAAAAGGAAAACAGATAGACTATATTTCAAAAGTGACATTTCCTATGGGAATTTAGTTTTTAGCCACACTAGCACTTTTAGATCATCATCATCATTATTATTATTATTATTATTGTTATTATTATTATTATTATCAGACTTAGCTCACATGAAACTTAAATTGAGTGAGTCCCTGCATCCAAATTTAAAGTGTTAATTAAGACCCAATAAAACACATGAGTATAACACGATGTTCTGAAATTATCTGGTGTATAATGTTCTATATAAAAAAGAAAGAAAGAAAGAAAACATCAGTGACCTAAGTGACCTGGCCATATGCATAATTAAGACGTATCATGATTAACAACTCAATGGCTTTGAGACAACACAACTTTATTGCTTTCTTTGGGGATATTTAAGTCTCCAAATACATCATTCTGTGAGCAAGTCAGATTTGCGGGGTATTGTGACATCACAGACCCAGATCAGAGTAAAATTATCTGGCTTCTCCAGAAAAAATGGTGTGTGGGGGGGGATTTAATATGTTAGCTGTACTCTTTGAATATGCCGGCTTCAATGGTCAGAAAGGAAAAAGATTAAAATGGGTAAAGCTGTGGTATTTTGACCAAAACATGTCATTGGTATTTAATACTCTTTACAGCCTCACTAAGGTCCTGGAGGGGGCATGAGAGTATTTCCAACCAGTCTGCATGTGCTTTGGTGGACTCAGAGAAGAGATTTGACTGGGTCACTCAGGGTGCTTTGTGAGGGGTGCTCAGGGAGTATCTGTCGCTATGAGCCATTCAGTCCCTTTACAAACTGAGTGAGAGTTTGGTCTGCATTCCCAGTAGTAAGTTGGATTGGGAGTTAAACTCCATCAGGGGTGCCCATTTGTCACATATTCTGTTAATAAATTTTATGTACAGAATTTCTTGGTGGCCTGGTGGTCTAAGGTTTACATCGCTGCTTTTTGCAGATGATGTGGCCCTGGTGGCATCACCAAGTTTAGATCTTTAGCTCCAAGTGGAGCGGTTTGCATCAGGGTGTGAAGCGACAGGGACGGGAACCAGCGCCTCCAAATTTAAGAGCATGGTTTTCAGTCGGAAAAGGATGGAATGCTTTCTCTGGGTCGGGAGTGAGGTGCTGCCCCAGGTGGAGGAGCTCAAGTTATTTTGGGGTGTTGTTCATGAGAGAGGGAGGAAAAGGAGTGGGAGATTGACAGACAGTTTTGTGCAGCCTCCAGGATACATCCATGGGGGGGGGGTTCTGGCCATGTCCGAACAGGAGGAGACCCCAAGGCAGACCCAGTGGTTCTTCAGATTTTTTATCCTGGCAATAGTGGGTGCTGACTGTTTTTGAGCTGTAATGACCTTTGATTTTTACAGCTGTGATTTAAAAGACTTTCTTCTTAGGTTTTTCTTTATATTGAGAGTTTGTGAGTCATGCTAGGGTGCCGCTGTGTTGCATGAAACCAGTCACAGCTAGTGTGAGTGAAAAGGAAGTTCAGGCATCATCTCACCTTGTAACTCAGCTGCTTCATGTCATGTAGGCTTACTCATGCAGACATAAAAGCTCAGGACCGAGGCCCAGTTCTACTTTGTTCAACATTCCGATGCTCAGTCTCCTCTTACTGTGTCAAGGCCCTAAGTCATATATGTGTTGAGACAGGTTGGGACGACTCAAGGTATTGTTAGCAAGTCTTAACCAAAGCACCCATTTTGATGCACTTGCAAACCCCCCAAGTGAGGTCAAATCTGTGCAAATGTGCATCCAGCACATCAGAAATCATCTTAAAAGAGGTGTATCTGGCCTTGGTGTTTTGTGGCTCCAGTAAGCCACTAATATTGTAAGTAAATAATTGCTCATGTTGTCCACGTATTGGATGTATTAATACACTGGGCTTTGTTTTTCAGAGCTGCAAGCATTGCACTGCATTGAACAGCTTCTATTCAAACTTTAGATTGTCTCTGCTTGATCAAGACTGAAATAACATTCTTAATATGACTAGTGTAAATTTTCTGTAGTTTGCAAATATTTTTAGTGAGCTGCACGATATCTATTATATTGGAAGGGAAGGTTTTAATTATCTCTGTTACAGCATTAAGTCAGATTTTAAGTGTGCTGTTGGTTTGTGTGTTTCTCTGATTGTTGGAGGAGGTGACATGACCTCATTGATGACATTGAAGCAAAGATTGATAACGGAGTATGGAATGTTTGTCTTAGTTAATAACTTAACCAGCTGCTACAAAGCCTAATCCAAAAGAGTCTATTAACCAACATAAATGAGATATATCATTTTTAAAGAGACAAGTTTTCAAAACTAAAGTCATAACTTAGGTGGGTCTAGACATTGTTGGAGGTGCTGTTTTTGTACTAATCTATTTAGCCACTAGATTACTGGGCAGCTTAATCAATACTGAGTTTAAAGAGGCCATGTGAGTTGAGCTAACTGTTAAATTTTAACCATTGCATCTCTTTGAAATTACCTGAGACTGTTCAATCATGCAAATACTTTGCAAATACTGCAAATACTAAACAAAATCATTTTTGGTCAGTTGAATCACCAAGAACAAAGTACCTTTTTACCTTCTCTAAATTCCTCATAATTTTTGTCATAATAATAATAATAATGATAATAAACAAAATGAAACCAGTGCTGTACTGATTATCAAGAGCATGCTGGAAATTTGCATAATTAATTTTCTCTGTTAGGTGTCAAGATATTAGAGTAGTGAGTACATATACGAGTGTAATGAGTGCTAGGTGTGTAGTACATGTATTGTGCAGAGCAATAAAATCTTGTGTTTTGCCTGTGTAGTTAACTAACTCTGTCATTGAAGCAGGTGGGACACAGGGAGGGATTCAAACCTTTGTCACTTAAAAATAAGGTCCAGTAGTTACACTTCTGCAAAATCAACATAGTCACTTATACAAATTCCACAGTTCAAATAGTCCAGATAATCCATCAAAATGTCTGAGCCAAATGGCAGCAGGATTAATACATGTAGACAAAAGTTGTGGGTTTTTAGCTGTGTGGAAACAAAGTGTTTTTAATAGACAATTCAATCTGATTAGCTGAGGCTAAACAATGGGCTGGGAGGAGTGTGTGCCCCTTAGGAAGGAAAAGTGCGACATTTGTTCAGGAAAACTCTACCCCACTGTATTTCCCAGCTATAACACAGGGCTGCACTGGAAGGAAAGGGAGGGTCTCCTCAGAGAATTGGGGGAAATGTTTGACGCAGTAGAGCTTGATGCCATATATCTTAATGTAAGGTCAGCATGGGGACGATGACCTGTCTGTCTCTTGACTCACTGTCTCGTCCAGACAGGAGGCTTCAAAATAATAGTGTGTTGGAATAAATGTGCCACTGGAGGGCAAACCGCTAGTAACAAAGGTCCTGTTTGTAATGAAGTCAGATGAGAGTGATACAAGCCACAAATCTGATCGTTGCTGACTCATAACTCACGGTGTTATCAGTTTCACGGAGGGCAAACTGATTTATTATGTTTAGAGAAAATAAAAAAGTACTGTTAATATGTAACACAAATAAGCCCATATTTAACATGCTTTTGATCACATTTTGTGAGTTTTATGTGTTTTTTTTATGATCTGAAAACTTGAAAAACAGAACGTTTCTATATTGTGGTTATGAGTCATTCTATGTACAGCAATGTTTGTTTTTTTTGTCATGATTTTGGTACATACACTTGTTCCACTCAGGAAGAGTAATCTCAATGAGTCCTTTAAAGTACAGTGTGAAATAGATTTCTTCATTAACATGTCTTAAAACAATGAGAGAGATTGTATGTTTAGTTGGATAGGAAAAACTATACACAAAACTAAAGTTAGTACTAATACTATAATAAACCCTATGCACCTCGAACATGCTATTCATCAATAATAACAATACACATAAAATGCGCAGTAAAATGTACATTAACATAAAATGATAATAATAGTAGCCTTGTGAAAATAGAGAGTTTTGAATTAGATTCTTGAATATAGATACATTTGTTGAAACCTTTGTCTGTGTTCATGTCTCTCTGCTACATTGTCAGTTAGCTGAAGTTACCTGGATATTTCTTGGATAATCCTTCCAATACAGTGATACAGTAGTGTAACCTGATAAACAGGAAATCACAGACCAATTTTTTCAGTTCAATTCATTTTTATGCATTTTTAAAGCCCATCTCTGTAGCAATACTACTTCTGACCTCATGGGGGCGTATAGATCTGCTGTGTTGACAAACGAGCCACTAATAGTACTGTGCTGATGAGTGGGAAGTAACACTTCCTGTGATACCACTTTCTCCCTAGTGAAGTGCATTTTATTTTGTGTCTTACACCAGGGGCTTGAAATAAGAATTTGCTTGTGATATGCTGCCTCCGTGTGGTCAGAAGTTGTATTGCTACATAAAGTGGCTTTAAGCTGAAGAAAGCAGTCTTGGTGATTTTGGTATTGTTTCCAAAATTTACAACTTTTTAACTTTCTTTCATGGACAGCAATAACAAATACTATGTCTCTGACTGAAAGTTGTGATGCTGTATAAAACGTAAATAAAAACAATGGAACAGGGCGATGTTTACCATTGAGTAGCAGCTCCTCCTTCTTTTAACAGCTGCCTGAAATGATCTGGAAGTTTTAGGAAGGGAATGTTGTCCCATTCTTGTCTTGATACAGGATTCTAGCGATGAGCCAAATGTTTTGGATCATGTTCACATATGGCTTCTTCTCTGCATGATGCAGCTTTAACCTGCGTTTGTGGATTGCACGGTGAAAGTGTTCCTGAGCCCATGCAGTGATGTCCTGTGGAGAATCATGTCGGTTTTTAATGCAGTGAGGGCCCAAAGATCTCTCTCATTCAAATTTTGACCTTCAGCCTTGTCCTTTGTGCACAGAAACCTTTTCTGATTCTCTGAATCTTTTGATCATATTATGTGCTGGAGATGGTGGGATCTTCAAAGTCTTTGCAATTTTATGTTGAGGAACATTTTTCTTAAGTTTTTCCACAATCTTTAGATGCAGTTTGTCTCAGTTTGGTGAAGCTCTTTACATCTGAGAGGCTCTACCGCTCTGAAATGCTCTTTTTACACCCAGTTATGTTACTGACTTGTTGCCAATTAACCTAATTAGCTGTCAACTGCTCCTCCATTTGTTTTTTTTTTGTGCCAGTTACTTTTCCATCTTTTTGTTTGTCCCTGTTCTAACTTTTTTGAGATGTGTTGCTGCCATCGACGTCAAAATGAGCTAATATTTTCCATGAAATGGTAAACTGTCTCAGTTTCAACATGTGATGTGATCTTTACGTTCTGTTGGTTAAAACATATAGATTGATGAGATTTGCAAATCATTTCATTCTGTTTTTATTTATGTCTTACACAGAACCCCAACTTTTTTGGATTTGGCTCTGTATTTCCAATAGAAAGCAGTAAAGCGTGTACTAAAAAAGTTGCTTAATGGTTGCTAGATGAATATCATAAGCTAATATTCGTTGTATTCATTGTACCATCCCAATACATTTTCATTCTAATTTGTGTCAGATCTTTACATTGCTTTGCTATTTTCCCAATCTCTCTGCTCTTATATAGTATTCTGTATTTTAATATAATCAAATTCCAGATAAATCTGCTGTCATTTATCTGTTCTGTTGTGAGACGGCAGTCTGAAATTGTGAATGAAAAGCAGTGAAACTATAGTTACTTTCAAAGAACGCTGACAAAATTGCCATCCACGTAAGTTGACAGTTTCTTTGCTCTGAGTTCAGCTGTGTTATGTGTACGGTGAACATTAAGACAGAAAGCTGAATGTCTCAACCATTTTTTACAAGGTGCACAGTAGGGCTATAGCGATACACTAATCTCGCCATACAATACGATACACGATATTCGGCTCACGATACAATATATATATCGATATTCATCTTACAATATATTTACATCCTCTTCCGAAAGATTTTAAAGGGACAAAGTGATTTTGGTGACATCTTGCGAGTGTTCCAATGACTTTGTTTGAATTCATTGAACTGAAAGGAATCAATTACACAATTACGCTGCTGACAGGCAGGTTGCAAATGCTGGACTAAATGAATAAGATATTTGTTGAGAAAAATAGTTTCATTTATTTAAACAGCGCAAATTGTTGCTTGCAAGCTTTTAAAGGTGGGACACGAGGGTTTTGAAAGAAGCTTAGAATATCGATACCCGCGGCTGAAAAATCGATACACTCTCTGGGGAAATAGAATATCGATATAGATTGCAGAATCGATAAAATCGCTCAGCTCTAATGCACAGCCTCCCTAAGGGATTCAGCAACTTTTGGTTTTGCATCTTTTCTCTCGCATCTCCTAATGCTTTGCAAAGTTTCGTAAACACATATTCATATGCTGTAGCATTTGGCTGCCACTTGGCAATCAGAGGTGTCGTCTATTCATGCTGGTGTTGATGGTTATGTTGGTGTTTTAGCTTTTTCCTGCCATTAAAGAAATAGAAGTCACTGAGTAGATCAAACGTCTGTGAGATGGAGTGAATGTTCTTCTTTCAGCTTTTTTTCATTTGTTTCCATTTTACCCTGTTTTATGCATCTTCCTCTGTCACACCAACCAACTGCTTCATCTTTCACAACATCCAGACTTTGCTCTTGCAATTTTTCTGTTATCCGACAGCTCCATCCCCAGCGACCTCCTACCATTGTATTCACTATCCTTCCTCTTTGTTTCCGAACCATCTTATTCAAATGTCTTTTATTTTATCTTCAAGGCATATGAACCCGACTGTTCCTCTGATATGTTTATTTTTAATACCGTCCCAATGAAAATCTCAGTATCTTCTGATTCCTGTCTTTTGGTCAGTGCTGCCATCTCTAAGCCATACAGAAGGCTGGTTTCGGTACTTATTGTAGACTTTTCCCTTTACTGTCGTTGCTGTTCTTCTGTCAAAGATAACTCCAGACATCCACTTACCATGCCTGCATTCTCTTCTTCACCTCTTCCTGTACTTCTCATTGCTCTGAACATTTGAGCTCAAGTATTTAAACTTCTGGACATTCTTCACCTTTGCTCCTTGCACCCTCAACATTGCGCCTGCTTCCCTCTCATTCCTCTCCTCTCTGGCACATATCTCCAACTCTTCGGGCTTTTCTCTGCATCTGCTCCCTGCTCTCACTACAGTTCAGAATGTCTTCTGTATACATCATAGTCCATGGAGACTCTCATCTGATCTTATCTCAGCTAGGGATAAACAGTACATTAAAAAAAATATCTTCATCATAATATCAACATGCGCAATATCTTCTTCTTCTCAGCTTTTTGGCTGTGCCCTTCAGCAGTTGCCACGAGTCATCTCCATCTAATCCGATCCTCTGCATCCTCTACTCCCCCCTGCTAACTCCATCTTCTTTTTCTCTACATCCATACATATCCTCTTTGGTCTTTCCTGTTGATGATGCGCAATATCAATCTTGAAAAACAAAATATTACAATAAATGGTACTTAATTATATTTAGAGTGCCATGCATTCACACTCTGAAAGTCAATAATACATTTTGCCAATCAAATTGGCATTCACTGCTCTAATTTTTTAAATGATTATTTTTATTCAAAAATGTTCTCCATCGTCTGTTGATCTTTATTCTTCTATGCCTCCATCATGCTCAGGTGTGTTTGAGCAGTTTGAGGCTCCAGCTCTGTTTTACAGCAGGTAGTACATCAACTATGGCCTTTCACTTCTCCTCTGGATAGTCTTCCTTCTCATCTTTTTAGAGATGTTTTTTCAGACTGTGTGTGTGTATTCTTGTTTTGATTAATAAGTCCTTAAAATCAGGCTGTGTCCCAGCTGATTTTTCTAGCAGCCTCTCATAAAAAAGAGAAATCAACTGTTCTTTCAAATTATAGGCCAATTTCAAAGTTGCTTTTTCTGTCTTAAGTCCTGGAGAAAGTTGTTTTTAATCATCTCCAGACCTTCTTACACAAAAATGGCATTTGTGAAAAGTTTCAGTCTCGGTTTTAAATCACATCATAGCACAGAAACTGTTCTTTTTAAGTGCTGTTTTTAATGACCTTCTTGTTCAACTCAGGGAATTGTGCCGTTTTGGTGCTTTTAGATGTGTTTGCAGTGTTTGGTACAGTGGATCATAACATTTTGTTGTCAAGACTTGAACAGTGTATTTGTATCAAATGTACAGTTTTAATGTGGTTTAGGTCATATCTGGCAGAGAGGACCTTTTCAGATCACATTGGTGAATGCTATTCTTCTTCAGCTCCTTTGACTTATGGGGTTCCTCAAGGCTCTGTTTTGGGCCCCATGCTGTTTTTATTGTATGTGTTGCTTGTGGGGTCCATATTTAGGAAGCATAATATCTCCTTCCATTGTTTTTCTCACAATATCCAGGTTTATATGCCCATCAGATCAGACAGCAAAACTTCATTACAGCCTTTGTTAAACTATCTTAGTTTAAAACTTGGATGAAGCTTAACTTTCTGTACCTTAATAAAAACAAGATGGAGGTCAATTTGGTTTGGAAAGTCAGATGTGTTGGATACTGGATAAACAGGTCAGTTGCTGTGGTTAAAATTAAACATTTTCCACCTGTGGGTTATTGCCAAGGTGAAGCCCTGTCTCCCTGCAAAAGACCTGGAAAAAGCAATTAATGCTTTTATCACCTCTTGTTTAGAGAACTGCAATGTGCTGTATGTTGGTTTATGTCAATCTTCTGTCAACATCTTCTTCTCCACAATGTCTGCAATTAGTTCAGAACGCAGCAGCTCGTCTTTTAACTGACACCAAGAAGCGTGATCACATATCTCCAGTCTTGGCCCGTCCGATTCTGGACTGATTTTAAAATTCTATTGTTGACGTTAAAAAAGTTTTAAATGGAATTGGGACCTTGTTGTCTCCCACACATCCACAAACCCATAAAAGCACTGCGATCAACCAGTTAGCTGCATCTAGATGTTCCACCAGTGGCGGCTGGTGCACTTTTCTCCAAGGGAGGGCTACACCAAAAACCAAGAAGTAAATGTAGTACGATATCTATATACGTACATTAAAGGTGGGGTGGGTGTTTTTTGAAAAAACCGGTTCCAGGAATCCAACTCAAGTGAGATTTTGAAAATATACGCTCCTTCCCTCCTCCCAAAGGCTCTGCCTCCTCCTCTTCAGCCCACCCCTCAAAACCACGCCTTCACACAATTCACAACTACATGAAGGTGGGTGGGGGGTGAGGGTGGAGGGGTGGGTGGGAGTGCATTGATATTTGATGGACGTATTAGGCAGCCAATAAATGTAAAGATGATCAGTACATTGATTGGTCAGAGTTTTTCTCTGATTATACCCTCTTGACTGGACCAAAATGTTTCGGGTTTTTTTTTGCAAACATTTTATTTCAGTGGGTGCAATGGGAATGTGAAAAGGTTTTCAAGCAATATTGTAAAAAGTGCTGCAAAAAAAGAACACCCACCCCACCTTTAATATCAATATATGTATATATAAAAATGCCTGATTTTGTTTTTGCTGAGCTGAATAACATGTTATAATAAAATATAACATAACAAAATAGAATAAAATGTTTTCTCTTGAAATAGACCAAGTTAACTTTTTTTTTTTAATTTCAAGAAATATTTTAGGTTAAAGCCATAAAGTAACACTGCCATAGTGGTAAAGACTGAAAAAATTGAGATACTGTTTAAAATTTGAATACATATGTTTATTCATGCCATTTGAAATGACACAATATTAAAAATTAAACTTTTTCCATAAGGTTATTGCCCTCAGGCAACACTGTATCATTGTGGAACATCCTGTACATATATCAAACCAAACTATCATAACTCAATTCAAAACAAGACAGGAAGTCACATTTTGATAATTTGTGATACATTTAAATGCTTGTCTTAGTTTCTAGTGTGTCTTTCCTGACAGGCAGTGTTTTGCTACTAATTTGTTAAGTTGCTGCCATCTTTGGCCTTTATCAGTGCATTTTACCCCATATCTTATATTGATTGAACAGTACGTAAATATAAATACACAATACCAAAAATGTCTTACCAAAAAAGCCAGAGTCTCTGACTCTCAACTTCTCCTGCAATGTTCTCATCTCAAAAGGCGTTGCTTTTACTGACTTGAACAGAGTTTATTTTCCATTCTTGCTAGCGAAAATACACTCTTCCTGCGGACTCGTTCTGGCGCACTTTGACAGATTGTGCCGCGAGCTGGTTGCTCTCTGCTGCCATCCTGTGGCTGACAGTGTGTACAGCAGCACCATTCAAATGAATGCTGAGGGCGCAGGTTATGTGCGCCCCACCAAGCTCCTGTCTCTTGTATTGAGAGGATTGAACTGCACATGTACAACTTATAGCGAGAGTGAATGGACGAAAAAAACTGCGCCCCAGCCGGAAACATGTGACCTATCCGTGACTTTAGACATCATAAAACATATTTTAATCTATATTTTATTGTAGATTACACATATTACTCACTAACTCCATGATGATTAATTACCATACTCATTTTAAAACTATACAGTATATATTTCAAAGTAATTAAGTCTTCTTCACTTAAGTTCTTGAATGTGGGGAGAGGTGAGGCGGCGCCCTAGCGCCCTCTATTGACCACCCGCCACTGTGTTCCACAGTCAAAATTAAAACATATAGGTGATGGAGCGTTTGCGGTGGCAGTCCTAGAGCTATGGAATGATTTGTCTTTTCATATTTGCACTGCTCAGACTTGAGACATGTTCACATGACAGTTAAAAACATATTTCTTCTCTCTGGCTTTCAGCTCTGAGTAGAGTATGACACACAGACAGATATTGAACTGTACTGCTATTTCAGTTTTATTGTTCTATTTAATGTTTTTTGCTATGTTTTTATGTTTTATACATCGTCTTATTGTTTAAATCACAACTTTGTTGTTTTTAAAAGTGCTTTAGAAATAAATTTGACCTTGACTTAAATTTCTCCCAATACTGTACAAGCTATTTTAAGGAAGCATGAAGATCTTCCACTTAGTGTTTCCACCGTGGTCTAGGGACCCACAGGCCTGCATGTTTAGATGTTTCCCTGCCTCAGTAGACCTGATTCAGATGGTTGGATCACCACATCAGCTTATCATCAAGGTCTGCACAAGTCCATTAATAATGCACTGAGTACAGAAGACCATTCATCCACACAGCTGTAACATTGTATAATGGCTATGCAGTGACTACATTAATAGTTAAGATATTGTACATAATATAATATCTACATTTCCCTCTTGTGAATTAATAAAATATTTTTAATGACTTGAATTTTATTCTACCAAGTACTCTGGTCAAGTAAAGTGGATGCTGATGGAGGCATTCCTGTAAGTTGAGAGAGGCCTTGCTTTTGCAGGGTAGTACAGGAAGTTTTTGTCCATAAAGTCACAAGATTTGTCTCTTCTCCTTTGGGGGGCAAAGTGCTCTTAATCTAAATACAAAGTTACTATTTTGACCGACATGTGTCCTGCTAGAGCTTATTCCATAATTAACATGCGTCAAGATGCATATTTTCATCGATTAATGTTTCAACGATCAACCCTAGCTCCACTTTTTGGTCCAAATATGGCCACTTCTGCCTCACAATTACCAATTTTGTAACAGATGGGCACAAACTTGAGATGTAAAACACCAATTGGTGACATCACGGTTCTTATACACAGTTTGAGGGCACATCTTGTTTAAATGCGGCTGATGGGTTTCCCAGAATAACATAAAGATCCCAACATGCTAGCATTAGCATTAGCTCTACGTGCAGTACTCTGTATATGCTTTAATACAACTTCATATACTATGTGTGTTTTTTTTAATTAACATTTTACATAAATCATGACACAGAATAGTAAAAGCATATTGCTGTTTCATTTTAATTTTATAAACACATTTAATGTAATTGTTTTATTCATCAAGCACTTCAAAACTCAAACTTATTTTATTTGTTGCCATAAATTACAGTGAAAAGCATCACACCTTAAGATTTGAAGTGCTAAAGCTAGTGAATGTTAATCGACTTAAATGCCAAATATCAATTTTCTATTATCAGGATCAATAACCTTTAATCATATGTTGTATAATAAAATTAATAGTTTGATTGTGATGTGATTGTTTGCTTTTAAACCATGGCTTCTTGGATGTATTTTGCAACGTTAAAAACAATCAATAAGTTGTAGGTACATGTATTTATCCGAATATTTTGCATCATCACAGCATGAGTTAATTTGTAATTTCCAGGGTTTTTTTTTTTAATCCGATTACCAGTTTGTATGAATGTGGTTTAAGATGCTCTCTTAATATTTCAGTATATCGTTTTCTGTCTATAGAATAAATGCTCAGTTCTCGTCTATGTGCTGTCTGTCGGCTTTCTATTTTGGGTAACTGGCTCTTTAAGGGAACAGCACTTAAAGGTAACAGCTATGAGATCATCGGCTTGCGTCGTCATGGCAACAGAGGCTGTTGCAGCACTACTGAGAAATAAAATGGCTGGCGTAGTGTCGCTCTGCCTCCTCCTCCTTCCCCTCCTCTCCTCTTTCTTTTTGATATCAGTGAACTGGAGCAGATTGGTTGTGACACCATCCTCCTTCTGCCCATGCTCCGTCCTGCCCTCTCACTTTGCTCCTTATTCTGTCCCTCCAACCGTCCATTCACACTTCACACATGTGAGTCAGCAGGAGTTTGTTGGAAGCTTTGGCTTTTTCTTTTCTGCTTGCCGCTCCACACAGTTTAGTTGCTGAATCCACTGGTGGAAATCACAGATGAGAGGGGGACACAAACCAGAAGCCTAAAAATGATTCCCATTGGTTGTGCGTTTTTGTCTTGCAGTCAGGTGAGAAACAAAAAGAGGAAGGATGGTTGTTAAAGGGGCCCTCATCTTTTAAGAGTACAGCCATTGATACAGAGAAGGTGAGGTAGCAAGAAGAGGAAAAAGGGTGAGGATGCAAATTTAGCCAAAGATTGAGAGTTCTTGCCTTTCATCTGAGGTCTAAATATATTTTTTGTTTTTCCTGTGTGTGTGTGTGTGTGTGTTTCGATCTGTTGATATTTGCTCTCCTCTCTGCCTTATGTATGTCCTCGATCCCTCTCCCTTGCATCCTCTCCTCCCCTCCCCTCAGCCTCAATCACCCAGACACAGACGCATGCATGCTCACGCAGAATCGCGCGCAGCAGGCGGATGCGCACATACATACTCTCTCCCTCTCCCTCTCTCTCTCACACTCACACACTCACACACACTCACACACACACACATACACACACACATACTCACACACCCTTCCTGGAGGTGCTGGGAGCAGCTGCAGCATTAGCGTTGAAAGAGATTTGCCGTTGACTGGAGTTTGCTTCCCCCCACCACCCACCCCCCCCTCACGCTAATGAATGGATGCTACGGCGATCAGCTCGGGAGCTTCTTCCGTTGGATTGCGGGAAACTGTGGATATCTGTTCTTGAATTTATTTAATTATTTCTATGCTCTCCATTTTTTTCTCCCCACCCTCTGCTGGTGTGCTGTTGTCGAAAGGACGATGGGGTCTTGTTCTTGATCGGATAAAGATGGAGGTGAACGTGGCGTCTCCAGTGCTTGGCATACTATTGAGGTTTCACTGCCCCTTGGGGTGAATGGAGCTTCTATTTCTGTTTCTTTTTTAAACAGGGTCTTTTGTTTTATGGGGGTCGGCTGAGCACTCCTGTGGTGAATTGAGCTATTGTCGAAGACTGGGCCTCTTAAGCTTAGAATCTGTGACCAACCATCCATCTCCTGCTTTCTTCCCCCCTGTTGCCTTTTACTGAAAAGGGACAAGCAGATCCCAAAAGCTCTACTGAAACCTTTTCTCACCGTCCTCCTTCCTTCCAATGCCCCATTTCCCTCATCTCTACCCCTGCCCCCCCACCTCTCTCCTGCTCCCTCCTCCCACATCAGAGTGGCTACGTAATGTGCCTCCCTACGCATGCAAATGGGGATGCTACAAATGGTGGCTGGGACTGATGTCGATGAAAGGGTGATGCCTCGCGCAATCACCTGCACCTCTGCCGCCACTGCCATCGCTCCAGATCAGCCTGGGAGAGTCCAGCAGCCGATGACAACCGCCCACAGTGCGAACACGGTCGTTTGTAGCTTGCTCGTGGATGTAAATGAGACGTGTGAATGTGTGTGAAGGTCCACACTGGTTCCTGCCATGTCTGGTGTGTGATCGCTCTAGCGGGACGTTCTCACTGATGCGGGGGAGGCACTGAGCCTGAGGTTGGTCGACCTCCCCCTTCCCCACTTCCCTTTTTCCTTTCCCCTCCTCCCTATTCCACCAATCCCTCCCACCCCTGCCACCTTATCCCAGAGGCCCCCGGGGAGTGAAGGCCATCTGGTAAAGGGGTCACGATGAAGAAGACCCGCAGCAGCAATCTGCGGCGGGCCTGGCCCAGCTCTGAGCTTCCCGAACGCCCGCTGGAGCACAATCTCTCCCGTAGTGAGAAAGACATCCGTGTGCAGAAGCAGCATCTTCCTCCTCCTCCGCACTTCTCTCCGTCCCCGCCAAGTTATCGTGCGCCAGGTGAGTCTGACACTCCCCCCTGGCAGAAGCTCCACCCTCTCTTTGCAAGGCTGCTCAGAATTAGAAGACCTGGTTTGATGTGGAGTTCACAGTGGATGAAATGCTGTAAAGTAGGACATGTTGATAGCATCGCATTTTTCCTTACTTTTTCCAGTCTGTGGTGATTAACTTGAAAAGAAATATCAAAATGATTTTCTGTCAAATGTTCTTGTGTCTCAGGCCCGACTGGGTTCTAACATGCATCTCAGTGGGTCCAAATATGTGCAGCTCGCTTACTTCTTTACATATTTTAGCATCTCCTTCACTTATCTCTATTAAACTAGCCGTAGAACATTATGATAAAAACGTACAATTAGCAAAACTGTTGGAATACAGTTGGCTGAATATTCAACAGTTGTAGGATTTTGTCACCTTTGAGGCAAAATTTTGTGACTAACTCATGTTTTGTGTTCTTTCAGATTATGTAAGAGCCTCATGGTCACTTCAGTGAAGTAGCATTTAGACAAACTGAATTCAGACAACCCATTTCATTAGAAATGTTTGCTTTTTTCTGTTCTTTGTTTTAGTTCAGTAAATGCTATCGTATTCTATTTTTTTTTTTTTAAAGGAAAGAGAAGATTTTTTTTTTCTTTTGCTGATTTGCAGATAGAGCCGGCTTTTCTTGTGTTTAATATAAAGCCAGTAAAGCCCCGAACAGCCACATAAAGCTTAGGGGGCTGTGATACTAAGCAGAGATAACATCATCGTGTTGCTTAGCTGACCATTCGGCCGAGTGTGCTGAAGAGGGAGAGCCCTGTCCACATTTCAACCAAATTGAAATAACTATGAACATGAAATAATAAAAAAACTTTAAAACAGTGATCAGTACATCATAGTAATTTCTTAGCTGTGATAATCATGTTATATAATTTCCAATTGGAATTAAATGTAGAGGCCTTGGTGTTATAGTTTCTGCATGTCTCGTGTGATTCTCAGATGTAGGTCAGAGGACAGGGTCACTACAGCACAGATGCTGCAGTGGTGCATTCAATGTGTTGCTTTACAACCTTCCAGCAGGACAGATGTTTGCTCTCAGAGGGGGTTGTTGAAGCCAGGCATTCTGGTTGTCGGATGATCTCATTATTCAATACGGCGGACAGTTAAACTAACTTATGGCAGCTGAGAATCTTTGTGTCAGTTCTCAATGTGGTACTGATGGCAGTTATATCTAGTTAAATATCAAATACACCTATCTCGAAGTGTTACTTTATCTTTGTCATCTCTGACATGATGTGACTCAGATGAGAGGTTGAAAAGATTCAGGTTGTCTCATGCTGGTTACTCCGTGCTCCAGCAGCAGCTGCCTCGCTTGCTAACCCATGAGAAACAGCAGCAGCGCGAGGCTAAGGAAGCACAGAGAGGAGGGAGGAGCCGTTTCAGGCAGCATGCACACTGCTGCTGTTTAACCATTACATCATAGCTTCACACGCTGTCCCTGCTGTTCATTCATGATCTCACAATTGTGCTGGTGCCTTCTGCTCCTCCCGCAGGTGATGTGTCTCCAATCAGTATGTCACCTATCAGCCAGTCACAGTTCATCCCGCTGGGGGAAATCTTGTGCTTGGCCATCTCTGCTATGAACTCAGCCCACAAGCCTGTCAACCAGGAGGCACTGGTGGAGCACCT
Organism: Hirundichthys speculiger; assembly: GCA_018398805.1. Classification (NCBI taxonomy): domain Eukaryota; kingdom Metazoa; phylum Chordata; class Actinopteri; order Beloniformes; family Exocoetidae; genus Hirundichthys; species Hirundichthys speculiger. The sequence goes on from JAGFBZ010001824.1 coordinate 207,977, forward strand.
CACTGCCAGCTTTCCAGGTACATCGTTGCATCTGATTCCTAATTTCAGATCTGCTAAATACTGCAGACAGCTTTTCTTTCAAAAATATATCATATCAATGTTTCTTTCAGAAACATGATATGATATATATTGTCTTAAAAGACTAATAATAACTAAGCTTGTTTGTAATGTTGCCATTCCTTCTCGCAATACCTAAAGATGTTTTTGCACTTGGGATATTCAGCTATGAAACATTTCCGTTGTTATTTTGTCCAGCTTTTTTCTTTCAAAACTCACGACACATTCTTTACTGCGCACAAGAGCATAAAAGCCAGTCCAGTACCTAAATCCTCCTCGTCCTCAGCCATACCTTTTTTTTTTTTTAATTTTGAATGTCTCAAACACGAAATGTCCCTGGAAAAAAGTTTGTCTATAAGGTAGCATCTGTTATTCTGAAGTCCGAGTGCTTTTCTGCATTTATGCTGCAATCAAAGAGATTAGACAATTGCAAAGGGCACTGATACAACCCCAGACTATCACAGAGCCAGAATTTTAGAGATGTCGCTGATAAAAATCTAGTGGTCCTTTTCGTCTCTGGTCCAGAGCAGACAGCACCAATTTATGGCCTCCCCCGCAAAAAAAAAAAAAAGAGAAAAAAGATCTAGATTACTGATTCTTTTGACCACGGTGCATATCGTCATTGTGTGATGGTCCATCTCAGATTCCTCTGAGTCCAAAGATGTTGATCAGCCTGTTGACACGGTTAACAAGGCTTCTTATTTGCAGAGTCAAGTTTTAGGCGTCATGTATGGATGTAATTCTGTCTTGTAGTGCTCAACATTGGCTTCATCAAGGTAATCCTTTGTCCATGTGGATATATCAGCTTTTGATGAGTGAAGGCTCTTCATGTAGTGCCATCAGAGGGATCAGAGATCACAGGTGTCCGGCTTATGCTTGCATTCTTGACCTTTACACACCGAAATTCCTCCAGATTCCTTGAATTGTTTAATTTCATGCACTGTAGAAAGGGATATTTACAAATCCCTTTCAATATTTCTCTGAAGAGCATTGTTGCTCTTCAGCGCTTTTGTATCATCATGTCATTACAATCACCTGTTGATGTCACATTCTTTAAATAACACATTTCTTTTCTTTGAGCTTCTTCTTAGTACTAAATGAATCCCGCACTGACTTACTTTTGGTGGCAGTCCAGTAATGCAAAAATGGATATGCCTTACCAAATAGAATGAAGTTGACAACAAAATAGTGTCATAATGGCTTCATACGGTCTGCAAAGAAATAAACTATATAATAAATATAAGAATCGTTCACCATATCATCCCAACATTTTCCAGTTTGGGGTTGTACTCAGAAAATGATGATTCCAGTCTTCCATATAAGTCAATCTTAAGGTTTTTCTACGTCTTGTGTCACTGGAGGTTAAATATCTTCAGATTTTAGACTGTCCCTGACATATCAGATGGCATGGAAGACATGTGGCCTATAGGACATTCTCATGGATATTTTTCACTTATTTCTTTCTTTATATTTCATGAACAAATGATTAATCAGTTGCAATTCTTAACAATTATAATTATCACATTTTTTAAAATATTTTGGTGTAAATATAAGCTAAAATATCATCAGATGTTGAGTGAAACATTAAAGATAATATATATTTTGTAACTTGATAAAGATTCAAAATAATATCTGTAAGTGCTAAAAGTACATGACCCTCAAATTAGTGGATTTGAAAGGGGAAATTACAGTCAGTGAGGTTTCTGTTTTATCTAAAGAACAGATATTTCTCAAAGATTCAGTTGAACAACATACTCGTGAAACAGTATTGTGGCACACAAAAAGATTTCTAAGGACTCTAAAAGAAAAAAAAATCAAAAGGTTTTGCGGTCTGTTTATGTTAACACTTCATTGAAGCTGGTTGTCAGAAGCTTTTCTCGGTGGTTGTTGTTACTTGGCAAAGCATTTTTAAAGTCATTCATACTTTAAGTTTTTGAAATTATATATTCAGCATAACCTAGAAATAAAACAAGAAATTTTATCTTTTAGTTTCTTGCCCCATTCATTTGTTCTATGTTTCATACGAATTTTATTGTGACACATACAACTGTACCTCATATGTTTCCTACAGGCGTGCCTACACCCAGCTCAGAGGTTCTGCGACACACCCTAAACATGCTGGTGCGAGAAAGGAAGATATACCCAACTCCAGAGGGCTACTTCATCGTCACTCCCCAGACCTACTTTATCACTCCGTCCCTCATCAGAACGAACAACAAGTGGTATCACCTGGAAGATCGGCTGCCAGACCGTCAGCAGCAGCAACAGCAGCAGCAGCAGCAGCAGCAACCTCAACATTGCACTTCACCTCAGTCTGGCAGTGTCACACCATCCACACCTGGTTGCCTGAGAGAGAGGCCTCCTCGCAAGAATCACAGTGACTCATACAATTCCTATCGTGAAGACCCATCCAGACTGCATGCCCCTGCGCTCCAAAATAAGCCACCGAAAGAGCACAAGGGAGAATCCTATCAAAACAAGCCACCCAAGGATCACAATGGTGGGGAGCCTGTACCAAGCATGTCATCCAAGGAGCACCGAGGAGAGCCACCATCGTACCCCTATCCTCCGGCTCCGATTTCCCCTACTGTGCAGCAACCGGCGTCTCAAGATCCAGCTGATAAGAACAAAAGCATCACTTCTTTCCCTTATAAAACTGACACTCTGACCAAAAAGAAAGAAGGAGGCAGTGGTGGTGGTGGAAATGGCGAGAAGCAATCCAAGCGGTTTGGGCTCAGGCTCTTCAGACTGAGTTTCAAGAAAGACAAAATGAGGCAGCTGGCCACTTTTTCAGCCCAGTTTCCCCCAGAAGAGTGGCCCCTCAACGATGAGGATGTACCAACCACGCCCATTCCCCGTGAAGTGGAGATGGAGATAATTCGCAGAATCAACCCTGACCTAACAGTGGAGAATGTTGCAAGGCACACAGCTGTGATGAAGAGGCTAGAGGAGGAGCGTACACAGAAAAACAAGGCAGGGTCCTCTGCACAGCACAGTGCACGCAGCAGGAGGGGTAGAGGCCACCGAAGGGCTCCACATGGTAAGTCGCGCTCTCATAGCAAACCACGCACGTCCAGAGGAGACCCATCTGAGGGTTCAAACTGGGATCTTGTGTTTATGGAAAGGGATTACCGCTTCTTCAGCCACTCGTTAGTTCGCTCTCCTCGGGAAGCTATGTACACACTGGAGCGCAGAAGAAGTGGAGGAGCGACATATCTGGTCCACAGTAATCCCAATATTACTGAATCATACTGCCCTGTTACCCCTGAGTGGGATGTGTCTGGGGAGCTAGCCAAGAGACGGACAGAGATGCCCTTTCCTGAGCCTTCACGTGGAACATGCCAGTCCAGAGTGCAAAGAAGTCACAGTCACAATCAGGACAGGAAGTCGCGTCATGAGAGGTCAGATCAAGCTAAAGAACGATCTCGGTCCATGGACAACTCTCTCAAGGGCCCGTCACTTGGTGCGCCAGAAGACTTTGAACCCAGTCTGGAGGAGCGTAGTCATTACTACACTGATGATGGCACCTTGCGGGCCACGCAGAAGACCTCCCATTACTCAAGGATCATGTTCTCTGCTGCTAAGTTCCACTCTGATTTTAATGTGCCTGATTTGGGGAAAGGGAGTTTGGAAGAGTCAAGGATCCGGAGTACGATGGAGAGGAACAAAAGCAGAGACAGCTTGCCGACGTACAATGAGTTAATGGGACTTTCTCCTAAGCCCTCAACAGATGAGTACTTCCAGTGCAATACATCAAATGAAACAATCCTTACTGCCCCTTCGCCTCAGGCAAAATCAGAATATGACACATTAACCTCATCAGGGGGACTCCGAAAGGGCTCCCCAGCTGACCGGCAAACTCCTCACCTCACCTCTTCTCATACAATGGAGTACAAAGAGGACTTGTCGGCAACGAAGGGACAGAGCGGCTCTGCACGACTGACGCCAAGCCAAACGCCAGAGCCGGTGCAAAATGCCCGTTTGACGCCACACCAACATAATGTAGATCCTGGAGGGGGAGGAGGCAATATTGTGATCAAGAGGAAAGAAATATTCAGCAAGGACACTTTGTTCAAACCTCCACATAATGCCTTGTCCACTGGCTTTGTGGACAGCAGCTACACCAAGTCTGGCACATTGCGGAAAGCCTCACATGCCAAATCAACAGAGGCCCTAGACAATCCTGAGCCCCAGCAGCCTTCCAATTCAGCCACTTCCTCAACGTCACCTGCAGTTTTACAGAGCTGCTTAGAGCCAACGGTCCCCTCCGCCTCCTTTGACTATTATAATGTATCAGACGATGAGGAGGAAGAAGCAGAGGAGGACTCGCACAAAGAGTTGGTGACAGCAGAGGACAACAAAGACCATGTTGAAGGGGGTGGTAATGGTGGAGGCAGTGGTGGTGGTGGTGAGGGAACCATGCAGTGGCTGCTGGAACGGGATAAGGACCATGATCTGCAGCGGAAGCTGGAGACCAATCTGACCCTGCTCAGCCCCAAGGAGACGGAGAACAGCAGCAGCCAGAAGTCAGCCCACTCTGCCCGTTTGGACAGCATGGACAGCAGCAGTGTCACGGTGGACAGCGGATTCAACTCTCCCAGGTATGAGCTGAAGTAATCTGTTTATTATACAAAACTGCCAACCTAGTGTTTGTCAGTATTGGTCCTAGGGTACAAGTGCCCTGCATGTTTTGGATGTTTGCCTGCTTCAACACACTTGATTTAAATGAATGGATCACTTCATCAGCTTTGTCATCAAGGTCTGCACAAGTCCCTTAACGAGCCAGTATTGAAGCCAGCTATGTTGGAGCACGGAAACATCTAAAACATGGAGGGCACTTGTACCAAGGGACCAGAATTGTTGAACATTATGTTAAGCTACAATGTGGCTATTGTTATGATTTAATTTTTAATATTTTTACATGCCTTCTCATAGCTGTGAATGACTTGATTGTATGCATGTCACAGCTTCACCTGAGGTTTTTTCCCATCTGCCTGAATGGTAGCCTAAAATTAGTTGTATAAGCGTGTCCTAACAAAAAGATCACATTTTGTTTGATGTTTTTGACAGTCCGTTGCTCATTATTATGAGAAAATCTGTCTTGTCAGGTTTCCATTTGTGGCAAAAACACACAAAAAAGTCAATGGCATATATTGAGAGCTGCAGGGCACTTTTCAGGTGTAATTGCAGTCAGCAGTGGTGGGCCATATTCACAGGCTCTGCTTGTGTCTGTGGAATAGGTTGAATGTGTGAATGTTTGAAAATTTGCCTGTGAAGGATGGTTACAGACAGATGCACCACTAATATTAGGTGCCTGGCCTTTTCCAAGCAGCTTCTATAAACATGTTCCCGAGTCCATGATTCTTTGTTAAGAAAAAAAAAATTGAGTGAATCAGTTTAGTCCTGAATTAAGGTTTTGGAAGGGGCCAATCTAATTTACAGATTAGATTTTTCAAAAGAAGTCTGAATTTGTTATTTTATATTTAAATTGTCCGGTTTACGGACAATGACCCGGAAAGGGCTTTGTGTGCAGCAGTTCAGGTAGCATGGCGGTGCTGGAATCACATACTATAATATTTGCAATATTGTGAAAATCTGAATGAAAACTCAGTTTAGATCGAACCAAAGCACTCTCTAGCTCTGTGTCTGCAATAAGTCCTTTCCTCCTCAGATCATGACAAGCACAGAATTTTCTGACGCTCATTTCCGAGCATTGCAGAATACCCATCCACTGTTGAATAAGTCCTTGATCATACTGCCGCATTGGCCCAATTGTAGGACGATATTTTAATCTAGAAGTCATATTCTCAAAAATGGGGGTTGTTTTATAATCCAGGACTAGACTTTCTGTTGTCATTACACATCTGTGCCACTAAATGGAGCCGCACTCCAGAAATTTTTTTCAGAAAGAAATGTTAGTATTGCTACCTGAGTTGGTACCCGAAATGTAAAGTATACAGATTTTTTACCGCTCTCCATGTCTGTTTTAGCTTTTCCGCATGTTTACCTGCCAATCCTCTTCTGGTTCCGCAGCAGCCAGTAACAGACTTTTCAAAATAAAAGCATGTGAGCAGCATGCGTTAACGCGTGATAAAATAAATGTTGGCGTTCATAAATTAATGAGTAATGCGATAATAACGCGTTAACTTGCCCAGCCCTAATATATATATATATATATATATATATATATATATATATATATATATATATATATATATATATGTATATATATATATATGTGTGTGTGTGTGTGTGTGTGTGTGTAAACAATGTAAACAACGTTCTCGAGATATTTCAACAAATAAATAGTAAACAAAGTATGCAACTTGCAATATTCAAGTTTTGAAAAAAAGGATTATCCTGTAGCAGCATATAAACAATATTCACACAGGTTGCTGGTGTTGCCTCCCGCGGCTACAACTTTAGCTCGGCAACATTTGCAGATTATTGTAGTTTGTTGGATGTCGTCTTTTTTAAATCCAAAGAACTTCCACGCGACAGACACGGCTCCTCGTTTAGGAAGAAGTTCCTCAGTCTCATGTTGCCGTTCTGGAGCTTCCACTTCGGGATTTTTGCTGTTTGCAGCCATCACCGTTTAACCATAAACTAGTAGCGTGCTGTGCCTCCAGTGCAACTGCAAAACAGTCCCCTGTCAAACAATGTTCTGCGGCACTTACGTTCCGCTGTGTGGCGTTCCCAGCGTTGTGTACGCTACAGTACATCCTCACCGGTATTACGGTATATGAAAAATTCATACCATAAGAAAAATAAACACCAGTATTCGGTATGAACCGGTATACCGCCCAGCACTATATACATATATATATATATATATATATATATATATATATATATGTATATATATATATATATATTAGGGATGCGCGCGATTAGTCGTCTAAACGATTAAACGTCCGCCCACTTACTAGTCGGCACCAGAAATATTAGTCGTTTAAACCAATTTGTGTTTTATTCATGTACAAGGCTGCTTAACTGTCATACAGCCACCCGCCACTAGTCAGGGCTACAGAGCCGTCAGACAGCAGCCCCCCTCTCCGCAGCGATGCTCGAGTAGACTGGAAATTTAAAACGGCACGGTGGGAAGATGTCCTCTCGCAAAACAAGCGCGGTTTGGTGGTACTTTAATCTAGAAAGTGAAAACAAGGTAGTATGTAGACTGTGTCAGAAACAACTGGCATACAATCACTCGACTGGAGCAATGCGCAACCACATTCGACTCAAGCATTTGGATGTTAATCTGCACGAGACGACAGCTGCTGATGCTAGCAGTGCTAGCCACACTCAGGCCGATTTGACATTGTTTACCCGGAGACGGTGTTCTCCCGTCCGGTCTGAGAGGATAACGTGGGTAATTTTTAGACTAGTCGACTAGCCTTAATTAAAAATTTTGTTTAGTCGACAGAGAAATTAGTCACCAGGAACATTCCTAATATATATATATATATATATATATATATATATATATATATATATATATATATATATATATATATATATATATATAAATGGTCATAAATAGTTTATGTTTCCCTGCGCTTATCTTATCTTAAAATGAAAAGATATGTACTCTTTCATTTTAAAAAAATATACAACTTGTAGTAATTGTCCATTTACAACAAAAACTAAAACAAAACTAAGACAATTGTTCAGTAATTATAATTGACGTAAAATGTTCAATTAATCATGATACATGATATTATTGGAGGTCATATTTTCACAGCCCAAGAAAGGAAGCAAATAGTCTTATCAGTACAGCTGAAGCTGCATCAGGATCAGTGCTCTAATTAAGAAACATATCACAACAGCACACCGCTGACCATACTAATAGTCAACAATGAATAATAATCAGTGGCATAAACTGCCAGAATCAGATTAAACAAGTCCAAGAGCAATGACATAATGTAGACCAGTTAAAAAGACTTCTGCAGTATTTAGATTTTTAAGAGGCATCTGGTTTATTTGTTAAAGCAACAGTGCTGGTGGAAGCCGAAAATTATGAACCAAATCACAAACTGTTGAGCTGTGTTTCAGTTCAGTGAGTTTGCTATGCAGTCAGAGCTCCAATGATGTATTGAACGATTCTGTGAACAAATCTTTTAAATGAACTGATTCTAGTGATTGAGTTGACTGAAAAGATGGTCCAAGCAGCACGAGGAGAGCGAGTGAGTAAATTATTAGAGGTAATGCAAAAAGTACGACATCTATAGTAAAAGCAAGCCCATCATAAACCTAGAAGAGCCATAAAATAAACCAGTGGGATGCTAAATTGTAAAATCCTCCTTCTACCTTGACACAGCCTCCAGGCCTATTAAACCTCAGAAAAGTTAATTCAGAAATTGGGAGCCAGTGCAACCTGGATAGGCTCTGTTAAGCACTGGAAGTGACAATGAGAAAGCAACCTGACTCAGCTTCAGTACACTCACTAGGCTTTGGCCCGATAGTGGAAAAGTATCTAATTTTTGATTAAGACCAACTTAGTTATGCACTTTCAGAAAGTTCCTGCTTGTTCGACACAAAAAAAAATCATAGCCAAAATAGCTCATTTCCATGTGCTCTCTTTAAATCTACATTAAATTCACAATTTGCCTTTATTGTTCAGTGCAGTGAAATACAATTCTTCACAAATGATTCAGTGCACTTGCACGTGCAGACTATAGGTTAGCTAACTAGTCAAACAACTGAGGGAAGTTTGTTTTTCCTAAAAAATGCCCTGTAAGATATTTGGTTTTTCAATGCTAGCAAGTGCAGTGCAAACATTCTTTTCTCAAAATTCACATACGTATTTGAATACACACAAGGCAAATTACAGTTCGAAAAAAACACCAGAAGGTGTCAGAGGCTGTTTCACAATATGTATTCTTGTCTGTGCTTGGGAAATGCCAAGTCCACATCTAGACCAAGTATGGTCAACATTTCTGGATGTGTTCTTGCTCGTGTGGACTTGAGTATCCCAGAGCAAAGTGTCCCAGAATGCATTTTGCAATAAAAGAGAAGTAATGGCAGCAGAGAAAACTCACACTCGAAAGTTAAAACTTTGTTGTTGTGTAACAGACTGTACTTTTAAGCTTTTTTTTTTTTTTATTAAGAATGCAGTTCTTCTAACATAAAGTTATTGGTTAAGTTATCAAGGTAGAACCTCTTTGAACATGTTTTAACTTTGTTTATATCACTGTTGAAATACAAAACCATAAAAAAAAAACACACACATTATACAAAGTACAGGTTATAGACATTTTTGCCTGAGGAATCCATGGTCCTTTTGGGGTTCGAGTCTTGTGTTTTGTTTTGTTTTTTCTTTTAACTTCCATAAAACTGTAGACACTTCAAACACATCTGCATACTAGCTGTTGTGATAGCATCAAGTACACTGCAGTTCCAATAGCAGAAAGACTGGAATGGCATCCTCTCATCCTCCAAAGTCTTCTATGTTTTATGTACACCAGTCCAGACTTGGTGTACTTGGAATTAAGAAATGGTCAGAGATCACAGAGGTTCTCATTGGAATGAAAAGCACTTCTAAATGTATCACATGAGTCCATAGAAGCAAATGTAAATTAAACCTCCATAATCTCAGTTGTAGCTGCAAAACTAAGTCTTTGGTTTTTTTTCAAAGCTTTATTTAAAAAAAAAATGAACTTGTTTGGGGGATTTCAGAGAGATTGTGTACACTATGCAAGTATTCAATGCTAGTTAACACGCTGCACTACCACTGGACCCTGGCACAGCAGCAGGCTTTAAAAAAAACAACTTTTTTCAGTCATTTGACTATGTAGTGAAGTTGTATAGGTGACAAGTGTAGGTTAACAGCCAGGATCCAGAGAACAGATTCTCTGCCGTGGCAGCAATGAGTTGGAATTAGTAATGTTAGCATCTTTAATGTTAGCATCAAACCAAACCCATCCATAAAGAACTATACTTCCCTGTGTTGAACACCAGGGGACATCATCTGTAGTTCATAGAGAATGATGGAGGGCAAGTAGCACTGAGGAGTCATACAGCCCACTTTGGCTCAAGCACCATAAAATGCTTTATCCTACACTTCCCATAAAGCACTGCAGGAGCATCCATCAATAGATCCTTTTACCTGTTTCAAGAACTTGCATTTGAAACTCCCTTGCCTTTTCAGTGACCGAATCCAGTTTCTCTAAGTCTATATTCACACTGCAGGCAAAAGAGACCCAAGTCTGTTATTTTTTGGATATTCTTTGCCCATATTGGATTTTTTATGCCTGTCTGAACAGCTCAAATGATGAGAAAAACAATTTTCTTCACATCAAACCTGGGTCACTTTTAAACAGTAACCTGTTTTTCCCAAGGTAACTTCAATGTGAATTGTCAGCTTACATTGTGCAAAAACTTCAAAAAGTCATACAGGCTTACTGCTGCAGCATCTATGTTTACTTTCATAGACCTCACGTACTGCGTTTGACATCACTTCGTCTTTTGTCATTTGCGGGTCATTTCAAGACACCAGAGTGTGATGTAGGCCACATTAGAAATACTACTATGCTGTGAACAACAACATGAAAATTAAATTTGGATCTTGGAATTGAAGATTAAGACCTACAGTGTGAATGTAGCCTCCGTGCTTCGTGTCAGTAATGACATCATCAGAGTATTTTTTTTTTCAGATTATTACAACTGATTTCAGAGTCTTATCTTTTCTTATCTTTTAATTATATATATATATATATATATATATATATATATATATATATATATATATATATATATATATATATATATATATATATATATATATATATGCCTCTTAGAAACTGTTTTTGTGGTAAACCACTGTCTCTACTAGTAGACATTGGACTTCAAAATACTAGGAATTAATAATTGGCTGTTGTGTAACAAATGTTTAGCATGTGTGTTATAATGTATTATCAACTCTTGGACTTAAAACTTTGACCTATAATGTTGCTCATTTTTATGACCTGTTTTAATGCATTGTACAAATAAAAAAGACAATAAAAGAAAGCTGCTGTGAAAGTGCAGGCCCTTTTGGTATATATTTGTCAGGGTGGCCTTATAAAAACGCTGCCGTTCTGATTTATAAACATTTTTAAAACTCATCATTTTCATATCCTATAAATAATTTATTGGTTTTATTTTTTATTGTCAGTCAACAAAATGTGCTTTAGCGTTTTAACTTTTGGTTGGACTGGTCTGTGAGTGTGAAATGCAATCGTTATTGGAAGCATCACAGCAATTCATTGTGTTTTTAAACCGGCCACTTGTTGTTGTCTTTGTGCAGAACACGTGAAAGCCTTGCATCCAACACATCCAGCATTGTGGAAAGCAATAGGCGGCAGAATCCAGCGCTGAGCCCAGGCCACATCGGCACCAGCAGTATTGGACTGCCATTCAGCTTTCGCGCCATCCCAGAACCGCCCACCACGCAGCCTGAGAAACTCCAGAAGTCTTCGAACTGCCTAGCCTCCATCACCAGCGTCTGACAGGCAGCGCGGACTGAGACAGTGAAGGTGGTGGAGGAGAGAGGAAGTGAGGTGTTTCACCCTTTTTATCCCTCACTTTTCTCAGACAAAATACATAAAACACTCTCACACATCCAAACAGACACACATCTAGAGACTCCTGAGGATCCATTTACTGGGACTGTTATAAAAACAGACATGGCTTCAAGAGACTGTTCCTACAGCATCAAGAACTTAACTGCAAAAAAGAGAAGAACAGAATATCAAGGCCGAAGTAGGTGCAAAAACCGACCTGAAGGACTTTGATTTTGGTGACATGGACTCTAGTTTGGCTTATATCAAGATTCTTGATTATTGGTATTGGAAAGTAGTAGACAATAGGTTTCAAGTTACATTTGGAAATATCAAAAAAACTTTTTATATTGCTTAACAATACATGTCCAATTAAATGTTCTCCTTCCTGAAATAGCGTTGAATTTTTCAGGATGATTTAATGTATCAGCACAATGTCAAGATAATAAAAACTGATCCTGAGAACAACGAATGAAAGTTAGAAAAACATAAATCAGCTCAGATTTGTGTACCGCAATGCAAATTATGTATGTATACTCGATACTTTTGATATCCTAATTATTATAATGGTGGTATTAAAGATGCTATGTGACCAAAATGATGTTTTTATATGAAATTAGCTGCTCCTCGCTACCAGCATGGACACATGACACAGCACAGGCTCCATTTATTATCCGATCAAGAGCTTTTGGTCGTATCACGTGGTCTCTGTTGGCAGATGTTCAAATTTCCTTTTTTTTTTTTTTCCTGTAACACTTTAGACCTTAATCTCCATGTAGGCAGAAAATAGAAGATTTAGAGTTCATTCTTAATGTGGAAATGGAAACGGATGTCATGGAAATTTGGCAAAATAGTTTTTATGAAATTAATAAAACAGCAGGTCCTGAGCTCTGAGTTACATCACATGATCTTTCTCAGCAAATGGAGAGGGTTCGGTTTAGGATGAGCTTTCACTCTCATTTGAGGGAATTCAAATGTATGTTTCCAGAAGTCTCAAATGGTTTATGCTCTTTAAGTGTGGATGGAGAAAAGATACCAGACTGTGTGACCACTCTATGGAGCAATACCACTTCTGACCATACCGCTGCATTCAGATCTACTGTGGTGACGAAAAGGAAACATGATGATGCTGTGCCGGCACACCTTGTAAGGCAACTTTATCCCGCTAGAGTAGCTTTGCAAATATATATATTTTTTCTATTTGAGTAGAGATAAAGCTCACCAACGTTAATTTGTCAGCTTATTTACAATTATTATTAATTGATTTTTCTTTATTGGCCAAGTATTTTTTCTTTGCTGTATCGCTCTTTGTGAGGGATTGCAGACAGGGATCAAAATGCAGAACTCAGGATGCAGGCTTAACAAAAAATAAATAAATAATAAAAGAATCAAAAGACTTACTGAAGTATAGGAAGCCTCAGAGACCAGGAAAAACTTTAAAAAGAATGGATGAACATCCAGGCAAAAAGGTATACAAATGGGAGCCACTATGGTTCTGGTTAAATAACGCTTTGCTCAAGGAAGGTTCTGAACTGAGAACAATGACCCGGAAAAATCAAATTGGCAGCCATGATAAGAGCTGTTTCAATTCTCCAACATGCTAAGAAAAGGAACTTCAGAGCTGCCTTTAGTTTCTCTTTCAAAAGAAAACCATGGAGGAGATAATTCAATGGAAACCACAGGATTCAAAGAAATGCTTGATTATTTTCATCCAACCAAACTAACTCTGGTTTATGTAAATAGATGTGGAAAAAAAAAAAGAAGATGAATGTGAGCAGCAAGAGTGAGCAGTCTGTGGCAACAATATCTTCACTTTTGTGTTTTTTTTCTTTACACTTTCCAAGTATCAGCTCTGACAATGAAGTAATAGTTTATAATATGTCTGGGAAAAAAAAGTTTGGAAGAAAGAATAGGAGGTATTTTGGGGATTTTATTTTTTTTAGCTGTTTCCAAAACTACGACTAAAGTGTCACAAAAACATGAGAGCTTGACAAAAATCAAACAAACCCAAGAAAAACCTTTTGTCAGCTTGTGATGAAGAATTATTCCACTTGCTCAGTTTCTGCTGCTCAGCTAGTTAAGAAATAAAATGATTAGTACTTGCAGTAGTGATGTATATAGCAGCTGTAGCCCTACTCATGGTACGCTGAGGTAAATTTAAGCTTAAAGAGTTTATTGTGCTAAAACTGGAAGGTATTCTGGAGTCCTAATTTTTATTATTATGTTGATCCTTTAGGAAAATTTTAAGTTTCCCAATTTCTAGAAATAAAATAGTTTGTTATGAATGAATGATCTAATGACCAGCCTGAACCGATGTGTGCTTTGAGCCTGACTGCTGGTAAACAGTTTACATTTTATTAATGAGAAATAATCTGGCTATTTAAAAAAAATGAACAGGCTCCAGCAGACCCCCATAACCCTTATCAGTGACTGTAACTATTAACTGTAGTTCAAAACAGGAAACTTCTGCTTCTGTGTAGAAGCGTGACTTTCATTAACTATGTGAGATATTGATGTGTCAATTTAACAGCAAAAATTGAGTTTTTTCTTTCTTTGAGTTACGGTGCTTTTGAGTTATACTTTCCACATTATTCTAAGCATGCATGAATGAGTCCATAAAGTTGCTTTTTGTGCAACTCCTCCTCAGTATTTTTGGTGCCATTAACTGATTGCTATTAATAGAAGACATTGCACCTTTGGGGACTAAAGTCCTCATCTAATCCAGCTAAAAATGGTTTACATTATTAGACTGTGGTAGGTCGGTTGAGCCGTCCCTTAAACAGGACAGGACGGTGACGTCAGCCTGGCTGCGGTTTCCTGGATGACCTCTAGGTGGCGACAGAGAGTGACGACACACTGCTGCAACAACGTTGCAACATCGAGAAACCACCATGCCAGGCCACTGCAAGCTGACCCAGTCTCACAATGTGGTTTTCAGTTTGTCTGGAGATTTCAGAATTCAAAACATCTTACACAACATGAACACCACAAAATGTTGCATTATAAAAGCTTAAATGAACTCCACCGCTTTACTTTTAAACACATATTTATTGATGCTCTACATGTTCAGTTGAGTTTCAGGTGTTCATTTCAAAGAAACTCCTGAATATTTTTCTTTGTTAGAGGTCTTTATGTTTGTTAGAGGTTAGACTTTTTTTCTTATAAAGAGGAGACGTAAACACCTTGTCTGTAAAAAGCTAGAATTTGGCGCCCTCAAGTGGCTTTAAGTCTGTATAACAGCAGCAGAAAACTGCTTGGTGTGTATTGCACCAAAATCTGTGTGACAATTGAAGCTTCACAAGACGGTCGTACAATGATGGCAGGTTTGTCCTTACATATTAATATGCTGCTGTGTTTAAGGTTAGCCAAACTATGTCCACAGACAGAACAGAAATCTGCAAAATAAAACACAAGGTGATGTGAATCGACTGATCATAAACAGTGTATTTATGTAGTTTGATGAACTGTGTGCGACAGACATTTTTTTTTGCAGCCCCCAATTGTAATCATAACAATTTATAAAGTCATTATATAAAGTTATATAAATGTACATTCCAAATATTAACCGAAAATGCAAGGCCTGATTAGACAGCTGCTACATGAGGGACAGACCTGTGGCAGGATTTGTGCGATTTCAAAGGATATTACACTGTGACCTAAATTGGAAATAACCATGCTTGATGGAAGAGCTGGGAAAAAAAACAAAAAAGAATGGAGATATATGGTAATAGGTTATTTAAAAAATGAAATTACAGAAATAAAAAAAAAACATTTTCTGAAAGCGTTGAATGTCCCGGGTAGATCTTAAAAACATCAAGAACAGCAAAAAAAATAAATGAAATAAAACAGTTGCACTGTTCCCAAAGGCCGAGAACATGCCCAGATGGAGATGAAGGTTTGGCCAAACATGTTCAACATTAGCAGTTTTCTTTAAACCGTATTTGGCCTTGACTGACCAAACTCAGCTACGTATCCATCAAACATCACCCAAATCTAAACCTTTGCTCGGCCAATGAACCAGTCCTCACTAGTTTATGACATAAACAGCAGCAAAGTCTTTTGATCTTTTTTCTTCAAATCTTGGCAGACGCCTTCTTGTGTGGAGTCTTTACGTGCTCCTCTGTGTCCGTGTGGGTTGTCTCCAGGAAATCCAGTTTTTTCCATCATCCCAAAACATTCATGGTAGGTGGACTGATGTCACAGACAAGTGACCCGTTCAGGGCGTGCTCCTGCCCTTTGCTCAAAGACATCTGGGATAGGCTCCAGCAGACCCCCATAACCCAGTTTAGCTAGAAGCAGGAATTTCAAATTTGATTTGAGACTCTTCCAGCAAAAACGGTTGAAGCCAAACAAGTAGATTAAAGTAAAAATAGTTTAAGGGGAAAAAAAACGCCACCTGTACTGTCTAGTCGGCAAATATTTATAATGGACAAAAAGTTAAGTTGATTTAAAATTATGTAGATTTGAAGCATAAGGAATAAGACCAAAAACTGAAGTGTAGACACTCATCTTTGATATTAGGGGAGTCCAACGAACATACTGGCTTTATTGCAGGGAGATTACAGCCGTTTTTAAAATAGTCCCTGGAATCTTATTGGACATTTGGCAGATTAGCAGCTTCATGTTGTGATTTGGCTTTTTTAGCCTGCTGTTTCATCGGCAATTAAGAAAAAATTTATCCCTTAAGTTGAGCTAAATTCTTGAATTTTCATTTAGGAACTGAATTCTGGAACTTTTGATATAAAGTACAAAGACACAAATGAAGGAGGAGAAGAAAAAACAGACAAAATCAACTGTGACATTCTTAACATTATAGGACAGAATTTAATAAAGCAACAAACTGATGTATAATTAGGTATGCAGTTGCAGCCAGTGGCTTGCTGATATCAATTCAGCTACTTAAAATTGTCTTGACTTAATTTCTGTGAACAATAATAACTGAATAAAGATCTAACAGAGCATAGGCATTTTTATTTGAAAGAGAATATGTCTTGTTGTGCACTGTACTAAGAGACTGCTATGACCAGTTTTGGGTTGGCCTGGAAGGGTTTGGAGGCGGAGCAAAGCAGCCTGAACCAGCTCTCTTAGGTCCCATTTGAAGGCTGCTGATCAGGACCAACCAGCTGGCTGTAGTCCGTCTGCTTCTACTTCTTCAGCAGGTGGGTCCTCCTGGACGAGGATCATTTCAGGACCCTTCAAAGTTGACTAACTTACAGACTTAAGGACATATGCCAATGGGCCTGGAGGACGTTGTAACTGAAGTAGCCTTGTGAGTGGCAGATGGTGGGGTCCCAGTGGAGCTCCTCCTTTCAGCTCTGGCAGCATTCAGTTTGGATGTAGTTTCAGGACAGATTTGCTCATAATAAATGTAAAGTAATATTAATAACCGTCACAAGTTAAGCATTAGCTAAGCATTAGCTAATTAAGCTTTTCCTTAAGTGCATGCACCATCATCGCCACAACAAATTCCTCGTATGTGTAAAATTGTACTTGGCAATAAAGTTGATTCTGATTCCGATTCTGATTCTAAGCTAGTTTAGCTAAAATAGCTAACTTGGGGTGACTGAACTAAAGTGGGGGTGTTCCAGCCGGCTTTCAGGCCTGTTCGTTCAAACCATTTACAACATGGTGCTGTGCAGTACGAGGGGGAAAGAGACTTCAAAAGGACTCTCCAGAAAACCTATGGCTGATGTCAAAGGGTGTTTGTCCAGTTCTTTTATAAAGTCTGTGGTCCAAACAGACTTCAGAATCAGAATTTAACCAATTGTGTATAATAATAATAAAAAAAAAACACTGCAGCATCTCTTAGATGTTGTGAAAGCAGCAGCTGCCAGTGAAACTGAGTCAATAAAGTTTATTGAATGTGGGATGGTCAATAGAAAAGAAAAATACTAACAACAAAAAAAGCTCAAGAGCTTTTTAGGTTAAATAAATGAAATGCTTTTAAAAGGTGAAGTCAGTCACCTGACCTTGACCCAGCATGCATTTCACGTACTGAAAACAAAACTCAGGGCAAAAAAGACCCACCAATCAGCAGCAATTCAAGTTGCCTGTATCACGAAAGATCTCGAGGGACAAAACTCCACTAATGTCCTTAGTTTTCAGACTTATGGAAGGATTTATTTTGAGTGTTCAAAAATATTTTTTATTATTTTATAAATAAGGCAACATAACCAGTTACTCTGCAATGTCGTTGAGGCTTTAAACTGTAAACAGTTAATATAAATGAATTAAAAGTACAAGGATATGTTTTAATTGATTTACATCCATTGTGGTGGTGTAGAGGTCAAATTGAAAGAAAATGTTGTGTGTATTTAGTTGTTCATTAACACCAAAGAAAAAATACAGCAAATAAGATATAAAGCAAACGACTGGTTTGAATCTGTGTCTATTTTAATGAAAGATGCAGAGGACGTGGTGTCAGTGTCTCTGAACTAGAGACACAGAGGTGGAGGCATAAAACAAAAACTAGAGTAGGTCAGGGTCACCTGGAGCTTGGCACGTACAGCAATGAAAGATTCAACTTGACAAGTAGAACTTACACACACGCACACGCATGTTTCCCTGTAATCAGCTACAAAGCACACTTACACAGTGGAAGTTAACACAGAAACAGTGCAGCTGATAATCCTTCATTGTTTCCATTTCTTCCTCTTCACGCTCCAAATATACAATATTCAGATGTTTAAAACGTGGACCGGAAAATACACAAAAACATGAGGAGGCCATGTAAGTGTGTGTGTGTATCTCAGAGCAGCTACAAAAATCACAAACACACATGCACTGTTAGACACTCTATCTCACACGCTTACGACACTTCCCAGGTTGATTCTTTTTACAGTAAAACTACTCAGTATCTCCAAACAAAGTAAATATTCAGCCAGAAAACCTTCATAGCACTCCGTTGATACAAGAGGGCACCTTTGCAAGAGCAAAGGAGCAACCTGTGATAGCATACATTTGGTTCTAAGGCAATATTGTAGTTCCATAGGACTAGAGCTGTGAGGCAGTGTGCTGTTGGCACACTGGCTGTATCTCCATTTGAGAACCTTCATTCAGTTTTAATTTAGCACCATGGTCGTCTCTCCTCCTATCACTCACTTGCAAGAGACAGTTGTGAAAAGTATTCCCTTCTCATATCCACTTAAAAAAAAACAACAACAACAAGAAAACAAAAACAAACTAACAACAACTCTTTACTGGGGAGGAAGGGAAACTAGAAACATCAGTGAAATATGTTTGTTACAAGATGGTGCAAACTCAAAAACAATAAAATGCAAGGCGTCATCAACATCAACATCACAGTTCGTTTAGAAACTCTGCGTCTTTTATTTGTTCTTTTCTTTCCATTTCACAATGGTTGTCTGCATAAGCTTTAAGCAAAAAAAAAAAAAAATCATCAGAAGAGCAAAGGACAGGCTTGAGCCTTTTGCTTATTCTTTTCTCCGTGCGCACATGCGCGCGTGCACGCACGCACGCACACACATACAGTAAACACAATGGGTTTTACAATACAAAGAAATAAAATAATCTGCAGCCGTTCTGAGCTGGGCTGAAGTGGCCAGCTATCAAAGGCAATGAAAATGTCTGTCAGCAGTTTCTTTTGAGTTACTGTGGGTATAAGCAGCCATCTGATAACAGTAAGTCGCACAGTTCAAGGATCAAGAGTCACAAAAGGCTCTGAGCTCCTTTTTTTCGGATGCATTCTTTAGTTTCTTTAGCATCCATAGTTGATCATTTTGAATATGAATTGAATCGTTATCTGTTTGCAGTCTTTTCCTTGTATTTGTGCAGCCATGAGTATCTCCTTAACTGGTGTGGATCCCCTGCGGCCTCTTCTCCCCAGTGAAACTGTATGTGCGGCCATAAAACCGTCTTGTCCGTGAAAATGGCTCATGCAGTGTTCAGCTCAGTTCCTCTTTTGACTGTCTTTCATGTCTCATCTTAGAATGTGATGACCCGTGCGGAGCCATGGATGGGGACAAATGTTCACGTTAGAGCTGTCCTCCTCTGGTCACAGGCTGAAATCTGCATGTCTGAGGCTCAGAGAAGCCAGGATGATCTGTACTTTTCTCATTGCCGTGATGACGGTTCAGGGTAACAGTGGCTGAGGCTGCATGGAGGTCAGATGTCACGGGTTCGGTCTAGAGTCATTTCCTGGCATGAAGGTTCTCCTGGAACTTGGTGCTTGTGTAACGGATGTGGAAGCCCTTTTTGCTGATGGTGTCGTCACTATGGAAACGGATCAGCATAACATCTCCAGGCGAGTAAATCCCCTCTCTTGGCTGAAGATAGGAAGACAGAAAGAGACATGTGACAGATGATATCGGTGGATTTTGCATGTTTTATCAAATGTGTTTCAAATCACACTCTGATGAAGGCTTTGCCAAGTGTAACTGTGATGTTTATCCTGAAATCGCTCAGCAAGCGCAGTATTTTAGTAAGATTTTATTTTAACGAACTTGGGGATCCCTTGGAGATTGGCAAAAAGAATGAACTAACATCACGAGTATGCTCAAAGTATAACTGATTGATGACTAGCTTAGAGTCCTCATTGTAAAAGCTTTTATATCATCCCATGATAGTTCAGTGAGTGAGCAGAAGGCTTCCCAAGGTAGAACTGAGGAAACCCTCTGGACGGAAGATGAAATGGCTTCATCAAACAAAAGAAGAAACTATAGCCACCTTGATTCAAACCTATGAAAACCTCTACCTGGCTGACTAAGCGTCTACACCGGTGAATCTTGATGATTGTCATAGTGGCTGTGGTAATGGAGGCAATGCAAGGTTCTGTTGCTCAAGGATATTTCTGCACGTTGGACAACTTTCCATGTATTTACGCAAACAAACCATTCAGAATACTCTTAAAACTTAAATCATTTGCTTCGTGACCAGTCAACCCCCCACTGTTCAACTGTAGGGTATAATGGTATTTTAAAGCAGTGGTTCTGAACGTGGGCTCAAAGATCTCCTGGACTGAAGTGTGTCAAAACATCAAAGTGGATCCTAAGCCTTTTTTTTTTTTTTTTTTTTTTTCCCCAGGAATCATAAAATTCATAAAAGAATTTCAAAATAGCATAAAAAAAAGGTGAAAAGAATGAAAATAGCATAAGGAATGAATGAAATCTTGATGGCAGCCAGGAGCATTCCACTGGCCAGTGTGGATGATGGAAGTGGTATCATATTTTCAAAAATGTAAGAAAATAGTTAAAATTGTTTAAAGATAAATAATAAAAATAAAAATAAAAATTTGTTCAGTGCTCCCTAAAGAATTGTATCAAGCTTACATAACCGAGTGATGGATATGAGCATATAGCGGCTTACCCCTGAACCACAGAAGCGACCGAGCCGGTGTGAATCAGCATCGTATCCGTTATACAGCTCGATGTAGTCATAACCACAGTCGGCCTCCTCTTCCACCTCAAACGTTACAAAGCTGAGCTCGATGCCATAACCCTCCTCTGAGGTCAGGAGCCACTCACAGTCGGTGTGACCTGGGTAATTGTTGTCTCCAAACTGGGCGTGGGAATAAAGGTTCTTCTGATGCGCCTCTGCCTTCAGACGGCCTCCGCACTCTGAAAATAAGACACAGATCAAGAAAAGGTTAGAGTGATGTGCACATTTAGCAGCTGCCAGATTATTTTAGATCTCACAAGGAACTGTAGCAGCTTCATGAACAATTTTTATCACACATATAGTGAACCACCAGAGGGAAGTTCGTGGTGGTTCTTTTAGTTACACTAACTCACACTGTATTGCACATATTTGTGACAGCATACATCTACTTTATCACTGACACGCACCTGTGGAGTGTGTGGCTTGGAAACCTTTCCTTTGCACCGAGGCATCAGAAATGAAGCGGAGGTACATCTTGTTACCAGTGGAGACCAGAGGCTCCTGGAGTCTTACTGCCACACAGGCGGCCCAAGATGGCTGCTGTGTCGCTTTCTCCGTCAAAGGCCTCCAGATGGTCGTAAGCGCATTCCTGATGCTGCTCTATCTCAAACTCATTGAAGGTCTACAAATGTGGAGACAGGGATGGACAGAGAGAGATCAGCGAGTGAGGATGAACCCCGTTCACAAGGGATGAGTTGAAGCTCCTAACTTTATGTTTCTCTTGAGAAGAAGCATGTTGTAAAGTGTTTTATGCGCATGACCCTAATCTTTTGACAGACAAAATAGTTCCCCCAGATTTATATCAGCTCCTCCACATTTACAGCTATTTCCATTAATGCTCACATAATTTGAGGTCTCCAGATAAGTATGACATTAATTAAAGGAAAGGCAATGCATCAAGTTTTTTTTTTTTATGTAATGTATCAAGTTTTTTTTATACTTTTTACCTACTTTTACCATTTTATCAGCAGAACCCATAAATTTGTGTTAACCCTGCAACAAACTCTCCGAGTCTCTTCACTTTGTCTCCATAAGTAGTTTGTCGCAGAAAAAAAGGCTGTTAAAGTAGTTTTCCTATCACACTTCTTCATCCTGCTGCTGCACTTTTGCTTTATCAGCAAAGCCAGTTTTGTATAGCAAGGCAAATCTGTGCATGATGCACAATAACAGTGTCCAACTCAGTTTGTTAAGCCCGCACATATGCAAACTACTCTTCTGGCATATGACTAAAGGATGAAAGGTACAGATTACATATTCTGAGATAAATGCAAATTATGAAAAGGCTGTGAATGAGATGCTCATATTAGGGCAGAAGTAAAAGGCATAGGGAGTGTATGCATCCTTACCGCAAAGTTATTTTTTCATAGTGTGTGTCCAACTTCATCAAATAATTGAAGTCACAAGAAAAGCTGTGTGATGGACCTACGAGATGGGAGTTATTGTGGCTGAGATGATCACAGATTTTCAGCTCTGCATTTAAATCTCAGGACGTGAATGAATAAACATGAGATATCTAAAGAGATGATTGATAAGGGAGCAGCTACAGCTTCAGCTTAATTTAAAGAAGGAGATTTTCCCAAACTGTCAGACTATACTTCAGATCCACAACTCTAGCCTACCCTGGCAAGCAAAGCTTCTCAAAGGAGAAACTAATTAAAATATCTGTTCACTTCCGCTTCTCGCTTGTGCAAGAAATACAAAAGAACATCTCATCTAAGCCAGATAACGTGCAATGATGGGGGTTTGCTTTGAAAACGTCAAATATGACTTTCATTTATGCATTGAGTCAGTCTCTTCCAGTCTGTCTCTTTTGTTTGAGTTAACACCAAGAAAGATAACAGCAGTGAAAACGACAGTGACGAGTGACAACATTCTGTGAACAGTGAATCAAATGTGTAAGAAGTTTTCCAGCTGCACCCAGACTCCATAAGGGATTTCAACGGGGGGAGTTGGGAAAATTCACCTGTCTGATACCTGATACAAAAAAAAAACTGTTACTGAGGAAAAATCTGATTCACGCTTCTGTGAAAGTCAACACCAGTTTAATGATAACTGGGCTATTGACATTACAGACAGATTTTTTTTTTTTTTTTTAAGATTTTTTGGCCGTGGCATTTATTGACAGCTGTTAGAAAGTAGAGGGGGCAGAGAGAGAGAGAGAGAGAGAGAGGAAGGATGCAGCAAAGTGCCACAGGCCTGGACTCAAACCTGGGATGGCTGCATGAGGACTGCAGCCTCTGTACATGAGACGGCTGCTCAACCAGGTGAGTTATCTGGCACCACCACACCAATGACTACTTAAAAAGAGTCCCTGCAGGTAATTAGATGCTGTCTTATGTGTACATTTACATCTAAAATCACATCACTTGTACATTTAATAGGCGGTAGCATGGAGCGACCACCGAGAAACCATAGTGATTTCCATGTTTGCTACCATCAATTAACCTGTATAAAGTAATATGTAATATCTGTTTTTCAGCTTTGCTCCTCAAAAAAATGTTCAATTATTCTTATTTCCAGTGTTCTTCTGCGATGTGAGTGGAGAGCCTGAGCTCTATCCACCAAATGTCTCCATCCAAGATACATTTATGAGGAGATAGCAGAGCATTGAGCCAGTTAGTTACGAGATCCACAGCTAGATGGCACTGTTGAGTCATCCAAGGCCAAAGCATTTCATAAAGCCTGTTTGTGGTATTACGTTGATGGGGGCAGAGTTGGCTCTCGTCTGCATCATGGAGTCAGGATTTCTGACCTGCCCTAAATAATCCAAACAGAAAAAAAAAAAATCTGTGAAAACCTGTTTAATGCAGTAACTCCAGAACTGAACACGACTAGCTGTCAGTCTAACACATGAAGAAGGTTTCCGTGCTGTTCTTTGACTTTGCTGTGAACTGAATTGCAAATTGCATCTAAAAATGAATAACAACACATTTAGAAAAACACGTTCTTTTCTTTTTGTCTTTTATGTTTTTTTAGATTTCATCTTTGCCATTGTCATAGGTGTTGCTTTGTGAAGTTTTTACAGTTGTGATGGTAAATACTTCTAAATCCGTTTTCATTGTGTGTGTGTGTGTTTTTAACAGAAATAGCTGGATTTTATCATACATGGTCTGACAGAAGACCCTTGGCTCTCACCCTTTTTGTCTTACATGCTAACATTCACATGCAGCACGTTGTGATTTACGATCAAATCCAATAAAGGTGAGATGACTCACAGACAAACACTGGTCTGATTCTACTTCATATCACCACAACCATCACAATGCAGTCGTGCTCTTATCAAGTGGGAGAAGGATAAAGGAGGATGAAGGTCTGATGATGTCAAGATGTCATTACAGAGAGGGGGAGTGCTTGATTCCAGGGTCTTAATGGCTTCCAGGTGTTTTTCCAGCCTGGGTGAGAGACTTTTCTGTTTGTGTTTCTCTTTACAAGAGAACTGTGTGTATTTTGGTCTGTGTATGAGATAACGGGTGAGGGAGCAATAACAGAGTAACCTTCATGTTCAGATTTCTGGTTTTAAATTTATCCCGCTGTGATGTCATTACTGCCCCTACTTGTGTCACGTTCCCCTCTTACAGTCCCACCTTTGTGAGGAGTCTCATCACTGTGAATCATACCAGTGTGCCGACCTGGCTAAATGTGTCCTCTTAACCCTTACTGTAAACCAAACTATACCTGCCTCTACACTGATTCTGAAAACCAGGTCAAATCAAATACAACTTAAATGCTCTTACTTTTTGAGTCAAACTCCAACTGTACATACACAAATACCCACACACATTTAGTGCAACTAATCAGAAAGTGACAGGGAAAACACTCAACTTTCATATTTTGAATGGAGTTGCGCATCAAAAACAGGTGTACAACCCTGCAACCGTGTTATCACAGCTGATGACATAATGCATTTCCTGTTACATAAGCATTGATGGGAGATTATAAAAACTGAACAACTGTCAATTTTGATAATATGTGGCTGCAGAGTGGAAGTGAGGTGAGGAGGCAAATTCAAATATTTTTCAGGATTCAAGAATCTGTGTCATCTGAAAAACCTGGGTTGTCTGTATGAGTTAGATCATACGTAGATTTTAGGAGGATTAACTGAAAAGTGTGTGTGTGAGAGAGTGTATATGTGTTTGTTTTTATATCTCTGTGAGGACCAGATAGATAGATAGATATGTTAGTATCAAAAACAAACAGGCAAACTCAGTTAGTAACAACATAAAACTTGAGAATGCAGTGCAGTAAATGTGAAGGAGGATATAAATATCAAATAAATATAGCAATGTGCAATGTGCTCATGTGCAAACAGTTCTGATATGCATGTGAATATGGATTAATCATGATCCTCCCTGGCCACCCAGATTTTTAATGCTTAACAGTCATCAACTGGCAGAAATCTAACTTGGGACAATTTCTTTTTTGTCATTCATGGTTCTTTATCAAATTTATCAAACATCTGGCAAGTTATAGAGTGTCTTTAAAACCAGTCTTAGTACTGGGCAGATACAGCCTTATAGAAACAATATAATATAACTTTGTTCAGCGTGTTATTATTGACTTAACAGCAATGAAGCCAAAAAGAAAAAATAATAATGCGGATAATGCTGGGTAAGTACCTCTATGATTCAGTAACTTATAGTTCCACCTTTATCAGCAATCACTTTAAGTAGTCATTTCATCTATGACTTTATCTGCCTCTCCCATCATTTTGGAGGAATTTGAACTCGTTATTTGTTATACATTACTTCAGTTCTCTGAGGTTTTTGAACATTGATTTATGCAGAGCTGTCTTAAAGTTCCACCACAGCATTTCAATTGGGTCATGGTCTGGAACTGGATAATACAAATACAAAATACGGATTCTTTCATTTTTGGCCAGTCTGGTGAAGATTTGATTTGGATCATTGTCGTGTTCCTGGACCCAATTTTGGCACCTGTCTTGAATGCTTTCCACTTGTAAATAGTCCTTCTCACTGTTGAACATGGAGCACCAATTTCTTTGTAAATGGCTTTATAATCCTTTCTAGATTGATGTGCATCAAATACTGGCTTCTCTAAGACAACTGCTTATGTCAGTGGTGCGCAAACTGAGCGCTCTCTGGTGGTACGTGGGGGAACATCATGACTTGTCAATGCATGACAATGCATTTTAAATACGTTTAAAATTAAATTCAGTTAACAATAAATAACCACAATAAGGAACAAACATCTCTCCTATGGGGTGCCGAATGTAAAAACTTGATTACAGTTTTCAAACTGATATATTTTCAATATTTAGCTCATTTTCTTCACATTTAGCTCATTTTACACACATTTGAGACATAATTATTTAAAATGTTAAATCTAAATGTTAAATGTTAATGTTAAATTTAAATAAATCTAAATCTAAATGTTAAATCTAAATAAAGTTAAATATAAATCTAATATTAATATAAATCTAAATGTTAAATCTAAATCTAAATGTTAAATAAAATCTAAATATTAAATATAAATCTAAATGTTAAATGTTAAATCTAAATATTAAATCTAATGTAAATGCTAAATCTAAATTTAAAAATCTAAATGTTAAATAAATCTAAATTAAATCTAAATAATGTAAATGTTAAATCTAAATATTAAATCTAAATAAATGTTAAATCTAAATCTAAATGTTAAATCTAAATCTAAATTAAATGTTAAATCTAAAATC
The DNA here is from genome assembly GCA_018398805.1 of Hirundichthys speculiger. Classification (NCBI taxonomy): domain Eukaryota; kingdom Metazoa; phylum Chordata; class Actinopteri; order Beloniformes; family Exocoetidae; genus Hirundichthys; species Hirundichthys speculiger. The sequence continues at coordinate 234,656 of JAGFBZ010001824.1, forward strand.
TAAATCTAAATCTAAATTAAATCTAAATCTAAATCTAAATCTAAATGTTAAATAAATCTAAATTTAAATCTAAATATCTAAATTTAAATCTAAATCTAATGTTAAATCTATATCTAAATGTTAAATTTATATCTAAATGTTAAATCTTAAATCTAAATATTAAATCTAAATCTAAATGTTAAATCTTAAATTAAATATTAAATCTAAATCTAAATGTTAAATCTAAATCTAAATGTTAAATCTAAATAAATTAAATCTAAATCTAAATCTAAATGTTAAATCTATATCTAAATGTTAAATCTATATCTAAATGTTAAATGTGTCGCCGAGTGTAAAGCGGGTTATTTAGAGGATTTACAAATGTCCCATGCCCCGTAAAGTCTCACAGCCGCCGCACAACCACGCCCACACCACTGATTAGGATCAATGGGAGAGGGCTTGAGGGAGAGTCGGGACTCGAACATGGCTGCCTCCCTGCCTGTGGAAGATGGGGGCCGGTACCGCTGAACAACCGCTTGAAGTGCAGCCCGCACACCCGCCAACACCGCCCGTTCAATGTCTTCCACAGGCAGGGAGGCAGCCATGTTCGAGTCCCGACTCTCCCTCAAGCCCTCTTCCCATTGATCCTAATCAGTGGTGTGGGCGTGGTTGTGCGGCTGTGAGACTTTACGGGGCATGGGACATTGTAAATCCTCTAAATAACCCGCTTTACACTCGGCGACACATTTAACATTTAGATATAGATTTAACATTTAGATATAGATTTAACATTTAGATTTAGATTTAATATTTAGATTTAACATTTAACATTTAGATTTAGATTTAACATTTAGATTTAGATTTAATATTTAATTTAAGATTTAACATTTAGATTTAGATTTAATATTTAGATTTAAGATTTAACATTTAGATATAGATTTAACATTTAGATATAGATTTAACATTTAGATTTATTTAGATTTAGATTTAATATTTAGATTTAATATTTAACATTTAGATTTAGATTTAATATTTAGATTTAGATTTTAGATTAATTTAGATTTAAAATTTAACATTTAGATATAGATTTAACATTTACATATAGATTTAACATTTAGATTTAGATTTAATATTAGATTTAACATTTAACATTTGATTTAGATTTAATATTTAGATTTAATATTTAACATTTAGATTTAGATTTAATATTTAGATTTAGATTTAATATTTAGATTTAACATTTAACATTTAGATTTATATTTAACATTTAGATTTATATTTAATATTTATATTTATATTTAACATTTATATTTAGATTTAACATTTAGATTTAGATTTAATATTTAAATTTAACATTTAACATTTAACATTTAGATTTAACATTTTAAATAATTTATGTCTCAAATGTGTGTAAAATGAGCTAAATGTGAAGAAAATGAGCTAAATATTGAAAATATATCAGTTTGAAAACTGTAATCAAGTTTTTACATTCGGCACCCCATACTCTCCTGTGTGTTTAAAGCTAATTGAGAAGGCATATATGGCTATATTTTAAAACTGGTCATCATGGTGGTACTCGGAGAGCTCAATAGTTTCTCAGGTGGTACGCAGCATTAAAAGTTTGAGAACCACTAGCTTATGTCTTTCGCTCTTGGCATTTAGTTATTATACACCTAAATGCTTCAGATAAATTACATTTCAAATCATCTGCTCTTATAAATGTCATCGCACCTGATAATGATCAGTTTATCAAGAACCAATGATCAGAAACACCTGACTACAATGTAAATTCTTTGGAAGCACTAAGGAAGTACTAAGTACAGCCCAAGCTTCTTTTTAGCTTCGTGTTTGCTTAATAAATAATGGCACAGTGAAAAAAAACTTACATTTTGCTTTTTATCTTAGATTTTATTTGCCAAGTACTAAGCAGCACAATGTGATCTGATTTTCACTGGTTTATCCTGTGTCCTCTTAACCACCTGAAAGCCCTCAAAAATATTGTTTTGAATTCACCTATAGATCAAATTATAAGAATAAATTAATTAGAAAAGACTCACATGGTAATTGCTAATGAGTATATTGATTTAGTTGTCCTACAGATTTTAAGTACTCTTGCGTGGACTCCCTGGACTTCAACAACAGAACTCATGGGTCAAACAAGGTACCAGGGAGATATTTAGGATTAAGATTCAGTTAAACTTCAGTTGCATCAGAGCAATATCTATTAATGTTTGTGAACACAGCTTTCAATCTGAGCCATTCATGCTTGCTTCAATGAGCTGTTGAGGTAAACAGCGCTGCGTGAGCTGTGTTGGTTGAGTTGGCCAAATAATGAATCAGGAGATCAAGCAGTGATTGAGGACAAAGTGGCAAATCAGAGATGCGCTGTAGCTTAGAAAATGAGACAACAAAGTCTGTGTGTGTGCGTGCAGAACACACACAACACAGGCAAACAGACACAAGGACCCAGATGGCCACTGCCCAAGGCCTCTTACTAACGCATGAGCACTCGTTTGCAGTTCAACTGAATATCCAAACATGCGCTTTCTCCTCCATTCAGATTTGGGTTTCATAAGTGGCACAGGAAAAGAGAGACCATCGTGTAAAAAGGGGGGTGAGCAGCCTGAGGCTTTTACATGCAGCATTTCCCTGCGGACAGAACAGTTCATTGTTATAAGGGAAAGCGAGCCTGTTAGGAATGTCGAACCTGCTTTATTTGATTGCACACACTTACAATCTTGACTCTGTGTCCTGGCGTGGCGGTGATGTCCCAGGTGCACTCTTTACGGCTGGGATACTTGTCTGGCCAGTTAGGGCTGCTCAGGGTCCCGCTGGGGCTGTGGATCTTATGCTCACACTCAGCTGGACACGCCGGCACACACACACGCAGAAGAAACACAAAAGCAGACACATTGGAAGGATGTTAATATCGTGGTTGTACAGGAAAAGATCAAGAGGAAATGGAAAGGGAACAGGAAGAAGAGAAACAAGAGAACCAAAGGACAGAGAAAGGATTTAAAAGAAACGCATCCTGGTCAGGAGTTCAGTTTGAATTTCACATGAAAGGATGTACGCCTGTACTGTACAACCAGTCTGCTGTATTAGAATGACTGTCTAATACAATCTGAAGGTGTGGTTTTCTGTAAGCTCAATATATACTCAAATAAATAGAATAGTGTGAGTTTTCTTCCACTAACAATGTCACAACATGACCATGCATATACTCTATCTTTGATCCTTAAACAATGTTTTGCCAAAGATTTAATCTCTGGCAGCATAAATACTGTTTAAATCCTGGAAGGAAAGTAAAAAATAGCCAAAAGCTTTGAAATGCTAAATCTACCTGAATTAATTATGTACAAACAATAATTATAAGACAAGAACATTTAATTTTAAAGCTCTTATCTAGAAGCATTGACCCTGCGACAACGACACAGGATCATGTGGCTACAGCCCTAAATTAAAAGTACAAAAAAGTACAAAGGTTGAAATGACATGGAAAATGTAAATAAAATTTAAAAAAAAAAAAGAAAAAAGCTGTGACTTTTACATTTAATAAAGCTGCCTAAATATGGTCTTCATAGAAAATATAAATATTTCTTAAAATAATAATTTAGGTTGACATTAAAATGACAGATGTTTACAAGGTTCATGTCTTTCACAAATATAGAATCTCATACATAGAATTTAGGAGTTCATGTGTAATGATTAAGTTCATTAAATGTGAATGTGAGTTCATATTTGAATGCATAAGTTGTAAAATTTTACTTGTTGCCTTGCCATGGGGTCATGACCTTTGTAGACTGGGTTGGGTGGGAGGGCGAGATCACAGATTGGACTTCGGCAAAAACCAGTAAGAAAGGGCAAGAGAGAGTGGAGCTGTAGTTTTGTTTTGGTTTTTTACCTCTTTCTTTCACTCTATTTCAGAGCTCTTTGTAGCTTAATTACTCTTCATTCATATAGTTAAAACATATTGAACTCTTCTGTGTCAAAAGAGCATCAAGGTCCTGGCTTCACTCATGATGAACCTACATTTTCTTTGATATATCTGTTTTGAAGAAGATCGCTGTTGTCGTATTTTTAGTTTTTCATTGTCTTGTTGAAGAATTCATGTCCCTGGAATAGATGTGGTCTTGAAGGGAGCATAAACTGCTCTGAAATCTCGTGGTACAACACAGCGATACATGCTGTTGCGGACCCTGGATTTCGAACATATTGCTGATTACGGTCTGGATGCTCTCTTTTATTTATTCCAGAAATAGACATCTGGTCCATCCCAGATGTCTGTGAGCCCAGAGAAGTTGATGCCAACTCTGGACAAAGTTAGAAAAAGGCTATTTTTTTTTCACATCAAATTTTGAAATGTATTTATAAATGTAGCTCTGTATTGAAGGGCTTGACTAAGGTTTGAAAACGTAACTGCTTGTTTATGAGGCTATATTAGCTGTTGATGATGATGATGGTTCTTGATGAAATGGAAACGCAGGCTGATCTGACCAACGACTGTAAATGTTCCTGACCCATAATTTGCTTAGATTAATCCAGATTTTTTGAATTGTTTACTGATATTGTGCACTGAAGAGTTAAGAATAGGCTGTTGCATCAAGGTTAGAGCTTGAAACATTTTAGAAACATGCTCATGGGTGAGGGAAGAAGAGGACAGGAGAGTTCATAGCTTTGCATATGCTATAACAGTGGTTGTGGTAAAAAAAAAAAAAAAAAAAAAAAAAAAAAAAGTGGCCAAAAATGAACTCCATCTTTAGAGGATTTCATGAGGATTTCAGACATCTGTGAGAGGCTCAGAGTAGATTTGCTGCTGCTCGCATCAAAAGAAGCAAGTTGAGGTAGTTTAGGCCACCATCAAGACCTCTCCCAGGGACATGTCTCACACTGGGAGGAGGTCATGGGGCAGACCCAGCACTAGTTGGAGAGATATTACCTCTTGGCTTGGCAACATGTGGGTGCCCCCCCCTCCTCCTGGGAGAGCAATGACTGGGAATCTTTTGTCCCAAATTGTGATTACAGTCACTTGTTGAAATCAACTAAAAAGACACTATTATTGTTATTTTTTTCATTTCCTTCACCTTTTTTAATGCCTAGATGTGTATAGGTCATCAACAGTCTTTACCATCTTAGTTTGTTCTTGGCCTGTGTCTCAATTTCCTTCCAGCTGCAGCCAATTTGTCTCGCCTCTGCCATTAAATCTCGCTGCAAGGTCTTCTTTGGCCTTCCTCTGCTTCTTTATCCCTGTGGATTACAGCCCAAAGCTTGTCCATTGATGCTCGTCATGGCTTTCCTCATAGGGTGACAAATTCCCATTCACTTCTGATGATCTCATCCTCTGTTGTGGCTTGTTGAGCTCTCCTCCATAGCAGCAGATCTGAGTGGTGCCAGAGGATGAAGAGGATTCTTCACAGGCAAGAGCTGATTGAATTTTGAATCTTTTCTATGATCTTTTTTTTGTGGTTATTTGAATGGGGGTTTTCCATTACAAGCCATACATGCCCGCATTTCAGCTTCTTTTTTTGGTGGGGGGGAACGTTTAGCAAGGTTTGGATCTTATTAAAAATGGAGTCAAGTCAAGATGTGTCTGAATATAATCGCTGATGTCAAATAATTAGATAATAGCTGACCACAAAAAGTTGCACATGGCCTGAAAATGCACTCTGTATGATAAGAAAGTGTAACAATAAGTCTTTTGTGTGTCCATTATGTCTCTCAGTTTCAGTCTAAACCCAACCACACCTAGTGGATGAGTGGCAATGAAGCATCAAGGCCCTGAAATGGTATTCAGGTCAGCCTCATATGCCATTGTTTTTCATTTTACGCCAACTCTTGAGTGCTATCTGCTATCCTTTCTATTCAACTGCTGGAAACAGACTTTTTCACACATATCATATGTTGTTGTACAAAAGATGAAATAGGTGCATGGTTTCACTTTCAGTTCTGTCAGCTGATGCCTGAGATGATAACAAAAGCAAACTTCCTGTGACATTGTATCAGCATATAACAAGTAATTAAATACGTAACTTAGGGTTAAGATCAATATATGTCTTCCTGTCTAGAAAAGAATTAAATAGGATCCCTGAGACCATAATTGATACACATTTCCTTTTCTTTCTTTTCCCTTATAATGTTCTTATAGTGTTATACACCATTTTAATAAAGAAATGGCATGATTAGTTATCAGCAAATGCTATCCAAATATCCATCTCTAGATGAGGAAACTCACATTCGACTTGTATGCCTGTGCATCACTAAAGGACACAAGCCTTGTGGTGGCAATATGTATTTGAATGACTCAACCTCATGCACATGTCAACAGGCACACAGGAAGTGAGCACGACATGCAAAGCTTTCAAGGGCCCATATGTTTGAAACATGAGTCTCTTTATGAGCAACACGGGGAGTCTTTAGTGAGGTGTACATGTGAGTACTGATGTGGTTTGTGTTTGTGTGTGTGTGTTCAAAAGCTCAACTTCAAAGAGATCAGCACGATATGTCAGTTCAGCAGTTGTGTGTATTTGTATGTGTGTGGGAATGTGCAAGTAGTTTTTAATAAATAGTGTCTTCTGCCAACCTGTAACCTTTTTCACTCTGTGTGTGTCTACTTCAAACACACAAACGTCACAATGAGCAGTTTAGTGACTGCCAGGCTGTCTGTTTAAGTAGAGGCTCGGTTTAGACAAGTAATGATTCTTTTAAGTCCCAAACTCTGCATGTTATAAGCACATCATTTGTCAAAGTAGAGTCTCATTTTTTTCTGAGTATAAAAAGACAGGCTTGACTGTAGAAGACAGAACTATAAATGACCATGAACCAGTCATCTGAGACAAGAACACGTAAAGTCAAATCTCAGATCCTTAAGTCCAATATAATGCTTCATAGGTACAAACATAATCTAAACAAAACCTAAACATTTGCTTTAAATAGGACAATCAATTAGAAATATAATATGTATCTTAATCACAGGAAATCTTGTGTAATTTGGCTTCAGATTCTGTTTCTTACAATATCAATGGGTTTTTTAAATTGACTATAGTTTTCTAAATTTGAGGTGGAACGTTCAGTGAAGGAAATCCATGTGCTATAACTTTCAAACTTTATTTCAACCCACTGTTTCAAATAATGTGTGTTGAAAGCACCCCATCCCTTGATTGCCAAAAAGGAGGGATATAAAACATAAAATGAAGTATAAGCTTAGTTTTGGTGCTTACTCCTATGGAGGTATGTGTCTCGATCAATACGATTCCTGATAAACAGGTCTAGGTTCCAGTTAAAGACCATTTAGCCTTCACCTCTATAATACTTTGTTGGATAAAAGACATGGCATCAACTGTCTGCAGTACTTATCTCTTTCCAGGCCTGTGCCTTGCAGGTCCATGTCTCACCTGTAACGTACTAACGTAGTGAAATACAAACATCTTTGCTCCACTTCAGTTAAAATTATGTCTATTGCCGTGTCTGAAAAAGTTTTCCCCTCTCTCTCTCTCTCTCTCTCGTTTAATGTGAGCCATGTGCACAGGCAGGCATGCAGGTTGAGGATGTATCTTTATGTTAATCAATGAGCAATGGGAGCGCTTCCAACCTGCAATCAATGAGCATTCATGAAAATACACACACTCTTATGATCAAACCTGAGTTTTATGCAGCGTTCATGAATCCGGAGTAGGTTTTTGGTAAGGAGGGGACTTATGTAGAAATCTACTCACAAATTTATGAAGATTTCATGAATGAGGCCCACAGCAAAGTTATGATCTGTGGGCCTCATTTATGTAGATTTCATGAATGAGGCCCACAGATCATAACTTTGCTGTGTCGGTGGAAGAGCTGATGTGTGGAGACAGTCTGGAAAGTGTTGCAAAACTGCTTTGTCCCACTTTGGGTGCTAAAAATCATTGTAGGTTTGTACCTTTGTATATTCAAGTGAAGAAGAGGATGTTACGCTGATGGAGAGGGCATTCTGGTTGCATGTTAATCATGTTGTATCACCCGAAAAGAGCATTCAGGCCCAGCTCAGAGACGTGCCGGGGGCCAAACTGGTGAGTAGGCTGTTGTCTGTTGGCACTCAATCGTTATGTGCAAACAGTTTAAAGAAGCTTGCCAGTGTGTCCTCTCCAACTGCTGACAGATAACTTAGCATGTCAGTTATCTGGACCTGATGGGGGAATCCTCACTGAAGCGACAGCCAATGAGAGAGCAAGGGATGTGTGAGAGGAAGGCAATCCCATGGAAACTTTCAATGAAACACAATAAGCTTTACCACAATTACACAAGGTAACTACTTTTTCATAACAGTTTTTTACTCACCCCCTGCTCTCTGTAGTTTAGACAATCTGTTCATGTGACATGCTACGGATCGGGGATCCACATTTGGTCTCAAGTGGTATGGTTACAATCGTGACATCCTTGAGAACCAAGGTTCTTTGCAAGATAGGTCCAAATTAAGCCTCAATGTATTCTAGGTAGTTTGAAGTCTGATAGAATAAGTATCTGTCAGGTCACAAAGTTGTGGTGACCAGCAATGACTAGCATGCTTTTGGCCATCAAGCAGGGTCCGTCAGGGAAAGTTCAAGTCAAGCGCCATGTTTCTCTATGTAAAGCCCAGTCCCAATTCAGCCCTTAGGTCCATCAAAGAAACATAGAGGAGATTTTAACAGCTTGATGACCAGTGATCTTTGATTTCTAAAAAGAAAAGGGGCATCCATCCCATCACACAAAAGGAAGGGGTGGTAGGATACTGGAATTGGCCAGCCTCTTGGTGATGCGACGATGTGAATGGATGAATTACAATTGACAGTAACTGTTTTCATGACAAAGCACACGCCTGCATGGTTGCTTTACCAACATGCACGAGCACTCTGGTGCTTTGATGCCACTGTGTGTGTGGGGATGTGACTCCACGTGGAACCCACCTTCCTTACAGTCATGTTTGTTCTCATGCAGTACAAAGCCATGGCGACACTGACAAACGTAAGAGCCCACTGTGTTGATGCACTCGTGCTGACAGCCGCCGTTGTCCTTGCTGCACTCATCTTTGTCTGTGAGAGATACACATGCAACACATCACTTATGCGGAAACATCAGACGGGAGGTGGAGGGAGGGAAGAGAAAGAGAGACAGCAGAAAGTGGACCAGAACAGGGGGGGTGTGATGAGGAGAGAATTAAACTAGACAGCTCAGTGAAGTGGGGGAAAGTGACACAAGTGGTGAAAACAATAACATGCTCAGAGAAAACATTTTTCAGCTGTCAAGTTGAACTTTTTATCAGAGTCAAAGCCCCCAAAGTATGGTCAGAAAAACAAAGCGATATTGGCTTTAAAAACTTCAGCCCAAACTGTTACCAGAGTAACATCTAAATATTCACACATGCATGTGTGAATATGTAAACATAAGTCTATTCAAAGCAAATGCTTTTATGAATAGGCTTTGAGAAACCTAGCCTGTGTAAGGCTAGTGATGTTGACTTGATGTTGATGTTGTCATCGCTCTTGTTTACTCATAATGAAACATCTGTGACTGCAGCAGCTGATTTCAGATCAGTGCTCTCCTCAGGTCAGACCACCGCTGCTGCATCAGTCACACATGTTCACTCTGCGAAGAGAAGCTGTAAAATCTGACAAGCGTATTACATAGCCAGTCCCCGTGCCTTCCTTTTCCACAGCTCTGTCTTTGTAATATAGAACCACATGCACATGCATGGCCACAGAGTTATTTAAAATCTAAATATCCTCCAGGTCTATTTCAATATTCTATTCACATTTCTTCTGAGTGGAGACTGATGTTTTTGGGAACTGAAATCTTTCTGACTTGACCAAGTGAGCTAAAGGGTGAACACATAAATCTAAAATGGCAATGGTCAGAGTCTCTGTGTCTCTCCGCTCAATAATTTTGTCTCCCTCATCCTCAAATCATCCTCTAATTGATGTCTTCTTCTGACCGCTCAGCTTCACCTCTGGAAGCTGCGGTGGAGGTGGAAGGAGCAGGGATGGCTTGCTCTGTGCAGGGATGCCACGTTGAGAGATAGAAGGACCTTGGGAGGGAACAATCAGCACACAGGAAAAAAAGGCAATGTGTATTTTGAATGTGGAGAGACAGCAGAGTGTTGTGGTGTGTTTTTGTCTTGGAGGGAGAAGCAGATTCCTGCAAAAAGGTGTGAGATTAGACACAGATGCTGACTTTTACCTCAAATCAACTAGATCAGATTTTAATGAAACTGCTAAATCCTCCTCTGTCTCTCTTTATCTGTGTGTGTGTGTGTACATCTCAGTGTCTGATGTCGTATTACGGTGCTATTGTAGGCTGAGTCTCACCCTGTCGCCGGCTAAGAAGCTTTGCGGTGGATGCTGTGCAGTATTCATTGTAGATGTCTTCAGGTCAAGCACAAAATGTCCACACGCACTCACAAGCACACGCATGCACGCACGTGGATTAGTAGTATGCGGGTGGTTGAAGGGACCTCCCTAAAGCTGCTGGCTTTTTGCCAACCAAAAGCTATCCCTGGAAGCTTCTGACAGCAGCTGAGCCCCACAGCAACTTTGAACACACACATTATCTGTATCTGAGTCATTCCACTGAGGAAACACGCTCCTCTGAGCTGAGAGATACAGGCACTCTGGAGGTAGTCGAATTTAGTAAACCAAGAATTCCAATTCCAAAGAAAAAAAAAAGTGAAGAAAAAATGTGTAAAATGTGAAGAAAAACAGAATTCAATGATTTCCAAATCGAGTGTTGAAAGTGAGACATTTTACCGTTTCATGAAAAATATTAGCTTATTTAGAATCTTCTGGCAGCAACACATCTCAAAAATGTTTGGTAGGTGGATAATAAAAGACTGGAAAGATGAATGTCATCCCACCCGAAAAAAAAACAAACAAACAAAAAAAAAAAAAACCAACATCTATAGGCACATCTTGGAACTAATGAGGTTCATTTCCAAGAGATCGGTGTCATGACTATAAAAAGAGCATCTTAGAGAGGCAAAATCTCTCAGAAGTAAAGATGAGCAAAGGTTCAGCAATCTGCAAAACACTGCGCATATACATTGAGAAACATCTTCGGAATAATGTTCCTTGGTGTCAAATTGCGAAGACTTTGAAAATATTACCATCTGCAGTACATAATGTCATGAAAAGATTGAGAAAATCTGAAGGGACCTCCGAGTGCACAGGAAGCTAAAAATCAATAATGGATTCCCACGATCTTCAGGCCATCAGGAGGCACTGCATTAAAAACAGACAGGATTCTGTAAATGAACTAACTGCATGGGCTCAGGATAACTTCTGGAAATCACTAAGATCACAGCTAGCAAATTAAAGCTCTGCCATGCAAAGAAGAAACCATATGTGAATGTGATCCAGAAACACTGACTTCCTCTGTGGTCCAAAGCTCAGTCGAAACAGACTGAGGCAAAGCGGAAGACTGTCCTGAGGTCAGACAAAATAAAGTCTGAAATTCTTTTTTTGAAACCATAGACTAATTATCCAACTTATCATTGCTCAGTTCAAAAGCCTGCACTGATGACACGGGGGTGCATTAGTGGCACATCTGGAGAGAAAACATCAGTGGCATACTGCCCAAAGGTTTTAGAGCAAACCAGGTTCTTCATTTTGTACTATGTCACATGACAGTGTGTGTTGGTGTGACCATGAAACTCCCTGAATCCTTGAAAAATGTTAACATATGGTAATGTATTTTTTGAGATGTGTCGATGCCTTCTTATTCCAAATGACTTCTTTTTTGTAAATATAAATTGTATTGATATATTAGCATCACTAAATGTTTCAGGTCTTTCAACAAGTCAATAAGTGTAATACAGGCCACATCTGAAACATAGATTTATCAGTTAACACTTGATATTTGTGTTAAAGGAGCCTTCTTTCCCACAACACAATACAAAAAGGTAATGGAGGAGGCGTTTGGTTACAGCTTGCATGGAATCATTCACTTAGACAACAGAACAGGTAGAATGATTCCATCTGAACATCATATCATCCCAATGTGACTCCAGTGTAACAAGACTGGAATACAATAAATATCAACCAAGCTCGGGCTTGGTTGATATTTATTAGTCTAAAGTAAGAATGGACCACATGTTTTCCCACTGGAGGAGAATGGATTACACAAGGATCCATATTACTACAACAAGATCCATCCATTTTCCTCAGATTACACAGTGGACCAGAAGCAATCGGAGGTCCGATTGTGAGGTCATGTTACCTCTGACCTTTGATGAGGTTGTCAGCCTGCTGTTGACGAGGCCATGCGTCATTGCATGGTCGCGTTTTATGTCCTGGCAAGACTCAAGCACAAACATACGTTCCTGACACAGTGCCAGGCTATCTGAGGGAGAGAGGGCAGAGCGCAGGGTGGGTGCAGGAGAACGTAGCATGGGTGGAGGCTGAGGCGACTCATGTACAAGACACAGAACAAGACACATGTACAAATACCGACACATACATATGCATATTTCATCAAGCAGCCGCAGCTGAACACACAGTAGAGGTGAAAAAGGGATGTGAGATTAGACATCTATGTGTTCAGGTCTGTCAGGTGGTAATGCCTCCTAAAGTCACATTTTTCATTCTTACAAATCTCTGCTTTTTCAGTAGTCACCCCAAAAAACCTTTACTGTGTCTCGGATGTTATTTATCCTCAATTCAGCTGTGAAGTCAATCAAAGTGCAAAGACAATTCTTGTTTGGATTAAAAGTGCCAAATATATTGATCCAAGAAACGCTGGCTGGGCTGTTATCTTTCTGGTGTTTGAATCTTACTTTCAGAAAAATGTTCCTGATAAATATAAACACCCAAAGCCCATCAAGTTGGAAAAGTTGCAAAGTTTGTAGGAGGATAGGTGCTGAGCTCAGCTTGAGGTTCTGGCAGTTTTGGAGGATTCCAATGGTATCAAGCGTCAAAAACCACAAACCACTCCTGCACCATATTTCACCTCTCACATGTCTGCCTGTCCACCCTGAGTGCTCTCATTTTGGCTTAAAGACATTTTACAGCAACTCTCTGAAACACATAAAAACAAAAACACACATTTTCACAGGAGCTTTACCTGAGAAGAAGTGAGCCTTGAAGCCCTTCTTGGAGACAGTGTTGTCTGACTTGAACTCGATCCTCATGTTGTTGTATTGTGAGGTGATGACCTCTGGGACCTCTGGTGCCACAGTATTTTCCATGGAGCTTAGAGTCAGACGAGAGGCCGCTCCGTACCTCAACATAATCGTATTTACACACCTAAGCACACAAATACTTGTAAGGCTCTTGGACCACACATCCGAAAGATGGCTGCCATGGTTAGCAACATACAAACATGCTTGCCAAACACACGGATGTATTCACCTCATTGCCCTCTAGTTCAAAGGCCTCAAACTGCATGGAGATGCGATACTGAGTGGGAGCCACCACCTGCCACACGCAGTTCTTGTTGGGCGGATACTCTTTGGGCCAGCCAGGAGTGCTAATGGTCCCGTTCAACTTAGACAGGAGACCACCACATGCCGCTGCAAACAAATCAGGAACAGATTAAAAAAAATAAAAATACAATAAATATTTGACAGGTGAAACAAAGTGAGGGCACTGATGTTATGTGGAAGAAATCATGAAAAGGCAGTATATACAGGAACATTTCGAAATACTTGGAACCCTGTTATGTTTTTTTTCTTTCAATCTGTTCAATCTGTTCTGGGCAACAAGTGTTCAAATATAATTGGGCAATTGACTCCAAAGCAGTTTCCTGGAAAGGTAGGAGCCATTCCTTCATTATCTTGTCATAAATGAATTAGGTTAAAGGTCTGGAGCTGAGTTCAACATTGCCTTCATAAGTTGTGTAAACTGATAACATACAGTCAAAGCAGGTCAAAGAGCAAGTGAGTCAAGCCATTCTTCTGTTGCAAAAACACAACAAACCCTCACGAAGGTAACAGAAATACTGGTGATGTAAATGGTACTTACTATTTTCTTTATAACTAACAAGGGGGCAACTTGTAGCCACGTCCTTCTTATCAAACGTATTTAATTAACTGATCTTCAGCAAGTTGTAGAAGCACCTCTATAAAAGTAGAGGTTTAGGCAGTTTGGTGGTCTGGAGCTTGTGTAAAACGATGCCAAAAGGGAAATACATAAGCAACGGCATTTGAAAAAGCTGTTGTTGCTGCACATCAACTCAAAAGGGTTATAAAATGATTTCTAAACAATTTGGAGTTCAGCATTTTATGATGAATGCCACGTGCTCTAAGAAAGATCACTCACAACTGGTAAACATTCAAGACAGTTTTCCCAGGAGTGGATGTTCCAGCAAATTTGCTCCAATGTTAGACTGTGTAATGCTCAGAGAAGTATTAAAGGAAAAAAAAGCTGCATCTCAGACTCCATAGGCCTCGCTAAGCATGTTGAATGTTAAAGCGTTCAACAGCACAAATGGAAGTTTTTGGAAAGGATCGCCTGGAGAAAGCTCCAAACGGCGTCTGAGCAAACCAAGACCTCTGGAACAATGATGAGATCAAATGATCTGTCTGGAGTTGCTTGACCTGAATGCTCAGCTACTTCAGTAACACCTCATACCCTTGTCCAAACATGGAGGTGGAGGCCTGATGATTTGGGATCATTTTGCAACCACAGGATGTGGGCATCTTGCATTCATTGATTGGCCGATGAACCCTAAAGTATGTCAGAATGTTCGAAAGACAAATATGAGACCAGCGTTCTACATCAGAATGGCTGAAAAACAAAAGGATCAGGGTTTTGGAACATCCTAGTTAAAGTTCAGCTGAAATGCTGTGGTAAAACCTTAAGAAAGCTGTAAAAAAGTGAACGCCCAAAAACCTCAATGAACTGAAGCAATGTTGTTATGAAAAATGGACCAAAATCCCTCCACAACCATCTGAAAGACTAAGATAAAAACAAACAGAAAATGGTTACTTCAAATTATTGCTGCTAATGTGGATCCATATACTACTGAATCAAGGGGCTACTTAGTATTTCCTATATGTTTATTTTATTTTTGGCTTCATTTTTGTGATACAAATATACATGAAATGTTTTTACATTAAAAAAAGGATTAAAAGCAGGGGTACTAATTATTCTACATGACTGTAACAAAGAGCTCTTAACAAAGTATTAAAAATGAACCTTTTAATATATGATCCCCTAAAAAAGCACATCACATATTAAAGTATAATAATTCCATAATCCCTCTTCCAGTTTGGATGTGAATACCCTAACATTAAAGAGCCTGAAGTGCATCTAGTAGTTGTTTTCATGGGATAAGGGCCTCATTACATAATGGATAATATTCACAGTAGTCACAATATTCACCTGTCTGTCTCTGAGCTTTCTATGGCTCTCTTACAACTCTCTTATATAAAGATACCAGCAATGCAGAGATCTGTCATTTTTTTTAATTGTTTTATTTTGTTTAGCCTTTTTTACATTTGTAAATACCATGAATAATTTTTCTCTTGAATGCATTGCATATAAAGATTTGTGTTTGTTTGTTGTTGCCGTTAAATCCACTTTGAACTTAAATTCCCCACACATAAAATCAACTTTCAGTGTTACGAGTTCGCTCCTTAATAAAACCCACCACTCAGACATTTCACCAGCACAGATTTTTCTCTATCTGCCTCAGAAGTGGTTTCATTTGCCTCAGTATGTGGGTCATTACACATAGTCAGTCTATTTTGTGGGATTACAGGACCTTCACGGCATGTGTGGCATTGCAACAACAAGGCATGTGGCTTTGTGCTTGGTGTGTTTTTTTTAGTCCTGTTGATGAATGCAGTTCTTTTTTTGAGTTAGACTCACAGCCTACAGAAACACAAGCACCTCACACAAGAATGCTTATAGAAACTTGAGTAGCCTATCACACACACACACACACACAGAGGCACATGCACTAACTGTTACCTTCACAGCTCTTCTTGTCCGGGGCCAGTTCGTAACCAGGGTCACAGGCACACTTGAAGCTGCCAAGAGTGTTTACGCACCTCTGCTCACATCCACCATTGTCTGGCTTGGCACACTCATCTTCCTCTGAAAAACACCAGTAACAGACATGAGAAAAAAAAACAAAACAAAATCATATAACATACACAAACTATTTCTCTCACTCACGCTGACGCACCTTTGAAAAAGTTAGCAGCAAATCCCGCCTTATTCACGGTCCCGTCTGAGACAAACTTCATCCACAGAGTGTGTGAGGTAGAGCGGACATCTTCAGGCTTGTCGTAGCCACAGAACCGTCCAATCAGTGGGCTTGTTTCAAGTGGACCATCCCGGACCTCCAGGTAGTCGTAGGCACAGCTGTCATGTCTCTCAATCTAGGACAACATTTAGATAGATATGGACAAACTCACAGTGAAATACACAAAACTGCAGTAAATACTTTCCACGGGTTTCTTGCAAAATACGTGACTTTTTTGTAAAATGCGTAATATATCTTGTGTCTATGTATGTGTGTTGTTTTTTACTTTTTTTAAAAGACCTAATGAAAACCAGATTTTTTAAAAATGATTCTGCCATTAACAAATCATATGGACAATACTAAGTCCCTCCATGATGAATAACATGTAGATCTACCAACAATTTCAACAAGTCGTTTAGCTGGTTTTATGTGCAGTTTTTAGTACATATCTCTTAAAAAAAAACAAAACATGAAATTTGTCAAACTTTGTGTGTTGAGTCATGGGCGTACTTTACCGTATGGACGGTAGGGACATGTCCCCACCACTTTCGAGGTGACCTTAAATTGTCCCCACCACTTTTTTTTTTACAAATCGCGCTAGACATTAGCATTTTCCATAGGGTATTACTATTTCCCCAGTATTTTCCCCACCTGAAAAAGCTATTCTGATGATGATTGACGCTTTCAAGCTTTGGCTCCGCCTCTATCTAGTCTTGGGATGTTTGCCAAAGCAGAGCATTTTGAAAGCCAATGAGATGGAAAGAAATGCCAAAGATTCTCCAATAAATACATGTTAACGTTAGCTGCTTTCAGTGTGTCCGTTCAACTTCTGTCTTCGAGGTAACGTTACCCTTGCTTTCCAACTAGCCAGTTTGTTAGATTTTACTGGATAAAACTATGGCCCCTTTGCAACTTGTTACATTGGCTTCTGTTTTCTGAAAGAACATCAACAAGTTGCTGGTTTTTATTTTGCAGTTCGTCTTGTGGTGAATTTTAGATGTGAAACAAATCATTTGGCTTGTATCCTATGCGTTCGTGTTGTCATGCTGTTCACATGCACTATACGTTATTTTAGCAGGCAGATGGATTAGAATCATGGACGCAGGGAGGAAAAAAGGTCGTATTTCTTGAATGTAAGTAGGCAAGTAGTTGTAGGCTAAAAACTCAACCTCAGTAACGAGAAAATGCTTGAATGAATGTTTTTGCTTATTAGCAAGGTATCTTACATTTTTGAAATTTTCATAGCCTTGTTGTATTATAATATGGTAATTTCAGTTTGTATTACTGTACAGACACCAGGCAAGAGATTGTTATTATTGTTGTTGTTGTTATTGATACTACTGCTACTACTTTCTTTGTGCCCTTTCGTCAGCCTCTTAAAATTACCTAAAATGACCCTTACTTAACTGGCTAAGTTGTGATTGACTGGATGTGACTGGAGACTTGTTATTTATGAATAAAGGCATGCAAGGACTTTCTGGATGAAAAATGGATGAGTTGGCACTTCTTAAAACCAGAATTTGCAACAACTGAAGCTCATTGTCTGTGTGTGTGTTAGTGTATATAGTCATCGTTCAGTCACATGAGTGAGTTGGTAAGAATATTGGTATACTGCCAAGTTTGAGATATTGACAAAGAAATCAGTACATGTGAGTTCTATGTGTTGAATTCATTCAGCAGTCTGACACAAATGATTTTTGTGTATTTTTTTAATGTATTTTTTCTCAATTCCTTCTTGAACTACAAATTATTACTTAAATGCCTTAAAACAAAAAAAACTTAATGACTTAAGACAAAATATTATAACCATATGATGTACACCTTCCTCTATTGGGAGTCATTTGGAGAGGTATGTAAATATAGTTTCATATGGTGCAAATTTTCTAGCGTTGTATCTGACTTTCGTTAAAAAAAAAAAAAGGACCCCTGACAATATGGCAAATTTATGTCCACACCACTTTCCAAACCAAACCTACACCCTTGTGATGAGTGACATATCACACGCACACATCTTAATATTTCTATGATTAACATTTCTATGGTTGACATTTCTATGTGGGAGTGTCTGAGTGTCCACCAAATAGAAAAAAAGGTAGGTGAGGCAAAAATACTCGGATAACAGCAACACTGTATGTCATAAAGCAACAGAAACTTTTCAGTCAGCATTGATCTGGAATATTCAGTCGATAAATGGGAAACACTGAACTATTTCTGTATTGTGTGGATGCACAATAAATCCAATAATGTATAGGCAGACAACTTCAGCTCTTTTTTTTCTAAAGGTAGGGTAAGTGGAAAATGTTCATGATGGAGTTTTTTTTTTTTTTTTTGAGGAGCACTGGAGGGAAGAGTAAGGAGGAGCTAGCGCTACATATTTTGTTGATGTTTTATTTCAAATAGCAACGGACAGATGTGACATCATGCAGACATCACTTGCCCGGCCTTTTAGTGTAACAGTTTCTATTTTACACTCATGATCAGGAATAAGAGTCTGAATCAGGATCTTGCAAGTTTGATTGTTAAGTGTTCCTAGAAAAGATGAGGAATTAATGTCCAAAATATGGAAAGAAGCCCTTGAGGGTATATAGTGTTACAAAAGCTGCCCTTCAAACTATTTGGTCAGAAAGTGATTTTGGTAAGCTGTCAGAAGTAAGACATTTCAATAGAATGATGAAAATTACAAATGTACAACACAACACAACATGACACAATGTGGTTGAATTGTTGAGCTGCATAAGCAAGGCTTCTCACAACATGCCATCGCTGCTGAGGTTGGATGCAGTAAGACCGTCATTTTGAATTTCTTATAAGATCCTGAGAGTAATGGAACAAAAAAGTCTAGTGGTAGACCCAATAAAATTTTACTGGTGCTGAGCCAGAGGATCCGATTGGCTGTCTGTCAAGACTTGTGACGATCCTCGACCCAAATTAAGGCCGTTACTGGTGCCGACTCCAGCCCAATAACCACCAGACGGCATCTGAGAGAGAAAGGCTTTAAGAAATGAAAACGTCTTCAAAGGCCTCGTCTCCTTTAATTCCAGAAAATTGCCTGCTTGAACTTTGCAAGGAAGCACCAAACATTGGACACTGAAAGTTGGAAGAAAGTTTTACTCTCTGATGAGAAAAAATTTAACCTTGACAGTCCTGAAGGTTTCCAACGTTACTGGCGTGACAAGGAGATCCCGCTTGAGATGTTTTCTACGCGGCACACTGGAGGAGGTGCCGTCATGATCTGGGGTGCTTTTTCCTTCAGTGGAACAATGGAGCTTCAGCTTGTGCAGAGGTGTCAAACGGCAGCTGACTATGTGGAGATGCTGCAGAAGGCATCCCTCATGACTGAGGGCCTTGTCTGTGTGGTATTACTGGGTTTTTCAACAGGACAATGCTGCAGTTCACAATACCCTTCTGACAAAAGACTTCTTCTAGAGGAATAATGTCACTCTTTTGGACCACCCTGTGTGTTTCTGATTTAAATCCACTTGAGAACATTTTGGAATGGATGGCAAAGGAAGTGTACAAAAATGGGCATCAGTTCCAGACAGTGGATGCCCTCTGTGAAGCCATCTTCACCACTTAGAGAAAACGAAATTTTTGAAGTGATCAACAAAAACAGTGGAGCTACTCATTACTGAGTCCTTTTTTGAAACTTTTATTTCTATTTAAGGGGTTTTCTGGGGTTTTTTTGAGCTATGGTCTTAAACTTTTGAACTGCTGATGACCAGTCTAATTTAGTTTAATTGTTGTTTGCAATAGATTGCTTACTCACTTTTGTCTCGTCCCATTTCTTCTTCTTCTTGCAGTTTGAAACTACTTCGAGCCTTTTTTAAGCTCCAACAGTGCAAAATGTGTATTCCTGCAAAATTTCAACTGGTCTTAAACTTTTGATCAGGTGCGTATCTTGGCTTATTCATGATTACCCCTAAAGACCCCTCCGTTTCACGTCGGCTCAACAAAATCTTGGCTTCGCAATCATTCCATTCCTCAGTGTTTCTTCTAGGCTTTTACCAGAGTAATACTGAGAACTGTTGCTCAGCATGGCAAACCTTTGACCAATATTTACAAGTTTTTTTTTTTTTTCTCGCTATTAACCTACCACTGCATAATTTCTATCAACATGTGGGTCCATCAGAAATGGTTCCTTTCATGCTGACTAAGTTCCAGCTCTGAAGCAGGAGCTAAATAAAGATCCTCCAAAATCACTTCTATGAACTGCAATTGGCTGCAGTTCCTACAATGTGCACACAGAGAAGAAGGAGAACATGACGCCAGTAGTTAAAAGAACTTTTAAAAGATTTCTATGGTCCAAAAGCACCTTTAACTTAAAGGAGTGGTTATGAGATAATTAACCACTGGCCATCTAAAGGATCTCTTTTTTGTGAGCTTTTAAAAGCATCATGTTGATCCTTTGATGGCATTAAATGATTGTGTGGACAATGAAGGCTTATTAAAATATTTAAATTTGATATCTCACACAAAGTAGTGAGATAAGCTTAGAAAGAAACTGATAATTAGCGCACTTTTGTGTATGCACGCCTAGCGCTTTAGGTGCATTCCAGTACTTTAACAAATAGCATTAAACCCCTGAGAATAAGCATGCATTGTCGCACGGTATCCTGTTTTTGAATCCTAATAAGGCACGGATAGACAGTCTAGCAGAACAGAACAGAACAGGACAGGACAGGACAGAACAGAATGTGGTGTGATTCTTAGTATGTGACTTTTACACATATGATATCCTCACTCATTTTTTGATTTGATAGTGTTCCTACATTCTAAATCTGTATGCTTGTACACTTGTACACACGCATGTACACGCACCACTACTTTTATTAACTTCCACAAGCGTGAAATTTGACCCAGACATTCCTAAGCTATGCACAAAGGGGGAAACACACAGACACAAAGAAGGGGCATGTCACCTCAAAGGCCTGGAAGCTGAGCCCGACATTGTATCCTTCGGACACAGTGATCCTCCACACACACTCTTTGGAGGGTCTGTAGTCATCAGGATAGTTGGGAGACTGAATCTGACCCGAGTCCTTGGTGATCTCCCCTCCACAGATTGCTGCACACGAGAAGAGAGAGTCAGAGACCAGACAGACAGGACGAATTAGCATCAGCTGCACTGACCACAGACACCTGAAACACATTCTGTGTACACTATGAATAATAAAAGCCCTAAGAAAACTTCTCACAAAAGTCCAAAGGTCATCAAATTCCGCTTTTTGACCACACTATGACTTTAGAATCTCTGGATATGTATTTCTGAATGTAACAATCCTTTTTAAAAAAAAAAAAAGTTTACAGATTGGTAATTGGAGAAGTTACCTTCGTAAACAGCAGCAAAGCCTTTCCCCACCCAGTTGCTGCTGCTGCGAAACTCGATCCACATTCTGCTATCAGTTGAAATCAAAACCTCAGGAATTTTGTCTCCACAAAACCTACCTGCAAATCACACACACAAAAGAAAATACAGTAAATCACGCTGACCAAAGGCATGCTGTTTTTGAAACATGATGTGATATAACATTGGAAATCGTCAGTGTTTTGTCCAACAATCTAGTTCAACAGCCGCCATGAGTCAAACAAATGTAGCCTTGATCTTTACTTTGATTTGATCACTGAAGCTGGCAAAAATGTAATCCATGTTGAAGTTATTTTGCAAAGCAAAGTCTTTTGACCTACTTAGCATGCCCCATATGGCACGGAGTATATGCAGAAAACCTAAGAGTGCATGTTATAATACCACTGTTTACAATGCAAGCAACAAGACAGACGAGCCAGGACAATTTCATCTAAAGCAGTTTTCTAGAGTTATAAACTCCTACCTCAGAGAAGCACAAAAAGCTGTGGAGATTTGAATCTCATCAGCCTTCACCTGCAGTCTAAGCCGCATGTCTGTTTCCTGATCTTCTCACTATATTTGTGCCACAATTTGCAGATTATTATGTTTTTTTTTTGTTTTGTTTTTATACTGGTTAATTAGCATCCATCCATCAATCCATCATCTATACCTGCTTCTTCCTATTCAGGGTCTGCTGGAGGCAATGTTAATATGTTTATCATTTTCAAATTAACACCATGTACTGTATATCTAAATTTGTCAGAAGAAGTGTAACCAGTGGATTGAGATCATTTTTGTATTTTTCCAGCTAAAAAGAATTGGGTGTGTTAAAGCTTACAATTAATGTTTAATTCAATAAAGGCTAATAAAAAGCAGATGCAGGCAAGCAGTAACCGTTGTTAACCTGTCCACTTTGTCTGTGTCTTGATCTTACCAAGCAGCGGAGCTTTTCTCCAGTATCCATCCCGAACCTCAATGTAGTCATACCAGCATAGACTGCTTTTATACAGATCCATAGTGGTGAAGTTAAGAACAATCTGGTGAAGCAAAAGAAATACAAAAAAGAAAAAAAAAAACATGCTTAATGTTTTTGGTACAGATTTTCGACCTTCTGAGAGCACCTTTGGGGGACTCTGAATAGAGGAAATAGGTGGTATCTGTGATGTTTTGACTTCATCTATATACAGTCAGTCTGTCAGCAGTCTCTTACTTTTATTGGCTATGCATGCACATTTACTGCACTGCTGGGTGCTGCTGAGTGTGTGTGTGTGTGTGTGTGTGTGTGTGTATCCACCTTTTCTCCAGGTGTTACAGATATTCTCCAGACACAGTGCGTGTAGGACGGGTATCCATTGGGGTAACCGGGAGATGAGAAGTTTCCTGTTGACTCTTGGAGAGTCTCCCCGCACGCTGCAATACACACAAACACGTGCACACAGATGGAGTTAATGTTTGCGTTAGGTCTTGAAGCTGTGTATAGTATTTCCAGTTGTGTACTGATGACTTGTGATTTATACGTTGGTAATGAACAAATGGGTCTATGACTGTTCTCAAGCTGAAGAAAATCAGTTTATTTTTGTACAGCAAAAAAATGCTCAAATAAATATACTGCAATCTGTTTTATCAAAACAACAATCGGATACACTCTATTTGAGGTACAACAGTTGTCCATATAGATTGATGTTTCCATATGGAAACTGTCAGACATGCGTTTCTAATTCAGAAACCAGCGAATGATTTACAATTACCCTGCAAAATAAACTCATGCTTCATGTTGCTTTTGGCTTCTTTTACTTTTGCATGAAGGAGGCAACATTGTGCATGTTTTTTTTCCAGAATGTCCCATCACCATTTAGTGGAATTCCCCAGTAAAGTCATTTCACTGTAAATACATATAAATGTTAGACTTATATTTCATCACCTTAATAGGTATTCAAGGAGAAGTATAATACAATAGTATGCTCATTCTCCTTAATGGTGGCTCCATCTCTCTCTCTTTCAAAACGAGGTTAGCCAAATGTGCCCCTCCTATCCCATCATGCATGCTGCTTTCCCCCACAATGCCCCGGGGCTCCGTTCATCTGTCAGTGAATATGGTATCACTTAAATATGACCTTTATACTATTGAAACGGTATCTGTTTCCAGTAGGGAATTGCTAGCTCAGTTTCTGTCTTTCCCTGTTTCAAGTTGATTTAGTATAAACTATTATTTATATAAAGAGACACTTCACCGTGTTGTGTGAAAGGGAAAAAGCACACCCTTTTTCAATTGTAAGATGTTAGGGATTGTTAGATGATGATAATAATAATAATATAGACATAATTTGTTCTTTACCAGGTCTTGAAATCAAGGATACAATCTCAGAGAGACAACAATGCATAACAGGTCAAACAATATCACATTCAACCAAAAGTGAGTCAAAATGCAGATGCAGTTTGTGAACAACTAAGTGTACCCATGATTCATCTTTTAGAGCCTTCTTTATGTAGGAGTAACTTGAAATAACTGTTTCCTGTTTGAAGGTGACCTATATATAGATATAGGTGATCTATAATACCAGACGGTGTGATATTTAGACATTTTGGCCCATTCTCCTTTACTACAATACCTCAATTCACTCTGGTTTGGAGGTGTTAATTTAATGCACAGCTCTATAAAGGTCCTACCATAGCTGTTGTGATCATTGTCCATTGCCTTTCAGTTTAACAGTCGGGTTTTAGCTGCAGGCACTACAGCGCTGTGTCATTTGTGATCAACTTAGTGACTGCAGGGTCCCCAGGTCCTGTGGCTACAACCCAATCCCAGATCAGCACCCTTCCTTTACTACTTTACTACTCCTTTACTTACTACTGTGTTTGACAGCTGGTTTGAGGTGTTTATGCTGAATAAGTGGAGATGTTGTTTGTTTGTTCTTATCTGTCTAAATTATGTTTTTTTTTTCTTTTCCCAGATGCTTTATAATGTATTTAGATACAATTTTGCAAAGCTAAGGTGTGCTGCCATGTTACTTATATAGAGAACATGCTTCTCTTGGAACTCCTTCCAAACATACTGATGCAAATCATTTTTCTAATTAAGCTATCATTAATTTTTCCTTGCAGTGTTAGACGCCAAATTATTTGAAAATGGCCGTATAACTTCCCAGATTGATGGGCAGTTATAGTTCCTTCTTGTATATCACTGCTGATGTCTTTCCTCTTTGGCATTTTGTCATCACATACATGAACACCAAAATTTCAGCTTTTACAGAGGTGATCATACCAAGCTGCTACTCACCCTCTTTGTAAGCAGTATGGGTGTGTTTATGTTTTCATTTACTGTTTATGTTTACATTTTGCATTTTGGACTCATTTATGTTAAATAATAAAAAAGTGTAATATGTCATGTGCCGTTTTTCATCCGAAGTTGTTTCTACCTATCATCAAGACCTGGTAAGTATCAGATGATTATTTTTCTTAAATTATTATTATGATCTGATATATAAAACATGTATATGAAGACAACTAGATACTACTTTTATCTGTTCATTTCACATTGTCTCTTGGCCTTTGGGATGTAACAGTGTGTGTGTGTGTGGCCCAGCAATCAATAGCACCATTTGCGATCATAAACCTTTATTACGTTACTGTAGAGCAGATCCAGATCACGTCAGAACAACTCGCCAGGGACCAGAGGAACGTCAGAACAGCACGGGTGTGTACAAGAACTGTGTCGAGGAATGTGTTTTTGTCTGTGTGTGGGTGTGTGTTTGTGTGAGAAACAGGACAAGATATGAGTGAGCCTCAAAATAATAGAGGGAACTTTGTTTGGAAAAGCAAATTACATAACTCCACATCTCTTGCTTGGAGGGTGGAGGGTCTCGGCTAATTTTACAGCAAAGATAAAATGCACACACACACTCCAACACACACACACACACACACAGGGTCACCATAGTAAATATATCAGTACCTGGACATCTATACAGCTTCCTTGCCTGTGCAATGTCTCCTTTGCTGAGTCTTGTCCGCTGGCCAATAGCAGGCCGGACCCCATTTTCATCTCTGGATGGAAGGATGGTGTCAAGGAACATGCCACTTCAGAGGAAAAAGCAGGGATTAAATGCGGCATTACAGCATATAAATGTGTCGTCAGAACAATATTTTATTTCAGAAAGTAGTGACCGCCATGTGAGTTCTGATCACCCCTCTGGTATGTTGTTTTCTCTAACATGTGTGTTTGAGCTGACTGTAAAAGGGATTTGATTTAGAAAAAAAAAAAAAAGAACCATTAACCATTCCCTCTGTTAAATTCAAACTGGTTGGTGTATAGATGTATAAAAGAAAATAGTAAAAGATTCCTTAATGCTGTAGGCAATCCATCCATTTTACAGCATCATGTGATCATTTCCAATTTCTGCTACAGCAGATGTGCTATAACTGGAAAAGTCAACATCAGAATAAGTCAGAAGGATAAATTTAGCTGGTCAGAAAATGGCCAGGACAGGAAATAAAAACAATTAAAAAAATCTTTTGATATTCAGATTTTTTTTTTCGGGGGGGGGGGGGGGCTCACAGTAACTCTCAAAGTAATTTTTTTTTTTTTTTTTACAATTTTTCTTAAGCCTTGTACCTGTAGGTCAGCTCCCCAGTTCTTGTAATACCTTCATCAGCAAATAAAAATAAAAAATAAAGGCTCTAAAGTCAAAATTATACATCTGTAAAAAAAGACAGCAACATAATAACCAGTTGCCCAGGTGTTACAGGAGATCAGCGTCTGTATTTCTTCTTGTTTTTAAGTCTTTCACAATATGCTAAATCTAAAAATGTCATCACTCATGAGAGACCCGCTGTCTCTGGGTTGTAATATCCACTCTATTTTACATTTTTGTAAAAGTGCCACTTGACTGTTATTTTTTTAAGAGTGGACCAGAGTACTTATCTTAACTCAACTATGATTATCAAGAGTAGTTACAAGTGTTGTTAAAAATGTTTGCCGTGGAAAATACAGGCGGGCCGTCTTTTGCACAACAGTTTTCAGCCCGGGTGATAAACTGGGTGATGAAAGCCAGTGGTAGCTCAGTTCCAACCACAAACAACGAATCCAAACATCGACACAGAGAAACACCATTAAAAAAAACATCAGAGTCTCTATTTCCAGAAATGACAGAGCAGGCTTTACTGTTAAGCTTGTAAATTCAACAGACAAGATGTTGCCTCTGATTACCGTGAGAAGGTGTTCCTGGCGTAGTGCATGATGCTATCAAAATCATATGGCTCCCCAAGAGAGTTCACCTCTCCCGGCTCCATCTTGAGGAAGTTGTATTCCTGACCTGGATACCACACGTACACGCAGACATGCACAGACATTTTCATTCAAGCAGATATAGCAACATCGTGGGCTTTAGTTTCATTGCACGTCTAGTGTGTAATTATTTCCTGTGTTTTCATATGTGCAGACATAATCTTTACAAACTCAGAACACCAAAATTATCTTTAAAATTACTAAGTCTGAATAGAGGAAGCAAATTAGGGGCATTTGTCAAAACAGTAGAAATTAAATGGGGCTGTTCTTGAAAGGTCTGCTATGCTACTAAATAAAACCTTGGATCAGCTCTGAGACACTGCTTTGTAATTTGATGTAACACCTGTCAGTTTGGATTGCAGTGCAGAGAAGTGACAGACAGTGGTGATGACCGTCTAGGTGACTTCACAGTCATTAAAAGGCCCATTCACACTTAGTCAAACCCAGACTGAACATCATTACTTGTCTACAGAGAGAAAACGTCCTGAATGATGCTATCATGGGACCCAGGTGCCTAGTGGGTAATGATCCTCACCTGGTTGGATGTTATCCCGGATTATGGTCACATGATCGTCACGATCAGGTCGTGTGTGCTCATGCCAGAAGCCTATGACGTGGCCAAGTTCGTGCACCACAATGCCAAATTTGTCACAGTTCTTTCCTATAGAGATGGCCTGGGGTCCGTTGCCACGACGACCCACATAGGAACAACACCTAATAAGGATTAGTAGGAAGTTGGTGTGAGGAGGAGAACCGGATGATATTTACTACAAATTTGGCAGTGGAAAAAAGAATCAGCAGTGCTGTATTTTACAAATAACACACACACGCACACACACACAAACAGTCTTTCCAGGATTTCCTGCCCCGTACTACTTGCATCAGAGGAACAGAGGTAGGAATTTTTTACATCCACCACTCCAGTAATGCTCCAGTTTTAGAACCCAGTGAGAATAAGCCGTGATAATTCACAAACACGCAACAGTCATTCCCTACTCTGGTTAGCAGAGACATGGGTGCCAGGCGAACAAATCTGATTAAACTTATCCAGTGAGCTGATTGCAGTGTAAGGATCAGGAGTAAGTGAAGTAGATGGAGTCTTTTCTTGTAGAATTTGCAATATCAGCATCAGTAACCTCTCTTACGCTCACACACACAAAAGACCCACACACCCAAGTTCAAGTAGCTATCCTTATGAGGACATTGCATTGAGTTTTATTCTTTTTATACCCTAACATTTAAGCCTAACCATTATCAGTGTCAGAGTATCAGAGTAACTCTAAGCTTGTCCTAATCTCATAGGGCTAATCTAACTAGGACCCCAGGAATGATATTATACAGCTTTGGCCCCCACAAAGACTGCTGGTCCCAATGCTTCTCGATCAAATATCATCACGCAAGCAAAGAATCAACATGGAAAGTCCAAGAATCTTTTCTTCGCTATTAGAAGTTCTATGACAGAGCTTATGTGATGCTGACGTACACATCCAAATATCTGCTTCCTTTTTTCTCCCCCAAGCATCCAGGGCCACAGGTCAGGACTTGAACCTGGACCAGCTGCACAAAGACTGCAGCCTCCATATAGGGGCCACCTGCTCAACCAGGTGAGATACCTGGTGACCCATGAACTCCATATATGAGTTCAGCTGTTTCCTTGGAAAATGAAAAATATTGTCTAATACACGAAGTATTCAATGTGAGATGTTGCTACTTTGACTTAAAACAGAAGGGGCACATTGAATTATTTTTTTTTTGTTTACAACATCTAGTGCCAATTTACTTCATGCAGTAGGGCTGTCAAGTGAATACACTTTAATCATAAAACATCAGTTGATTGTGTAGTTATTAGTACTTCATCACAAATCAGTCTAGAATGTATTTATTTTTTAATCCTTAGAAAGATTTATTTTTAAAAGAAGAAAAGACCTGTACAATTGAACAAACAACCACCACAAGCTGCCTTAAGAAAGTGGCCTTGTGGATTAGAAAAGTAGCTGAGAAAATAAAGAGAAGTGCATGAGGACAAAGGTGATTAAATTACTCATAAACAGCTATTAAGACTTCAGCTGGGCCCAGGTTCTCAGATCACTGTGATCGAGAGGTTGTAGATTGTCTTCAGAGTCTCAAAAGTAGAAATAAGAACCCAGTTCACAGAAAGTTAGAATGCTGTCTCCCTGTCTCCCTGTCTCTAACGTATTGGTCCAAACATAAAATGCAGGGTATCGTCTATGATACAATAAGGACACCCTGCGACGGTTCGAAGCAGCAGCCTGCAAAGATAAACAGCACTTAAAATATCAGGTAAGTGCAACACTACCATTAATATGCCGGAGAATGGAGCAGTGCTGTTGTTCAATGAGCAGTGAATGGTACAGTCTGTCACACATTACCAGGAATAACACTATTGTGATAAATGCATGCATGTCTTGCAATAATTATATTTTATCACCTGGATATGTGCTGCAGTAGAGTATAGAAGGATGTCTTCATTCTGATTTGAAAAGCTGAGGGCCAAGAACATGGTGGTTGGATTGGATTGAAAATGAAGTTTGTTATTTTTGCATTACTTTGGACCACCCTGATATACAGTATGATATATATACATATATATACAGTATAAAGCCTGCAAAAGATCATTTTAATGTTGAAATGATAATGTCATACTATGTCAATGAATATGTAAGTGAAAATGGTCAAAATGGTGAGAAATTTAAAATAAAATAATATGACATTTTACTATCCATTACCAAATTGTTAACAAATATTATAATTTACAGCTGTAACCAGAGAGCTCTTAGCATTTTTTCCAGAAGGTAGTTTTTTTTCCACGGCGACTTATCACTTAAACACAATCACTTTAAAGTCCAATATAAAGCTGGATATCCTATCTTTCAACTGTGTGCACAACGTTGTCTTGGAGTGATAAAACCCAAATGTCCTGATCTCAGTCACTCTAAAGCCTCACCACTTAAAACAACCAGCAAGTTAAGTGTCACCACTGTACAAACACACTCTGACCCCACCGTGCTGCCACTCGACAGAACAATGCACTTCTGCAGAGTACGAACAAAAGAATTGCACGAACATACAAACACTTAATCGGAGCTTCGTGATTGGTGGGATGGGGAAACAGGAGCAGGACAGGAAGGAAAGCGGAGTCATTGTTAAGTGACCGTATCGTCTCTCACTGTGACAAGGTCACCAGTGAATTCTAGGTACATGCACAATCGCACACTCACAAAATCCAAGATATACAAAGAAATCTACCACACTCACCCGCAGGGTCTGTAGGTGAAGACTATGTAGCTTTCTTCGTCCGTCTTCTCAATAAAGGTTACGCACGTTTGTTTCTCCCAGTGACGCATGGCCTGTTTGAACATGGCCCTCTGACTACCTGAAACGCACACATTTTACATCCTGCTTTTACACAATCACATATCAGTGTGTATTTTATTGCTGAGTGGTAAGGGGCAGCAGTCCAATGGAGTTGCTTACCAGTGAAGTTTCCTCCGATGACGTAGGGAATGACTCCCCCGGGCCATATTCTCTCAGCTCGGGATGTGGCTGCTCGAGGAATACGATTCTTAACCATTTTACTAGCGTTCTCACCTTTCCCAGTTTGGCTCTTCTGACTGGTAGCTCTTTTGCTTTCATTCTTGGGGAGATAGTCTAATACAGAGGTGGGAGAACACATCACACTACCGGCCATGACAATGTACACATATCTTCATCCTATGAAGCACAGATTATGGATCTTACTATCTTACTGCATTTTACTGTATTTACAGTTATAGGGGATCAATATGCTTAAAGAGATATACACAGGCTTGCAAAGTCCTAGAAGATCCAGGTCTATAAAATGCTTCAGAAAATGTTCAACATCTAAGACTCAGTAAATTTAAAGTCCATCCCATCAACATGAACAGTCACTAGATTGGTCCTGGAAAGCGATAAAAATGAAAACGTGTATTTTTTTCCAATTCCACATTGCTTACCGAAGCCAAATCTTCGTATTCTTTCCAGGAGTAGGTATAATGAGCTTTTCTTCACAGTTTCATGTTCTCCCACTCCACCTAACACAAAAGAAGGTCAAAACATCAAAATATAAACAATGCACTATGAATTCCGATGTCCTCAAGTGACTTCCCGTCTACTTGCTTCCTGCTCTACTGCTGCTGATGAGGAATCATGAGGAAAAAAGCAGTGCATGACAATTAAAGAGTGCCAGTGACCTGTTGCATCCACTCACCAGATGTGTGCCCCTGTCGGGAGTGTGCACGTGTGTGTTGTGTCAGGTCTATTGTCCTGTCAATCTGGAACATGCGCAGGTCCTCTTCATCTAAAGCGATGTCACCCCAAAATACAGCTGGAATTTGGAAAATAAATCATAAATATTATCAAATCAGTTTTACAAAAAGCAATGCTTTTGCTATGACATTTATTGTTTTTGTGAATTACACTATTATTATAAAATCCAAGCACAGTATTCCCCTTTAGATTGAGAATCGTCACTGGTGAAATGATGCCATGCATGTTTTCCATTCGCATGCTTGGTGTTCAGTTTAAACACAAAGACTCGATCCAGTCCAGATCTCAGGTTCCAACCTTTTTTGTCACATGTAACCTGATGCGCCAGATAGTTTGTGACGCAGAACCAA
The DNA here is from genome assembly GCA_018398805.1 of Hirundichthys speculiger. Taxonomy (NCBI): domain Eukaryota; kingdom Metazoa; phylum Chordata; class Actinopteri; order Beloniformes; family Exocoetidae; genus Hirundichthys; species Hirundichthys speculiger. The sequence goes on from JAGFBZ010001824.1 coordinate 266,112, forward strand.
ACACAAGATCCTCTGCACTTTTTGTAGAAGGGCAGGCGCTTTTAAAGAATGATTAAGAGCTGACGGGATGAAGGATCTGTTTATCAAGCAATCTTCAACCCGTCAGGACAACGAAATGCCGCAAGCAGACCCAGTCAGTGAATAGGAGTCACCTTTGTTGACTATTGACTGAAACCACTGAAACCTGCCTGTAGCTGCCAGTTTAGGCGACTGGTCCGAACTTGTCTGTAATTTCTCCTCACATAGAAAAATACAGTCATGAAACTTAGTCTGATTCAAAAATTTAAGAACTTTCACTTATTATTTCAGAATAAAGACCACCAGTAGGTAGAGAGGCCTCCTCAGGCCTCACTTCTCTTCCAGTTTCACTTCCCTGTTCCTCATTCTTTTACATTCATACATTTCTAACTTCCTTAGAGCAAAATTTCTACTTAGTGTATCAACATACCGTGTTTTTTATTTTTCAAAATTTTTGTGGCTCAAAAAAAAAAAAAAAAAATCACTGGAGTCACAGCTGGTGAGATTGTATTGCAAGACGTTCTCTTGAGTACCTATTAGTTTAAAAGCAGTGCAGTCAAGCGGGAGCCAAGCATATTAGGCAGTTAATTGTGTTTGATAAGTGATTTTCCAGAGTCAACCCACCAGGTGTTGGTTGGAACCTCTGCCTTCTTTTATGTGAAATATTTTGCATGAAAAGTCCTTTTCGTGTCCAACTAGATATGAAAATCACAGTAACTACATAAACATCTGAATTAAAACAAAAATATGTCCTATGGTATCGCATTCTTAAAATTAAAAAAATGACAAGTTCGATCCCTTGACCAGCAGGATAACCCTTTTGGCTTAAAATGAAAGAGTATTATTTGCCGTCTTGAACATTTATTTTAATCTTTATTTTTGTCCAGCTCTTGTGCTGTAACTATCCAACGTTCAGGTGTGTGTTTCTATATGTAAAAATATAAACGTTACTGATTAAATCCAGGTCAAATTATAAATTGCTAAAGCGGTACACACTTGGATTTAATTGTTGGGACTCAGATCGAGCCACTAACTGGGTATCTATAATGTTCTTTTTACAGTGGGCACCAGGGCGCACAGGTTGACTGATGACATCATATAGTGGAGTAGTTGTTTTACAGGAGTCAATACTCATTCCCTTACTTATTCATATTAACACTAAGAAGCATGTGTTAGATACCAGCTGGAGATCTGAGCTACTATGTCTGATAGTCACTGCTTCTCTCTGACACACAACGCATGCATAAGGCCACCAGCTCCTTGAGGTCGTACAATGGTTCGATATCAGGCCATGTGTAAGCCTACCAATCCTTCCTCCCTCCCTCGCTGCCTTTGTGAACCACTCTAGCTGCTGTCGCTCTTCACACCTTCTCTCTCTCTCTCTCTCTCTCTCTCTCTCTCTCTCTCTCTGTACGAGAATGGAATTTTTATCCAGGCTAACCTTCACAGGGACAAATCACCGTAATCATTTTCTCTGTTCTTGTAAAATGTAAAATAACCTTTCCTACTGGGTAAATTGTGATTGGTGCAATCAAGAGCCCTTAGATCCACCTTAAGCAACAACAACATGGAGTTGCTTTCAAGAGCCAGGTGCTGTTAAGTTATCAGCCTCCGTCATAAGGTGTGAAGAGCTATAAAAGCAGACACGGTGGCACTTCGGTGGTCTGGAGCATTCAGGTGTGTGTCAACACAATGCCAAGAGGGAAAGGCAGTTTTTGCAGCACATCAATTTGGAAATTGTTATAAAACCATTTACAATCTGGAGCTCAATCTTCTACAGTGAACAAGATTATTCACAAGTGGAAAACACTGAAGAAAGTTCTCAATTTTCCATCTCCAAGCAAATTTACTTCAACGCACAGAGAAAAATTTAAAAAAGCAACATCCATAACAGCACAGTTAAAGAGAAAGTAGTATGATTGTTTGTAAGTACAACTTAAGTTTGCATAACTCCCTCTGAACAAACCACAAGACTTCTGAAACAATGTTTTACAGGCAGATAAAACCAAAGTGGTGTTATTTGGCTGTAATGTCCTGCACCATGCTTGGCCGAAACCAAACACACAATCTCTGCATAAACACTTTATACCCAATGTCAAACTTCACGTTTGAAGATATCATTTGTTTTGCAGCCACAGGATCTGAGCATGTTGGTGTCATTAAGTCGACCATAAACTCCTCTGGATACCATTATTAGTTTTCTTGAGGAAAATGTGAGGAAATCTTTCCAACAGGACAATGATCCTAAGCACACTAACAAATCTACCTCAGAATACCAGGGAAATAAAATGTTGTTCATGTGAGGCTGTATAGTTTTATGAGACTGAAAAAAATTACATAACACTCTGAGATACACTTTTTTTTTTTTATGCCAGTCAGTAACTACGGTGATGTGGAGAATCTGCAGGCCCTTTGGTTTCCTGTATCACATATCAGTAAGGGGCACGTTTAAACTTGGTCAGTGATGTACCGATAGACATCTGCAACGACCACTGACAAGTGGAAAAGCATTTCTATTTGTCAGTTGTGCTGCTTTGAGGACCAAGTTCCAGCACAACAATATATTTGATAACAATACCTGACATTAAAAGAAAAAAAATAATAATTTAAATGCACATGATCCCCACAGAGAGTCTTATGCACATCTGAGGTTGGAAAGTCCTATAGACCCCCAAAACCTTTTGCAAACTTTTAGGGAACTTAAAAGGTATTAGGTTCCCTAAAAGCTGCTGATTCATGAGAATATACTGTACACCAATTTTCAGAGCACAGAAAAACCCCAACAATCAGCTCTATTTGTGTGTTGGCATCTTCAGTCTAACTTGATTAATTAAAGTATGTAGACAACAAAAACACCAGAGACTTAAAAGAATAATCATTCATCGTATTTAGAAATACCTAAAGAGAAATTGTGTCTGACATGATTTATAGAAGCAGAGAACTGCAAAAAGTCCCACCTATGTAGTATCTATCTACCCATTCATCCCATCTGCATACAATCATGTATGCACACAACTCCTATGTTCAATGTTCATGTTTTTTGAGAGAAAAAAACTGGAATATCTGGTGAAAACCTGAGCAGTCATAGGGAGAATGTGCACATCCACGGTTTAAGTCTATGCTATATTTAGTTTTCACTACCTTTACTGACCATCTAACATCTCTATTTATGTTTTCCTCAAAGCCACGAGGAACTGTATTTTTAACTGTCAGAACCTAGAAATCACAACAAAGCTGTCTGGTTCAATTAGTGTTTTTGTGTTGTGGGATGCTTTGCCGTAATGTTGTTGGTGTTGCCTCAACTTTTGCTGCATACGTGAACCCGTAAGTGTTCTGTTCTTCATGAAGATAAAACAAAGCTTCTATTTATATAACCTTCAGTTCTTGCTGTGCCTAGAAAGCATATCTGATGGTATTTGTATTTGCACAGTTGATTAGGCTGTCAATAGTCATGGACAGAATGCAATGTGAGTTCAGGAAAACAAAAATATTTTCTTGTTCCACTCCACTTTACTCTTCAGATTTGTGAGGTTTTGCAGAAATATTACCTATCCAGCTTGTTCTGAGTCTACCCTGGAGTCTTTGATAGATTGGTCACAATTTCCAATGCAACCTCCTCTAGGAATAATCCTGATCAGGTAAATTAAATGCATTTATAAAGCATTTTTCTACTCTTATTGATTGCTCAAATCACTTGGCAGTGCCGGCAACATTCACCATTCACCCATTCATCCATACAGTACTTCATAGTCTATACAGTCTACACCAGTGTTCCCCAGTCCAGGTCCTCAAGGACCATCGCCCTGCTTGCTTTAGATGTTCCCCAGCTGCCCTACACCTGACTCAAATAATTGGATCGCTATCAGCTTGTCTTCAAGGCCTGCACAAGTGAGTGAAAGACCCACTGATTTGAGCCAGGTGCACTGGAGAAGGGAAATATCGGAAAACTTTGCAAGGCAGTGACCCTTGAGGGCCTGCATTGGGGAGCACTTGTCTAAGCAGGGCTTTTCATACTGATGAAATTATTGTGGGCAGGGTTCAGTAGCCCGGGGAAGTCAGGGATCAGATTATTGACTTTCTGATTTGTGGGCAACAACTTCATTTCCTGAGCAACCGCTGCCCTAAATGCCAGATGCATAAACCTTATCTACAGTCTCCACCTTTAGATACCAGCAGCTCAATGCTGAGGTCCCTTCAGATTTCCTATCTATCCCAGCTTATCTCCTGAGCTGCTTTTCTGTGTATGGAATAAGCATAAATGAAAACCCTGAATGAACAGTTTCCAAAGCTTGGCTGAGTGTTTACATTAGAAGAACAGTGCAGAAAGTCCGTACTTGAACACTGTTAACACAAATCTAAAGGTACCTGTAAACTGCTGTGCATTGAAGCTGTAAACCCTGAAATGCCAAGCTTGAACAATCCTGCCAAGAAACATTTGAAGAAATGTCCAAAATTAAGATGGGTCAAGCTTGTGACATCTTTATCGAGAAGATTTTACATTGTGATTGCTGACAAATGTGTTTTGACCAAACACTGAGTCTGTGCTTAAGGAGTATGTCTGGTATTTCTTCTAATTTTACATAACTCTACAAACCAGCCCAAAAACCTGTTCTGCAAGAGTTCTGTTTCCACCAGATGATTAGAAGTATTAGACACAACAGGTCAAGAGGGAACTACAAGGAAATAAATCATTAATTATGTAGAGTAAAAGCTGTCCTTCAAATTTCACAGGTTAAATATCAAGTTGAACATCAAGCTGCAATACTACATTTCCAGAGGTACTGCTGATGGAACACTACTAAAGAAACGCTAAACATAAAAGACTTTCACAATGCAATCTGCTTTTCCTTCTCAGTTCCATGATCATTTAAGAACTATAAATAAATAAAAAAATTGCTCTTCCATCCATCTCGGTCTTCAGTCTTGTACCCTCAGCTGCTTTTCATATCATCAGCTTCTAACAATGAACAACCAAACAATAACCATCGTTAGATGATTAGCTGAGCTAAAATATTGCCATCCACAGGGATTTAAGAAACTAATAAATTAACAATGGCATAGGAGAGGCTTGTCACTTAACTAATCAGGACTGCCACTAAAGGAAACAAGGGTCAGGGGGCCATTGTGTTCAGCTCCATTCTATTGTTTGAGCCAGGAGCAAACCACAGTGACCACAGATTTACAGATAGCAACATCAGATATAGAGTGGGAGTCAAGTCACCAAGCTTTGAGTTCGAGTCCAGCCTCGAGTTCGAGTCAAGTCAAAGTAAAAAATCAGAGTCAAGTCCAATCCAGCTGTTGGATTTTAAGATGCATCCGCACTTTTTAAACCACTGGTATCTGGTCTACAAAGTGTCTTACTGGTGATACTGCTACTTTTTCTGTAATGAAATAGTGTAACATAGTATCACTGCATAGCAAACACTACCCTCGAGTGCTGTAAATTAATATTATTGCCCAAACCGGAATGTGTGTGTGTGTGTCTTTCTTTCTTTTTATTCCTAATTAATCACAGTAAACATTATACAGCATATTAAATGCTGAGGGAGAGAGTCTCTCTGTGTATTATGAAGTATTTTTTCAATACACAGTGAAAACAACTGCAAAATTGGTAGTCTGTTTTACAATCTAAGCCTTATTTATTGTTTGACAGACATAGATTACGTGAAGTGCATATACACCTTACCATAAAAAATGTGATTGTGTACAAGAACAAACACCTGACCCTTCTGTGAAAACTGGAGCCCCTTGATGGCCCCTTTCTCAGAAAACACCTCAATCCACCACTGATGGAATGACCCTAACCCTAACTGAGAAGGCTAATGGATGAATTGATGGATAGACTATTTCAGCAGTTGTTTTTATAAATTATCAGCATTTTAAGCGGTCCTTTTGGGTTTATAACATTGTGTAACATTATACTTAGTTACTTCTTGGCAGCCGCTGACTCTGCAGTGTTTATCAGCGTCATCTTAAAGTTGTTTCTTTATTCACCCTAGTTTTGAACAGCTTTGTTTGGGACCTTACCGACTCTCTACAGCTCTCAAACCTGGAACTGTTACGATTTTATGTTTAAATCTTCAGTTTTAACATGCACATTCAGATTTCTGGATGGATGTAACAGTCTAGAAGTTTAAAAGTCCAGACCCCCAATATAAGACGACACAATGTAATCAGACTCATTAAAAGGGAAAAAAAAAATCTTGTATTATGTTCAGGTCTGAGGACTTGTCTCTGATTTCCAAGTCTGACTTAAGTTAGTACATGAGTCCAAGTCCAAGTCAGTAGTGCTCATGTCCAACTGATGTTTCAAGTCCTTAAAATTAGGGCTTCGGTCAGACTCAGGTCCAAGTCCTGGACCTGAGAACTGCAACCCTGGTATATGTTCAATTCAATTCAACTCAGTTCAATTCAATTCAAAGATAGTTTATGGATCCCAGAGAAGTAAATTAATTGTTACAGTAACTGTCATGATTTAGGTGTCTTCAATGATTCATTATCAACGGTTATTGCTGTGGGCAGGAAGAATGTCCTGTAGCGTTCCTTGTTGCAACCGATCCGAAGAAGCCTCTGACTGAAGACTCTCTGCTGCTGAATCATTGTGTTGTGAGGAGATGCTCAGGGTTGTCCAGGATGTTTTTCATCTTATAAAGTATCCATCTTTGCACAGTCAGCTCCAGAACAGTCCCCAGAACAGAGCCAGCCTTCTTTATCAGTTTTTTTTTAAGTCACTGGCTCTGATGCTGCTACCCCAACAGATGACTGCAGATAGGATTGCACTCTCCACAACAGACTAATAGAAGATATGCAACATCTTACTGCAAACACTGAAGGGCTTAAGCTTCCCCGAGAAGTAGAGTCTGCTCTGTCCCTTCCTGTAAGACAGCATCAGTATTGCATCTCCAGCCCGGTCTGTTGTTCAGGTGAACATCAAGGTATTTACACTCCACCACCTCCACTTCTTCTCTCATGATGGAAATACTGTTCGACTTATTCCTGATCTTCAGTCGTCTCCTTTGTCTTGTTCATATTCAAGATGAAATTACTGTTCTCACACTATGCCACAGAGTATTTCTGCAAATGACAGGTCTCTGACTTGTACTGGAAGTCTGAGGTGTACAGAGTGAAAACTGACCACAAACTGTGGACTGTTTGTCAGGTAGTCAATAATCAAGATGATTTTGGAGGCATCCATCTGTGTCTTCTGGAGTTTCTTACAAAGTAAAGCAGACGGAATCATTTGAAAACAAAGAACATGATCCTCAGAGTGCTGCCTGCTTTGTCCAGATGACAGCTAGTTCATTGAAGCAGTTGTGTGATGATCTCTTTAACTCCAACCCCACAATGATAAGCAAACTGCAGTGGGTCCTGAAATGTGCTTGTTTGCTTACTCAGGTGGGCCGGAGTAAGCAAATAATACATAATTCTAAAGATATACAAAGGAAAATCTTTGGGATGTTAGGACAACAGGTATATTTAGGCACTCAGGGAAGATGGATGAGATTTTGTTTGGTACTAGAACAAAGCAGGATGTCTTCCACAGCACTGGAACGTGTTCCTGGCTCAGGCTGATGTTGAAGTGGTGCTGTAGAATCCCACATAGCTGGTCTCCACAGGCCTTCAGGATTCTGAGGCTGACACCATTTGGACTGTCATCTTGTTCCTATTCAGTCTCTCCAGCTGCCTCTTCACCTGACTTCGAGTGACAGACAGACGGGACGGGAGGTGGATGGGGCCCGGCAGCTCCTGATGTGGCTGGAGACAATGATGGAGCAGACTGAGGTGGAAGATGAGACAGCTGAGATGCGGGATGAGGGAACGTGGGAAGTCCGTTTGGTTATGGGCAAGAGAGGAGGATGCTTTTCTTGTTTCTGAACTGAAACTATTGAAGACTGTGTTTAGTTCTTCGATAGGTTAAAATCCCTTTTTCTATTAGAAAAAAAGAGTATTTGCAGCTGTCATGTATTTATTACTATCTGAATTAGCATTTATTATACAACTGTGTCATAAACCTGTTCTCAAGACACAGAAAACTGAAAAGACTAAAATAGATAAGAGGGTTGATACCACTCATCTCTGTGTAGCACAACATTTATTCTTTTATTAGCTTAAGTTAGCGTAGGCTTAGAAGACTTAGAAGTAATCGGGACAAAATGCGGACCTGGGAACTGTTTAGCAAATATAAATAAATGCTGTAAATGTTGATCGTTAGAGTGTTCAATATGCAGATTTTGTTACATTTGGTCAACGAGCCAACAGAGTTATGTTCTTATTCCATGCTAACCTAAGCTAATCAGAAATACAGTGATCCCTTGCCAATTCGTGCTTTAAGTTCTGTGGTTTTAGTTATTTGCGGATTTTTCAGAAATATATAATCTAATTAAAAAATCAAGAAAAATACATAGAAATTCTGGGAAAATCCACCCCACAGCAGACGAGAGGCCGCAGCTGGCAGCAAAACATCAAACGATGACTCACAGCCTCCTGTAAACAACACAAGAAACACAGACAGCCTAGCGCCCTAGAACCTGTGCGCTGATTGGTCGAGACACATCACCAAAGCATCACGGGATGTTGTGCGCCTAAAATAGCACAATACCAGTGGTTTCTTTACTATGGTTCGGAGACCAGAGGCTGTGAATGTAACAGAAAGACCACAGTTGAGCCTTCGTCTTGTTTCGCTGCAGTGCCTCGCTACTTTTTTGCGGTTTTTAAACATATTTTAAACACGTTATTTAGGCTTGGGGGGCTCCGGCTCTAGTTCGCAGATTTTGACACAAAAGGAACGATATTTGAAACCTTCCAAAACCCGACAAATTTGTCTTTGAAACATGAACGTCATTCCCGACACTTATATAAACATGAAGTTCGCATTTGGAGACCTGTCAATCTTTGGATCCACATACTGATGCGAGCAGGTTTTCTAAAGCCTGAACTACAACAAATGTTTTATGTTCACGCTCAATAGTTGATTGCCGTACGTGGCTGAGGAGAAAACCGAGAGGATGACAACACACTGAAAGATTCAATATTTAATTTATTTACTTCCATGTCAACAAGCTGATTGGAAATTGTCTTGGTTCTGCTACCAACCATACAGTACAGAAGCAGCCAATATTCAGTCTTTATCAGAGTTTGAGGTTTTCCTTTGTTATAACAGATAAAAACAGCAATAAAGTGTTGACAGTTTTCTGTTTGTTCTTCTATAATTTCATAAATGAAACAAACTATAGCTCTTTTACAGTGGATGACAAAAAAAATTGGAAATGAAACTTTAATTAGTATCTTGTATGACCTTTTGCATTAAAAACTTTAAAAACTGCCAAACATACTAGGAATAAGCTTTTGGGTAGATTCAAATCCCTCTGAAAACAGAATAACTATATATAAAACTTCATTTACTGTTATCTTCATTTTACGGGTCAAATAAGTTTTGCGGCTCCAGATGAATTTTATTAAGGGGAGAGGGGCAAAAAATGGCTCTTTTGATAGTAAAGATTGCCGACCCCTGATCTAGATGAATGGTATGCACTTGGGTGAGCTGTTATTACTTATCTTCTTGTAGATGATGTTCAGGCTTATAGTTATTTTATGAGCAGGTGTCCCATCAGCGCAGATTGTGCAGGTGCATTTGTAAAACAGACACACCAGCCCACCTCTGTGATGTTGATTTATTAGCATCATTGGTGACTGCAGCTAGAATTCAGTTATTTATACAAAAATGAGTGCAGAACACAGAGTAAATGAAAGGAATTTAATTTTTTGTTGCATTAAAAAAAAAATTTTTAAGAGGTTAAAAACTGATTTTTTTTAATACAAATTAGTTACTTGTCAAAAAATAAAAACAAGTAAAAACTAAAATAAAAGCATTTACCCGGCTGGCCTTCGGCAGGAAGGTCCCCCCATATGAGCCAGGTCCTGCTCAAGGTTTCTTCCTCTTAAAGTGGAGTTTTTCCTTGCCACTGTTTGGCTTAAAGGTTTTTTTTTCACCTTCTGTGGGAGTTTTTTACTTGCCATTATCCTTGATTTGGATTTAATATTATAATCTTAGTTAATGATATTTGCTCGGGGGTCATGCTCTGGGTCTCTGTAAAGCGCCTAGAGACAATTGACATTGTAACAGACGCTATACAAATAAAATTGAATTGAATTGAATTGAATTAAAAAACTAATTTAAAAAAGTAGTAAATCTGCATATAAAAGAGGTTTATTTGATTCCAAACAGGCTAGTGTGGGTGGGACTTTGCCATAAAAATTCATAAAAATAACTCCAGCCCTTAACTAAGATGTGGTCAAAATAGGCCCGTTGTAGCTGTCATTTCTGGAACCAAATTGTACCATAGGTGCCACAATTTCCACTGACACAATGTATTCTCCGCAAAGGGTTATATCAAAGCGAGGAACAAAAATGACAAATAATTTTAGAAAGAAATCAACCTGTGCCTAAAAAGTTGCCAGTTCACCAGCAAAACAGCACTGTGCAAATTCTCACATAAACACAGACCATACTGGCTTGCATTTTGCATTAGAAACAAGCTTCTTGCATGAAACATATTTGACAGTGAGTCAGATTACACTTGTGATAGTTTCAGACGTTTCAGAACAACAAGGAGAACTATAAAGACTACGAGTTTTCCAGGAGTAAGGAGCTGACACAAGCAGATATGCAAAGTGAGAGAAGGAGAAGGACTACAGGGATAGTAAGTTTGGTCCATTGATTGGGGTCCTGTTAATCCATAGAGATACCATAAATAGCCCAAAGTCAAGCCCGGGGTTGAGGAAGGAGGGAGGACAGTGAGGCAGGGAGATGCAGGAGGAACGGCATCGATCTAAAAACCCTAGGATGTCCCAGGAGACCTACATCATGCTGACCAGGGCCTTACTGTTCGCCCTTCAGCCGGGGCACTGCAGCAAACACACAAACACGCTCACACACTCACCATCATGTAGGGACATAACCACAAAAGGAGCGCGCTACTGTTGTATGTAGAACCTATGGAGATACAACGGTACGTGTCTATGTGAATGTTAAATATGTGATTAAGGGATTTTTTAAAAAATCATTTTTTTCTCATCCATGTGACCTTGCTTACCATCATGCAACAGTCTTACCTGCTATTAATCCTCTGGCCATAGCTATAGTATAGTGCTTCCCACCTAAATATTTTTGCATTGTCTGCAAGATCCACTCTTTCATGAATTTATATAGCTATCACATTCATTCTGGACTACATCTGTGTCCTCCTTGAAAAATCTCAGTGAAAAAAATTACCAAATTTATCTGTTGCCTTCAGTTCCATATCCTCAGAGGTTCTCTTAAAAGTAATGTGCAATAATGTCATGAGAGTTCCTATGACGGGAAATGACATTTTACAAACTCTACAGTACAGTAAAAATTAATGCACTGTAGGGTTATGCACTCATGCTGTACTCTCTGGGGTGCATCTTACACAAACACACAGATACACAGAGAGTACACACATATGCCTCACTAAGCTCCTCATTAAGCAAATATGAGAATACACTGTTGGTGGGCTGATACGTCTTTGCATGTGCCTGAACATGTGCATGCATATGAGCCCTCTCACTTGTGTGAGGTTCTCATATAGTATAAAAAGCTGTGGCTTTGAGCGTACTGTAATATCAAAAAGAGATTATCTCGGATCTGATTGAGGATTTTCTCCAAAAGTTATCACGGAGCAAGCCGGCTGATCCACGTTAACCCTTTGGGCACCACAACGGGTGCTGCTTTTAGAGCTTACCCTACACAGAGAGTGTTAAAAGCAATGATGATGAAAGGTACCAAAAATGTGGCCTCTAAAACTTTATTTTTTAGTCTGCTTTCTAGCTGAATGGGCCATTAAGTTGATGCTCCACCCTATAATTTTCCACCAAGGTCCTTTCTGACATAAAGGAGTCTGTAAAAAAGTGTACGGTTTACAATGAACAGAGGCTGTGGTCAGCTTGCAGCTTGTGCAACAAGTATCACAACAACCATCAAAGCCTCTCTCGCATTTATGTGCAGCGCGCTCCAAAGAGTCATTTTTTCCAAATTAACTAAAAATATACAGCAACCAGCCCTTAAGTGTGTCAGGTATGTGAGCAGTCTAGCTCAAGCGATCGATTTCTTCTTATTCGTTTCATGTTAGCAACCCACTCAGTAGGTATTTACTTCACCTTATATCCATTCCTCACATCCTTCCTGGGGACATCAGTCACATTTTCATCTCTTCTTTAAAATCAAACATCTTGACGTAGCCTTGGTAGTTTATCACTGAACCACCAGTCCTACGTTCCCTTTACGTCTTTGTATATTTGAAATAGGCGTGAGGCTAAACTCATAGCAGATGTCCACTCTCGTTTGTTGAGCAAGGATACAACAGCAGGGCCAAAATGCTTGCGCGTGAAGATTCAGATGGGAGCTATTTATATTGTCTTTCCAGAAAAAAACCATAACAGTAATATACGACACCTGCAGATGGACCTTGGAAGAAATTATAAACATCCCAATAACTAGAAATGAAAGGTTACATAGGATATAGATTTTTTTTTCTTTGTATAAAATCTGTGCACCCCAGCTATGTCCTGCTCAAGAAAAAAATAAAGTTATGTTTGAGTATATGTTGTTAAGCAACCACAACATTAGGCTAAGGTTGGAAGAGATTGTAATAACACCTAATAAAAAGATAAATGGTGATTGTGGATCTGCGACCAAATATTATTTCCACTCTCTGATGTGAAAGTTAGTTATAATGCACACTCAGGGACAGCCTCCAGAAATATACTATATTTGTGGTGAAATGTTCTCTGAGGCAAGTTTTAGCATCACTGCAACCCAAAAGAACTGCTGTGAAACCACACATCCCCATCCTCCTGCTGGCACGTGTGTATATGAAGAGATGAAGAAACAATCTAAACATCTGCAAACTGAGATGAAAGAAATGCGTACGTTTTCGTGTGCGTGAGGAAACTGAGTTGAAACTATGATAATTGCAAACATTACCAGTAAACACAAACGAGCCAGATTTGACTCTTTGACGTCTTTGGCCCACACAAAATATATTTTTAGGACTTAAAGCAGTCCCAGACACAGTTGCACACCTTTCCACTATCACATCACTGTATTTACTACATCATTTGCTTGTGTATGTGTGTGCGTGTGTGTGTGTCTGTCCAAAGACTAAAATAGGCACAGTGTGTTCATATTTAAACAGAGCTTTGAAAAAAAAAAGAAGAAGAAGAGGCAGATGGCAGCGCTACAGGCGCACAACTGGATGACTGAAATGACCCGGAAACAAAGCCCTGACTGAACACACACAAATCTGCTTAACAAGAGCGCTGTCATGCTCTCATCAGTTTTCAAGTAGAAATAGTCCCTTTCATTTTTCAGCATATCACATCATTTAAATCAGTTACTTACCCAAAACAGCCTCTTTGTTATGTACTATGTGAATACTATGTGCGAAGTAAAAGGGAGGCGCTTGATTTCCAAAGAACTCTGCACGTAAGGAGCCGTGCAACTCATAAATTGAAGGAGTAGCAGCCAAAGAAATGTTTGGTATGAGACAGAATAACATGATAATGTATGACAGACTCACACACACAAACACAGCAACCTGGTGTAAACCTCTAATCATTTTTGTGTGACACTGAGTTTCCTCTCAACCAGGTCATGGGTTTGGCCAGGCATCATGACAGGAAAAGATCATCATGTTTTAATTTACTGTCAGGATGTTCTAGGTGTGCAGCGAGCACACAGTTACATGGACAAATGTACAAAATAAAGATTAAATAACAAAAAACAATGATACGTGTGAGAGTATAGTTGACAATTTCACTCTTGTAGCTGATACATCAGATGATTTTAGTGTAATTTTTCATTGTATCAGTTTCATAGTTTGGTTACGGGGGAAAAAAAACAAAGATGGCTCAAAGGTGGCTGCAAGCTCTTTGCAAAAGATGAAATCAATCATCATATCACAACGGTGCATAATGTTACGAGATGGTCCATTGTTTGAAAGCCTTGCCAAAAAAAAACTCCAAGAGCATGACTACACAAGTAGAGACAAGCCCAAGTGACATGCAAGCTAGTTAAAGACCCTGGAAAACAAAAAAAACAAAAAAAAAACAAAACGCAATAATCAAAGAGCCAGAGACTGACTGGACTGGCAATATTTTAAACCTTGTCACCCGACTTGGGGCGCTAGACACTTAAACCCTGTTGCCTTGCTGAGCAACCTGGAGGAATCAATCATCTGCTGAGGCCGACCTAACGTCTACCTCCTGCTGCAGCAGGAACACCGCAAACACCAACAGTGACAGTCAAACTGAGGCCACCACTGTGTATGTCCCCCACTGGCAAAAGGGATTTACACACAGCAGACGAAGAAGGGGACTGTCTTGAGGCTGTGGAATGTTATAATGCTTAGTGAAAGCACACACATCGGAGACAATAGTGTGCCTTTGTGGGATCATTGTGAAAGCTCAGCTGGAGAGCGGAGGTGGCATAAAAAAGGGATCTCCAGTTGGTCTTTATTCTGCAGTCTCTTTGTGAAGGTGGCTGTTGTAAGTCAGGTAATTCTGTTTTAATGCACAATGATATAGTTGTAATAAAAAAAGTGTGGCTTTCAGGTCATATGTGTTGAGATTATGAGTGAGTCAGCAGAAGAAAAGACAAGATCCTGAATCAACAGAACTTGTAACTTTGTGTTGTAACTATCTGAACCATTTCTTGTAAATGTCTCTACCACAAGTTTCAAGCAAAAACGTAAATTAGCACGTGAGCATTGTGGAAGTATGAAACACTGCATCAATTTGCCTTCCAGAAGGTAGTTTCATTAGTTTAAGTAGCCTAGAAGAGGTGAACATTATCAGATTCTTATCTTTTTATTTTCTTTTTATCTCGACAGTCTTCAGTGTAAATATTTTACAAAAGTTGCATATCATCAGAACAATATTGGCATAAATTCCTTTTTTCAGTGAGGAGGAAATGCAAATGCAAATCTAACCTAGACATGTGAAAATTTCAATATTCATTCATTAGTCCATTTGCCTCTACTGATAACATTTTTAAAAGGCAAATTACAGTTTGTTTATTTCATCCATATGACATTCAGGACTAGGGATGCACATTTTTTTTTTTTTATGACCGTTAACTGACACCCTTTAACGATTAATAACCGTTAACCGATAAGTCCGGGAGGGTTGGCTGCCGCGATGTTGCGCGCGTTGTAGTGGACGCATGCGGACACTTCCCCGTGTATACTCTCGCAGCAATGTGTCGCCGTCAGCTTGTCACAGAGATGCCGCCGTCACTTTTGATTTATACTAGCGTGGTCTCCGCTATGTTATTCCACGCCACAACGCAAGAGCGACAATCACGAACTAGCTAAACTTACTAAACTCATCTCTTGCGTTTTTCCACTTCGTCACCGTCTCGGCCGTATCCAGACCCACATTCATCACTATCTCCCTCCATGAATTACTAGCATATGTGCTGTCTTTGTAGTGTGGAGAACGAGAATCGTACAGATGTGGGTACTTCCTCATTTTTTCGATGACGCGCTCTTTTCTGCGCGGATGTAGAATTGACCAATCAGAAGCCTGTTGCACCTGTCGTCACGCCCCCATGAGTTGATTGAATTACGTAGCTTAAAAACAAAATTGACTAGTAGTAATAATTGTTAGTATTAATCAGTTAGAATTACTGTTATCGGTTAACGGTTAAACGGTTAACCATGTGCATCCCTATTCAGGACAATAAAGCAGTGGCAACTACCACGATTTTCAACCTCAGTCCTTGTTAGAAGTAACGATGCCATCACAAAAACATGACATCAAGCTTCTTTCTGTTTGCCAAGAGACAGTTGTCTAACTGTAATGTAAAAGAACAATAAACTCCTCAAAATAATTTTTGCAAAAGGCGAAACAACGAAACATGACAGGCTAAGATATATGAGCATTTCACAGTGATGGGTGAAAAAATAATGGTTTACTTAGCTTTCTGACATTAATAGAAGTGAAGGAGCATGATATTGTTTTCCAAACTCAATGAAACATGGCACTGTAAACATTCAAATCTGCTGGTGTTTTGCTCAACTGGAAGTGTACACCTACACCAGTATAACTTCACCATCAACCTGTGGTTCAGACTTTTTCTCCTCACAGGTTTCATGGAGTGACTGGACTTGTGATCCTTCACAGAAAAACCTAAAAAATAAGGCACTGTTGAGAGAAGGTGGCTTTTCCCTGGCCTGAAAATGGTTCATGTGAATGATTTGCTGCTGCTATAAATATCATCAGGTGACAAAAGCACTGACATAATTAATAATTGAGCAAAGCGTGGCAGGTGGGCGGAGTGCCAGCGGTGCTGACTCATGGCTTCTGCAGCTCCGGAACAATGACGCTCCAGAAAAAAACTGTGGGCTCTCCGCACGGATCCTGCACCTGTGTTGGGGCGGGGATCCTGAGGAAGACTTCAGAAGCTCAGTGGCAAGAGCACTCTGCCTGGGAAAATCCAGTTTGATGTAAAATGGGTGAGACCGGTTCCTCCCACACACATGTAGCTTCAGTTTCCTTGCAACTGAGGCACGGAGGAAGGCGGTAAACAGCAGCTGGACATATTTAACGTACCATACTGTAACATTTACAGTATGATGTGTAAACTCTCAAAGTAATCTTAATTTCTTTTTAGCCTGAACTTTGTGAATGTTATGATGAAGATATGGATGTGGTGAAAGAACGTACACACAATCACAAAAACTGATGCAACAGCGTGAATATCAGCAGCAAATTTTAAGCTCATTCCACGATTATATGGCTCCACTTTATGAGAGGGAAACAAGGGGATAAACAATAGAGAGATGTCAGATTGCAAATATTCTCCACAAAACCATGTAAACAGATGCACACAAACAGAGAAAATTGTGTTTCAAGTCAAAAATGTAACTTTAGACAACTGTACACACCAAACCCTGGTGTGGATTTGTTTACTGGCACAACCACATGCTCAATTTTAGCCATCAAACTTTGAAGAAAGAGACACGACAGTGCATCTGTACATTAAACTCACCATGGAAAACTAAGGAGGAGAAAACTGCTTTTATCGTACCCTGCCTGATAAATTAAGTCACATTTCAAATGCATTTCACATACAATAGATTCTAACATAAAAATATAGCAACATCTTTACTCTCTAAAAAGAATCAATCAATCAATCAATCAATCAATTGCAAATAAAACTCCAGCTTTTAAAAACTGTCATGTAACTAATTATGTTACTTATGTACATGATCTGTATCTTTATTGTGTTTTTCCAGTCCTGCCGGCCACTTAAAGCATCTTATACTACAAGCAGCATTCACTCATTCGTACAGCATTCCCTGAGTCTATGGACATCTACACACATTTAATTTTTATCAAGTCTAGGCAGTGGCTTTTCTGTCATACACAAAATCACACACTGATGGACTCATCAGAAGCAATATAGTTATGAGTCAAGCTCAAGGACACTTGACATATAAACTGCAAGGCCAGGAATTAAACCGCTGGCTTTCAAGTTGACAAACAACTGCTCTGCTCTCTGATCCACAGCCACGCATCCATATTCCAATATTCTGTAAAAGACACAAGCCATAATGACTTCACTCTTTATGAGGTACCGCCATGTAAACAATATTTTCTGATCTCTGTAACTTGAATAGAGTAAATTTCGAAGTAAGAGTAATCAAATTTATGCATGTGAAGTATTCAGATCTTCGTTGCATCATATAGAGCTGTCTAGACCAGTGTTCTTCAACACAGGTCCTCAGGACCAACTACCCTGCATTTCTTAGGTCTTTTTCTGCTCAACCACTCCTGGCTCAAATTAGTGGGTCATTGACAGGCTTGTGTAAACCTTGAGGATGAGATGATGGTTATCCAATCAAGTTTGAGCAGAGAAACATCTAAAACATGCAGGGCTGGGGGTCCTGGGGACCTGGACTGAAGAACACTATCCAGACCTTAATCACGCTATTACATCCAACTGGAGTCTTTACAGCATTTTGAGATACACAACGCTGCATTTCCACGCATGCCCTGAACTCCAGCAAAGCTCCAGCACCGGTCTACACAACAGGATGGTGACAGAAGAAGAAAAAAAACTTTTGGAGTGCAGGAGAAACATAACCCTGTGTTCACAGGGATACGGATGCACTGAAGACTTTGGGTGTGACTTTATCTATGACACAGAGGAAAGCAGGGAAGAAGGCAGGAATGGCAACTACGTTCCAGTAAAAGATTCCTTGACGGAGCGTAGTTCCAGTTAGGGGAGAGAGCGGCTGCCTCTCCAAAACCCACATTCAAAACCAGTCATCAAAGCACTTTCAACAAGAAAATGTTATGCCCTCTTAAACAGCACATTGTCTCTTTATCAGTTGCTTCTAAGTTGTTCTAAATTACCTCTGAATCATCTGTGTTGTGATCTTCAATTACAGCAAATTAAAGCGGGCGCTAGCTTCTATAAGCACTCTGCAACGGATCTGACTTATTTCCAGTTTTGTGTTGCTTTGGCGTGCAGACATTTGCCAAGATATTTCTAAAGAAATGTTTTCAGTGATTTCTCTGAGAGGCATTATTTTCTTTCCACTCGGTAGTCAGGGATCCTGACTGTGATTACTTTTAAATCAATACAAGGGAAATTGCATTCAGATTCATAGGATTATGAATTTAATATCCTATATGTAAAATCCTCTAAGCATTGTAATTTGAATCCTTTCTTATTTCAAATGCAATCCATATTGAGAAAATGACAGTCCACATAAACATAGCCAAAGTGGAGCAGAGTGATTTATGTTCAGAGATGTCCGTGGTATGTCTGTGGTTCAGTCAACCAGCCACAAAATTTCTTCTAAGGCCGTGCTTATTCTCATAGAGCACCAGCCATATTCAAATCAACATTTCAGGTTATTTTTCCAACAGACTTATCAGAAAGAGGCCTTAAAGAATCAGGCTTCATAATTGAGCTTTTCTGATGATAACGAGAAATGCTAAAGCAATGTTCAGCATGAGAATTTCTTTTTACATTCAAGTGTATAAAGATACTCCTGTACACCTGCAGAATTATTTTTACAAATCCTTAAATTGCCTTAATGTGGGGTGTTTTAAGATAACATAGGAATTAAGGTTTTTGGGGGGGGGGTTTACGGTTGAGAACATACACTACATTGCCAAAAGTATTTGCTCACCTGCCTTGACTCACATTTGAGCTTTCGCAACATCCCATTCCTAATCAATATGATGTGGGTCCACCCTTTGCAGCTAAAACAGCTTCAACTCTTCTGGGAAGGCTGTCCACAAGGATTAGGAGTGTGTTTATGGGGATTTTTGACTATTCTTCCAGAAGAACATTTGTGAGGTCACACTGATGTTGGATGAGAAGGCCTGGCTCTCAGTCTCCGCTCTAATTCATCCCAAAGGTATTCTATCGGGTTGAGGTCAGGACTCTGTGCAGGCCAGTCAAGTTCATCCACACCGGACTCTGCCATCCATGTCTTCATGGACCTTGCTTTGTGCACTGGTGCACAGTCATGTTGGAAGAGGAAGGGTCCAGCTCCAAACTGTTCTCACAAAAAATTGGGAAACATGGAATTGTCCAAAGTGTCCTACCACTTCATGGCTGAGTTGCTGTCGTTCCCAAACCCTTCCATTTTTCTTATAATACAGTTGACTGGGGAATATCTAGGAGTGAGGAAATTTCACGACTGAATTTGTGGCACAGGTGTCATCCTATCACAGTTCCACGCTGGAATTCACTGAGCTCCTGAGAGCGACCCATTCTTTCACAAATGTTTGTAGAAACAGTCTGCATGTCTAGGTGCTTAATTGGATACACCTGTGGCCATCGAAGTGATTGGAACACCTGATTCCAATAATTTGGATGGGTGAGCAAATATTTTTTGCAATATAGTGTATATCTTGATGTTTGAAATTTGAAAACCCACTCAAAAACTCAGAAAATACAACCATGTCACTTTGGGGCAATTTGGGTCTGAAAAGCTCTAATAAGTGAGTTATTCAGATTTGTACGCTACTGTTAAAGGTAGGATAAACAGTTCTAAGTGATATCTAACCCAGATATCTCACCATCCACTAGCTGCCCACTAGCTGGGTATGCTACAAAACAAAAAACAAAAAAAGTGGATCTTCATTAACAGCCCTGACTCTATAAACTGGAAACCAAATCATCACAAACAACACTCCAGGTTGTCACCAACAGGGTCAGGATCTGTTCTTGTGCAGTTGGTTTTAGTTTGGAGATACATGTTCGTGATGGTGTTTTCTCAGGAACACTGCAAATCAGCTGATGTAACATCACCCAGAAATCACTTCCACTGCCTTCAAGTCACAGAACAAACTCAGAGTAGAATTATCCAGCCTCCTGAGCTTTATCTCCATCAGCAACTTCATGTCATACTGCATTCACAGCACAACACATAATTCATCAACTGTTCTTCAGTTCATTTAACTAAAGAAGGAAATGAATTAATAATGCTGTGATATATGATCCAACATTTAAGAACAGTGAACAAAAATGTGTAAACCTTACTCAGGTTCCCAACCAAAAACTTTACTTTCTTATTCACACTTTCTCTTATTCTTTAGTGTGAAGTTGGAAATTCCTTGTTTCTTCTATTTTTGGCAAATGAACCATCAAAAAGGCACAAATATGGCATAGATCATTTATTGATCTTGTGATTTTGATTACCACCAGCCAGCTGGCCATTACATTGCTTCAGCTTTTCTATCAGCTCTGGAGTGTTTTCACAACCTACACTAGTTCAACATATGAAAAACAACAACACTGGACCAAGAAAGAGGAATCAGTGCCAAGTGTGTGTGAGAATAAACAGGAAATGTAAGCATTTGAGGAAAAAAAAGATATTTTGTAAACACTGGCAATCAAAATGATCAGTTTTCTGTATGGTGGCCTGAGCTCGGTTTGCTGTGTGTGCTGGCATATTCTCTAGGGCTTTGGTACTATGTGCTTTGTCATATAGTAATAATATGCTAGGAGGTTTAATACGCTTAATTCTTCCACAAATTTACATTTGAGTGGTACCACAAAAAAGAAAGATGTGGAATGAAGCACCTCACTGCATCCCCTTAAACCAGCTGCTATGAACAAACGTGTAAAGAAAGGATGCAAGTAATGTTGTAAATCCTGTGTTATTTTGATCAAAGCATCTCGAAGACCTCAGAAAAGTGTTTTAGCTTGAGGAGAAAAGTCTCATAATATGTTCTCTTTCAAGTATTTTACACACTGTCATTGCATTCTGTAATATACTGGAACTGTTCAGTAAAAAAAAAAAAAAAAGAAGAAAAGATGACTGTTCTCTTGGATCTCTCATGAAAAAAAACGACCTGCAGCATTTGGACACTTAAATTTGTTTAGCTTTTACTCTGTGTGTGTGAGGATTTTATGAGAACAGTGATTTGGAAGGAAGCATGAATGACTCTTGAGTGAGCGTAAGAGCGTAGAAGGGTGTGCGTGTGCATATGTGTGTGTTTGCGTGCACGTGTGTGTGTCATCTCCAGCTGAGCAGCAGGATGCAGACAACCAGGAAGAGATAAGCGAGGGTGAATGGAGGGAGCTTTGCATGTGTGTGTGTCAAGTGTGTGAGTATGCGTGCATTTGTATGTTCGCGTGGGGAAATCACTTCACAAAAGCCTGGAAGTGTGTGTTCCCCTGTCTGCCAGCGCGGGACTCAAAGGAGATAAGCAGACAGCCAAATATTCCCCTTGTGTTTTCCCAGCAAAAACAGGAGGCGGAATACCAACCACTCAGACCGATGCCACAGGGTCAGGCCTGGAATGAGTTGCGCTTCCAGGTCTTACAAGTTGCACACAGAAACACACATCTATCAGCCCTTCATACTGTGGTTATAACATTATGATGAAAAAAAATTGTTGATGAGTAAATTCATGATCTTTCCAGAAAATCCAATGCATGCATGCAAGAAATTCAATCATGTATCAGCACAAGCAACAAATTCATAAAGTCATGTGCATAACTGAATCTATGAAGGCTCCGGCTGATGAATTCCTTTGCGCATGCCTTTGCAAGAATTTAGACATTCAAAGATAGTGTTTATTGTGTCTCATATGCACATGCAGGTGTTAAATGTGAAAAGGTTGGAGCAATATTTCTCGCCCACTTTTATAAAACTGGAAATGAAGTCCTGGACATGTGGGAGACATGAAAGGTTTGATTGTCTTTTCAGTAACATTACCAAAGCTGTAAAAATACACATTTGGAATAATGCGAAGGAAAGTAATTTATCTCTTCCCGTAATGCTAAAGCTTGTATCCGTACACGTCTCTCCTGATTTAGAATAAAGTAACTCGATCTTTCCTGCGCTGCCATGAGAATAATTGCACTACCTCCAGCTTGCATAAAATTGTGCAGCAAGGATTTTGACAAAAACTGGAAAAAATCAAAATCTTTTTCCCATTCTAGCCAGACTGGTCAACAGTGGTATTAAAAACTGATTTTAAAAGCTTGTTACTTGTTTTAAATCATTGAGAGGCCCCACATTACTGAGCTTCTCATCCCTCACATCCCTTACAGACACGCTGTTGATCGACTTCAACAGGAGGAGCATGTGCTGAAAGAGCTCCACAACTGTAAAATCTAAATCTACTCAGCGTAAGAGATGCTCTGTGTCATTATTATTTGTAAAAGTATATTTTTAAAGGGCTTTTTATTACAAGAGGTCCCTTGTGTATCTTGCTGTTTTTCATTATTGAGATTATTATTTGTATCTGTTTTAAGTCTTTCTAGAATTTGTCTTTTTGTCCATAAAGTGTTTTCTAATCTATTTTCTTTCAGCTGCTACAAATAAAGCCTATTATTATCCCTCACTCAGCTGATCAGGACTGTATGACATGAACATATTTCCAGAACATCCACAAAAACTGACCTTGACCTTGTCAGATAGCACCTTTGTCTTGGCCTACTAATTAAATAAAAACCTTGCCATCATAGCATCAAGACAATGTACCTGGTGAATCGAGAGGGTTTAATGATCTGCTGGGAGGATTTGAATTTGACACGTGAACAAAACTATATTAAATATAGAAGAGCTCTCTGAGAGCTCCACCTTCTCTTCTCTTATTTTCCAGAATAATGTATCTGTGCAAAAATGGTTTGGGTCCCTTCTCACAAATTCAGGCATGAACAGCACCAGTTTTCTACATTAGCACACTGGTTCCACAGATTAGTTCCATGTCTTAAATATATATTTTTTTTTCCATTTTATTAGCAACTATAGTTTCTGATGGGTATTCTTATAACTCAAATATTCTACTTTGCTGATAGATATCACTAAATCAAGTACCCATTACATTTTAAATTATAGGTCTGAAAAGAGATTTTTTTTTTTTTTTTTTTTTAAAGCATATTTGAGAAGTTGCTGGCTGAAGCAGAGAAGCAAGACTTGATGAACTTCTTATGTTTGCTCAGTACTGAGATGTTTTCAATGAGGAACTCTGGAAAACATCTGAATCATGTGTAGGGAATTTCGTCTGTACTTCTTTTTATACATTTGATGTTTCCATGTGGTATAATCAAAGGAATATATTTTTCAAATTATCTTCAGTGTAAGCAGGCGAGCAGAAATCAGGATACACATCACCAGAAAAGAGGATGGAGCAGCAGTTATAATCACCTGCTGCATTCCAGTCCAGTCCTATTTTATCACATTGTAAACTAAACTGGAAAGTCCATTAAAGGGTCACCCCCTTGACTAAACATGTGCTGAACACATGAAAAATGCATCCTACTCATGTACATTGCTCTTAAAAATCATGACATGGGTCACCAAAAAACGAAACAAAAACAGATTTTTTCTTTTTCTTTTCTGATTACTTCATGTTTTCTAATGAGACCTGGGCTGTGCATTCAAAAAACATCCAAAGTTATTCCCAGATTTTGTTTGCATCATGTCCAAAACAGCCCTGGACTGAATGTTGTGTACAATTTGCATTAACATGAAACAACCCTGGAGCATGCATGGGAATTTTCAAGGCTGCACATGTGCTGCCTCTAATTGTGGAGTGTCTTGAGTTGCAGGTCTTTTCAGGCCATCATAACAACAGTCTTGAAAGCTGAAATCAGGTATTATTAACAAAGATTACATTTTGTCTCAATGCAAGAAAAGACAAAGGAAACTTCAAGAGATAAAAATACAGGATTCCTACCATGTAAAAATGAGCTCTGCTGATGATAAAATAATAGACATGTGATCTTCAGATAATGGTATTAAAATAAATCAAGGCACGGCTTTCTCAGATTTCAAAAATAGTTGATGCATAGTTGATGTTACTAGAAAACAGCATTATTTTAACTTTGGGAAATGGGATGCTCGTGTGTGTCTATGAGCAATATGCTGCAACAAGTCTTTCCATGTGAATATAACTCATTTTTATGTACATGAATATTTCCAGCAAAAGTAAATAAATGCATAAAAGGTTGCCTGTCCTATCTTAACTCAGTTATTTTAACCTACAGAGCTTGCTCTGACACTTAAATCTAAGTAGACTCACTGTCTCCTTGTAACCTGCTGGGCTTCCATCCAGATACACACATGCAGATGCACACACACGCAGTATGATTTTTTTTTTTTCTTTTTGGACAGCTAAAAGCCACAGAGTTATGGAAGTCCTAACAAGCATATAAGACTCAACAGAAGAAGGTAATGAATCTGTTTAATCCTCAGTTTAAATCAAAGATGTGTACTTTAAAGTAAATTTGTGTGGAATTCCACTGATTAAGAAGAATCTGAGTCTGGAAAGCTGGTTTAATGAAATGCAAGAAAGGCTTTGCAAAACTAGAAATGATTATTACTCATGATTAATAGAGAAGAACAAGCAACTCCATGTTTCTTCTCAGAGTCATACCTATGTTGAGCCTTTAACTGAGCAGCGACGACTTTATGTGCTTGTTTCTATTGGAGATAAGATTCACGGCATCCTTCACATTAGCGACCCATCCACTACTGTCACTGATGTATCATCTGTTTCAGCCACTTTAAATACAACTGTAGATCTTGATTTGTGCCTGGATCCTTTCAGTCCTGTTGAGTTCTGAACTAGCAACAACAAAAGCTTCATCTAACCCATTAACTTGTCTTTTGGTCCCAATTCTCAACAAAGAGATTTTTCCCTTCATTAATCTTACCAAATTGGAAATGATCAAACTATCTTTACTGACAGGCTATGTGGCTTCAGCATTTAAGGCTGCCTCTAATCAAAAAACTCCAGCAATCGTGTTTAAAAGTCTACAACTGCGCAGCAGGGAATGAATGGGTTCTTCATCTTGATTGGTTTGCTGGTGCTTCTTCCTAAGCATTTGGATTTTGTTTCCAAGATGTCACCAAAGAAATGTGTTTTTGTTAGAAAGTAGGCAACCAAGTCTAAGTGGATGCAGCCTCTTTTTCAAGGCCAGCAATAAAGTTAATGTACTTACTTTTTTTGCAATAATTTATGGAGGACTATTGTATGAACAAGGCTCAGTATGCTGCTGGATTTGCAAGAACAGTCAGGGTCCCTATATATCGCACGATTTGAAGCTGTTACAGACAAAAGATCAACGTCATAGAAGAATTACAGGGATCTCTTTGGTATTTCGTCAAAATTGACTGTTGCATGTCTTACAATGTGAATCGTTTGATGAGGGCCGACACACTGGTTTTGTGACCAAAGACTACCTGATATATTTTTCGGACAGTATCAAAAATCATACAACTCCGTCTACTTACTTGACTATTAAAACACAACTTGAAATGATGTATTAATTAATGTGACCAAGCGCCATTTCCAAAGAAAAATAAGAATCCCAAGCTGGCCTCTTCTTCCTCACTTTTATTTTTAAAGCATTTTCAGGACACATAAATGCTCCAACAGAGCAGTTTATTTTTATGTTTTGTTCGTTTATGCTGATGACGCAATTCTACATCCCCCTGCATCGTGTCATCAGTCATAGCCTACGATTAAAGAAGGCTCATCAATGTACACTCTTGACATCATACCCAAGATTAAGCACATGCACATCGTACAGTGGGAGATATTATCATCTTCCACAATTCGTGCAGCGTATAGGAGCCCTAAAGCTGAAAGTCAGAGCTGTTCCAATGCTGGAAACTAGTGTGTCTGAACCACAAGTGGCAAGTAAACTATCACACTAATACAGCCTCAACTGTTGGCAGCTACGGAGTCAAAAGTAGCTTGGTGACAGTATCATTGGCTTTTCTGTTTCTTGGCTGCAGATGTTTTATGACTTTGGTATTTTATCCTACTTCCAACATATACACTTACTGACAAAGATATATAAAGAATGTATATGTACTCTGAGTGACTAAAAGATTAGATAATCCATGATGCCGCACAGTAGCAGGTAATTAACATGGTGTTTTTTTGAATACACACATCCAGCTGTTGTCTTTCCCATCATGGTTTGTTGTGTCGTCCACTTTCATACTCTGAAGTTGATGCTGCCTTGAATGTGCAAAAAAAGTTGTTGATATGCCGAATGAAAGAGTTTTGCGCGTACATTATCCATTAGTTCTGCCCAGTGGCAAGCCTTCAGAACACTGAACAATCAGAAAACACTTAAGGCAAATCTGATTATTTTTGAAGAAGACACTCTCCTTATCATTCTTGGCTTGAGTTGCTCAAAAAAAAAAAAATGTACAGGCTTTTGAAGTCATGTTTGGTGCAAAGCTTCTCAAGATTAACCCAGAGATTTAAATTGGAGGACTGAAAAATGAGAATAATACAGAGATTTTACTCTTGATCCAGAAGTATTAGCTAGCTGTAGACTACGGTATAACCAATCTCTCCTTTATTACAAAAAATACCTGAAGAGATTCGGTCAGGATATAGATCACATTATAGCACAGAACCAGCACTGGTGAAAGTTACCAATGACTTACGGGCTCAAACAAAGGATATGTTTCTGTTCATATGCTATTAGATATCAGTGTTGCATTTGATATGATCTATTTTATTAGAGGTTTGAATGTGCTGTTGGGATTAAAGGACTTGTATTTCCGTAGTTTAAGCCACATGTCCCTGATACAAACCACAGTAGGTTATAAAATTCTGCAAGGTTCTGTGCTTGAACTGAAACTTGATGTATGCTTCGCTTGAAAACCATTAATAGGCAGCTTGGTGTACATTTTTACTGCTATGCAGATGATCCACTGCTATAGCTACTTGTCTGTGAAGCCAAGTAAAACCACATAGTTAGCTGGCAACAATCCTGTCTCAATGACATAAAGGCCTGGATGACTTGCAATTTCCTGTTATTAAACCCGGATCAGACTGATGTTATTGTCATTGGAGCTGAGTGCCTCGGGAACAGACTTTCCAGGGATGTATTTACTGTGGATGGCATCACTATGGCATTCAAAACTACTGGGAGGAAGCTTGGAGTTATTTTTGACCAGGATATGTCTTTTAACTCTAGCATTTAAAAAAAGAAGGTTTTTTTTTTTTTTTTTTTTTTTTGTTTTGTTTTTTTTTTGGGGGGGGGGGGGGTGTTTTTTTTTAGGATTCATTTAACCTACTGGATGTTTCCAGAGGTAGGAACATCCTGTCTGAAAGTGGCAGAAAAACTTGTTACTTCAAGACTGGGCTACTCCAATTCCTTATTATTAGACGGTCAAAGGTGTTTTCTGAAAAACCTCTAGTTTATCTGCAATACTGTAGAGTTCAGGAGAGGATTATCAGGCGAGATCATTCTTCTCCAATTTTAGCTGCCTTTCATTGGCACCCATCCAAATGTAGAAAATTCTTCTCTTCACAGAAATGCTAAATCCACCGTGCACTGAGTAATCGTTCCAAAGCAAAAAGTGACAAGTGGAAAGCTCGCAAATGTTGGACTTCCAATTGGGAGAAACTTCAATGACCCCAAGTTCAGTAATCAAGATGGCTGCCCAGAGTGTTGTAAAAGCTGTGGATTAATGTTAATTTAGAACTTTTGACTTTTTTGTGTCAAATTTAGTAAACCACAGGCACGATAGTGCTGATGAATTATGTTTCTACAGGGCTGTTAGGCATCATATTACTGCACAATGTGGTGCAAGAGTAGCTGTCCTCAACATGTCCATCTTGTTTTTATGATTTTTTTTTTTTTATGATCTGGCAATCAAATGCATCCAAATCTGGTTTCACTAGTTTTTAACAGATATGATGCTGACCCAAGTCCTGAATTCCAACTTCCAAGGGAAAATGGAATTGCAGCAAAACCCCTGAAGGACCCATCTTCAGCGTAGTTTAAAGACCTCTCAGTTCCATATCATCCCAACAGAGCACTTCACTCTCAGTCTGCAGGCTTACTTGTGGTTCATAGAGTTGCCAAAAGTAAAATGGAAAGCAGAGCCTTCGGTTGTCAGGCTCCTCACTTGCGGAACCAGTTCCGCTTTATGATTTGGGAGGCAGACACCCTCTCTACCTTTCCATTTTGGCTTTAAAATGTCCTTTTTGACAAAAGATATAGTTAGTTGCAAGAGGTCTACACTGCTGAGGGACTTCCCAAGAAGCACTAAGCATTTTCCTCATTATAATTTCTGTCATTAACTTCATGCTTTTCTTTCATTTAGCCCATACCAAGTATCCCTGAACCTAGAGTTTTTGTGTTTGTTGGCACCTCCATCCTGTCCTGGTCCCCACCAGCCAGCAGAGCTGGACAGGCAACTCAGAGTCAGGGATGGAACTGAACTGAATATTCAATGCAATCTGTTGGTTTCCTCTGCCAGTTTCCACTTTTTCAGAATTGACATTATATAAATACAACTACAATGGATTAAATAGGAATTAACTGGATTATAGTTGGATTAAAACAACATTTATTTAATGGGAGTTTAATAAGATTATGCACTCATTGGCCACTTTATTAGGTATATCTCTTTAACACCTCCTTCACACAGTATCTAATCAGATAATCATACGGCAGCAGCTCAGCATTTTTGCATGTGTAGAAGTTCAAAACGAGCATCAGAGTGGAGAAGAAGCGTGAGGGAAGGTTAAGCACCCTAACGGAGCATGATTGCTGGTGCCAGACAGGCTGATCTGAGTGTTTCAGAAACTGCTGATCTACTGGGATTTTCACACACAGCCATCTCTGGTGTTTACAGAGAATGGACTGAAAAAGAGAAAACATGCATTGAGCGGCAGTTCTCTGGGTGAAAATGCCACGTTAATGCCAGAGGTCAGAGGACAATGGCCAGACTGGTTCAAGTAAAATGGGAAGCAGAGCCAAGGCAACAGTAACACAAATTATCACTCATCACAATCAAGGTTTGCAGAAGACCAATGCACAAACCACTGAACCTCAGGAACAAAAGGGCACCAGCAGCAAATGACCCCACTGGGTCCAACTCCTGTCATTTAAGAACAGAAAATAAATGCCACAATTTGCACAGGGCCACCAAAATTGGATAATAGATTAAAAAATGTTGTCTGATCTGATAGGTCTTGATTCTTGCTTAGATATTTGGATGATAGGGTTAGAATTTGCTTTAAACAACATGGAAGCTTGGATCCATTCTGCCTCCTTTCAACAGCTCAGGCTGCTGTTAATAGTTTAATAGTGTAGAGCAGCCATTTCCAAACTTCAGATTACCAAGGCCCAATTTGAAATGTGAAAAATCTCCGCGGCCCATCGAAACCTTTAATCACAACTGTGATCAACATTCAGGACTAGAAGCTATGTTCTAACATTAATGTAAGGGGTCAACAAATAAGGTGACACTTGTCATATTAAGTTAAGATGATGGTAGTATAACACTTAACTGGGATGTTTTGTTACTTCTTAATGTTTATAAATCATGTGGTTAATATTTTACAGTAATTAAAAACATATCTTAAAAAGATCTTGAGGATTTAAAACTTTTTTGTTTAATTTTAATGACCTCTCACGGCCCACCTGCAGTACCGTGACTTCCCACCAGGGGGCTGCGGCCCACACTTTGGGAATCACTGGTGTAGAGGCTATTTTCTTGCTACAATTTGGGACCCTTATTACTAGTTGAGCATTATCTAAATGCAACAGTCTACCTGAGCAATGTCGCTGACCATCTCTTTATGACCACAGTGAAACCCATCTTTTGATGGCTACCTCTGGCAGGAAAATGTGCCGTGTCACAAAAATCAAATCATCTCAAACTTTTTTTTTTTAAGATGACAATTAGACCACTGTACTTAGATGGCCCCTTACACTCACCAGATCTCTATCTGGAATATAGTGGAACGGGAGACTTGTGTCATTGATGTGCAGTGAAAAGAAATCTGCTAAAACTCTGTGATACTACAATGTCAGTATGGAGCAAAACTAAGGAATGTTTCCAGCTCCTTGTTGAATCAATGCCACAAAGAATTAAGGGAGTTCTAAAAAAAAAAAACTGGGTCCATCCTGGTGTAAAAGGATTGATTTGAACTGTATTTAACTGGACCTGAACTGAACTTGGACTTGTATCTGTAAAGCGTCCTGAGATGACTTCTGTTGTGAATCAGTCAGGGTGATTCAAACATGAAGGGAACATAAAGTCACCCATAGAGAGATCAGCATAATTACATATGCATATACACACACACTGCCCACAGTGTGCAGGGTTGTCAAGTCTATATATTTGGTATGTGAGGAATGTGTGTCAGTCAGTTTGTGGACGGCCAGTGCTCTCGGTGCTCTGGGTGGAGCTCTTATCAGTCAGACATGTAATTTCAGGCAACATCAAGAACTACTAAAAAATGCACATGAGCATGAAGACACAAAGTCGTGGAGGGAATAACCCAAACAAAAATCTGGACTTTATTAAATATTTGTTGTTCTTGCAGCCTCTCAGTATCTGTCTCACAACTATGCACAGAGGAGAGGAGAGGAGAGGAACTTTTTCTTTAAGGGATACTGGGATTGATGAGGGATTAAAACATGGGCAACCCCAGAAATTACATTTTGTTGACAATTAATTACCACATTAAAATGTAATCATCAGTCACATAACTTCCTTTCCATGACTCATTTTCTGCTACTATGTGAGCATAAAAATAGTTTTACAACACCTTAAGAAAAACATTGGCATTTATTGACAATAAGTATTGTAAAATGGAAATAAAATGGGGAAAGGTGGACATATAGGTGTTTTGGGAGTACTGGTGTCCCCACCTTTTTACTACAAACATAAAATATTGCCTCTAGCAAGTTATAAGGCTCCTCTGTGTTAAAAAAAAAAAAAAAGTTTTCATTGCAGTGATGTGAAAATCTATATTTTAATACCAATAGATACCTTGAAGTTCATCAGTCAGATTAAACATGTCTATATTAATAAAGTGGAACTAAATCTCTACTCAGTTGCCATTAAATTGAAACAAGATGCAGTAAGATTAGAAGAGCACAAGTCAGATCTGAACTAAACAGAGAAAACTGATGGAAATGTGACCTTTCTGTGGGTTTCATGCAGCTAGGGGAAACCATTTTCAAAATTGTGCAAAATCACAGTCAGCTCAAATAAATGCATTTAGGCAGGTAAATAAATATCATTACAGGTCTTCCAGCTGGTGTAAAACCAACCTGTACCAAAAAAACAACATTGATTCAAAGGTGAGACCACTCTTTCACCATACAATTGCAAAATTTTGAAATAACAGATCATTAATTGCATTATTTAATATAATGTATGATAAAACATCTAACACTTCTGCACTGTAAAATAATAGTAACCTCACAGACAAACTGCTCAACAAAATCGTGTTTGTTGATTTTAAGATTGACTGTAGATGATAAGCCATTGATCCAGTATATTATGTCATTATTGAAACTCAGACATCACACTGATAACAGAACTGATGATAGAACTTTTTCAGTTCTAAACAACTTTTTTCTTTTTTTCAATAGGTTTTTGGACACCAAAAATACTGTGCATACACGTTGAGGGCTGTGTTA
The DNA here is from genome assembly GCA_018398805.1 of Hirundichthys speculiger. Taxonomy (NCBI): domain Eukaryota; kingdom Metazoa; phylum Chordata; class Actinopteri; order Beloniformes; family Exocoetidae; genus Hirundichthys; species Hirundichthys speculiger. The sequence goes on from JAGFBZ010001824.1 coordinate 298,111, forward strand.
AAAAAAGAAAAATGAAAAGACAGAAAGCTCTGTTTAAAATTGGGACTGGTGATACCATAATGGGCTGGCAACCTGTCCAGGGTGTACCCCTGCCTTATGACTAGAGACAGCTGGGATAGACTCCAGCAGACCCCCATGACCCTGAATAAGATTAAGCGGGCATAGATAATGGGGATGGATGGAGGATGGATGGATGGATGGATGGATGGATGGATGCATGGATGCATGGATGGATGCATGGATGGATGGATAGATGGATGCATGGATGCATTGATGGATGCATGGATGGATGGATGGATGATGGATGGATGGATGGATGGATGGATGGATGGATGGATGGATGGATGGATGGATGGATGGATGGATGATGGATGGTGGATGGATGGATGGATGGATGGATGCATGGATGGATGGATGGATGGATGGATGGATGGATGGATGGATGGATGGATGGATGGATGCATGGATGGATGGATGGGATGGATGGATGGATGGATGGATGGATGGATGGATGGATGGATGGATGGATGGATGGATATGGATGGATGGATGGATGGATGGATGGATGGGATGATGGATATGGATGGATGGATGGATGGATGGATGGATGGATGCATGGATGGATGGATGGATGGATGGATGGATGGATGGATGGATGGATGGATGCATGGATGGATGGATGGATGGATGGATCATGGATGGATGGATGGATGGATGGATGGATGGATGGATGGATGGATGGATGATGGATGGATGGATGGATGGATGGATGGATGGATGGATGGATGGATGTATGGATGGATGGATGGATGGATGGATGATGGATGGATGGATGGATGGATGGATGGATGGATGGATGGATGGATGATGGATGGATGGATGGATGGATGGATGGATGGATGGATGGATGGATGGATGGATGGATTGATGGATGGATGGATGGATGGATGGATGGATGGATGGATGATGGATGGATGGATGGATGGATGGATGGATGGATGGATGGATGATGGATGGATGGATGGATGGATGGATGGATGGATGGATGGATGGATGGATGGATGGATGGATGGATGGATGGATGGATGATGGATGGATGGATGGATGGATGGATGGATGGATGGATGGATGGATGGATGGATGGCATGGATGGATGGATGGATGGATGGATGGATGGATGGATGGATGGATGGATGGATGGATGGATGGATATCATAAGTGAATGTACAAGCTTCGTGTGAAAGACGTTTATAAAAACTATTTTCTTTACTGTGCTAAAATTTGGTTAAAGAGTGACACTGATTCTACACATTAACACGTCTTAAACGTAGAATGCTATTTTGTTTATATTCCGTCTTATATAAAGAAATACACACAAGAATGCTTCTTGTGTTATTAGATCAAATATGGTGAGTCTGTGATTACAGTCTCCCAGTCAGTCATTAAGAGTCCGACAATGCATGTGTGCGTTTATGTGCGTTCGCGTGTGCGTGCACTGCAAATTATTTGGTTCTTACCAAGAAAAAAAACTTACATTTAGAAGCGTTAGATATTTTTTTCTTGTTTTAATGATTAATTTCTTATTGCAAGTCTCAGTATAATCTTATATCAAGTAAAACTTTACTTTTGTGTCTCAAAAAGGCAGGGAATCCTAAAATGAGACAATTAACACTTAAAATAAGATATATTACGTTTTTTTTTTTTCCTCCTCCTCATCTCCTCATCAAAATAAATCTTGTTTTAAGATTCAATAACAAATGATACCTTTCTTAAATCTAGAAACAAGTGTTCCTACAATCTTAATTTAAGAAATCTCACCAAGTGAAATTATCTTGCTGCGTGGACAGATTTTTTCACTTGTTTTGAGAACCTTTTTCCTTAGTTGTAGTGTTTTTATCTTGTTTGAAGACCCCCTATTCTTTGCAGTGTGCGCGTGTACTAGGGGCGCATCAGCGCCTGTGATGTTACAACTCATTCCAGATGGGTTTTTTTTTTTTTTTTTTTAATGTCACTTGATGGTTGATTTAGCATCTGCCCACACTCACAAGCGCACACTCAAGCAGCCTTCTCGTGCGCCTCTCCTATCTCAGAACCAAACATTAGAAACCACAGGTGATGCACGCGCCGTGTGCGCGTGCAGTAAAGAGTGCATGTAAATGAGGAAACGCGGCTTAGCAGGACGGTCACCGGACAGCACGTGGCATCCATTTGCGGGATCACCATCTACACTGACTTATCAGCCCTGAAGGCTGGGAGGGAGAGGAGCGTCTCTACCAGGCACATCGCGCTGTCACTGCTCATACACAAGTACACGTGCCTCACCAGAGCCAGATGTCGGGGGGGGGGGGGGGGGGGGGGGGGGGGGGGGGGGGGGGGGTCACTGTGACCACACACGCAACGCTCAAAAACAATATTCCTGTGACAGTTTGTGGTTTGAAACAGAGACAAAGTTGAAACGGGACTCACCAGCTTTGCACGGGTCCTTGTAGTCAATGGTCTCCGCTCTCTCCTCCTCGTAGTAATCAAACTCTGGCTCCTCGTAGTCGAAACAGTTAGAAATAGTAACTTTACCCCAGAAAGTCAAGCCCGCGAGCACCAGCGTGATCCAGCGCATCTTAGCGGCCAGTGCCGAGGGTACTCGGTCCATTTGAGAACTAAAGTAAACCAAAAACAAACACGCTCGTCTCCTCCTGTTGTTAGGAGATGGTCTGTCCTCTCTCCCAAGGAAGCGGCAGAAATTTATCGGGTCATCGTGAAGGTTGCTGTCCTCTCTCTCTTCTCTCTCTCTCTCTCTCTCTCTCTCTCTCGCTCGCTCGCTCTCTCTCTACCAGACTGGTTGTGGGTAGCTGCTGTGGACTGCGGTGACTTACTACTCTGCCCGGCTCTCCTCCATGGTGTAAGTATACTGGGGTACCTGTGTCCGTCACCGTGTGTGTTGTCAGTCAGCAGAGCCTCCGCTGAGGAGCTTCGCAGGTGAGGCTGCAGTGGGACAAACAAGAGAGGACAGGTGAGCGGACCGGGACTGGGTAGTCGCTATGCGCGTAAAGACGCACGGCGGCGTCTCTGCTGCTCACACAGGAATCATCCAGCACCGATGCCTCCCGCGCACAGCCTCTGTCCCCTCTCTCTCTGCGTCGCGTCTGGTAGTGGTAGCCTGCCGTCTCTCTTAGCCCCTGTCAATGCACCGCCCTGCGCATTTCCACCCATTTAAGTGGGGAAGAAACCACACTTCTTTGTCGTCTTTTGTCCTCATTCACTCACTGTTTCAGCGGCTTTCCCCGAGAAAATCAAAACAGACGCTTCTGTGTGATCTCGGCGCGGTGACAGCGGAGGAAGTGCACTCCGATTATTGCAGGTTATTGGACCGTTATTCTCACAGAACCGTAAAATAGACGCCCGGTAGCGTTAAAAAAAAAAAAAAAAAAAAAAAAAAAAGTAACAGTGCAACCACAAATTTGCCTGTGGGTTTCAGTGGCTGTTATCTGGTTATTTAGAAGAAAGTGCCAAGTAGGTGACAGCTAAACCATAAATGCCCGGAGGGATAGGAAGTCAGTTTAGTGTCCTCTTTCTCCTTACTGTCATAGAGGAAGAGAAAATGTTAGATGTAGCCTATTAAAGTCAAAGCATTGTGCGTAACGGGGGAAACTCAGCACAAGCAAATCAGCACATCTTGATCATATAAAGATAGATAGATAGATAGATAGATAGATAGATAGATAGATAGATAGATAGATAGATAGATAGATAGATAGATAGATAGATAGATAGATAGATAGATAGATAGATAGATAGATTTCACCTAATCTGGCATGTGTCGGCCAACAACAGACTGATGAACAGAGTTCACGTTGGTTCATGATCCTCTGCATCCCTGACACACACACACACATACCTACACACACACACACACACCAGTCCAGCGGACCTGCCTCCTGTGCATGAGTGCATGAAGCCACATCAAAGGATAACGTTAAAAGCGTCAGCAATTTCAACGCTTTTTTAACCTAGTTCGGGAAGGACTAAAAAGTTATCAACAACCTTCCAAGTCCATCTTACACAAACCCACTCACACCAAGAGCGGTAAAAATAGCCTGGAAACAGCAGCAGTTGTTGACAGACTGGCGGTGCAGCCTGTGAACACCTTGCAAAGGTAAATCCTCCCTGAGAGGAGCTTCGCCCTGCGTCTCCGCCGCTTACCTGCTGGGTTTACCTGTCCCGCGCGCGTCGGTTTGCTCCGGCGTCGGGGAATGACCCATCGTACGTCAAAAAAAAAAATGCTGGGACTTCGGGTGCTCTGGTGTCACTCAGTACCGGCAGTTCTCCCCCATTTATTACCGGAAGATTACCGGACCGCTGTCTCCGTCTCTCCCGGCTAATCCTGCCCTTGGGGTGAGGTAGCGGCGCGCTGACGTCACGCTATCAATCCAGCCGCAAGCTGTCCGTTATACACGCCCCGGGGCACGGACACAAATCCCCTTGAGTCAACACACACACACACACACAGGCGGAGTTAATTTGGTGGAGGTCAACACACTTCTGATTTTTGTCTCCAGATAGTTGACAACCTTTAAACACAGCTGCAAATGGGCAGAAAAAAGAATGAACAATTAGTGAGATAAAGCAGATACAACAACTAAAAATCTGGGTGAAACTACTCAGAAATGTTTAATAAGGGCCCATGCTAAACATTTTGGGTTGGACATAGTTTTGGGCCCGAAAGCAAAGTAAAAGAAGCACAATTCAGGAAGAGAAGAATGAATGTAGGCTAGCTGTAAGGAGCATCACCAGCAGGGTGTGCTGAAGCACCACTGCAGGCTCAGCAGAAATGGACAGGTACTGTCAAAGTAGGCAAAAAAAAAAAAAAATAGATAAATAAAATAGAATTGACCTCAATCGTGGGCTTATTGTAAACAATATTGGTTTCAAGACAATACTACAGTTGCAAAAAGCCAGACAGTCAGCAGCTCCAGTTGAAATGTTCATAGTAGGCTACATAGGTCTACTAATGCTGTTTACCACTCTTAGATTAGTATCTGAACATTAGCATGAGACATAAAAACAGCTGAAGCTGGTCGGAAAGTCTCCTTAATGAGAGTTTATTCTTTAAATAAAGTACTCAAGGGTTTATCATCTGGCAATCATAAATGTTTGTGTCATATTGAATGGAATACATTCTACTACTTAAGGAGAAATTTATGTCTGTACCAGAAAGACGAGATACCCAACCAACACTGTTACAGAAAGCCATCCTACTAACATTGCTAACAAAATGAAATAAATAGATAAAAAATAAATAAATAAATATAGCTCCATCAAAGATCACCACGGCTATGTCAACGATTAACTGAGTGTAGTTGATTCTACTCGCTCTATTAGAGCCTGCCTGAGTATTGCTAGGGTACTGTTCTTGTCTGCTAGGTAATATCAGTCATGTTTCATTTGGGGCTTTTTGCAGACACATCCACTTCTGGTAAAGACAGCAACAAGCCAAAATAAGTGATACAGATTATTACTTGTACCTGATTTTCTACCTTCAAACAACCACGGTGTTCTACTGGGATGCTGCAGAGTGTACATAGCTCTAAAGTCAAGAAGCTACACATCTATCCCTCCATCACTGACATAATGTGGGTAAAGTGGCCGGAAGATCTCTCTACATTGAAGATGGAAGGCACTGAAACAGTGTAAGGGGAAAAACAAACAAAGAAAGAATGTCTATGCGCTGAACCCCACAAGAATAAGTTCCCATCAAGGACCATATCAGCATTAACAGCTATGCAAGTGCTGATCCTGTCTAACTTGCCTGGAATAACTGGGGGAACCCACTTATGTAAGGAAAAAAAACCAGAAAGGTACAGACTTGCAAAGCCCCGGTTGATTGTGTGTGCTTTGCTCTGTTGTGATAATTGGAAAGGAGTAATTGTTTCACACAACGAAAGAATGACAAGTACAAAGAGAAACACTTCTGGAAAATGAGAGGATTCTGCCAGATTTTAGTTAGTGTTAGCTCAGTGAAGTGTCTTCAAGCTTCTTTTGATTGTTCACACTAATGTTTAGGCACTGCCTGATGACCATGGCCTTATAAGATCCTGCATCTTAGGACCTCAAGACTTTCCAAATCCTGCTTCTTGTGCATTCTATAAGCAGGCTGTGCTGTAATATACGCACACCTAATTTTTTGAGCCTCCTTTCATGTGTAAGAAGCCTGGCTTGTCATACACATACCACATACCTGCAAGAATTCCCTCTCATGAAATGAGTCTGGTATCCTTCCCACTCACAGCCATTTCCACCAGTACAGAGTGTACCAAACCATTCTCAACAGGGCGGAGGCAAACTTCATGCAATGACTCATACAGGAGCATCCAACAGCCACTATTCAAAATAACCAAGATGCACCTTGGATCAACAGTCATTCACCAGCATTCCTACTCCAGTGCATCCCATTTTGGATGTCTTTTGTTGAAACAACTCTGGTTGTCACTCTGCCTATGTCACATGCTTCGTGATTGAGTGAACGCCTACACAGTGGCGTCCATCGGTACTGCCCCTGGAAATCAAAGTTGTTTCCTGTCAAACAGATCTTTGTATCAAAGAGGAAAAGAATTAGAATGGCTGTCCAAGCTATATGTGCCAGATGATAATTCATTGGTATTATATTGTACATAACTCAGAAACACGAAAAGGCATTATATGGCCCTTTAAAGTTTCATGTATTTTTTTTTAGCTGTATTTGATAAGTATTTATAATAAATGTAAATTGCACTGCCTAGCTCATTTATCCATCCAGAACAAATAGACTTTTAATTTTATCACATCAGAAATTCTAACAAATAAGAAATCTGGTATTGTTAAAACTTGACTCCATTTATCAGATCATTTAGTTATCAGGGCAAAAATTTCCCAAATGCACTGTTTTTTTTTGTCATGCCTCCCCCACGCAGTAGTCCAACAACTCTGAAAAGGCCATGGCTTCTCATTAGTTTGACTCAATCTGTCACTTTGAGGGGAATTGGCAAGATGGTTTTATGGAGCTTGGAGGAGGACACATTACATTCAAAAGTAGATGTGGTCAAAACATCCTCTACATTATACCCAATATGGAGGAGGAATTGCAAATGAGTGTTAAGTTTTTTCTTCTGTTTGTTTTTTATGAAAAAAGCTTTGTATCAGGCAATTCTTCACAGTTGGTAATGTAGCAGCATAGTAAATCCATTTTTAAACTTAGCTTCTGTATAGTAATAAAGTTATATAAAAATAAATAAGCCAAGACCATTGCATTTTGTGCAAAAAAGAAAGAAAGAAAGAAAATACAGTACACTGTGTGTGTATGCTTCTGTGTGGACTTCTCTGCAGATAAATTGATAATTAAGTCTGTGGAAGGCAATGGGTGGCCATCTGCAACCACTTACAGTACCTCTGTTGGTGTACCATGCAGCCAGTCTATTCAGCAAAATGCTTTCTTTCTTAAATAGGATCCAGCTATTGAAGTAAGTGCTGTGTGCAGGTATTTGTGTCCCTATTTAAAGCATTTATTGATTAGTGAGTTTCTGAAACTCTGTGAAAGTACCTCGCCAGCATTCTGACCCAGCACACTCACCACCATCACCCCTCTCTGAAACCACACACTCTCATTTCCAAATGTATGCACAAACATGAAGAGAAACCCTCAAATTGACCAGCAGTCCCTTGAGACTGCCAAGTCCTGGGCTCTTCAGCTATTGGGAGGGATATTATTAACTTTGTTTCTCTCAAACACAAGTTAAATCTATGAGTAGTTGTTTTGAACTACAACACGGTAGTATTTCACTTAAACTTTGAAGACATACAGCACTTTAAAACTGAAGACTTCTGAGCTGAAACTGGGGTGATAAAAGTTTGTATCAATCTCATGGTAAATTAAAGCTTGATCCAAATCCAATCAACGGCAATTGGTTCCATAGTTTCACCCAAAATTTCAACAAAATTTAAACTTTTCCATGTCTTCATTACCATGGGTAATACAATTAACCAATTTAAACAAAAATGGTTTACTCAAAGCTTTCCAGATAAAAGGGTGATAAAAGAATCACTCCTTATTTGCCAACACTGCAGTCCCCCTCACATGCATGAACTATTTTAGCATTTTTGATTTAATTGCATTGGTTTTCAGTCTATAACTAACCTCTCTCTCTACAGCCACAGTAAACCTCCATCTTTCTGAAAACATCTCTGATAAATCTGTTCTATGGTACTTGGCTGGCAGACTGGTGGTGGTGTAAATATTGGAGCGTTTAGCAGATTAAGAGACAGATATTTCAGGAGGCAGAAAAGACCACAGAGAATATTCTAATATATTTGCAGGGCTTTGAAAATGAAATATACTTTTAAATGAGAATCAAAAATTATAGTGACCAACTTATCACCACAACCAAATAATGGCTCTGTAGTCCAGTATATGATTTCAGATCTGTAGAATGGCATTTTATTGTGAGGCACTTTGTGGTTTGTGACTTCATAATGAGTGACTGGCTGAGTGCAACAACATACTTTCTATTTGGAGATTAATGAAGTATTAGTGAAAGAATTGAATTGAATTAAATGAGTATTTTCCCTGATGGTGTGTCCCATGTAACACCAATTTGCATGTGGTCTGAATTGAGAAAAAAAAACAACAATATTTTCAGTGTGACAGTATTCTTCACGCTTCACTTCACAGGTGGGAAATCAGTAATGTTGGTTCAGAAAGAAAGAAAGAATACTTTTGTTTTTAACTTTTAATCTATCTATTCAATCTTCTAATCTAATCATAAAAAAATTTATTTCAGTACAAGAGACATTGGTGTAAAGAAATAAACTGTGATATTTCATGGAGCACAAATAATCTTTTGAAATAAAATGAACTTTAAAAAAATAGAAAAGCATTCTAGCACATTGAAATTCAACAATCTAAAACACATTAACACTCACGCAATGTAAACATATGTATGCAAGTATACAAGTATATATCATATTTATAGTTTATTATAAATCAATTGATCAAATTTATTTTAATGCATGAATAATTTGTGATATATGAATGTGTAAATATTGTAAATAAAGGCAGCAACAGCCAGGCAGTGCACAGCAAAAAAAATGTTCTTTTGAATTGAACTGAATAAAACTTTATTAATTCCCAAAGGGAAATTCAATTATTGTAGTATGGGAAGAAAAAAAAGAAGAAGAAGGAAAAAAAGAACAAGGTACAAATCCATTGTCAAACCCTTGGAACGTTGGAAGTGTAGTTGACAGAAAGGCATGGTTGAAATCTGTAGATGCTGTCATGGCATCTGCAGATGCCATGACGCTTTAGCCATGATGCTTTAGCTTTCCATCCTGGTAGTATCTGATTTGTAGCATCAGCAGATGACAGGTGACATCTACTGGTAGACCGTATGGATCAGATTTGTAGTTCAAATTTGAGTTTAATTAGATTGTTGATGACTGGTTTACGTTCAGAGATGTTACATACTTCTAAATTACTTTCTTATTATGGGGACTCGCCATGATGTGAATTTGTCATTGCAGACATGAAACATGAAACTTTTTTTTTTTTTTTGGAGGGGGGGGGGGGGGGGGGGGGGGGGGGGCTGTATATGAGACTTGGGCTCTAAAAATACAGTAACAGCTTGGCAACAATCTTTAGGTTGTAAAGTCACTGTGAAAATGAGGGCACGCACTGTTGATGACTGTATTCCTTTTACTGGTGACATTTGAGTCATTACAAGGCTACCAAATCAAAAAGAAGCAGAATTTCCAGTATCGAGATATAATTCAGAAGGCTTCAATAAGCCTTAAGTGTGACACGAGGGCCTACATAACCATGAGTAATGTCACAAAGCAGAACTTGTGAAACTTTTACAAGAGAACAATAGAGAAAATAATTACATGAAAACCGTTGAACACTAAAATAACAGATAAATAACAAGAGTAAAAACAGGCAAAGGAGGGAGACTGAGGACAGCTAAAATGATAAGAATATCAAAGGTAAGAAAAAACATGTTTTCTCTCAGGCCTGCTGACTGTGATAGTGTCTTAAGTGTTTCATGAACTTCCTTTAGAAGGAGCAAATATGTGGCCTCAGACATCCATCACCTTTTGGATGAAATGCCACAGGAAGACAATCTGCTGACACTACAACAGAGCAAAAGGGAGGATGATAATACTTGGATATTGTTCAGTAGTTCCAGAAAAATGTCCTTGCAATTTAATTTCCTCATCCCTTTTGCTGTGTAAATCTGATCTTATCTCAAAGAGTGTAAGGTGGGAAGAAGAATAGTTCTAATTGAGGTCAGGGGAATACTGACACTTTCTGAAACAGCCACTGAATGATTCCTCCAAACAACCACAGAGGACCCGCTTTGAAATTTGAGATTTTGCCTTTTAGGTTTGACTCTGACAATTATCCCGGGACACTCATATAAATGCCACAACTCACTCACATACAATACACACATTTAACCTATGTGAAATAGTCTCTCCTTCTGTAAACAGAAAGAGCGGAGGGAAGACAAGACACAAAGAGGAAATCCTCTGCTTAAATGCCAAGCCGTGAGTGCCATTCTTTCCCCGCAGTTCTTATTTCCTCATTCGTGCAGGTCTTATGGCTCTGATTCTGTGCCTTCATATCTCCTTCAATGCCTCCAGTGTGTTCCTGCATGTGAGCGTGACTGTGTGGGTGTGCACGTGCCAGTTTGTGGCTCACATTCACAGTCCTGGTTGCACGTTAAGAAAGATGACACCGAATCCTTTTGTTTTAGTGCCAGCAGAATTTGCCATCAGGGGAGAAGAAGAATGAAAGCAGGATGCATGTTTTTTGTTAAAATATTGCAACAGCTGCAGCCGAAGTGGAAAAACCCAAGAGAAGGTGAAAGTGAAAACATTACAGCATCGCTAATGTCTGAGTACATGTTGCTGAATTAAATTGGTGCTTCAGTGAAATATTGTTGTTCTGACCAGTTCGCCCCTTCATTTCCACCAAGTTCGTGTTGAGTAGTGATACTACCAAGATTATTCTGTTTTGAGTATCAGCTCTGTAGCGAACAGGATTCTGAAAATACAATCTTGGCTTTCCAGTACTGCTGTGTCCAATGATCACTCTGAAGGATGAGATAAAATCATGAATGTCTTCAGTAATCTTCATATTGGAACATACTTCTGAGTATCCTGATGTTCAGAGGTCCAAGAACAAAACATCAGCGGGGTTTACGATGAATCACTCCTACCCAGGTGATGTGGTCATTTACACGACCCTCAGCACTTTCAGAGCACTCCAGCCAGTTAAATGGCTCTAAGGTCACATCATCTTAACTGATGCATCACAGCCAGAGCCTCTTTTCTGATCAGGTGCAGGGAAGCAGCCCTCATGTCCCATTATGTGTTGGAAAACTCCAACACATAACTGAACAAATAGGAAAGCTTAAATATATTGATCCAAAGCCCACGTGCAACATTTTGCATCGTTACATACATACAGGGAATTAGGAATATTTTGAGTCTCAAATAAGACCGTGCATGTGCACACAGAATTTTTTTTTTGTGAAGCTTGTTTTTATTTGGACTCTGCTGAACTAATCTATTCAATTCAATTCAATTCAATTTTATTTGTATAGCGTCTGTTACAATGTCAATGGTCTCTAGGCGCTTTACAGAGACCCAGAGCATGACCCCCAAGCAAATATCATTAACTAAAATTATAATATTAAATCCAATCAAGGATAATAGCAGGTAAAAAAAAACTCCCACAGAAGGAGAAAAAAAAACCTTTAAGCCAAACAGAGGCAAGGAGAAACTCCACTTTAAGAGGAAGAAACCTGGAGCAGGACCTGGATCATATGGGGGGACCTTCCTGCTGAAGGCCAGCCAGTTAGAGAGAGAAAAGAGGGGAGACAGGACAGAGAGAGAATGGAGGACACAGAGAGGAGAGCACACAAATGACTAAATATAATAACCATATAAACATAAACAGATGGAGGTAGCAGCACTGAGATGTGATGGTCAGAGGACCAGGTCGCCGATCACCACACCAGTCGGCACCCCGAACACAAGTGGAGGAGAACCCCGGGATGGACAGAGGATGGAACTGCAAGTCAGCATGAAACCCAGGAAACTCTGGCCTGCAAATACACAGAAAGAAAAAGGGGGCAGAAACAGCACAACAAACCACAGGAAAGCAAAGAATATGGAGCACAGTTTCAGTAACAGGGTGCTCCCAAATAATTATGAATGAGCTGGAGGAGGAGGAAGGGAAGAAGAAAGGGAAGAAAAAAGAGAAAAGCAGTGGAGACACCACTCAGCAGATCATGTTGGTGTCCCCCTGCAGCGTAGGCCTATAGCAGCATAACTATGACGAAGCTGTGATTAAGACGAGCCTACTCTATTCTTAGCTCCTACAACTATGGCTATAACTATTAGCCCCTACACACTATAGATTAGACTAACTGTAGGCTTTACTGAACAAAAATGTTTTCAGTTTAGTTTTAAAGATGGAGATGGTGTCAGCCTCCTTAACCAAAACTGGTAGCTGGTTCCATAAAAAAGGTGCCTGGTAGCAGAAGAACCGTCCTCCAAACCTACTTTTAGATATTCTAGGAACGACGAGTAATCCTGCACTCTGAGAGCGGAGAGCTCTATTATAATCTAACCACTTTCTAACCACTTTCAAGTTTCTAAGGGCTGAATACAGACGTATTTGTCGACCTGGACATTTCTTTTTATTGCTGCAAAAGGAGGAAGTTGTATAAAAGGACAGTTGTATAAAACAGCAATGATGCTGAGTTGAGAAATTTTGCTGAATTGAAAAGTGACTGAGAGAAAAGTGCAAAGACTGAGCAATGACTTTTGAAGAGACTAAGTTCTCCCAATATCACCAACTTGCTACTTTATAAGCTGAAGATATTGAAAGTGTGTGTGCGTGTGTGTAAATTTAAACAGTAGCCCCTTGCTGACAGAGCATTTCCTCAGGAACTTGGCATTTTTGTATGTGTATACCTGTACTTCTGTCGCTCATCTTGAGGGGACATTAATCTGTTTGTAGTCATACTATAGGACTCAATCTTTCATTTAAAAAATAGAAAGTTTCTGTAAAGTCAATAATTACATTTATGGGTAAAGTCTTTGTTTAGGTTTACGATTAGGTTTGGGCCGGAGTTAAGCTTATATATATTATGCAAGTCCATGTAAAGTCCTCTTAAATAATGGAAATACAGCTGTGTGTGTGTGTGCTTTGGCCTCTGCTCCCGGCAGATATGCTTCCTTTTAGAGAACCTTTAGAAATATGCAGCAAAGACCTGACATTGTGTGTACAAGTGTGTATGTTTTTGAGAGAAGGGGAGAAGAGCAGTTCCAGTTAAGTTCCTGGAGAAAAGCATTTTAACCATAGAAAGTTTTATTTTCAATTCATCTAACTTTCATTTTAGGAAAAAAAATAAGCTTTTGAGATTTAAATTCGCTTTTATGAGCGTTCCTTGGCCAAGTCAGGCAGGACTTTTTCCACTGGAGCACATGTTTAGTCTTTACACATCATACATTTGATATGTTCAGGTTGTAAGGATAAAATACAGAGAAAGTAACAATCATATACATAACATATACATGTTTTTCATGTATACATAAAAATGCTCAAGTCAAACATGGGCATCTATAGACAATAATGCAGGGCCTATAAAAAGTATTCACCCCCTTGGATGTTCAACCCTTTATTGCCTTATAAATGAATTCATGTTCAATAGAATTGAGCACTTTTGACAAGAATTTGCAAAAAAGAAAAAAAAACTCTTTAATATAAAAATTACAGATTTTTATAAAATAATGTCAATTAATTAGAATTACATAACGTAAAGTAAATGATAATATAAATATTCAACCCCCTTCAGGTCAGTATATGCATGTTCCCCCCTACCTGCTGAGAAGCATCCCCAGAGCATGACGTTGCCACCACCGTGCTTCATGGTGGAGATAGCGTGTTTGTGGTGATGTGTCAGTGTTTGGTGTTCACCAAAGATAGCATCTAGCCTGATGGCCAAAAAGCTCAATTTTTGTCTCATTGGACCAAGGAACCTTGTTCCAACTGAACCTTGGAGTCTGCCACATGCCATTGGGCAAATTCCAGGTGAGATTTCATGTTAGCTTTTTTCAACAGCTGCGTTCTCTTTGCCTTTCCTGTACAGCTTCGACTGGTGAAGAACATGGGTAACAGTTGTTGCATGTACGGTCTCTCCCCTCTGTGCCACTGAAGCTCTTAACTCCTTCAGAGAAGTCGTAGGTGTCATGGTGGTTTTTTGCAAATTCTCATCAAAAAAGCCAAACTATATTGGCCATGATGTCATTTATATAAACAGTAAAAGGTTAAAACAGCCAAGGGGAGTGAATACTTTTTATAGGCACTGCATGCACAATGAATAACTTTTGAGTATAAGTAGTATCTGAGAGGAGAAAAAAAGCGTTAACTCTGGCGACAGCTTGTTCAGGCAGAAGACGTGAGTTTCTGTTCGTATATACCCCCTACCCCAGGGGTTTTTCTGCAGTTTCAAGAGCGAGATACCATCTGGCTTCAGTGGGAAGAAGACGATGACTGGATTCAGCTGATGGAAGCTACGTCAGGTTGCTTAACACTGCAACAGGGTTCACCTAGTAGATTGTGCGCCACATTCAGTGATAAAGTTTGTAATACAGGGCTGTCTAACTGGTGTCTGCTTGTCAGACCTCTGCGGTCAAAAACTGTTTTGTTTTTTTTTTCCTTCGGGGGAGATGGGGGGTTGCTGCATCTTTAGCTTGCTTGTTAATGTTCTAGTCATCCTGACAGCAGGTCTGAACACTGGTGTAAAGTTGAACTTTTCCTGTGACTGACTGATTTCATGCACTGTGTGGACTATGCAGTCATCCTCTCACCCCAGTTACAGATTTCCACATTTCCAATTCATACAGCACTTATTTTGCCCCTGTTATGCCTCTGTTACTGCCCCCAAAGGTGGAATGAAATATTCCACCGTTCCACCTTCATGCCATTCACACGGCACACCAGGGTAGGATAAAGGTGCAGCAGATGCAGGATGAACTGGCTGTGTGAATGGACTTAAGATACCATGGAGATTCATGCTTAATAAGAGGAATTCTATATTATTTCCTTGATTTAATAAGAAGCCAAAGAAGAGAAGCTAAAAAGTGGAGAATATCTAATCTTTATGTAAGCCACAAAAACAAACACAATGTGTTTAGGCTGGTAGCACAGAAACACTTATATAATTTTTGTGTCTTTATTGAACTATGAAACAATTACAGTTCCGGAAGCCAATTTTAATCACTAGTTGAACCTCATTTGCCAGTAATAAGTTCAAGCAAGTATTTTCTGCAGCCCTGTTCAGGAAGAACTTTTGACCATTCCTCTTATCAGAACCACGGTACTTCACCTCAGACACATTTGAGAACAGCTCTCTTGAGGTCCATCCAGTGCATTTCTCAAGGATTACATCTGGACTCTGACTGGACCACTCCAAACGGTGGATTTTCCTTGGTTGTCATTTGAGGAACTTCATGTTTTGTCACTTTGTGTATTATGCAAGCACCAACCATCCCACTTCTGGAATGAAGCCGACAATTAAGTAGATTCTTTTCTTTTTCAGTTCTTCCACTGACCACTAGATGCTACCTCCAAAACAGCAAATCCCTATCGACTTTTTTTTTCTTTTTTTGTACAAGATCAGATAAAATCATACGAAGCAATGGAGCCAAGCAATCAGATGGCTGGACGTCAACTGATGTGTTTTAATTGGCAGCTATCAAGAGGCTCAGCTGTTGGCTATGACATCTAGCCATTGCTGTCATCATTTCAGCTACTTAGAACTTTGCATTATATTCAACTTCTGGGTTGTGTATTGAGACCAGATTATGGTCATATTATAAAAAGAATAGCTTTTGTTTTGCCTGTGTGTTATGCTAATAGTACTAACTGACAACTGTGATTGGCTGTGGTTGGTCTGAAAGGCTCTGAAGATGAAGCTTAGCTTAACCATAATGACCACAGAGGTCATTTCGTGTTACCACCAAAAAAACATTTGAGACCAGAGGTCCTGCTATGAAAGCTGGCAGCCAGGATGATTGACTGCAGGTTCCAGCACATTTACACTTAGAGGAGTCCTGAAATGATGGAGAATCATTAAAAGACTCTTCTAAGCAGAATGATGCTGGGACCTGCAGTCACGGGATACTTCACCCAAAACAGTCAATGACGTGTGAGACTGGCAAGGCAGATGTAGTCCTGTGCATCAAACCCGTTTTCTCTGCCGAACAAATAAACACAAAACATATCCAAGCAACAGTGTATACTTTTATTGTGTTCCTTTAAACTTCACCATCTTTGGTTGCATAGATAATCAAGGAAAAGTCATCCTCGGAGCATTTTACAGTGGTATGGAAGTGCAATCTGAAGCTGCAGCTGGCAAAAAGAGGAGTGCAGAAGGATTTATCGACTGAATAAAAACAGGTTTGTGTCATGTATTTGCAGTACAACAATATTAATTAATTACTTTGGTGATTAACCCAATGCAAATCTAATAAAAGTATCAATTTTGTAATAAAAGAATTACTCAAAATGTATATGACATTTTAATTATCACTGAGATAAAAACATTACACACACAAAGTGTATTTTGTTAAATAAACCATCTATTCAGTAATTGAATACTGACACTGTGGTCGAGAGAATGCAGGCAAAGTTGTTTATTAACCGCTAAACATAAATCTCAAGATCACAGCTGTTTAAATGACTGAAGATTCCAACTTTTTGACTCTGGCCTTCATGTATTCTTCTGCATATATGAGGTGAAAAAGATAACATACACCTATCAGTTTCTACCATTTTGTGCTATGGGGAGCCAGTGAACTCACACGTGAACCTGTTTCTAATCAGGAACACAAAGTCACATAGTCCACAACTAGCTGGAACCAATTAATGCCACATACAAATACAGTTGATGGCCCTTACAAAGGTCTGCTGACACGTCAGTAAACGCACTCAAAATTCATATCAGGTCATCAGCACACTACCGTCATCTGCAGGATTTAAGAGGTAATGACAAACATGAACTGATGTCCATCACAATGAACATTTGTGAAGTCAACTATGAAGAATAGTCACACTGACATTTTTTTTCTCTCATTTCAGACCACATGCAAATTGGTGTTACATGGGGTACACCACCAGGGAAAATACAAATTCAATTCAATTAAACCATCCATTATCTATGCCTGTTTAATTTGATACAGGTCATGGGGATATGCTGGAGTCTGTCCCAGCTCTCTTTGGGTGAAAGGCAGGGGTTCACCCTAGGACAGGTCACCAGTCCATTACAGCGCCGCATGTAGATGAACAACTACGCACACTCACAATCACTCTTATGGACAATTTAGGACCACCAATTAACTAACATGCACGTGTTTGGACTGTGGGAAGAAGGCGGAGTACAGTGCTAACCACTAAGCCACAGTGCTGCTTCAATTCAATTCAATTCAATTCAATTCAATTCAATTCAAAATTCAATTCAATTCAATTCAATTCAATTCAATTCAATTCAATTCAATTCAACATAGTATGGGTCTTTTAACTTTGACTTGAATCTGAAAAGGTCTTAAAACAGTTTGTATGTTTGAAAAAGACAGGCCCGCTAATGTGTTTAATTAATACTAACACCAAGTATGTAAACTGCAGTTTTATCAAGAATCATTTAATCCGTAGATGCCTCAACATACTCAATGAGTCGTTTGACAATAAAATGTCAAAAATGAATAAATAGCTTTCACTGTCTTTTGGAGCAGAAAAATCTAGATGTTTTGCTTTATCTGTGCAACAACCAATAATAATATATTTTAGAGATATGAACAGACCAAAGTGATCATAGATCAGGGGATAGAACAGTCATTGACCAATCGGACGTACAGTTGACCAATACATACCTGTATTGGTATCTGTGTGTGAGAGTGTGCACGCCAGAGAAAAGCCACTTTAAAAAGTGTGAATGAGAAACACATTTTAAAGTGCTTTGTAGAGTCTTGCCAAAGTTAAAAAGGTTTTGCATAGGTGTGGACCATTTGCAGAGGTGGTGCTGTTTTCACTGACTCCTAATTGCCACAAGTCCCTCATTTGTCTTGTAAGACTGCTGAAGGCTTGTAATTTGTTGATCTGGAAAGCATCACTTGTTGTTGTTTAATATAAAATCTGGCTAATGTTGACTGTCTGATCCGATTAATGTCCTATTCTTTCTCTCAGTAGGTCTCCTCTGTGTTACACTGCATCCCAGAGCTCAGAGCAGTTTGATCAATGGTATTGATGAGAAGATGCAAATAGCAGATGCTAATAGGGCCAGTATGAATAATAGACCAAGGTTTCCATTGATCTGCAGAGTTAGCATCTAATGATAAAACGGCTGATTCAACCGGATAGTTGGTGAAAAAGTGCCACCCTTGCTCCGTGTGCGTGTGTGTTTATGTGTGTTTGTGTGTACTGGGAAGTGAGATAAATAACAAAACCTTCCTGCTTAAGGCTAAAGGATACCAAATACACACACAATATTTAATGTACAAGTAAACGGTCTGGATTATGACTGAATATAGAGGTAAAGTAAATAAGTTGATATAGATGACTAGTATTAAAGTCTCCCCATGACCCTGAAAAAGATGAGGCAAATATTGATAATGGATGGATGATACATTTAAACACCATATTTTTATACAGATGGTTTGAGTATTTCAAATTAGGCCTTAATTCTTTAATTTTCTCTGTGAGAAAATTTTCTCATAGAGAAAATTATATAATGATTTAAGTAAATGTTTAAATAAATGTTAGTATTCTTTGGAGTTTGTTGTTTGAACTTTGTTTTCCACTTTGTTTTCCACATTTCATTATGTTTCCAGACTCATCAATACTTGTCCAGAACAACAAAGCAAAGGCAGGTTTTTGGGGAAACTATCATAAACAGAAGTCCTTTTGTTGATTGATACTGAAGGCTAAGTCCAATATTCCTCCCCCATTCTCCTGTACGCTGCTATATTTTTTGACTGTATGCCTCTAATTGTTGTCTTGGTGCAATAAAAGCCTTTATCCTAGTTTGAGATCATGAGCTCTCTGAAAGAACTCTTCATTCAGTACCATAGTCTTCTCTCTCTCTTCTGTGCTGCGCAGCCTCCCAGCACTGTCACAGAAATGCAGTGATAAAGGATCGTGCTGCTATCACCAGTTTAGACTGTTCCACTTTTAGCAATTCTGGCCAAGTAGTTCAATTTTCACATCTTTGGTTCGTGTGGTCTGGGAGTCATTTGTGTGTGTGTTTTTTTTTTGTTTTTGTTTTGGCCGACTTGGTTCCAGTGTGCCTTTTAATGAAAACGGATGTGTTTGACCACGATAGCACATGGGTTTGATTGGCAGTGGTCCACCTATAGTCGTCCTATAAAGTTCTCCCATCTCCTAAACGGAACAAACATCATTTATGAGTTTGACTCAGTAGTTAGATCTAGGAAGTCACTTGGTGGTTCCTTTTCCCATCTGAGAATAATGGATTCTTCTGATCTTTTTCTTCCTTTAAATGCTGTACTAATCTAATTGTATCCTTCCCCAGGTTTGTGTCTTGCCACCACCCTGTCTCACACGCTTCCAGGCATTTTTTTTCATGTTCCAAAGGGTGATATGTAGGTAATATAAGGCTATATACAAGTTATCTTTATAAATGAATAATTCAGTTTTTATATTCATTATTTTATCACTCACCCATCTGCAGCTGATAACTTTGAGCGTATATAAACAGCACCACCCTTACTTTCATTTCTACTTTCCCACAGCTGTTTGTCTTCAAGCTAGTTTAAAGGTTATGTGCACTCTAGCAGGGGTGTTTTCACTAAACCCATCTTGTTAAGCCTTTAATCAGGCAGGTCCGATGCCAGGAATTACATGAAGTGACTGGACTATGTCCTGATGAGCATGATAAATATTTGTTCTCTTTAGGGCTGGGCAAGTTAACGCGTTATTATCGCGTTAACGCATTAACCCTCTATTGCATGAATTATTATTAAAATAAACATAATAAAAAATGTTTTAATGTGTTTTTATTACTTAAAATTGCTTAAATAATGAAAATATTAAAAAAAATATTTTTTCTTTTTTAAAGGGGGGTAGTTGTTGGTATATTGTTGCCATATGGCAACACTGCGCAAATATGGAAAGTTGCTGCATATAATTCCAAGTAGTGTACTGTCAGTACTGTACTGTAATGTCTGAAATTACAAAATATAAATAGAAATAATGTTTTTTTTCCCTTTTAAATCTAATAAAAAACTGTGAACATAGGGCCCTATCTTGCGGCAAACCTCCTAAACCTGCTATTAAGGGATAGCAGGTAGCAGGAAGGGCGTTCCCCCACAAAGAACGCAATCTTCCACCTCCAGAAACCTGTGACATTATCTGCGCCAACCACTATATTATGCACACATTATGCATGGGAGTGGTTAGGGCGTTCCACCTGTTTAACCAATCAGTGCATCAGTAGCCATTGCCTTTAAGAGCAGGTTGCGGTACCTGCAAACTGCTATGGAGCGTCTTTTCACCCAGATCAGAGCAGCTCTCATGGACAGCTCGTCTGGGACTCTGCTGTAGAGCTTCCTCCTCTTCTTTCCTCCTCCTCCTCTGCACTGATATATACATAACTAGCTCTAACTAATGTGGAGCAAATGATTTAATCATTTCTTTTGTACTCCAAGAAGTTCCAACAAACTGCTCAGAAAAAAATAGAGCCAGTGAACTTCCAGGAAAGCATTAACTAGAAAAGCACTCAGAGAGCGCAGACCCCCGCCAAGCACAACAGTTCTCCCATACAGCGATATACAGATTGCGATAAAATCTGCCTTCTGGATCAGATCCGGATCAGCCTCTGAAATTTTATAGAGGTTTTCAGTGTCAATACCTGAGTGAAATTTAATAAGCTGTGGGCAATAATTAACGGAGATGTTGAGAAACAACATTTCCAGCCCCATTGAGCGCGTGTTACGGTCTCAAGCCAGGTTGTGAACCGCAACCTTCCACCTCTGGGGCTCCTGCGCACAACCCACTGCGACACCTTCAATCCTCTACATAGACACTCAGATCCACCTATGTTTCACCTTCCCATCTGACGAGCAGCCCAGGTGTGGCATTGCACACCTGTACCTATTCAGTCATCATTCAACCAGACTCGTCGCCAGATCTTCAGCTGTACAGCTGTACAGACATCATCTGCCCTAAGAGAATAATAACGTATATATAATATCGAGAGGTAGAGCCGGTTGTGCAGTCCACATGTGACTGGGTGGACGCGCAATGATGGGATTTGGACGTGCTCTATTACGCGCCGACATGCCAGTTGCGCTTTCCACAAACTCGGTATCTTGTGGTACTGGTATCTCGCAGATTTTGGGTATTGGATAATGGGTGGTCCCATTATCCAATACCCAAAATCTGCGAGATACAGCTACCGCAAGATACCGAATTTGTGGAAAGCGCAAGAAAAACGCCCATTGCCGCGCCCACAATGTGCTTAAGGGAGTCGGCATAATGGGTAGCAGGTTTTGGGAGGTGGAAGATTGCATTTGCGGTTGGCAGAGGCTCCTAAATCTGAGATTTGCAGGTAATGGGTATTGGGTATTGGGTAGCAGGAGGTGCAAGATAGGGCCCATAGTCTCAGAGTAGCCTAGTGCTATGTAAGTCAATTACAGTCCAATAGGTTGAATACACACAGATCACTTCCATATTCGCATGTAGTTGCCATATGGCAACAAATTCATTTTAGCATTTTACATAAAACATATAATATCTAAACTGGTTTTGAGGATGAAAATTAAAAGTTAACTTACCCCAGATAGTGTTTCAATTTTTTTCTTGAGGGACTTTTGCTTAAATACATAGCAATTAGACAACTTTGGGGGCCCTCAGATCCTGACTCACCCCAATGTCTGTGTCCATGCAAAAAGGAGGTGCAAACAGGATTTCCTTGTCATTATTTGTCTCATTAAAATGAAAGACCCCCTTTTTACAGCAAAAAACGGCAAAACATGAATTTTACATTACTGTCTTTTAGTAAAATTGAGATAAATTAATTGTTGCCATATGGCAACACCATGAAATAGAGGGTTAATTTATAAACGCCGACATTTATTTTATCCCGCGTTAACGCATGTTGCTCACATGCTTTTGTTTTTGAAAAGTCTGTTACTGGCTGCTGCGGAACCGGAAGACGGTAAACATAAGGAAAAGCTAAAAAAGACAGAAAAATCCGTGAACTTTACAGTTCAGGTAGCAACTCAGGTAGCAATATTAACAATTCTGTATAAAAAAAAAAAAAAAATCTGGACTGCAACAAAACTTTCGTGTCATTCCTCCATGTTACATCAGATCTCCTCCATGTGTTCACTGTCCTGCTGTTCTCTAGCTGGCACTTCAGTGTGGCTCCATCTAGTGGCACAGATGTGTAACGACAACAGAAAGTCCAGTCCTCGATTAAAAAAACAAATTCAGTTCTGTGGCCCGTTTTTTAATTTCATATTTTTGATCCAAGTCTAAACTTGAAATATAAAAAACAAGCCTTTTTTTCTTTTTTTGTGTTTGATTAAAAAACGAAAAACATGGTAAAATGTCACTTTTTAATTTTTTTTATGTTTGATTGACAATTGAAAATGGAAAGAATGAATGATACATGTTACTGAACTTTAACATGGACATTTTTATTTTAAAGTTCTCCCAGACGGAGGATTTGACAGTAACCACTGACAAGTTGAACTCCTCGTTTAAAGTTTCTGCTGTTACCTCAGAAATTACCTGTTTTAATGTTCTGATTGTGCTCAGCCACAATCATTTTGTTGGATTTTGTTTGTAGACTTTTTTTTTTTATTATAAAAATAAGATGACATTAATGCCCTGGTAGTAGTAATAAGCTTTATTTTATTTTACTTTTTTTTTTTTAGATGAGATTTACACTAAACATGTGTTACTGGCAAGTGCTGATGTTAAAAGTGTTTGAACAACAAATGTTATGGCACTCTAGTTCATATGGCAGCAGAATATTTCAATAAATGTGCATTTTACACTACTTTTTAATTCATTATTTGATTTTGCGTATACAATGCGATTAATCGTGATTAAAAATTTTAATCGTTGCCCAGCCCTAGTTCTCTTCTACAAAGAGAAGAGTTAAAACTGATGGTACAAAGTCTGTCAAAGTTAAAATATATTTTGAATACTCAGCCTTGAAATCACAGTGTAGCCTTTAGTACCTCAATTAAGGGTTCTATGCTCCCCTGATTTATGTGCCCATGACAGATTCAGCGGAACGTGACAAAGGGCCACATTTAGTGTTAATGCGCGTTCGCTACAGAATCTGTTTGTCAGTACGTACTACTTGTTGCAAATGCATTTAGAAGTTAACCTTTCACAGCACAACATCTGGGGAGGACAGTCTTTGAATGAATCACAAATTCCGATATAAAGAGGTGTGCATTAGCCTTTTTTAAACTGCTGATTGCACAAATTATTTTGAATTTAGGCTTTAGACTTACATTTTTCACACTCAATGTGGCGGTCAGATGTGAGAAGGAGGCAGAGCCGGGAGCGGAGATGTGGTGAACGTGTGGTGCAGAGGAGATGTTGGCCGTTCGAGTCCATTTATGTGGAATGTTGAAAGAAAACATTTCTGGAATTTGATTACCAAACCAGATTATTCTTCATTTACTGTCATAACTTAATTAACTTTAATTGCAACAATAATACTTATCAATAATGATGAATAACACGAGTACACATCTTGTTTATATTATATATTCCATGATGCTATAACAAGTGCCTTCACAAGAAAAATAAACTTATAAAATAAACATAAACACTAAAGACAAGAGAGATTTAGTGAATTCTAATAAGTTGTACCTCTAGTTTAAGCATGGGTGTTCATTACTGCCATGGCATTTGAATTCAGTTCAGTTTAAATTCAATTGCATTTTCTTCATCTCCAAAAGGAAATGATATTGTCACAGTATTATGAACTCATTATGAAGATGAATCATAGAAGGTTACAGCTGTGGGCAGGATGTGCATACCTGTAACCACCAGTATGAAGCAGCTATGTTCATGCGTAGTATTGACCATTATGTTTTACAACTTATGAAACATTCTTCTTCACTTACTCAGCTTGAGAGACTCCAGGACAGTTCCCAGCACATAGATTACCTGCTTTATTGGTTTTGTGCAGTTCTTTGAGTCACTAGTTCTGACACTGTTGCCTCAACCGATGACTAAAGATGCAATACTCTCCAACACAGGCTTATAGAAGACACAATACACAACATATTTCTGCAAGCACTGGAGGCCCGTAGCCTCCTCAAGAATTCCAGTCTGATTGGTCCTTTCTTGTAACTAGCCTTAATGTTGTATTTCCAGTCCAGTCTGTTATGTGGGTAAACATCTAGGCATCTTTGGTCCTCCACATATACATCCTGTGTACCTTGAAGAAGGCAAAACGCAACTAAAGCATTCTCATAAAAGAAGGTAGAAACTGCAACTCTGTGACAATTTTGTTTATAACAACTATTAAAACAGCAGTAAATGGGTCATAAAATGTTCTTTCTCTGAGTTTCCTGGGTAGTGGAACAAGGTAGGATGTCTGTGCCTCAGTGCATTCATGAGGTCTAATACTGGACTCGCAGTCCTGATGCGTAACCAAAGAGGGAATAAGTTTGCAAACAAGTTAGTCTTAATCAAACTGACTGTTAACTCGAGCTAATTTGTTGGCTTGTGTAAGTGCTTTTCTGCCACCTAGCGTTCAGACATAAAACGGTCTCCCAGTAATCACTGGGCAGATAGTTTACTGTTGAGTAGGAAACGTCCCCCACCAAGGGAGAGTTTTCAGCATGAGTCATTTAGGAGTCGCAAAACTTTGTTAACTAATTAAGTGGTGACTGAAGAAAATTCCCAATTACCTTTTTATATGACAATATTTTAGTTGTTTTTTCTTGACACACTTGACGTCAATGGATTATTATGGGATTTTGAAATGTTGATGATCTTGATCTAATATCAAATAGTTTATTGATTTTTCTTTTTTTCCCAGATGATGAATAATGAAAATCTCTGTTTAACTAAATCCAAACAGTCATCACACCTCCGGCAGCTGACAGCAACTAAAGGCAATGACAAACTCCTTAAATGCTGTTATGTCTTACAATTCATTTAAAAAATAAATGTTTAAAAAAGGTAGGCAGCCCAACTCAAACCTCTTCCGTTACTTGTTTGGAAGCAATACATTTTTGAAAAGAAAGACAAAAGAAAGCTTTTCAGGAATCAGTGGGCTTGACCAAAGTTTAAATGGGGGCTTGTCTTCAATAATGTATTCACAAAGCCTAATTAAAGGAGGATGTCAGAGTTACAACAACTCTAGCTTTATCATTAGATGGTAAGAAGTGAAAACCTTAGTTAGGGACCAAAATACAACTCTAGCTTTATCATTAGATGGTAAGAAGTGAAAACCTTAGTTAGGGACCAAAACGAAGTGAATCAAAGCAGTTTGACTTTGAGTGAAATATGTGTTGCAGTTGTTTTTATAAGTTGTTTTTATAAGCCTCTACTTGAGTGAAAGTGTCGGTAGGGTCCGTACAGAAAAAACAAGGTAATTTATCTTCCTATGTGTCAAAAACTTAAAACGGGGAGATATCATGGCCTCAAGTTTTATGGAAGCAGCGGCCATGAACTCTCCTCCTTTTGCATCGATTACCAGTAGTTTGTGCAACATCAACAGTCAACTGGTATGGATTTATAACAATATGGCCATAACTGTAGGGAGAACTGTAATGTTTTCCATAAATCGCTGCTGTCTTCCAACTCAAAACTGCTTTGATTCTTGTGGTTTTTGTCCTAAACAAAGGTTTTTGCTCCTTACCATCTAATAAGAAGAAAAACGGTTGATGTCTGTTCTGAATTTCTGTCCATTTTCACCTGAATGACTTAAGAGACTGAATGAGTTAACAAACGAGACTGCAATTTGACAACATAAAGAAGGGAATTTTATTAATCAGGTCATTCTTTAGATTTCTCACGTTTCTACAGTTGTACATTCAATAAATCCTTTCTGTGATCTTAACTTGGGATAACTACATCCATACAGTCAGATAACGTTCATGCTCGCTCAAAAGATTTGTGGAACAATAATTTATCTTTGAAAAACCTCTCGTCATTCCTTATGTATTACTGTAGTTCCTGTGTAGTGTGCATACAAAGGATTGGCTTTGGATAGACTGACATTTCAAGATTTATAAATGTCAACGTCTTTGTTTTCTTTGTTTCTTTTTTTTTTAGTAAAGAAAAAAAACACACATTTCTTGCTATACCTAGTTCATAAATACAGTATATATTATAACCATTCATTTTGTGCTAAAATCAAAGCTGTGCTGCAGTTAAAAAAAACATCTCAACATCACTAACATACAGGGAAATGAGCTTGTCTGTATAGCTTGTTTACAATAAAATGTTTACAGTGATTTTACAGTGTTTTTAATGTCCCTGATTATCTCAGAACCATAGTGTTGTATTATTTTATATATTACAGGACAGAAACAGAATTAACACTTCCCAGAATGTGTTTTTACAGCTGCTGGGAACTGAAAGGGTGTGTGTTCTTGTGTATACACTGGCCTTGTGTGTTTGTGTATATGTACTAAAGCCTGGAGAAACAGAGACATTTAAAACGGGGGGGATTCTTAAAAGACAGAGCCATGGGATAATGATGTAAACAGCTCTTATACATAATCAACTGATCAGTCATTCATTGGTTATATAGATGGGTGCCAGTCACGTGTACGATAAAGAACACAATATCACATACGTCAACACCGGTCTCACTGCCACCAAACTACCTGCAAATTCTCCAGTTGTCTTTCACTGTGTGCAGGATCTTCAAATACTCTACAGGAGTTATGAGGCAAATAAGATAATCAATTAAAAGGTTAACAGAAGAATAACCAAAAAGAGACGATTATACTCTCTTTAGAGTGAATGGGCACACATAATGAGTATACTACATCAATGTGTAGACGAGCCGATCATCAATGAGACAAAATGCTTTAGAAGTTGAGAGTCTCCGACATCATCTTCCACCAGTCCATCAGCTCCTCCCGCTCCTCCTCCTTCCTCTCCATCAAAGACTCCAGCTCAAAGTCCACCTGAAATAAGCACCGCAGAGAACAACACGGATGCAGGTCAGAAGAAAGAAAAGCATGATGAAGCAATCAAACCCTTCTCTTTTTTACAGCTATCACATAATGTTCAAACAGAACAGCAATGTTTTTTCAGAGGTTCATTCTTAAGTTTTGGATTCAGATGACAAATTACTTTAATACTATTTCTTCAGACTGCCACGACTGGTACTGGATTAGCCTGGAAATGTCTAAGGATGGAGTTCAGCAGCTCAGCAGCAGGCAGTAGCTTCACCTTCACCCATGGCAAAGTGCTGCTACCTGGGCTAACCAGAGGGCAACATCTGGCTCTGCTGTGACTGAGCTCTGACGGAGCAGCAGAGATTACAAGGCCACGGCCAGGTAGCCAAGTGTCGGCTACACGAGGTGGTGGTGCTTGATCGGAGCTTTGGTTTCAGGTCCAGCAGTACTCGTTTGAAATGTCTTTTTGGCAGCGATGTCAAAAGATGAACAGATTTGATCAGAAAAAAAATGGAAGATAACACTAGCACCACAGCTGAGGATGAGGTCAGCCAAAACTATCTTGTGTTGACAGAGGTAATCAGGTGATGGGCATGTTTCAAACAGTTGCCAGGCTTGTTTGTTCCAGCCATCTGTCCATTCTGTTTTTCTGGGGTTGGGTGGAGTTAGTTTCTGCTGATTTGCTGTTCAAAGGTGGAACCTATGGGTGACGTCCAGTTCTTTTCATACAGCCTATGCAGATGACACATTATCTTTCTTTTGACAGGTGTGTGGTCAGAAGTGATATGGCTACAAAGAGCGATGCAAAGAGCTGTATTAATTATCATAATGGGTTAACACAAAACAAGACAGCCAGGCTAAAGTATCTAACTAACTAAAATAAGGTGGGCGTGTTCCAGTCGACTTCTCAGCTCTGCTCGTTCTGCCCTTTTGCAGCATGGCGCTGTGCGGTACGACATCACTGCGTTAAAAAAAAACCTTTGGGTGATGAGTGTTCGTCCAGTTCTTCTTATACAGTCTCTGGTTTGAAGGTAACAAGTTAGCATGACCAGATTAACATCATATCTTATGTGATGACTTAAAAACAGACTTTGAAATCAAACATGATTGGTTTCCTTGAACAAATTCTCATTTTCAGAGATTACAAATATACAAATGTCATAGTCCAAAATTCACAGTCAATATAAAATCACATCAATAATAGCTATTTCATGCTTTCATGATTTAAAAGAAAATAAGAAAAGGTTCAAAAATCTTTAATTCAGTCCTCTTAAGGGTCACATGTTCAAACAAACATCCAACAGATGCTGCTGTAATGGAATAGTCATTATGTTGACTTTGTCTATCCATACCACTGCTACCACTACCACTCAGCAAAAGCACAGCTCCATCACACAGTCATGTCCACGTTGAATGTAGATGGTCTGACTTTTTATTCCAAACATCTCACATCTAGAGCTCCACACAAATGATTTCACCTAAGACTGCTTATACATTTATCTATATGGGCATCTCAGATAGTCGCCACTTTCTTTTAAACAAACACTCTAACGTGACAAACCAGAGGGTTTGTTACTCAGAACCATCCAAGCTCTTTGAAAAATGTCCGGCAAAGGGCAGGGACTGTCAAAAAATATATACTTGGTGTGAAAATGGCTGATCCACCTGCCATCATCAAAGTGAGACTTGGACAGACACCTGAAGAAAATGTGAACAAAGCTTCTGTGAAGAAAAACATTGATAGTTGTACGTTGCTCTCCTTTCAAAGAAGAAATATTGTCCAGTTCTAATATGATTCTACAGCAGCAGCTGTAGACACCTTTGGCTCCACAAGTGAACCTGGTTTTAGTCCAGCTGTGTAACCTGTGTTTTGTGTGCCTGGAAGACCATGATTTCAGCTTCTATGTTAATTAGAGCAGAGTTTTCACTTAGTACCTATTTTCATTTGTTCATTAGCATGTGGACCTCATGGAAGCAACAATCTTAATCGTAATTAATCTTAGTTTCAGTGTGTAGGCAATGTGTCACAAACACAGTAACCTGGTTGTAAATGCTTGTGTGTCTTACCCTGGTTGCAGGGCTGTAAGGAATGGCCACCTTCTTGATGACAGTCAGGTATCCTGGGGCTGAGGCTGCCACTTTGTAGTTTCCTGGAGCAAGAAGGCGCCAGTAGTCTCCATCTTTGGCTGCGAAATACAGATTTTGCCTTTAATAAATGTGAACAAGTTTAAATAAAAGTAGCCAGTTGATGCTCAATAGAAATGATCAGAATCGGGTGTTCCAATCACTTCCATGGCCACAGGTGAATAAAATGAAGCACCGAGGCATGCAGACTGTTTCTACAAACATTTGTGAAAGAATGGGTCGCTCTCAGGAGCTCAGTGAATTCCAGTGTGGAACTGTGGTATGCTACCTGTGCAACAAATCCAGTCGTGAAATTTTCTCGCTCCAAAATATTCCACAGTCACCTGTCAGCTGTATTATAAGGAAATGGAAGTGTTTGGGAACGACAGTAACTCAGACATGAAGTGGTAGGACACGTAAACTGACGGAGCAGGGTCAGAGGATGCTGAAGCGTACAGTGTGACGAGGTCGCCAACTTTCTGCAGAGTCAATCTCTACAGACCTCCAAACTTCATGTGGCCTTCAGATTACCTCAACAACAGTGTGCAGAGAGCTTCATGAATGGGTTTCCATGGTGGAGCAGCTGCATCCAAGCCATACACCACCAAGTGCAATGCAAAGCATCGGCTGCAGTGGTGTAAAGCACGCCGCCCCTTAGTTCCAGTGAAAGGAACTCTGAATGCTTCAGCAAACCAAGACATTTTGGACAAATTCATGCTCCCAACTTTGTGGGAACAGTTTGCAACTGGCGCCTTCCTCTTCCAACATGACTGTGCACCAGTGCACAAAGCAAGGTCCATAAAGACATGAATGGCAGAGTCTGGTGTGGATGAACTTGACTGGCCTGCAAAGAGTCCTGACATCAACCTGATAGAACATCTTTGGAATTAATTAGAGCAGAGACTGAGAGCCAGGCCTTCTCAGCCAACATCAGTGCGGACTTCTGGAAGAATGGTCAAAAATCCCCAAAGACACACTCCTAAACCTTGTGGACACCCTTACCAGAGGAGCTGAATCTGTTCTAGCTGCAAAGGGTGGAACCACGTCATATTGATGATGTGGGTCTTACACTATACGTGGCATTATAGTGTAACAACACTGTCGGCGGAAGAGCAGGTGCAAGAACACGTTTCATGTAGTACTCACTATGTCCACAAGAGGGAGGCATTGCAGCACTGGTTTTATATTTTTACAAGACAATCCTCTTCCATGTCCGGTTGAATGTAGTATTGGTTGTGTTGGTTTTGTGTGGATTGTGTGAACTTTTTCCTGATTTCTAATACCTGTGGTGATGTCATGGTTAATACCCTCCACGGAGATGGTGGCGTTGGAAATCGGGTTACCCTGCAGGTCACGGACAAAGCCCTTGACGCCACGGTGAACCTGCGTGCACATGCATATACACACACACACACAAAGAAGCAGTTTAATTCATATACTTGGGGCACGATCTCGTAGGGCTGGGTGTGAGTGGCATGATAGTATTTGAAGATGCCTAAGATGGCATGCAAAGGTGCCAGAAATGGCATGCAAAGTTATTAAAAATAGCTTCATCAAGAAAAATATTATTTTAGAGTTTAAGATTATGATCAGCAAAGACTTTCATCACCAGAGCCCTGACAGTTCAGATGCTTGAAGAAACTGATATATTTTTAGAACAGGCAGCCCGTTGTGAGTTATGCTAAGCAGCGAATGTGGAAGTAGTGTTGAGTTGAGACAACACATCTTTTGTTGGGGCAGATGGTGGCGACTTTCACAGCATGAGATTGCAATTTTTGTTGCCTGTCTTAACAATGGTCAATGCTTATTCTTCTTTCTTTTACCCCCCTCAAGTAGTACTAGTCACTCTACCTCAAGAAGTCCAATACAAGCAAATGTTTCATGAGTTATGGCAACGCCCAGAGAAGTCAGTCTGACTCTAACAACCTATTTTTGTCTATAAGGCATGCAGGCTTGTTCTGCAAGCGCCATTTTTCACCTGATTACCATTTTTTTCTGTCAGTATTACCATGTATTTACTTGAAAGTGTTTTTTTTTCTTTGTCAGTGGCATCAAATACACAAATGACAACAGATGACATCACTGACCGTGATTTGTTAATTCTGTGTTTATACAGCATGACAGACCTGCTCGATGTAGTTGACGAGGGAGTTGCGATTCTGCTCCCAGTACGTCTTGAGCGTGTCCTCACTGGGAAACTTGTCACAGCTGAGCTCCAGAGTAATCTCAAAACAGTTGCTGCTGAGGTAGTTGAAATCCTGCATTCCTGTAAAAGGATCAGGAGACCGGAAGAGAGTCTTACTGATGTTAGAGGTGCAAAATGGCAACGACAGTCCAATAGATTTCGGTGAACTACAGTTGAAAATGATGTCAAGATTCAAGAATTTAAAAGGAGAATATTTCAAACATATCAACTGCATAGATTTGCTGTTATTATCAGTTGAAAAGTAATGTTATATACCCTAGTATATCGTAATTAAATACTATTAATTATTTAAAAACAGATCTAATAGAGATCACTCAAATCTCTTACAAAAGTCTAGACATACCATTTTTTTTGGAGTGATTTGCTTGTTTTAATTTGCACCGCCAACCACATCTCAGCCAGCATTAATGGGTTAAAAAGTGGGCTACAATTATGGGTCCAAAGTGGGTTTGCCTGCAGATTCCCTTCCTGTGTTTGCCCAAGTGGAATCTGAGTGCGATCCACCTGGATTTTAGTTGAGGCCCAACATGGTTTTATATGAAGCCCATGCTCCCTATATGGGACCCACATAATTTTCCTCCTTCCAAGCCCATGTCCATTTAGCTCATTTACATTCCTTATAGGCCCCATATATTTGGCATGCATACCATTACCATTTGGGGCCCATAACTCTGAACCCATATATGACCAATGCTATTTGCCCATTTCAAGGCAAAGCTTACTCTGCACCCAAGTAGCCCACTTTTAACCCACATGGGACCCCACATGAACATGCTGGCTGAATCATGAGGTGGGCATAGAAAGGTGTGGAAATTCAACATTATTTTTCCTCTGCAATTAGAAAAAGTTGCAACCGCTCCTCCCCACACAAAGAAGGCCACAAAAAAATGCCCTCTCTGGTTACAGAGATCCCTTCATCTGTGTGTGTAGTCTCCAAGCTTTGTAAAAGCTTGTTCAAAACAAAGGATCAGTAAAACACTAGAGCAGAACATGTTGTGCTTTTTTTCCTCAACATTATAAGATAGCTGAAACGTATTTGTCAATGCATAAGACCGTGTCTGTACATGTTTCTAAATAAACATGATGTGTCGGTCTACGCATCATAAAATTATCATCATCTCCTGAACTAATTTTCAAACCTTTTGGTTTGTTAGAAAAGAAAGGCATCTATCTATGATGGTGGGAGCTTGTTTCAGTTGAAAGACATGTGTTTTCATACCAGACATTTGCCTTTTCCAGACAAAAGTGAAATACTCTTTACATTCATGGCAAATTCTACACAAAAATATTAAGAAAGCTTCTGATTGATTTCATAGTGTACCAATTACATTACTAAACATTTGGAAAAACTAAATGTATTCATATATTTAGTGGTTTTCCCTCAATGCCATCAAGAGGCCCCAACAAAGTCACTGGACCACTGGCTTGGCTGTCAAACTCTTTTTCATCAGTGAACTTCAATGGCTTCAAAGGCAGGTCTGAGAGAAGGAGGTTGTACTTTTTATTTATCTATTTTTTCTAAATCTGGCTGACTCTTAACTGGTTTTTCTAACATTTCTTACCCAACCTTTAATGAGAAAGGAATGCTGAATACTGAAGAAGATGTTTCATAATCCAGAGAGAGCTCCCTCAACATAGAAATACATTTTCTACATGTGGCTTCTACATACTAGAACTTCAACAAGGTAGCCTGTAGTTTGTAATATTGCATCTACAAATGAACCTTCTCAACCAGGGGTCTAAAACTCCAATCCTCAAGGGCACTGTCCTGCATGTCTTAGATGTTTCCCTGCTTCAGCACACCTGATTCTAAGACATGCAGGATAGCGGCCCTCGAGGACTAGAGTTTGATAATCCTGTTCTTAACACTCTAAACACAGGAGTGCTTTTGATCTGAGAGCACAAAAACAGAAATGTTTATTGGAAAAAGATTGTCCCTTACCTCCAGGCACACTATACCAGGCTCCACCATTAGTGATGCCATCCTTGAAGCTGGAGTCGTCATCGTTCTTGCGGCAGGGGGGCCGGTGAGGGTCGGACATAACAGGGTTGTACATGGAATAAGCTCTAGCCAGAGACTTGAACATCACATCATCTGGGCTGGCACTGTACTCGTGGGTGGATCCTTCGGCGAGGAGAGGTAATCAGAAACGGAACAATCAAACGGCGAATGTTTACACAGCAGCTGTAATAAAGTGCTAGCAGGACACCTGCATCTGCTGCACATTAATGCATGATGCATGGGCCTGGATCTGTTCATTTGGCTTGCTGTCTGGTTCAAATGTAATCAACTTTACAACTTTCTGGAAGGAATGCCTGTTGTTTCAATTACAGCTCAAATATTTGTTTGATGAAATCCAACTAAACATCCTCACATAAAGGAAGTTTATATGCAACACAAATAAAAAATGAATGTGTGTATGTGTACATACCACTGCGGGTCTCGTCATAGGGATAGTTGGCAACAACATCTCCTCCATGCAGGTTAGCTGAGAGGACGAAGGGGATATCCATGATCCAGTGGATCACAGCCTTGGTCTCTGGAGCCAGCTGTGAAGAAAAATAGCTAATAAATTACAATTTCACTACAAATACATACTGCGGGCAAGCTGAAGAGGCATCTATGTCACTGAAATTAATTTCCAAAGCTGCTGTAAATAATAAAAACAAATGTTTGATTGATCAAAGTTTAATTTTGGAAAGTAGTTACAATGATCCCTTGCCAATTCGCGCTTTAAGTTCTGCGGTTTTAGTTATTTGCAGATTTTTCTGAAATATATAATATAATAAAAATCAAGAAAAAATCGCGGAAACATCACAGGATGTTCTGCGCGTTCTCTTACAGCAAAGAAATGTTGCGAGCCAGCCTGGCCCCTTTAAGAAGGTGGCCTTATGGGTAATGTAGTGTGTGTGTCGTTGTTGTTAGCGTGTTACCCGCTAATTACAAGCCAAAAATAGCACAATAGCAGAGGCTGTGAAGGTAACAGGAAGACCACAGTTGAGCCTTTGTCTTATTTCGCTGCAGTGCCTCGCTACTTTTTTGCGGTTTTTAAACATATTTTAAACACATTATCGAGGCTCGGGGGGCTCCAGCTCCAGTTCACAGATTTTGATTTTCGCGGCAGAGCGTCGGTTCCCATTAACCGCGAAAAATAAGGGATCACTGTATTACCATCTGACTAATGGTAGAGCAGGCAAACATTTAAACAAAGTATTTAGCAAACTATATTTATTTATGATACAGTAGAAAAGCCATAATGTGTGAATTATTAATTTAGTCTTCTCCTGAGGTTTGTTATTTCTATGATGTAACATTCAATGCTCTCTTTAATCCTTGGCTCTGTTCACGTACTTTGGTGTTTTCATCCACAGCCTTCTTCATATTCTGCAGAAGGTGGTTGTTGGCTCCACCCTCCCGTTCATTGACGTATATGATACGGTCCAGATCGGGAAAGTTGCGGTTCAGATCTATCCCCTGGGCATTGCTGCGGCCCACAAACCAGTCCTTCATCTCTCCAAGCTGCGCGGGGAAGGAGAATGGATGGAATGGAAGATAGAGGTACAGAGGTGAAGGAACGCTGATAAAAGCTGCTCTTCTACATGTGCAATTCAAAGGCAAGATTTGTTACTAATTTAGTATTTGTAGTCTTAGAAACATCTGGTGTTGTCTTTGAATCAAATTTATGGGCCGTGCAGTGTAATTTTGCCAAGCCATGTGTCATCACCTGTAAGGCAGCCTTCTCAAAACCATCTGGATTCATGGAAGGCATGAGATGGATGCGGGTGTTGTGGATGAGGTCGATGATGGTCTCGTTGCCTTGCTGGTACTGGTTGCAAAGGTACTGAGCCAAATAGATGATCAACTCTCTCCCCACTGCCTCATTGCCGTGCATGTTTCCTATGTATTTAAATTCAGGCTCACCTGCAGAAACACAAAAGAGAGATGATACGATGTCAGAGGCAAAGCTGCGTTTACACATACCGTCTTCAAGCCTATTGAGAGCAATATCTTCGGGTCTCACAACGAGAAAGCCAGAAGTGAACTGGAATGACTCAGACAATTCCCTCTTTACCATCTTGAACAGATCACAAAACAGTAAAATAAAAAAGATCACACATCATCACCACAATTGTAAAGAAAAGAGGCCAGATTTCCATGTAATTGGGAACAATTGTGTATCTCTATGAGAGAAAATAAATAAATAAATAAATAAATAAATGATGAGAAAAAAAAATAGTTGTTTGTTATAAAGGTTAAATGGAAACATCCTTAGAACAACTGGCACAGATCTACAGGATGCAACAGTGACAAACACACTGACTCATCAGCTGAAAGGTTAAACAGAACTCAACGTTGCAGCGCTGAGCTCCATTTAGACAGTGATTAGTGAGAGACGGCAGATTAAGGACAGACACTGTCACTGACTGTTGGTGCAGAGCAGCCTGACGGTGGCACATCTGAAATCAGATCAGGCCATGATCTTCTAAAATTAGGCTTCCTTATGGAAAATCTCATGTCATCACATGAGAGACATCATATCTCACCTGTGAAATAGATTTTAGTCTTCATGTACAGAGACAATATTAACAGTTTTAACATTTTACAAGACAAAAAAATGCCTGTACTTTGTGTAAAAACAGCAGGTATAGTCTCCAGCTGATCTCTGTGACCATGAATGGATGGATGGACGGATGGATGGACCGATGAATGGATGGATGGATGGACGGATGGATGGACGGACGGATGGATGGATGGATGGACGGACGGACGGATGGATGGATTAATGGATGGATGGATGGATTATTTCAGATTTTTGTTTTCTTTTTCATCAGAGCATTTTGAAAAATGCAGTTGTAAAGTTTTCACTAGTGTGAACAGCATGATTACAGCTGAATTAACATGTGGATGACAACATTCTAACCCAGTGCTTCTCAATTATTTTCTGCTGTGCCCCCCCCAGGAAGAAGAAAACGTTTTGCGCCCCCCCTCCTCCCCACCGCGACTATAAATAGTATAATTTGTCTATAAAATTATTTTAAGTACACCTCTGCATAACAGCGTATCCTTATTAACATTAAGGGAAACAAAAAAAAAATATATAGATCAACTTATAACAAAGTTTAACTTTTTGAAAATAGTTTTTTAGTCTGTAAAGACTAAAAAAAAAAAAAAAAAAACCCGACACAATATAGCTAATACTCCCTGAACCCACTGGGACAATGAGAGCGCCACTGCCACCTACTGGAGTATGTGTGCAATTACACTTTATTACAGTACGGCAAAAAATAAAATAAATAAACATGTTCCCTGGGGTCACACGCGCCCCCCTGGCATCGCACAGGCCTCCCCCAAGGGGTCCCGCTCCACTATTTGAGAAGGACTGTTCTAGCCTAATGTTTTAGCTTCATTGTGATTGCATATTACTATGGTGAAGAGCTAAAATTAGGCAGAAGAAATACTTCTTCCGGAAAGTGCTGACATCTTACACTGAATTCACTGATAGTGATCGATCTTTAAAAAAAAGTTAAGTAAAACAATTTATTTTAACATAGTACTTTAACCAGCATTATAACATCCATCATTTTGTAACCAAGCAAATACCTGTAATTTTAACATTAAATGCTCTCGTTGTAACACTGTCTGTCTGAGGCTTATTGGTTGCACATCCAATGTTCATTGTGTTTCAGGCTTCAATTTGCCTCTATGGGCTTGCTAATTCAATTCCTGCATTTGTACAACAACATAATAACAGTGAATATCCTTGTGCTAACGTCTTTTTTTGGTTTCAGAAACCAGGTTAGGCTACTTTGAGTAATCTGCTAGAGCGAACACACAAGAATCCTGGCTGTAATAGGATTTTTTGGGGGGAGTATCAGGTAGTCAAGTGCTGCAGAAGCAGACATTTTATTTTTTAACATGTAAATACGATCTTATCCTGGTGTTGAGTAACATACACGTGCTACCTGGAGTACTCTGAAACCTGGACTCAGTGGCGTGAGACACCTTATCCAGGTTACTTGAGGTTTCTTAAAAGAAAGACTTAAATTTTATTCAAATCCCTGTACTTCAAATCATTCTACTTGTGTGCATGTATCCACCAACGAAGAAACCAGCGAGGCTTTTCATCAGCTCCTAGTCTCAGAGCTGTTAGTGTATAGAGAGATCAGAAATTTGGACACTGATATTCC
Source organism: Hirundichthys speculiger (assembly GCA_018398805.1). Taxonomy (NCBI): domain Eukaryota; kingdom Metazoa; phylum Chordata; class Actinopteri; order Beloniformes; family Exocoetidae; genus Hirundichthys; species Hirundichthys speculiger. The sequence goes on from JAGFBZ010001824.1 coordinate 335,858, forward strand.
ATCTACAATGAGATATATTGAGCATAATTTATTCAAGGAGATGAAAACAGCATCCAGGTGTCTCGTGTTCACTTTTACATAGGCAACATTCACTCATTTACACACATTTGTACAGCGTTTTCTTAGTTTATAGTATTTCTGATGGATTCTCTGCAGTGATCTTTCTGTTTACAATCTGTTTCCTATAATAATTAACTTCTCTCTCTTCTCTCTAAGTCTCTTGATCTATTTTGTTGCAGAGAAACTGCACACACCTGAGACGGAGATGGTCTCTTCGCTGGAACTATATAAAATCTATCAACAAAAAGCCAGAGGATGACAGAGTAGGAGTTAGGGTACGCTGTGCAGACTCTTTTGATTAACTACAAGCTGAAGATTAATGGCTCTCTGCTGCTGTGTGCGAACAAAGAAACTTCTTTTAGTGTTGATGGCAAAAACACCCTTCTGTTCAGATCAGTTATGAGTTATGAAACACAGCTCAACATGGCAGATGGTGAGGAGACTGTGTGTGTGTGTGTGTGTGTGTGTGTGCTTGAAGCTGCAGGGTTCATGTTTTTATTTAAATCCTATGGTTATCCTTTTATTACTCTTACCTCAGTGCAGAAGTCAATACTTCTAGGTTTTATTTTTCACTTCATTGATATTTGTCTGAGAAATGATCCCTATACATTTATGTCAAGAGTTTAAATTTTCCCTCTTAATCCACTTCAGCTCATTTGTCGGAGTGTTTGATGTATTTCCAAAGTAATGTCAGTGGCTCCATGATTGTGAGCACACCCACCCACACACACACACACACGCAACACCCAGCTCACATCTGGTCGTCAGGTTATTTTTAAACACTCAAATCTGGTTTCTCTCTCTTTGAGTTACTACTAATGATTTCAAGACTGCAATTAACTCTATCCTTCCAGAGATATTGTAGGTGAATGGATTTTACAGGCTTCATAGGCCCGACAAATCTGCCAAACATTCAGACACGCACACGCACACGCACACGCACACACACACACACACGTACTTTGAAGCTGGATTCTGCCAGAGTGAGTTACTCTGATATCACACAGATGCTCAGCCTCTTCTTTCTGCATGAAGAAACATGCTGTAATACTGTTGATAACTGTGCTGGTGTGTTACAGATCAGATCTGGAAATGTAATGTCCAGAACACACAAATTATCATGGGCCAACGAATCAGATAAAATAAAAAAAAAAAAAAGACATGAGCAGGGTTACAACCAGGCTAGTTTAAACAAAAGATAAGTGAAGTAGGAAGGTCAGTGAATGACTGTTGTCAGTTTAGCAGTAAAAACTTGCTAAAATAAGGTGTAATTCTTATTCTGCTGTAATTTGTTGAATATCCCTTGTACCGGTGGAAATGACTGGGAATGTGAGCAGAGCCAGACCCCTTTCACCAGAGAGAATATTTGTGAAATAAATAGGTATGGCTGGCCAGGCTATTTCACAATGACTGTTCTTTCTACATGCGGAAATACTGCTTCCCCTTATTTTTACTTTTTTTTTTTCTTTTTTTCATTTTTAAACACAACTCCAGTCCCAAAAAAGTTAAGGCGCTATGCAAAATATAAATCAAAAAACAGAATGCAATGATATGTAAATCTCTTAAACCCGTGTGACGTTACTGACCTGTTGCCAATTCACAAAGGATTACCAGTTCCACTAATTACTTTTCCTTTTGTCTCCTGTGATGGAGTTTAAAACATTACTGTTTATTATATTGTTATTGTCTAATGGTTTTAGAGAGTGAACTCTTAGTTCCTGCTACCAGACACTATTATGTCTGAAAAACCTGAGTTCTCACCAAGTCATAGCAGCTGCAGGATGTTGCTTTTCTTACTGCATATATTTTGTCTTGTGTGTTCTGGTGTGTCCTGTTAAAACACTTGTACTACCGATGGGTACCGCCCCTTTGCATGCAAATGGCAATTAAAATTCACTGAAATTGTTTGCCAAGTTGTTTTTTAAGGTTATCCTCAGGCTTACTTAGTATCGTAGTCGCCAGGTGGTAAAATAAGCATAGGGATAGAAGAAACAATATCTATGACATCACCCCATTCCAACTTTTTTTAAATGTGTCGCTGCCACCAAAGTCAAAGTGAGCTAATATTTTCTATGAAATTGTTCTTTATGTTCTAATCACTGCATTAGTTTTTATTTATGCTTTACACAGCTTCCCAACCTTTTTGGAATTGGGGTTGTAGTACGTTTTTTAGTTTGTCATGCGCACACACACAAATGCAGAGGAAAGAGGGGTTTTGAAAAACGCAGGTATGTGGACTTTTTATTTACAAAATGTGCGACAACTGTAAGACATCACCTGTGATATCACTAAAGCATGCACAGATGCAAAAATCCAACAAAAGTGTATTACTATAAGAATTTAGTTTTGTTGTTAAATGATTTTATATTATTATAAGAATTTAGTGATATGGGCTACCACTGTTGTCTTTATTATCAGTTAATCTAATATTTGTTTGTGATTTGAAAATTAAAAGCTTCTGATTCAGCGTCACATCTTGTTTTCTGTGAGCAACTATCCAAAACATTGTTACACTATATTAATATTAAAGAAAGTAAAACAGGCAACTAAAACTCCTTACACAACAGAATGTGAAGCAACAGAACGATGCAAATATTTGATGATTAATTTTGTGTCATGCTGAGTCAGTTGGAAAGTTCAAGATGTTTCCAACATTTTTGCAACAGGAAACAGACATACTTTGAGTGGAAGATCTCATCCTTTTTCTTCTTTTGCTTATGTTTCACATCTGTAAAAACCCTCATTTAAAATCCTTTGAAAATGATCAAATGTGGGAACAGACCTTCCCTTTGACCTCATGTAAGACATCACCTGTGACATCATCAAAGTCATGCATGAGGGAACCTGCTGGATCTGTGCTTACCAGAGATGGTTACAAAACATCTGACACTGGCAAAACCATCTCACATCTGCCACAGATTCTCAGGTTGTCTGACAGGTGATCAATATGGTTTCCTAGGTGACCGTGCAGTAATGATTGTGGCAACGCCGTCCTTTGTGAAGCGGCACATCTGAGTGCTCTCAGTCGTCGTGGCAACACTGACAGGAGCAGGTGCTTAGGGAGACAAATCAACTGTGAGACTGAGTAAACACACTCTTCTCCGCATCTATCTGCCTGTCTGTAGTAAACACACTATCAGCTGTCGTATACGTGGAGTTTGTTAGCTCAGAATTACTGCCAGCTCTGACATCACATCCACAGAGGAATGAGCGCTTATGTGGTGCTCTTTTGAAGCACATAGCAGCTGTGTTGTAAGACGAATTCTCAAATACAGTAACTACCTAAGTGTTCTTCAGAGTGTCAAAGAGATATTCCACATTTTTCAAACCAAAAAAAGCAGATGTCAGTCTTAGCTGTGTTTCAGAAGACTCTGACAGGAGCTTTTGTTGATAATCATAACGTGATTATGTTGTGAAATGTAAAAAGTGTCTTTTTTTACCCAATATTTGAACATATTTAAACAATACTACTTGCTTGGGTTTAGAAAAAGAAAATAATTTAGGTTTATAAGATACATTTTGCAATGTTTGCCACTTGCCACTTTTCCACTGGCGTATCTCTGAAAACGTCGTTTTCAGAGATACGCCATTAGATCGCTGGGTGACTGGAATCAATTGACTGTTCCTGAAAGAGAAATGGCCAATAACAACATCAGCGCAGAGAGATTTGATGTTCTTTCTGTATGTAAAAGCACCACATCAACAGCACTGAGATACTGAGACACTTTGCAAGGAGTATTGAGAAATCCACTTTTTTCCCTGACAGTAAACATATCATGATGCACAGGAAGCATGTTTTTGTGGAGGTTTTTCTTTTTTTTCCTACTATGAAAACAAGACCCAAAGACAGCTTTATTTATTTTATTTTGTTCATTTTTTAAAGTAAAATGAACATCGGGAGGAAGAACAGCCAAAACATTTGGGACAACAAACTTAATCCGAATCTTTAAGAGGATCATCCTTCTGAGTTTGCCCAATGCTATGAAGCTAACAAGCTTCAAGAGGTGAGCATCTCAGTTTTTGAATGAAGCTCATCGGAGAGTTTGCAGATTTCTTTTTTGAGGTTAGCAATGTGTGTGGTTATGTCCTTGTCTCCATCGAAAGGAGAGGCGGAAGCGGCAGCCATCTTGTCAGCCGCATTGAAGGATGTCTCTTCTTCTTCTTGTTTAAAGCAAGGAGAACTTATGAAGATAATAATAATAATGATAAGAAGATCATCCTTCTGAGTTTGCCCAAAGCTATGAAGCTAACAAGCTTCAAACAAAGCAAGGAGAACTTACGGCCGGCAGCTTCTGTTATCTTTCACCCGCTGATTATGTTCGTGAATGCAACTGATTCTAGCTCTTAGAAGGAAAAGTGGAATCGGTCGAAGCTGGCACTGGCCAGTCAGACCTTTAAAATAATCAAAACCCAATGAGGAGATTGCTATTGGAGCATCTCTATGAAAATGTCTACCCAGCTGCTTGTCAATGATAATGATAACATTCATGTAATGCTTTTACATGTAGATCAAGGTGAAGCAGTGCTCCAGCTCAACCAGTTATCCAACTAATGTAGCTTTACAGGACATGGCCAGTGATCTTAGATAAAAGACAGAAAATATACATTTACAGATGGATGTTAAAAAAACAAAACAGTGACAAACTGAACAGAGAAAGGAAAAAAAGAAGAAAGGACATGGCAACAGTAAGAAAAAGAGAAAAAAAATGAAAAGAAGTCAAAGCAGACTAGAGGCAGAGATGTGTAGAGGGTGTGTGTGGAAATGTCTGATGTATAATAGATGAAGTCTATGCCTTGGCCTTTCTTTCATCCTCTTTCCATTCCTGGCTCTTGTTTATTCCCTGGATCTTAATCCTCCCACCCCTCTTTTTCTCCCTCATCACACTGGCACTCGTGTGACATTTGCCGTTTTCTCAATCATCATTCCTTTCTTTTTTATCTCCCTTTTCCATCAACTCCTCCATCTCAACAGGAAGAGGCTCCAAGTCCTAGGAGGGAAAACGACCAAAAATATGCTGAGTTTTATTGGCTTAGACTCTGCTCTCCTCTACTGTAACGCCTTCTAGGAGGGAACTTGTTCCATTTAAAAGACACTTTGCATTTAATATAACATATGTCACGTGGTATGACATTTTCAGCAGAGTCTAGCTGCTCTGTGTTCTAGCAGAGTGGGTGCGTGGTCACTGGGGATTTCATGTTCTCTGTCGCCTGATAAAGCTGTTGAACGAGGACAGTCGAGATGCCCTACAGTGTATTAGATGGAATATTGCCTCACACTGAAACGACTTTTTATTACCTACAGACATAGCCAAACCCATTATGAGGTAGGGTTTCTTCTCATATTAGAAATGTTGTAAATGGTTCCAGACACAAGTCAAAAAAGGTTAGCCCCTTTTCTCTTTAAAGAGACCCCCTCCTCTGTTTTTTTTTTTTTAAGCTCAAATACCAGCCAGCTTTCTGAAGTAAACACCTCTTTTAGATCAATAAAACATTTCATCCATGTTGGTGATTAAACCATTCAGTTACTCAACTTGGAAAAAAAAAAAAAATAGAGTCACGAGTATCATCAAACATAAAAGTCCCAACTGGACTTTCCTACAGCAGCAGGAGGGAGTGAAAACACCGTGACACTGCAGGGAGTAAGTCATAGAGCAGACAAGCTGTGAGATGAAACGCTGCAAGTGACAGGCTGCACCTCGAACACCTCCAGCTTCTCTGAGAGGTAGTCAAATTCAATTTCACCATGCCCTCCTGCACAAAGACTCAAGCTGTCTAAAATCAAATCATAATTACTCACAGAATAATTGAAAGTGGCCAATGAATGTCTGACTCAGTTAAAAACAATGATTGCAGTTACAGCAATTATAGTAAGACAGACGGTGAGGCAGATGCACTGGAGAAGGAGCCCGCATGTCCCAGCGGCATGTAAAATGCACATATACATCTATGCAAGTAGATGAAATAGGTGTGAGAGCTTGAGTTTGCTTTTTGGAAAACAGCCGGCATTTTCATTACATTCTGCTACAGAGTTGGAAGAGATGATAGGTGCAACTTGGGAAATAAACTGTAAATACGCTAATTTTTTTACTTTTCAATCTCCTGCCAATATTTGCAGCTCAAGTCTTTGCCCGGCAGGTAGGAATTGCTCCTGTGCAGGCCAGCTCAGCTCGACACGGCACATAATGAGAACTTGGAAACCATGATCTCCTGCTATGAACAAACTGTTGATTAATATGGCATGAGTTAGGCTTTGACTCCGGGTGAACCTGAAATGTTGGGAATAGACAGTAGACCTGCGCTGACCTCGTATTGTTATTAGCTGGACATTTTGTGTTTGCTTTTCTATTTTTCTTTTCTTTGCTGAAAAAAAAAATAGAAGAACCACAGCAAGAAACATCAAATTGTGGACTGGAAAACCAAAATAACAAGAGCCTAGGCAGTTGGCCATGGGACGTTCCTGCTCTGCCGTGTATGACAGATGGCTGCTTACTGACAAATGTATCAGCTCAGGACCATCGCTCTCCTGAGCCAGCCAACCACGAGCCACCAGTCAGCTCAGTGCACTAAGCCGATCTGTTGCCCTGGCAACCGCTATTTCAGCTCCACCTTCGACTGAACACGTTTCAGAGTCGGACGAAATATCCGAAATATCGGAGGGACACCTAAAAAGGCAGATTAGAGGTTACGGACTTCATTTATTCAACATGACACACACGTCCACTGCTGTATTCACCCTGAAACCCCGTCAGCCTCTGGAGCTTTCCTCCCTGTTTACATCCCTCTTTCATCCTACTCTCTCTTCACGAGGATGTTTTGCTCAACAGAAAGGGAGAAGAGGGGAGAGGAGGGGAGGGGAGAGGAGGCGCTACAAGGCAGCGGCTTGGAAACTCATCTGGTAGTAATAAGGCCTCCACATTGCTACTGTGACTCATGCCTGCGCACGCTCACCGACTATTAGAGGCTTATTTAGTATGTACTAACATCAATCTGTGTGAGCATGTGAGCTGAACTGGACACCAGGCCCGTGGTGCACCATCTAGACCTCATAAACACACCCAGGGAAAAAATAAAATGCACCTTAATGCAAGTATGCCGCGTGACGCATATGGTTAAAATCCCACAAAATACACTCCATAAGCCACTGTGTTGTTTGCTCATTACATAACTCTTTGTTTTTCAGGCTCTGTTACAGGGTTGCAGAGATGAGATCAATTTCTTCCTGCTGTTTGTCAAAGTTTAAGCTCCGGTTGAAGATGAATATCTGAACCACTCCCTAAAGGTCATAAAGGGATAAAAGCACCATAGGTAATTCACCAGAGTTGCAAAATTACTCTATTAGTACCAAAAGTGCTCCTCACATTGTTTTCCTGCTTAGACGGTCAAAAACAGAGCAATCGATTAAGAGAAGAGACAAAGGTGTTGTAATCATCCAAAGGTTTCGTCCAAATTAAGGCAGACATTCTAAGTCTAAGGGGAAATGGATGAGACAATCCTCTAGATAGCTGAAATATCGATAGCGATGATCGCAACTTGAGGGCTGCAGCAGAACACAGGACAAAACGCTGAAAAAGTTCTCAGTGGTATCTGGTGTCTTTTCATTTAAAGCTTCCTTTTTACAGCCCTCTGCAGCAGCTGTTACACGACAAAGAAGATGCAGATCTGCTCCTCAGGTTGACGTTAAGTCAAAGATGTTCTCCTCTGTGTCTGGATCTAGAGAAGAGGATGTTTCAGTTCATCTAAAATCAAGTGCCTATACATTTTGAAGTCTTGTGCCTGGTCAGTGATGCAAGCAGGGACTTCTTAAATCATTTAATGCTCAGCCCAAAGCCTCCTCTTTTCAACGCAAGTGTGAACATGATTTTAGGGATAGTAAATATTTCACCATCTACTTATAGCTGAGGAGGCTAATTAAAACCGCAGAGTGCCGCTCTTTGGCGTGACCCACTGCTCTGAGATGCGTCTTAGAATCACAACTCGGGATAAGCGTGAAGAAATCCTTATCAACCAGCAAAATGGCGGCTTTGGTGTTGCTGATACCACAATCTATCATCAAGATTCCTGTGATGTGATGCAGCAGGCCCCGCGCGCTCCGCTCTGACGCACCGCGCGGGCCCCCTGCGCTCCATCCAACCCCACAAGTCATTTCTTTGTAACCTAAAACAAAATGCGCATCGCCCCAGCTGCTATGCGCAAAAGAGTAAGGTGTGTTTGAGTCATCACAGCGAGTGGTCCCTACATTGAAAGAAAGCGAGCGCAGTGGGATGCGGTGTATATTCAGTTCACCGCATCGTGAAGCAGACTTTGAGCAGGCTATGCGTAAAACTGACCAGGCTCGTGCGTCCCGGTGTTGTCGGACATTTCCAGCACCAGCAGCTCGCGGCCCTCGAAGCTCTCTCCGATGGTGTAGATGCGAGTGATGGTCGGACACTGCAACCACACGGACACCAGAGCTTTCCGCAGCTCCTCGTAACGATGGTACTCGAAGGAGATCTCGCCGTCGGCTGCTCCGGTCAGGGAGACCACCGCGGCCCCGAACAAAAGTGCCAAAAGGAACGACTTCATTTTAACGCGTCCTCGTTTCCCTAAAGCCTCGTCTTCCTGTCTGCCTGCGGCTTGGTCCCAAGCCTTATCTGTCTGCTGCAGCCTCGCTCTGGGCTATAAATATCCGTCCCTCTGCCTCCCTCGCTCCTGTGTGTGATGCGCTGCTGTACCTGAGCGTCAAAGTCCAGCGTAAAGTCAGACAGGAAGTTCACACATCCGGATACAACTTTCAAAATAAGGGTGTTTTTTTTTTCTCCTCCAACAAATAGGTGAAATAGGTTGGAAATATTTACATAGTTTATTCCAGAGAAACAAAATAAACAATAAACTTCATTAAAATTAAAAAAAAAAAAAAACTTAAAGAGATGGATGGAAGATTGAGAAGTAAGCTAGACGGAGAATAAACACATACACAATAAATCGTTTGCAAAAAGAATGACTAAAGGTCGATCAAATAAATAAGCAGTTTTAAGTTAGAATGCAGTGCAGCATGTTTGCAGAACATTTTCAGAAAAGTGGCATTGATGTTAGAATAACAAGCCTCTGGTAAAACTCAGAAATGTCAATCCTTTAGTTTCTGACAGCGTGGATAGGGTCCCTACACATAAACCAAGGTCATTTTAAATTTGTAAGTGTACAGAAAGTGTGTGAAAAGACCGTTTTTACAGGAATCTCCTCCCATTTGTCACCACCTTGCTATAAATCCTTACAACTCAATGACAAATATCAGGCAAACTATGGTCAGTTGATGAGGAGAGTTTATGGCCTTTAAGCCTTACCATTAATAATACGGGTCCAGCTCTATGGAAACAGCGACCATGAACTCTCCTCCTTTTGTACCAGTAGTTTGTTGACAGTAGCTTGCAGACATTTGGTAATCAATTTGCATGTAGTTGTTCGTGGTCGGCACCATAAACAGTCCTTTTAATAGACTTTTTGTACTCTTTTAAGTTAAAATTACCTCGGTATGTCTGTATAGGTTAATACCCCAAGAACATTACCTCCCATTTTGCTGCAAACACATATTGTGTTTGAATTCAAAATTGCTTTGATTCCCACAGTTTTGGTCCCTACTGAAAGGTAAACCGCCTTATAATGTAATAATAGATCTCGGACTATTTTAACTCAGGAACATTCCTTTAAAATAACTTTAATTTTTCTATTCTTTGATAACATTTGTTATTTCAGTACAATAAATGATTAACCTATCATTCCATTTTCTATCCATACTTCTTGCAGGCTTTGGTTTCTTGTCCGTTGATATGACACGCCTCTTCCATTTTTAATTAAATATTCTTTCTTTGCAAACTGAGAACTATTACCTTAGACTAAACAAACAATAGAAAATGACTTTTGGCACTCTAGAAGGAAAAATGTACAAGTAACTGTTATAATTACTGGTTTAGGTTTAAACTAAATAAACTGAACCTGTTACAAATCCCCAATAGTTTAAAACATGCCACTAAAATAAATCAATCCAGGGACAATGCAAAATAATAACATCTAAGTCACATTCAATGAAGTATTTTACCAAGTCTTAAGACTTTCTCTTTGTACCCTCTGTACACTTATTTAAAAAACTGCCAGACTTCCTGTTGATTGGCTGCTGTTGCTGACAACTTCACCAGTTTGCTGTGCTGGATGAAGCTGTAGGGGTGTGCCCTCAGCAGCAGTAGGATATGCATATGCAATATGTTCTCCATCAACTCACAGCCTCATCTCCCTGTAGCAAAACAGTTTACATTGAATTCATCTTCTACCATTGCATGTGTATATGTTAATACCCCAAAAATATCTTTTAAATTCAGAAGTACACAATTCACAATATGACCAAGCTTGTGTTTAAAGATTTCACATGTTTTATTCTAATGTGACAAATACAGAAAAAAAAACAGTCATTTTGACTTTTAGTTTTAACATAATTATTTTTTATAACCATAAAAATATATAATTTGTGCAACCTTAAAGAGCCATTTGATCCAATTCCCTTTTCAACCAAAATTGACATGGTTTTGCATCAAACATGTCTGACTTATTTCAGAAGCCAGCACTTGCTTTAGACAGTTCTCACTGAACTGCAGCTTCAACTGCAGGAAGTTATGAAAGAGTTGTATAGATTCAAATCATCTTAAGGAGAAGTGCTAAAGTGCTGAAACATTCAGAGGTAAACAGCAGCATTTCACAGCAAGTAAAATGGTACACATTTTTTCATTCAATGAAAAGCAAAGCAACAAAAAAAAAGTCCCATTTAGCAAACAGCTGTTGATAAAAACAGACCACAAAGTTCTCTTTTCATTTTATTAAGGCACAGAGAGCGGACAACCTGCAGTCCAATCAAATTCAAAACACAGTCGTGTTGTCATTTTTTGCACACCTCTACCAAAAGTGTGGAAAAGAAAATCTGCGCTGTTCAAGTCCTTCCTCTGCTGAAAGAGCAGGTATGAGTGTATCAGTGAACAGAGGTTCAGGTGGTTTACTGCTCTTTCTTGTCTCCTTGTTTTTGAAGATGTTTGTTGTACTGGTTGTCAGTGTTCAGCAGCTTATCCCACCAGGTGAAGGTCGATGCATAGTTCCCAACGAAGTTCATGTGATGGAAGTCATGGAAACGGGCACCAGCGTAGAAGGGGATCAGGTGGAGCGGGTTCAGAGGGATGTCGTAACCACTGACAAGAAATAAAAGAAGGATAAAGTCACATCATTGGATAAAATGTTTTAATAGCTCCAAATAACAAGAATAAAATATGTAATTATAGCCATCATTCAATGGCACACCCTTTTTTAGATAGTGATAGAAAATGAAATAATTACACAGAAGAGATTATGACACCACATAATCTAATTTCCTCAAGTCTGTTTGTCTTTCTTTCTGATACAAAAATACTCCAATACTTCAAGTTTTTGTCACCAAGATGGAGAACATGTCTAACTTCTTTCACCACAATGACAAAGCTTGTATAGTTTTTCACCATGTCAGTGTGTGCATTTGTGCATCATCATCATGACAAAATCTGGTCCTGAGCACAGCTTCTCTAGCAGCTACTAACATAGACTTTGTTTTCAGTAGTTTAGTTGGTGTGACTTAGCCTGGCCAGTCATACCAATGCACTTTGCAATAATTATCTTTTGGGAAATGGGTTTGGTACCCCTCCCATTTGAAACTATTTCCACCGGTACAGAATACTGGGCCCATCATAACAGTAGAAGCTTTATTCAATGAGTCATACAGGAGTGTCCATGAGCCACAATTCAAAACAATCAAGACAGCTGCAGAATTTTTAACAACATTTCAGATCAACATTCATTCATCAGCATTCCTACTCCACTGCACACCATTTTAGTCTTGTTGTCACTCTGCCTACACATGTTTTGTTTCTCTGATTGGTTGTACGCCTATCCAGTGGCAGTTTCTTTAGTGCCTGTTGGTATGACCACCTGGAAATCAAAGTCGAATCCAGAGAAACAAGACTAATTATTTTTATTGAAGAGGAAAACAATATTTCTCTGTATAAGAATAATTAGTCTGTCAGCATGATGTTGGGTGTCTTATTTATAATATATGTAAATATTCAGAGCTTGTTTCAGACCATCTGATATTTAACTTTTTTTTTTAAATTAGCATCTTTAATTAAATAACTTTTTTTTAATGAAATCTCATAATTATTGTTATCAATATAAAAACAATTTTAAGTTTAAAATGCCACTTAAAGTTTAAGAACTTTTTTTTCACCCCAATGGGGAAAATAAAAAACTCATCAGCTCATCAATAACACAAATAATTTAAACAGAATGAAAAATTAAAAAGAAGAATTAAAAAGTCTGATTTGCTACAGGAACAAATGATCTCCTAAATCTCTCCATCCTGCAGCATAGAGAGAGCAGGTGTTGGGAACTGCTGCTCCTTTGATCCTCAAAGGTGTCATGAAGAGGATGGTCCAGGTTGTTCAGTATGGCCTCAACAGTCCTGATTGTGTTTCTTTTTTTCTTTTTTTTTTTCTGGTGTTCATTACGGCCCTCTGGTGGGCAATCTCGCAAATTACAGTCAATTTTACAAAGCACCTCCAGTTTCATGTGTAGCTACTGCATGATATGACAATACATGAACACTGAGTCATGTTTGAGTCAAAAGCCTTACATTTGTAGGGAAATTAAAATCTATTAGAATGTGCACATGCATGTAGAATGTTACAGTGTCCCACCTGTGGACGTCAATTGTCTCCAGTAGACGGAAGGCTACCCAGGCCCAGAGGAAAAACACATGGTTACAGAAGACCATGATAGCAATGAAGAAACCAGCTCCAAGGATGATTGTCTCAGCTGGATGAGCATATTCTGCTTGCATACCAAATGGAGCCTGATTGACAAACGAGACACAAGATGATACAGGTGTACACTAACTTTTCAAACAAATAGAAGCGACAGAATGTTTAATAAGTAACTCTTCAGTAAAGTGGATCAATGAGCCGAGTGCTTATTTACAATCATTTGGAAAAAAGTACACTCTCCTTCAATTCTAAGGCTTTACATATCAGAACCAGAACATAATGGACACACACACCCATCCATCTATGCCCGCTTAATCCTATGCGCACGCGTCCACACACACACACACACAGAACCCAAAACAAAAGAAAAACAAAAACATCCAGGTCTCAAATTGGGTAAATGATAACAGCACACCATATATCATTATCTTCTGAACAAAAGCTAAGTCCGTCCCACGATCCAGTACCCTGTAGCCGGGCCAGTCATACCATTACACATTTAACAGAAACAATCTGAAGTAACTGATTTCTGCATGAGATCAGTTTATCATTATGGAGGAATTTCATCTTTTCTTTTCAGCACTGCTTCAGTTCATGGGGGTTTGCAGGCTTGGTTTATGCGCATCTCTCTTAATTTTCCAGTATAGCATTTCGATCAGATCTGGCCCTGGACTTTGACTGGGTCGTTGCAACAACTTGGTTCTTATCTTTTTCAGAAGTTTTGTTGTACACTCACTGGTGAGAGTGAGACTCATATCCTGTAGCATGTAACATCCTGTCTTCAGCAGTCAGAAAACAGTCCTTTGTATATGTTTTACTACACCAAAGTTCAACGGCCATACAGAGAATCTCGGCTGTCTTGATGAGTGCTACGTGGAAGGTGAGAACAGAAAGCTTTTAACAGAGAAGGAGGAGATAAAGCCCAGTTAAAGGCCATTATTCGGTGTCTTCATTGGTACAGCAAAATATCATTCACCAATGAACTGATCACATCATGCAACTCATCAGGAAATGCAGATAGACAATTGCCAATCTGTAGTAGTCTTAGTAAATCATAAAATAATAAAATCATTAAGGATAAATATCTCTGACACAAATTAAGCCCAAATCATACATCACCTGGCTTGACAGTTGATATGTGGTTTTTGTATTGATATGTTTTGTTTAGTTTTCTCCAAACATGGCACTGTGTATCATGACAAAACATCCCCACTTTTCTGTCCTCTGTCAAAAGGACACCAAGCTCCTTTAGAAGGTCTGTTGCCACGCAACTACACAATCCTTGGCCATGCTGCTATGTTCATGATGTCATTTAGAGAGAAGAGGCTTTCTCCTACCACCTTTACAATCTTTTTTCCAACTATACTGCCATGATCCTTTAATATTTATTTCTAATTGAGGCCTATTAACTATGAAATGTAGCACTTTGGATTTTTTTTTTTTTTTTACTTTACAACTAAGGGTGAATTTGTTGGGATAAAGTGTCTTAATTGTTCTCCACTAGTGAACACTGTCTTTTTCACATAACTGTTCTGTATCCCTTGTGTGTATTACTCACAGTGAAGTCATGATGGACTTTGTGGATGTATTTGTAGATCCGTCTGTGATGCAGCAGGCGATGGAGGAAGTAATGCCAGGTGTCCTCAATGACAGCACAACCAAAGCACTGGGCCAGGAGGCATGGCCTGGAAGAGAGGAGTTTAGTGTTAGAAAAGACATAATAAGTATCCAGAGCCAGCTGATTGACTGGCAGGTGCCACAGTCCTACAAAGAAGCAGCTATGCTTTTAGCAAAGCTGTTCTGGACAAGTTTTCACCAAATTATTTATAATATTGGTTGTATGAAGTTGTGACCAGATAATTGGATGGTAACTTTGCAATATAATTTATAATCTTATTTTATATAGGGTATCATTATTTCCCATATTATTAAAAAAAAATACTGATGTTGAGAAATTATTCTTATATTTAACTAAAGCTATCAGATCCATAGATTTTGATTAAAAACAGAAACTTGGTTTGGTAGTGCAAATGTACCTTGTATACAACAGTACAATACAACTGGCCACCATTAGTCAAAATTTACTGTGAATAAAAGTTACTGTGAACAGTTTAAAGAGCAGATTTAAGTATTTCAAGCAACACCCACTGTGTCATTTATGTTCTGTTATTATTCAGAGGGAACAAATCACAGAGTTTGGCACTTCCAACAGATTTGAGTTTTCCAATAACTTCAAATTTTTAAGTAAAGGCCTGGAACTTTACAGTCATACATCATTGACAAAAAGTTGTTGCAGAATTCAAAGGTTTAAACATACTTTGACTTCTCAAACACTGTGTCGTCAATACGCAATAATGGGCTCCTCTTAGTAGGGCTGAGCAGTTATTCAAAAATAATTAATCAATGTTTTCTTAAGTTAAAACGTGAGTAAAAAATGACAGTGAATATGAGTTCAGGTCTGTTTTACAAAGAAATTGTACACTTCATTTAAATTCCCAGTTGGACTGATAAGAACATCATAGGAAATGTGCCACTTTGATGCATCTCTACTTTTATCATAGTTCTGAAAGACATGTGCTGCGAACTGGCTAATTTTGCTTAAAAAATAGATAAATAAATAAGCTAAAATACACCATGTTGCATTTGCACTCATTTTTTTCACTATTTACAGTTGTTTAACGACTCTATATCTAGTCTATATCTATGGTATTTTCCAATTATTTAAGTATGTATTGTGTGTGTGTGTGTTATTGTTCAACTGACCAGCGAGGCATAGAGTCCCAGTCATAGGGAATGTTAAAGTATTCTGTGAAGTAGTATGTGCCACAGATCAAAGGAAACTGAATGAAAAAATGGTTGAAGAGCAGCATCTTGAAACATCTCCACTGTTTCTCCCAGGTCTCTGGCTTCTCCTGCACCCACACAAATACACACATGCATTAAATATATGTGCGTCATTAGTCTCATGTTAAACACTTTAATTGGAAAAAAAAAAAAAAAACATACAAACCTGCTGGATCTTGTACTTCTGCATAAAGGGAATGAACTGGAAGAGAAAACCAGGTAGGCAGAACAAGAAGTAAATAAGCTCATGGACAATTAGTGATCCCCAGGTGGCAATCTGGAACTTGGTGTAGTTGTCCAGCATGTAGGTCCATGCTTGTTTCAGGGAGGGCTGCAGGGGGTTTTCTGGCAGCGCAGCATCAACATATTCCACTGCAAGGTAAGCCGAGCCCAGTATGTTTGCTGTGCCGTTTACTGCCATGATGGAGCATTGAAAGGTGACTTCAGGCCTGAGAAGAGTGAACGACCACAATATAGCATTATATGCACAGTCCTTGAATAATACATGTCCTTCAGAGGCAGAACTAATGAGAAAAAAAAAATCAAATTACAATTATTTTTTAGCCCTGTTGGCTGTTTCAATAGCATGTACACTCATTACACATGTTACAACATCTTCATTATGTTTCTTACACCCTGAATTAACTTAAGTGGGATATCATACATATAATTCATCTATACTGAATGTCAAAATAATTTGTTTAATTTATACCTAAATCCAAAATTCCAATGCTCAACTATAGATACATTTTTCAAATTTTACTTTAATTTGAGCCCTAATTAGAGGTCACCAAAATTTCTCTTGTATTCATGTGCATTATGAAAAGAATTAAATTCCAGTTAATACAATCTAAACATGCTGGGTGACACTTATGGCAGGCTGTCGTTGAACATGTTAATGACTTTCGGCTCAGCAAGATTATTAATCCAAGAACAGCTGCCAGAGGTTATTTACAGTCAAATGCAATAGATCGTGCCAAGTTGCACCTAAATCAGTTGGTAGGTTACTTACACCAGACGCGGGTCAGCTAGTGTTGAAATGTTTAAATAATGGAAACCGCTCATACAATAGGAGAACATAGATATATATATATATATATATATATATATATATATATATATGACCTTCAACCCGACGCTATTCCTCAAACTTAGGTTCATATGCCGACAGAACAAACAAGTATTGAATACTGTTAGAAATTCAGCTACAGTTTCCTGCCGCAGACGACGACAAACATTTGCGTCTCACCTTTCCGCAGTTTCTCCCGTCTACCTGAGTGCGAGGAGGAGAGCCGCGTGAAGTGCAGTCATATTAGTAAATCCTATTGGCTGATCAGAGAGGAGAGTGACGTCAGGAGGCAGAGCAGCCTCTCTGATTGGCTTCCGGAATGGAGTGATGATAGTGAGACTGGAGGTTTCTACAACAACAGCCAATCAGAGGCCAGCTCTGTTTTCATAACTTTAGCAGACTGTATGAGGGAAGAGATGGGGCGGTGGGGTGTCTATCAAGAAACTTTAGTCATAGGCGTATGTGTCCATGGGCCTGTCCTCAATTTCCTTTGAAGGCTGTTACATGTTTAACTCGGGTTTATCTTTAGAAAATATTTGAAGTTTCAGATACAAAATACACAGACACACAGATTTTAAAAAAGCTAAATATATTAAACGTGATATTTTATTTATTGAGGAAATGTGTATATTTATATTTCTAATCAGTTATAAACAAATTCAGTGAAGAAACATTTTTATTTCAGTATAAGTATGAAGAAATATGAAATGGAATTCCTCCAGCAATATCCATATACAGTAAATAACTTGGGTTATTGTCTAATATTTAAGTCTGTTTGATGATCTGAAATATTAAAAAAAAATGAAACCAGAAAGGGGGCAAATTCTTTTTCATGACACTGTACCGCAGGACTGACACTTAGTCACTGTTCTTCCCAAAGAGACATCCTTTTTACTCTTCATCAAAAGCAAAAGTTCTCAGATTTTAAATGTCTACAAAAAGAGGAAGAAGTACATGACATTTTCTTGTCTGAAATTGTTGCTTTTAAGAATCAACAATGAGTACTCATTTGGTACCGATTACTCATACAGCTTAATCTTAAAGTTGTTTCCTCTCGTTATCATTAATTATTATCATGTACTAAGAGGATATGTTCAGCCCTAGTAGCAACAACCAAACAAAACTATTAAAAACACCACACAGACAAATATTCATTTTCAATGTTTTACTGATCTGGCAAAGTTTTAAAAACAGATTATATCATTTCACAGCTTTAAATACAAGAAGCATATTTATTAACGATAATATAAAACAAGTATTGAAACATTTTCAAAGTTATAAGCCTACATGACATTCTTCAATAACACTGACAAGAAGTAGCAATACCAGTTACTAGTATAGCAATTTTGAATATAGCAGGAGAGGCGAGAAAAAAAGACAGAAGAAAATGAAACTCAAGCAGAAGTTTGGTCACTTTCTAGAAAGAGAGAACAGATTAGTAACAGAGCAATAAAGAGAGACAGAAAAGAGGAGACATATTAAAATTGGCACATTCATAGTATGTCAGGGTGAGCAGTAGTTAATAGGGTTGTTACACCGAAGGAGAGGAGGGAACTGCTGAAGGACAACAGGTTAGAGACAAGGACCATGCAGTGAGTTCAGGCTGCTGCTGTCATTAGTGGTTACAACCACAGTAAGTATGGCTGCCGGGCAACAGTAAAGAACAGATACATCCAACTGTTTTATCATTTTAAACAGCTATCTCTCTGTCACTGTTTTTGGCAACATGAATGAGGCTTTCTCCTCACCGGAGGAGTTAAAATTTCAACAAAAGTCAATTTTCTCCACAGAAAAAAAAAATGCACACGTATCACATTCTCAAACTGCTTCTCATGTCGCCATCGCCAACGCACTGATCTGAAGTCAGAATTTATTTCTTCGCCCCAGAACAGCGGCTGAGTCCAGCTGTGCTCTGTCCGGTAACAGTACTCAAGACTTAACAAAAGGGAGGAAAAAATGTTCTTTTCATTCAGGCACTCTCAGACAGCCTCACTGCATCACTATTATAGGTCAGAAATTGGACAGAGTGAGTTCATGCGGCGTCGAACCAGGCTTCACCACACACAGACTCAGATGCACACAAACACACACGCTCCCATGTGCAGGCAAAGGAGCACCTTTATATGCTAGCACATATACACAAGCACGCTTCTCAGGAGAAGAAAAATGAAGGAGAAACTGGTTTTAGTCCGAAATGGTCCTCCTCTGCTTTACGTTGCACTAGATCAGACGAGTGGTCTTTCTCAGAGCTGGTTCATGTTAACATTACTAATGTTAAAGTAACTTTGCAGTTGTAGCAGCTTCGTATCAGTAGCGTTTCTATGGCACTGCAGTGGTAAAAGTGGTGCTTCAAACTGGGTTGTCCAGTCGCTGCTGCAGTCCCGCCAGGAGCAGATTAAAACACAGGTTTGATGCCCTCGTTCGCAACAGCTCCCCACACCGCTTAGGTAAGTGCAAAAATCTTCATCATCCTCACTAATAACAATCTTGTTATTTTCTTCGTCTTCGTCAGTGCTTCTGCTAATGCTGCGCAACATTGAAGCATTGGCATCATAGGTAGATCCAAGATCAGTGTTCAGCGAGAGAAAACATTCTGGTCTTAATCAGTGGCAGGTGTCAAGAGCTTGTCAATCACAGTCACACCTGCATTGGGTTTAAAAAAAGAGGAGGGGGGGGGTGTCAGTAATCAGAACAAAGCTCTAGAAACACTGTACCAATCAAAGCACAGATTAAACATCTCAAATTCTTCTCTATTTCTACATTAGCAATTAAATGTAGACTTGCGACACTACAGTTGAAATTAGAAGTTTATCTATACTGTATAAAAAGACATTTTTTTCTCTCACTGTCTGATATTAAATCAGACTATTTTTTTTCCCGTTTAAGGTCAGTTAGGATTACCAAAATTATTTCTATTTGCTAAATGCCGGAATAATGTGAGAGATATTTTTCTTTATTAATTTCTTCATAGTCAGATGTTTACACACATTTCTTTATTAATTGGTAGCATTACCTTTAAACTGTATGAACTTGATTAAACATTTTGGGTTTCCTTCCCCAAGTTTCTTATAACAATTTACTGTAGTCTTGGTCCATTCCTCCTGACAGAACTGGTGGAACTGAGTTGGTTTTGTAGGCTTCCTTGCGCGTATGCATCTTTTCAGCTCTGCCCACAAATTTTCTAAAGGATTGAGATCAGGGCTCCAAACATTGACTTTGTTGTCCTGAAGCCACTTTGTAACTAATTTGGTGATATGCTTAGGCACATTGTCCATCTGGAACTCATTTGTGTCCAAGCTTCAACTTCCTGGCTGATTTCTTGAGATGTTGCTTCAATATTGCAACATAATTTTCTGTCATCATGATGTCATCTATTTTGTGAAATGCACCAGTTCCTCCTCCAGACTACTAAACCCCCAACATGATGCTGCCACCCCCGTACATTACAGTTGAGATGGTGCTCTCAGACTTGCAAGCTTACCCTTTTTTCCTTCAAATGTAACAATGGTCATTATGGACAAACATTTCAGTTTTAGTTTCATAACAACATAGGACATGTCTCCAACAGTTAAAGTTTTTGTCCCTGTGTGCATTTGTAAACTGTAATCTGTCTTTATTATGTTGCTTTTGGAGTAATGGTTCCTAAGGGAGTGTCCTTTCAGCCCATGTTGGTACAGGACTAGTTTCAATGTGGATAATGACACTCTTACCAGCTTCATCCAGCATCTTTACAAGGCGTTTTGCGTTTTGTTCTGGGATCGATACGCACATCTCGCACCAAAGCACGTTCATCCCTGTGACACAGAACTTTCCTGAGCAATATAATAGCTGGACTTTCCCACGACAATTATACTTAGAATTTTTTCAAGAGATGAACGTGGCACTTTTAGGCATTTGGAAATTGTACCCAAGGAGGAACCAGACATGTGGTAGGGTCCACAAGTCTCTTCATGATATCTTGGCTGATATGTTTTGATTTTCCCATGATGCTCCATAAGGAAGCAGTGTGTTTGAGGTGTGCCTTAAAATACATGTACAGGTGTGCCTCCAATTGGCTCAAATGTTGTAACCTATCAGAAGCTTCCAAAGCCATGACATCATCATCTGGGCTTTCCCAAATTGTTTAAAGGCATAGTAATCTTAGTGTATGCAAACTTCTGACTTTGAAGAAAGTAATGAAAAATATTCTCTTAAAAAATCCTCTCTCGTTATCCTGGTTTAGTGAATAGATAATAATTTCAGTAATCCTAACTGACCTAAAACAGGAAAAGTTTAGTCTGATTTAATGTCAGACAGTGAGAAAAAAATGGTCACGTGTCTTTTAATACAGTATATGTAAACTTTTGATTTCAACAGTATTTACTCCCTCACTGAATCTAGGAGTTAATGGCAAAATAATTCTCAAAATGCTAGTGTATGTTTTCTGTGTTTTTTTTCCTAGTTTTAAGTCTTTTGACCAGAAAAAAACAAAAACAAAAGAAAAAAATCCCTCTTTGTTCTGCACTGAATATTAAATAATGTCTGATGTTTTGTTTTCTTTTGTTTTTTTGTTATAGAACACTGAATAAAAGAAAAAAAATCTTCATCTGATTATATGTTCTTCTTTTATCCACCTGGGCCTTACGGTTACAGTTTTTGCATGGTGGAAAGAAGCAAGCCTTTAGGTGACAAGTTAAACAGCATATAGTGCAGACTGAAGGTGGACCTGAGGAAGAGTGAAAACTCATACAGGTAAAAGCAAGAGGACACATTACAAGACTACAGGACTATACCATACCATGATCCATACAACTATGCTTTTGTTTGAATGTGTAATGTGGATGGGTAACACTATAAACATTTGAAAACAATGGCATAGTTCCATTGATTTGCTTCATGACTTGTTTTTCTGTATCACTATACATCCTTCTATTATTCAATGGGCCTATATCTTGTTACCAACACAGGGAAATAAAACATCCACATCTTAATAATGGTCAACGTGGAGCCATAGCAGGTAGCACTGCTGCCTTTGTTGTCCTTCGGTATTTAATCATCATGAGCTATTATAAGAACAATCAGCAGTAGAGGTTCTTTCTCTCTTTTCAGCTTGTTTCCACTCGTTTACGGTGGTGTAGTGTGGATGGAGAACTTGGAGTCGAAATGCTAGTATGCATGCAGATCAGTACTGTACTGAAGCAGTGTTTGCAACAAATACAGACTGGCATGGATGTTACCCGTGACACTTAAGCGAGGATGGGGCAGATCATAGGTTTAAAGTCTAATGTACAGCAGCTGCAGGGGGGCATCCTGGGCAGAGCCAGTGAGCTGAATCTGTTTTTCAACAAGTTCAGCCAGCTTCCACACTCTACCAGTTTCAGCACCCTCCTCAGCTATCAAATCCTTCCAGACTCTGCCCACTCCCACAGCACAGTGGTCTGCTGGGAGAACAGCACCAGTGCCAGGGAGCCCAGCAGGATCAACAAACTCATCCATAAAACCAGAAAAATCATCAGACGCAACCTGGAGACATTTAATTCAGTGAGGGACAGGAGGTCACTGAACAATCTGCACTCCATCATGGAGTGCAGATTTCTATGTCACTTTCTATGACTCACTGCAGAAACGGTGAAACTCAGCCTCCAGCAGACTCGTAAAGTAATGCTTCAGAAAAATCGTTCCTAGCTTTCACCATTTACTGCACACCACCTCTCTATATCACATGATCTCATCTACTATTTTTTAAGTTTTAGTCTTACTGCCAATCCATTTTTAAATATTCACATTGTGCATTATTTCCTTTAACACTCTTCATTCTTGTTACTCTCTGCTGTGACAAAATAATTTCCCTCTCAGAAATAAGCAACCCTCTCTCCATCTATCTAATCAACAAAGTATTCAATGTCAGCCGCTGCCCTTTCTGGATAGCTCAAACCACTACACTACTAATTCCCGCGGGAGGTAAAACAGCCTCAAGCTCAAACATAAGGCCTCAACATCAAGGCAGCAGATTGTCTCTCTAATTGCGTACCGTTTGCACCAGTTCCTCCTCGCATAATCAGAAATGTCATTCGAAGATGAACGTGTGAACTGACCTGCATAACTGCGGCCTGTGCTCATGCAGGTGGGCAGTAGTGTCCACTTATCGGAGATTGGATTGTAGAACTCCACTGAGGCCAAATTGCAGCTGCCGTCATCTCCTCCCACCACGTACAGTATGTTGTTCACAGCACACACACCTGAAAACACAAGTACACAATGATTAATGGGCATCTAACAGAGGGACAGCCCACATCCAAGGACGTCTAGTGGACGAACCTTTGACTTACCCGCATTGCGTCGACACATGTTCATGTCAGCTACTTGTCGCCAGGTATTGGAGGCTGGATTGTAAACTTCACAGCTCTTCCTCACCAATGGACCGTCATGCCCCCCCACAGCATACAGTAAACCCTTTAAAACACCTACACCTGAGGAAATCATTGTACACATTGTAAATACCAATATACATGCAAATAAACATTTGGTATGAAGTGCCGTGAGGGACATTATTCTGAATCAGCATTCACACACACTCACATATGAAACCAAACTCTCTCACATACTATACTGAAAACCTTACACACATACAAGTGAAATCTTATACACATACATGTGAAATGCTGGTAATGTATTCACTCACATACACTTGTGAAATCCTCTCATATATACAACTGGAGCATTACACATGCTCCAGTTGTATATATGAGAGGATTTCACTCTTTAGATAGTGAATAGTAATAAAATTTCACCTGTATGCGTGTTAAGTTTTCAGTATAGTATGTGAGAGAGTTCGATTTCATAGGTGTGTGTGAATGCTAATTCAGAACAATGTCCCTCACGGCACCTCATAATTTGGCGTGCATTGAGCATAATCAGCTGTGGACATTAAACATAAAGTCAGTAGGTTTTCCACTTTTTTTGCTAAATCCTGAATGGCATTCAGCCATTCAGAACGTGAACATAACTGATGTTTTTTTTTTACAAACATTTCAATGCACCGTTACATGATACATGCCATGAGAGAGGAGTAAAATGAGCATGAAATGATAGATGGGAGTTCATTCTCACATCAGATGACACACAAATAAACACTTTTTAGTCTTTACAGTTTTCATTCTGAACGAGGCTGTGCAGAAATATGAAGAGCCTGTAAAAATCTGTAGCTTTTTACTTATTGTAAAAACTAACTTTGCTCTCTTTAATATATCAATGGTATGCATACACCTTATATGGAAAACACAAACCCCCCCCTCCCTCTGCAAGGTTTTGACATTATGCTCACAGATGTTTTAATCACCATTGCTGCAGAAATTATTACAAATGAAGAGCCGGATGTTTTCTGCACACGATACCTCTTCTGTATGTTTGTTTTCAAACCCAGAAGAAATCACATAAATCGGTTGTGTTGAGATGAGTTACATTTATAAGGCTACTTGGACAAGATCAGAACATCGTCTGATTAACCCGAAGCCAAAACATCATTAATGTGCCTCTGTGCACTCATGATATGTCTGGAGGTCCATTAAGTGATTAGAACATCCATAATCTCAAGAAGGATGTGGCAGCAGATTATGGAGTAGTGAAACTCCGCTCTAGACTGGAAACATGTGACCTGCACTCAACGGCGCAACTTGATGCGTTAGCCTAAACCTAACCACTTGAGTGAAGGCCACTCCACTCTGTCCCCTGTTTGTTGCCAGATCCTCTTGATAATCTCTCTGGTGTAGTTATGAAACGCTTCCTTACAGTGTTTTTTGGACTGTTATTTGCCTTGCATGTGTTGAAAACAAACTTGTGCAGTGGATTTTGAAGGGAATGTATTTGCTGTGCTGGCATCCGGCTGGCACAGTACAAATATCAAGCAGGCTTTTGAAAAATAAACTTTTAAAGTCTTTTTAACCAAGTCATGAAATTCCTCCAGGCACATATTCCATATTGCTGGGTGGCAGAAAAAAACCCCACAGAGAGTACGTCTCTCTCCAATGACAGAACTGAGTTGGCGTTAGGAAAGGTTAGCATTGAGCTGCTCCATCTGGAAAGAACTGTACTTCCTTACGCTGAACACCAAGGGACATGTTCCGTATGTCTTACAGACTGTAGGAGGGCAAATGGGAAAAAAAGCATGTTTGCTTGTTTACTTTTAAATATGTAAACATCAGTGCATTTTCTTTTCATGTGGGAAGAATAACTCTACATGACTCATCCAGAAGATATTGAAGCTTTAATGTAGTCATAAAAATCCACTTAAGATCACACAAACACACCTGCTCCACTGCGTCTCGTGCCCATCTCTGCTATAAAGCTCCATGCGTTGCTTTTGGGGTTGTAAGCTTCTACCGTACTTAAGCATTGCCTGGTGGCTCCATCATAACCTCCAACAGCATACAATATCCCTAAAACACACAGCAACATTTTGAAAAGTCACAGGAAAGAACAAAGCAACAGTCATTCAAATATAAAACTGTTTCCACAGGGGAAGGAAGACGTTCCACCTACTTTATTTAGTGGTACAGCAGTCTGAAAATACATGATACATATTTCGCAATTCAAAACAACTTAATGTAACCAAACGGAAAATTTGTAATTACCATTGACAACACCCACTCCTACACTGCTGCGTCTGGTGCTCATGGGTAACACGTGGAACCACTTGTCTCTCTTGGCATTGTACGCTTCAACTGTGGACAGACCTGCGAACACTCACAGAGCATGTATCAAAAACACCAAGAATAGTCCACGCACACAGACATTTTCCACGTAAAACTGAATCACTCAGAAAAACTGCAGTACCTGTGCTACCATCAAACCCTCCAACAGCGTAGAGGAGTCCGTTGAGAACAGAAGCCCCAAGCGTCGATCGCCGATCTTGCATGCTACTCACACTCGTCCAGCGGTCCATCGTCGGATCGTAACTGTCCACCGTCCGCACACGCAGAGAGCCGTTGAAACCACCGACCGCATACACACACCCATCCATGTACACTACACCTTGAGAACAGAGTGATGAAGGTGAGGGAAAGAAGTAATCTTTAATCTGAACAGTTAATATCTTGCATTCTTTTTTGGCAACAATCTGCAACAACATTTAAGGACAGAGCAGTACAGACTCATTCCTACTGAGGAAAGGACTGGGTGTAGACCCCCTTTTTGCCGGTGTCACAACCTTGTAATATACAGAACCTTTTTTTTGCATCATCTGACATTTTAACACCTGCACTGCAGCATTTAAGCTTTGTTGGCATTTTCTAAAAGGGCTGCATGCGAGACCCCAAATGTCTGCATCAGACAGACCAGACTTTCTGTGAACTTTACCCAGCCAGGTCTTATGGACTGGACTAAGCCTAAATGAGCCTCTGTATGAGTGAAGAGTTAACCCTCCCTTGAATTCCCCACAAGCAAGTCTGCTTGTTGTATCTGTTTCAGCTGAGTACTCAATTTCTGCAGCTTTCTAACTGCAACATGTCCCGTCTCCTGTGAGCGCTATTCAGATGTCCTGTCTTGGAGTATTTCCAGTCACAAGAACACATCTCAAAAAAGTCTGGATCCAATTCTAAAGACATTCTCAATTTGCTTATGTATCAAAAAGCCTTAATAAGACCTACATTTGGTTGAATGTGGTGGAAGTTATAAATAAACATGCCACCAGGGGGTGTGATAAATGAATAATTCTGCTTCCAGGAGCCAAACAGGAACATAATGCACAGTGTTTTATATCATCACACAGAAGAACACACAGCTGATATCCACAAGGCTTTACCAAGCTGATAGAGCTGACCACTAGAGTGCCAGTTAAAGGGTGAACTTCAAAACTTCTACACCCTATGTATCTACGGGCTGACAAAGACTGTTATGTATCCACAAACTGCTGAAAAAGAGAGCAGTTTTTTTTGGGTTTTTTTGCCTGAATTTGAAGATGTAACCAGTTTTTCCTTTGCAATTCATGTATCCTCATTTATACTGTGCACTGCTGACTTTTTAAAAACACTCTTTAGATGTATCTCATTAATTAAGAAATAAAGCACATTACTGTTGAAACACAAATGAAGCATTAATATCAGATATGTCCAGAAGAATAAACTGAAACACACTAAAAAGAAGCATTACATCAGCCCAAGACAGAAATTCCTCTGTTGGTTGAATAAGAAACTAACTAACTTATTTACCCTCCATTTCCCAGTGCATGGAAAAATCCTGGTAATGAATGCACAATGTTTGATTTCCAAGCTTTCGAGGACCTCATGAATTCATCATTCAGCCCTCTATATTTAATGCATCTTACATTTCTGAGAGGTTTACCTGCTCTGCACCTCCTGGTTGGGAGTTCAGCCACTTGGTACCATCGCTTCTCCTCAAAATCATAACATTCAACACTCCGGATAGCCTTTGGAGCCTGGCCTCCAACCACCACCATCACCTAAACACAACAGAAACAGCAGTGCCATTAAAAAAAAAGCTGCATATCATTTATTATAACTGTAGGTGCTGGACTCTTCTGACCCGACACTGTGTTTGTACCTTAGAATAACAGGCTGGACTTCTTATGCGAGTACGAGCAGGTCTTCATCAGAGCTCTCTGGTCAGCTGGCAGCAGGTGGTACTTCATGGCCTCAATCAGGTAGTCTTTACATGCACTGCTATTCTTTATCAGGGACTCCTCCTCCACCCGCTGACACAGGCAAATAGTGAGAGAAGCAACCGATCAGCGGGCAGCATTCACAAGGAGTTACAGTGTGTTTGGCTGACTGGGAGGACAGATTCAGAATAAACCTCACAGGGAATTCACATTTTTCTATTCAACATCACTTTTAATGACATGCTAGTGTTTGTAGAGATGGAAAAATGCACACTGCTTTAAAAGAAAAAAATAGACACGAATCTGAATCTGCCAAGTTAATATGCCTCCTTCAGTTTTGTCAGTAATTCTGTCGGCACATCCTGACCGCTTGTTGCCATAGGTAACATGAAGCAACTGAGAAACCTGCTCGGATAACAAAAACTGTGCTTTTCTTCTTTGTATCAAGATGCTTGAGGCAACTCCGCGTGACACTTTACCTCTGTACCTCTACACTGTCATCTTTTGTGCTGCATGTAATTCCACATTTAATCTATGATTTGTCTTTGCTTTTTTTCTCCTCATTTTTTGCCCATTTTCCATTTTGATTTCTTTTGATGTTTTATTACCGTATGAGAAGACAGAAGTTCATTTAGGTAACACTCTTCAATGAACTACCACGTTTAATCCACTTCATCCACCATGTTCCTCTGCTGCTAAGGACTTCTCTATTCATTATATGAAACACACTGACCTATTTGGAAAATATCTTTTATTGAAAATACCAGACTCTTCCATCAATAGTAAAATTTTGTAAAGCAAAGAAAAAAAAAGTACAAAAGAGGAGAAGAAAATTTATAGTTTCCTCCATGACTTGTTGCATTACAATACACCTCAAATTTGCAATAAAGATTTTGTTCAATTAATCAAGAAACAATTACAGTCTTATGCACCTTTGTTCTTTTCTCCCCCAATTATTAAACTAAAAACAAACTGACTTCATTTTATTATATAAAATCCCTTTACAAGCCCCGTGTTCTTATTTGACACATCTTTAAATTTTGGGAAACAGACAAGATGCCATCCATCAAAACGCCCACTTTCAGTTTGAAAGAATTTTTTTTTTTTTTTTAGATGAAGAGTAGCAAAGGGATGGACAAAAGTAATCTCCACTTGTCAGATATTCCCTGTTGTAAGAAAAACCTGATTTCCAGCACAAATGAGAAAAGCAACGCACTGAAAAACTGCACACGTTTGATACATGAACCAGAACACAAACTCACTTACATTTATGTTTTCATATATCGTGAATCGAAACAGCATTAGCTGCTGACGCAGAAATGCTATGTGTGAACTCGATTCTGGATTGGGTTGAGAAAAAGAATGACCTGATGCTCAGAGCACTACTTTAAAGCAGCACAAAGATCTTTTTTCATATTAAAATATCAGTTTTAATTTCATTTGAAGGAATATTTGCTTACTTTTAGTAAGCAAATAGGCGTAGGCGTGAGCACATCACTCCCATCCTGGCTTCCCTACACTGGCTCCCTGTGCACTACAGAATCAGTTTTAAGCTTCTGCTATTTGTTTTTAAATGCCTAAACAACCTTGCTCCTCCATATCTCTCCAGTCTGCTTCTGCCTTACTGCCCACCTCGATCCCTAAGATCGGCCGATCAGCTGTTGCTCACAGTCCCTAAAACAAGGCTGAAGCTCAGAGGAGACAGATAGTTTGCTGCCGCGGCTCCAAAGCTTTGGAACAAGTTGCCTTTGAATGTTAGACAGGCTTCCTCGCTTCCAGTTTTTAAATCTCTTCTAAAAACACATTTATTTTCCTTGGCTTTTAACACTTCTTAACTTATTTTGACTGGCATCCTCCAAAATAGCACCTGCCATGAGCCCGTCTGTTTTTAAGTGTTTTATATTTGCTTGACTTTTTTATTTATTCCTTTTTAACTTTTATATTTTAACAACTTTTATGTTTTTAATGTACAGCACTTTGGCTGTCCCTGTGGTTATTTAAATGTGCTATACAAATTAAGTTGTATTGTATTGTATTTAGGTAGAAATGATCAGATACTAACCCTAACCCTATTTCCTTTTCGTTCTGATACCTGGGCTTTGGGTATTGGCCAAAACTGACCCAATAATAGAGAAATAATAATAATAATAATTATTATTATTATTAACAAAAATAAACAATTATTCAACATTAACAAAAAATAAAATTCAGGAATTAAACCTAAAGTACAGCCACACATATGTAAAATAAAAAGGCATTTATATTTTGATATGATTACATTTTGATTGAACACATTGGGGAACCAACTGTCTGTTGCAAAAGTGATTGCCTGCTCTTCTTTTAGCTGACAAGTCATGATCCATCAGTTTCCTACCGTCTGGAGGGAGCAGTTTCAGTGATAAATTTACGACCTGGGAAACGGTACCGCAGCTCCAGATATTCAACTGCGCAGTGAAATCCAACATTTTCAATGATCGATAGGAGCTGGTCATTGAGGACAATTAATTCCACAGATTCGTCAGTCATTGGTGAGGATTTTGTCCTTTCTTTAGGGAATTTCTCCCATTTCTGGAAAGCAAACTCCATAGCTTACTGCTGTGCTACGTCCCTATTTCCATTTGGCTTAATAAATTAATGTGCATTTAGCAGTTTTTCTTTGTCTGGTGAGGTCTTCCAGGTGAAAATATTGCCATATTGCCAACATAAAGCCAATGCTAGATAACTAGCTCAGTCCACCTACCTGTTGTAGGAGGATGCGTAGAAGTAAATACTCACCAATACCCTGATCTTCAGCGGTATTGGCAAGTATTTCCAATGCTGGTACCGATATCAGAACTACACTACTTTTAAGGAAGCACCATCTAGCCCTCGCGGTCTCCTGACCCTGCTATCGGCAAACACCAGATAAAGTAACTTCGGACTCCTGCCCAGGTTGTCTCTCGGGACAACTGTGTGTAGCACACATCAACAATGGTGAAGCTAGCTCACTGAACTCCAGTGGACATCATGGCAAAAAGGAGGAATTGAGACAATGACTAAACAAGGATGTAAACAAAGGGGTAATCTTGTTGTAAAAGTGATTTAACCCTCAGGCCTAAAGGGAGAGCTGCCAAGCTAAAAATTTCAAACTGTCCTTTGTGCTACTTTAAGCCATTCCATCTTGAATTTCCAAAAAGGCGGGAAAAACTGTGACGTGGTCACAGAAACGGGACAAAAGCAAGCAGGTGTGACAACCAACAGACAGTCTTCAGTGGTTTGTTGTGTTGTGTTTATCTCAGCTGCTGATGATTTGTAGAATGCACACAATGTAGTTAAAGGCCAACAACAGCAGGACCAGCAGAACATACCTGCACCAGGTATTCTCTGGAGAGGAGCGGCAGCCGAACGTGTTCCATCAGGTGAGCCAAGTGTTCCTGTCGGACATCTTTGTCATGGTTGACCCAAGCTATCACTGCTTCAAAAACCTGTTCACAAGTCCACACGTGTAAAGTTATACACTCATCTGCATTTCCCGCCACATCTGTGTGTACTGAGCAGTGTGCACCTTCTCCTCTGTTGGGATGGTGAGCTTGTCGCTGGCGATCAGGCTGGACACTTGTTCCATACCCAAATTAAGAAACTCTTCACTTCCAACCACCTCTATGAAGTGTTGCTCTGTCAGCACAAAGAGAAGACGCAAGTTCTTCTATCTCATTGTAGACAAATGCGGAAGTTTTCCAGAACTGCTTCTCTCCAAACTTTCATTAATTGCACTTGTCCTCATTCTGTCTCCTCCTTCGTTCCACATTTCCAGGACACACACAAAATTTATTTTACCTAAGCAATAAGAAGGGCTGCAAGTTTTGAGGACACAAACCTGCGTAGCCGTTAGCCTCCGCAAGGAGTTGGGAGCAGGCGTGTAGGTCGGCAAAGGCTTGAATCCCCAGACAGTTGGACGGATGGAGCTGAGAGCTCAGGAACTCACTACAAGCCTTTTTTACTTCATTGAGCTGGAGCAATCCTGCTGCAGGCAACAGCGCCTGAGAAACATAAGCAAAAGGCATGAACACAGGGGGACATTTAAGCACCGTATGATGACACGATGATGACAATTAAAATCCCAAGTCATTACTGATCAGCTCCCATAGACATTGCAAGTAACTAGAGATGCTCCGATACCATTTTTTTCCCTCCTGATACCGATTCCAATTCTTGACCTGTGGGTATCGGCCGATAACGACTACCGATCCAAGTATGATATTAAAAAAAGAAAAGAAATTGCCTGACTGTAATATAATTATCACTGTTTTAAAACGGGAATAAATACAGCAAATCCAAGCCATTTATGTCTATATTTATGTCTCCAAATAGAACAGTATAAAACAGTATCACAAAATTAAAAAGTATTTCTTTTTCTGGTAGTGTAACGGAAGTAACCAGTAAATAAATATTAAATATAAATTACTTAGTATCGGTTAGTGCCTGGACTCCCGTACTCGCCAATACCGATGCCGGCATTTTTGGCAGTATCGGAGCAATTTCCGATACTGGTATCAGAATCGGAACAACACTACAACTAGACCGGAAAAAACGGATTATAAAAGAGGGTACAAATCTCATGCAGCCAGGCCAGGTTAGAGCCCAGCCCCCCCCCAATATGCTTTCAATAAAAGTCACTCGTGCCACAAAAATATTTTTAAAAAATTGTTTTTGTGATATTGAACTGTTAAGACCTGATGTAGCATAAGGGCACTGTCATTCTCATGCTTAGAGAGGACCTCAAGTCTAAACTGTTAATACAGCTAATAATATGAATGACAGTGGATCCACAGCCTGTAAACTCTCAGGTCTTCACTTTCTGAATCACTTTAGCCCTTTATTACACAAATCTCTGTTTTTAACGATCATAAACAAAGGCATTCACTAAGAAAAGAGATTGTGCAGGCAGTAGCTACACTACGGCAGCAACAGGAAGATTGGTGGCACGGACCCACACTCACACAAGTGCACACACACACACACAAAGAGCTGCAAGGTAGCAGTTCAGCAATGCATGCGCAACGCAGCTGGTGTGAGGCTAGCCTAGGGAAAAACAAAAAAGTAACCCTGTATGAAAGTTAAATCAGATTCTGTGGAGGTTCCAGGAACCAATCCTGCAAGTCCACTCAAGGTGTTGACAGCCCACAGGCACTGAGCAACTGAATGCATGTTTTATTCTTACCTGGACATTATCTTCTGTGACCTGTATTTCTGCTGTGTAGATATAGTCTACCAGCAGGCCCAGAGTCCAACCGTCCATCTCCTTTATCCTCACTCGTTTTGCCCTGCTCTCTGTCATCTCCCCTGTTGGTACATATGTATACAATTTTGGACTCCCGTCAGAACAAGGACAACACCTGTACTGCGTACCTGTCTGACAGACACAGGCACCTGCCAGATGTAGTATAGCATGGGTGGAAAATGGCCCTCACCAGTGAACATAGCATGGAAGTAAGGGCTTCCAGCCGCCAGGACCACTCTGTGAGCAGCAATCTCTACATCCTCTGCCACTATAGTCACATCACACAACAGACTTTGGCTGCATGAACGAGATGAAGACAGAAAGCACAAAGGAGCAATGCCCAGTTTTAGTTTACGTGAAGGCACACAAAAACTGGAGGAAGAGAAGATGACACAGAACTGAATAGTGTAAAACACCTGCGCAGCTCATTCATAATTTTGAACGCCTTCCTCATGTGTCGTGGGTTCAGAGTGACAGGACTTTGTCTCTCGACTCCGTCCTCTTTGTCCAGGGAGTGTGGACAAAGTCGGGCGCACCTGAAAAGCACAATAAAGATGTGTAAATATAAATCAAATGCAAAGATATAAGCAGAAAGCAATGCAGGCCCTGTGACACGTGAAAATCAGTAAATGTGAAAAACTGTTGAACTTGCCACTTCTAAAGCTTAATTGTAATCAGTTCAAACTCTGACCTGGCATGTGCAACCTCTCCAAGGTAAAAAAAATTATAATAAATACCTGGCTTGGATTCATACAGCTTCTGAGCAGCCCAGTCACATGTGTAATATTTTATTGGAACACTGTCCAGTTTAAGACTTACTTATTATTTTACATTAATAGATCATACTTAAATTGTATTTTGTTAGACTATCTCAAATTAAGTAATGCATACTAACGCCGTATAACAGTCTCCTGAGAAGCTCGCTTGATTTTTAAGTATGACGCAATACAAAAAGTGACATTTGACATGCTGCACAGCTTTGGCACTTCCCAGGTTCGTTGGCTTAACTGTGAAAATAAGACTGCTGTTGATGAAAAGACAAAGTCCTTCATTAAAGATCTCACTCTCTGGAAGACTCTTGAAGACTTACCTCTTCAGAGAACATCACTACTCCAAACACCCCAAAACACGATATGGCCTTTATAAACAAGATTATTTATAGTTGTCCTCTAAAACACACTAACACACCTCACTCAAAGTTTGCACTTCTTCACCACTTGTCCACTCTGTCCTTTTTAAAAGAGTTGGTATTTAATGCTTACATCAGGGTTTTTTTAGTAGAAAAGGAGCCTGAATTTGGTGTTTCTCTCTTATAAGTTCCACGGGATAGAAGCGTCTGATAAATGAGCAAATGTAAATACAAGATCTGACCCACGTGAAACTATGTGAACTCAGCAAAATGGAGTTACGGGAAAAAGATTCAGAAGGAGATGACTCCTGTGTCTGAAATAGTACAATAAATGGGTAACATTGATGCGTCAAGTAGAATTTTCAGTACTTATATTAATCCTGTTTTTACCAAGATAAGGTTGAAGGTTCTTAAACATTCTTAAGACAAGTGTGAAGGGCTGAAATCAAAATGTATGCAACAGGGACTTTGATTCATGTTTTGGACCTCTCTTTAATACCAGTTGTATGTAATCAAATTAAGTATGTTTGGATGACAACTTTGATCTTTAAAGGAGAACTTTCATGACTTTTTTTCCAAAAGGTAGCACAATTTACTTAGGTCTTTTTGAAAAGTCTATGACATGCTCTGGTCAAATCACATTGATACAGTACAAAAGCTCCCTTTTCAACAATGCCTTTACCACTCTGTTCACAGCAGCTGGTTTTAAGGGGTGAAATAAGCTATTTATCTCCACACCCCTCTTGTGTGTGGCATGTTTTTTATGCTGTTTAAAAAGTTTGTATGACACATTTCTGAGGTGCAGTAAATGCAACATGGTGGGAAAGTAAGGTTGAGATAAAGATGAGGAAAGTGGATAAGAGATGAGAACAACACATCTGGGTACTTTGCCCTTGCGCAATGCCACTTACCCTTTTTGGTCAAAAATTACCCATCAAATATGACCAGTGGCCAGTACAATTTTTGAGATAATTGCTGATATAAAGGTTTGTTTAAAAAGAAAAAAAAACGCAGTGCTGCTTTATAGCCGTTTGGTGCCCAAATGATATGCCCTGTCAGATAAACAATTGAATAATGTTGTTGCCAAGCCATTTTGGAGAAAAACTTTCACTTATTGTGATGGAAAAATTTGAAAAATGTGGACAAGCTGCACCACCAAGGGGTCAGTGGTATGATCTCCCAACAGCTATAATCACCTCATTGAATCCAGACGTCAAAAAGCTGTAAACCACAAAGCTCCCTTTTTAACTGTCATTCTCCTTTTGAGAAAGTAAAGAAAATCAAAATGCCAGTTTTTTTTCTTTATATAATTTGACAAGCAAAATAATATGCAGCAGCTTTTAGACAGAACACAGCTCTGGTCCTGCCCCCAAAAGGGGGCGTGGTCGTCGATGGGGGGAGACATGAGACAGATCATCAGTCTTCTACTCTGATCTGGGTCTGTGATGTCACAATACCCAGTAAATTAAAAAACTCTCTGAATGAAACATTTTTAGGCATAATCTGCTTCACACAAATGACAGGACCGTTTTATAGTGTCGTTTTGTTTTTTTGTTTGTGTTTTCGATAGACTAATGGTATCATGCAGGAAAAAAAATAATAACATGTACTGTTTTATACATGTTGATCTATTAAAATGTTTGTCTTAAAATCATGTAGTGATTACACATCTGCATTGTGCTTGTGTATTTGACTGAATGCACTTGATTAACCTCTGCCTTTTTTTTTTTTCATAATAAAGCGTCCAACACATAATTCATGCTGCCTGTGGCAAAATCACGTCGTCCCTATTTCCTGTCACACACGCGCGCGGTTGTGTAGCAGTTCACACACATCCTCTCTGCTCCAAGCAAAACACCTCCGTTAACTCAACACTATAAACACCAGCACAGAGCCTCCAGCCAGCACCGCCAGGCTCGCTGTCAGTCCCCGGTTATCGGTCCCCGGTCTTCCCGCTCAGCGAGCAGCCTCACCGGCTGGCCGCTGTCTCTGTCAATGCGGCACCATCCGTCAAACAGCCGCTGGGAAACGTCAACACACACACACAAACACACACACACACACACATCTCCAGCACTTACAGCGGATGACTGTCCATAATTCCGGTGTTATTCAGAGGCTGAAAACTTGGCCCAGCGGCATGCACCATTCCATATCCACAATGCCGTCTTCGATGGGTTTGAATTCAGGCGTGAATCACGGCGATGGTCGGTCCGCAAACCGAGAGCAGGGCTGTCCCATTAAAGCAATCTGGCTCACATAAATACACAGCCCGACTGCGGTGACACTACCTACAGACACGTTGCGATTCAACCCAATTGTTGTGCCCAGCGGACTGCCTCTTCCAGCGGTGAGGAACACGCAGAGAAAGCAGCCCCCGTTGTGTCAAATTTGATTTTTTTTTTTTTTTTTTTTTTTTACTCCGTTTTACTCCTCTCCTCCTGGGCGTGTATGGGTGCGAGAGGCGGACTGACAGAATACCTTTTATTTTCCAGTAGCTGGTTAAAGCGCACAGACAAGGACGTGTCGGCAAAGACGGTCCTGTGAGCGGCTAAGGCGTCCCAGAAGAAACCGCTGTCTCCCTCTAGCTGTGGAAGACTGACGGGAGGAGGCTCCGCGTGAATGACAACACACACTTTACCGTCACTGTGACGTCACTGCAGCGTCAAAACCTTGACTTTTTTTTTTCATTTATTTTAGATATTCACAAAACTGTAACTTTGATTAACTTCATTTGAAAGATTTATATGTGGCACCATATTAGCTAAAAGTGGGCTACAAAGCCCTCATAAGTTTGCTTGGTTCCTCTGCGGGCCTTCCTGGGTTTGTTAATTTGAACTGAATGGGATCAACCTGAATTTTATATGGGGCTCTCCCAGTTAATTTTCAAGTGCGTGGGGCATATGATACTGAAACTATGTGGTATCCAAACCATTTGCCCACCTTCTTAGCCCACTTGTATGCCTCATGAGTCCCATATATTTGACCCACGCAAGCTTGCCATTTGGCGCCCATAACACTGAAACTGTAAAGGACCTATGCCATCTGCAGGAGGAGGCCTGCAGATGCAGATGAGGAGACCAGTTGTTGGAGTTTTAGAGTTTATATATATATGTATATATATATATATATATGTATGTATATATATGTATGTATATATGTATATATATATATATATATATATATATATATATATATATATATATATATATATATATATATATATAGTGCATAGCATCATCAAAAGATTAAGAGAAACAGGAGAAGTATCTGTGTGGAAGAGACAAAGCCAAAGGGTCAAAACTGGATGCAGGTGATCATTGTGCTGTCAGGCAGCACTGCATTAAAAATTCCAATAGATAATCATGCTTATCTACTGGACATCACTGCAGGGACTGAGGAACACTTGCAGAAATTACTCTGTCAACACAGTTTGCTGTTCAATCCATAAATACAAGTTAAAACTGTATCATGATCTTCATGAAGTCATAAGTGAACATGATCCAGAAATGCAGCTGTTCTCTCTGAGCCAACGTTCATCTAAAATGATCAGAGGCAAAATGGAAAACTGTTCTGTGGTCAGATGAGTCAAAATTTTAAATTCTTTTTAGAAACCATGGAGACCGTGTCCTGAGCACTAAAGAGGAGAGGAGCCATCCAGCTTGTGATCAGTGGACAGTTTAAAAGCCTGTTTCTCTGATGGTATGGGGTTGCATTAGTGCCGATGGCATGGGCAGCTTACACATCTGGAAAAACACCATCAATGCTGAAGAGTATATAGAGGTTTTAGAACATCATGCTCCCATCAAAAGTCTCGTTCAAGGAAGGAAGGAATCATAACAGAATGGTTTCGCAGGAAAGGAGTCCAGGAGCTGAGTTCACCAGTGGAAAATATTTGGTGGATTATAAGACAAAAAATCCAGTGACAAAGGCCCAGGACTGCTGAGAAGCTAGAATCCTGTATCAGACAAGAATGGGACAACATTCCTCTCAGTGTCTCCCCATTTCCTAGAGGCTTACAGCTGTTAAAAGAAGAGGGGATGCTCCACAATGGCAAACATCGCCCTGTTTAAACTTTGTTGGGATGTGTTGTTGCCATCGAAGTGAAAAAGAGCTAATACAGGCCACCCTGGTAGCGCAGTGGTCAGGGCAGGCTGCCCATGTACGGGGGCTATAGTCCTCCTGTGGCTGGCCTGGGACCATTTGCAGCATGTCTTCCCCATTCTCATCTTAATTTCCTGTCTCTCTCTCACTGTGAATAAAAGGCCACTAGTGCCACAAAAAAGAGCTAATGTTTTCCATGTGTATATGTGTGTGTTCTTTCGGACCACCAAAGTCTGAAAGTCTCTCAATTTAGTGAGTAGTTCTAATTTGTCAGGTACTGTGACATCACAGACCCAGATCAGAGTGGAATTACCCATTTTTACAGCTTTTCCGTTTGAATTTCCTGTTCCTCTGAAGTGTGTCGCACAAAGCCATAACAGAGATTTGATAAGAAACACACTCCACAAAGAAAGGAGGGTCATGGGAACTCTCAAAAGTTTGAGTCAAGGCAACTGGACTCTATTTTCTGTTCTTGAAGACGTTTCAACTTCCATCCAGAAGGCTTTGTCAATTCAAACTAATAGATGGCGTCATCCTGTTTGATTTTTCACAGCAAAACTAAGTTCTTCTAGCCTATTCATTATTTTTAACATTCAAAGTAAAAAAAAAAAAAAACTGTTTTACTTTTGTCTTAGCATGTTGTCATTTTGTTAGATTATATCATTTTGACTTATCTGACATTTTATTGTATATCTGTTATTTTTAGCTAAGAAAAACCTGTCACATCTTTTAAAATTAGAGGTATCAAACTAATCGCAGATCCTTGCGCTTCTCTTGAAGATGGCTGATAGGTTCTAGCAGATCCCCATGACACTGAAATAGCAATAAGCGAGTATAAATGTAAAGAAGTCACAACTCAGTTTTACTCGTATGAGGACCAGAGATCCCTGATTTTGTAGAAAGCTTTGTCACCATGACTCATCTGTGAGTTTTTTTGTTTTCCTTTTTTTTTTTTCTCCATCTGTCTGCATTGGCAGCTAACAGCCAGGAGGTGTGCTGTCCAGTGGAACAAGTCTGTTATGGTGTGAAAACACTGAATACTTTATAGAGAAAACAGGCCATCAGAAAGCACAATCTTCATTTATCAGAAGTCAGTTCTCTTTCATGATTCACTACATGTATTCTGGGTATCTTCACAAATCCCAGTTTTCCAGTTACTGGAATGGTAGGTCACTAAATGGGTGTCCCACTGATATTATACTGCATTTCCATTAAGTTGGAAGACTGTCTGGATCTCACAGTTATAACAATGTAATCTGACAGCATCATTTTGATTCTCTCAGTTTGTAAACAATGATAAAAGCTCCATGTCATAGACTCTATCCAAACTGAGAGAACGGTCATTATTTAGGAATATTTTCTCAGAATGTGATGTGACGCTGTTTTCATAGTTGTACTCATCCCCAGTCAACAGATCATTAGCAGTGGTGGGATAAATAGAATAGCCAGAGCTCAACTGCTGTCATATCTCTAAAACATGAGAAAAAAATATTAAATTCAGGTTTAAAATAGTTGCAAATTTTATTTTTACACTGTAAAAAAAAAAAAAAAAAGTAAATATGGAAAATATTTACAAAACATCAAAATACAGGACAAAAAAAATTACATAAAAATTTCCCTCCATATTTTAAACAACAAACTTCTGTCCGTTGTACCATAGGTTGACACTACCGCATATGAAGTATGTGGCGAGCGTAGTCCTCTGTTTAGGTACAGTTGTATTTTACTTCTGACCCATTCTCTCTTTCATCCACTACAAATAAAGTCTATATGACAGATGAATGCAGTCGTGAATTTCCAGTTTCAGCGACAGCTGCGGCTCTCTCTCAGGTCAGTGAACATTCTGGAGACATCATTCTTCTGACACGTTCAAACCCACTGCCTTGTACAATATAACTCTGAAAAGCAGTTATTCACAACATTAGTTTCTAAGTGTGGTTGTTTGTTTTTTTTTTTTTTGGTTATTACTTATATTGGATGCAGAACTTTTTGAGTGCGGGATAGTTTCTGTTTATGCGATTATACCTGTGGTGCGTTAGTTTGGCTTTAAAGGAGCAGGGGGCAGACTCGCAGAAGCCTGCTCCAGAAAGGCCAGTGGTCCGGGAGGGGGAAGGTCTGTGGGTTTGCGATGCTGACCACTAACATCCTCAAGCACTTGTTGCCAGTGATGAAGCTTGGCTGAATGTTTCTGAACAAGCAGTTCTTTCCTTTGTAGCTCATTACGCAATTCTGACACATCCTGAAGAGAGAGAGAGAGAGAGAAAGTACTTTAGAGGAGAGAGGAAAG
This sequence comes from Hirundichthys speculiger, assembly GCA_018398805.1. Lineage (NCBI taxonomy): Eukaryota > Metazoa > Chordata > Actinopteri > Beloniformes > Exocoetidae > Hirundichthys > Hirundichthys speculiger. The sequence goes on from JAGFBZ010001824.1 coordinate 376,008, forward strand.
ACCACTAAGAAGAATAAACAATTCATGAATAGTAAACAGAAGCCAGTATAATTGTTTACCTCTTTTACAACCTGCTCTGGTTTCTGCACAGACAGCTGCAGCCTTTTTTGTAAGAAGAAACACTCCGTCTGCCGAGCCACATCTAGAAACTTTTGTATGCACTGGTCCACACCTACAGTTAGCAAATACAACTGATTTAACATTCTGATTACAACAAGAAATGTTTTTGATAAAGAAACACAGTGCTTCACTGACCAGTTCGAATCTCCTCTTGGTCTGTTCCATTGACATAGTCTTGGCTTACCAAGGATGCAAAACAGGCCTAGTGAACAGAAAGAACAGTCTTTAGTAAATAAGCCTTTTTAAAGTGGGTGGTTAATCCTGGGGGTTGAATACAAGTGGTTTTCATTCCCTTCCGGCCACAAATTAATGAGAAAGAATTCAGACCATCTGGTTTATGAGGCCATAGGTGTGTGTGCTGTATTGTTTTGTAGTGACGGATTAATTTCCTGCAAAAAAGCTTTTGCAGCCTAATTTCACAGGTTGTCAAAAAAAGAAAAAAAAAAGAAAACCGGATTCCATATGGCACATTTACTTTGTAATGTGAATAAATGGTTTCTATGATGACAGAGACAAAATTATTCTTGGACATATGATTCTTCCTCTTCTTCTTCTTTTTTTTTTTATGACACCAACCCCTATCTCACGCATAACCAAGAACAGTAATCATTGTTCAAGTAGTCAAGATGACCTGTAGAAATGCTGTAATATCCTTAGCTCGTCTGTAAGCTAATAAACGGGGCGTAGACTGTGGCTGGGCTGCTTTAACCTGAATACCAAAATCTAATTTTAAAGTGTAAAGACTCCAGACATTTCACAGCCTCTTGACAGAAACGCCCCGGTGTAGCCAAACCATACTAGACAGTCTCCCACAGCAGCTGATGAATATTATCTACACGATGATGCTAACAACAGCTAGCGCGTAGCTAACAAAGAACTTTACCGTCCTACCTCGAAGGAAGCTTCTAGTTCATCCACCAGGGTGTTGCTTCCCTGGGGCCGGGGTGCGCTTCCTGGAAACCCTGGCTGGCCAGGTCCACTGGGTCCCCCAACAGTATGGGCACCTGGAGGTTGCTGGCCGGGAAACATCCCACTCATGGACGAAGCCATCTTGCTCTGTGTGTTGCCAGGATCTGCGTTTGCACATGCGCACAAAACATGTAGTCTGCTCAGGAAAATCAAGTGGAGGTTCACGTACTCATAGAATCACAGTATCCAAAGATACACAAAGTAGCCAAAACTACAGTTAAAAAAAAAAAAAAAAAAAAGTCAGGAGCTCAACACCAAAGTTTGAGCGTTCACATAACATCTAAAATTAAATACACACAAACATGAATACAGGAGAGAAAATTTTTAAGTGGTAACATGCAAAAAGACACTCATTAAAATCTGAAAAAAAACTGGTTGGAGAGTGATACCACTAAGGGCAGAAGATTCAAAATTTGATGAAAAATGACCTATATTGCAAATAGAAAACAAAATACAACAAAAAGATAGTGCTGTTAAGGTAGTTTTGTGGTTCCTGCAAGACTTCAATTTGCTGGATGAAATTACTGTTACAACTTGTTACAAAATTAAAAACCAAAACACTAAACATTCATGCTTTTATTTATCTCCCTGCTTTTAAAGGCCATCTGAAGGCAATTCTTAGTGTTTTACCTTAATCTAACATGATTTCTAAAACTCTAAAGAATATGTCTGTTGCTGGTTTATGTGTCTTCCAATATATTTGGCCGTAACCAATATATTGCTTTTATTTTTTTGTTTTCCCCCTCTTCCTCCATCCCCACAAGAGCTTTCTGGCACTTACCAGGCCAACACTGAAATAGGAATAATTTGTTCTTCATGTTCTGCCTGGTAAAAATAAAGGTTACATAACTAAATAAACCAAAATTAGACTTTGGAAAAAAAAAGACCAAAGTTAAAGCATAGATGTAAAGTGAGATGAGTCACACAAAGTATGCCGATTCCAACTGGGCTAAAAATCAACCACAAAGTGGTGTGCAAAGACCACAGAGTGAATTGAAACATGACGTAGGTATTTTTTCTTGTGGCTGTGATCGTTTCAGGCTAATGTCGAGGGGTCTTCTGCACATCCGTGTGTACAAAACCAGTTTCATAATCAATCCATGAGTCTCAGTTTAGGCTTCATCTTTTTTTGTTCTATAATTTGGTAGAAGCTATCTATATACCTACATTAGAGGGACACCTTAATATTTACCATTTGCCAAGCACTATCCTGTTCTAACATGCCCTTATCCTTTTGCTCATGTGAGAAAAGAAGTGGCCAAATACATCGGTACCCAAAGAAAATCAAATCCATGCAGTGCCACTGAGATGAATTCAAGTCTGTGGGTCAGTTATTGTTCAACAGGAGCAATGTTGGTGTGGCTATTTGTAAATCATAAAACCAGAAGAGTGGCAACTGCTGAGTCAGCATCTTTATGGCCCTGACTTTGAGATGCCGGATGAATCACATAATTATGATGTCTGAGTTGCACATACACACGTGGACAAAATTGTTGGTATCCCTCAGTTAAAGAAGGAAAAACCCACAATTCTCACTGAAATCACTTGAAACTTACAAAAGTAACAATAAATAAAAATTTATTGAAAATTAAACAATCAAAATCAGCCATCACTTTTGAATTGCTGATTAACATAATTATTTAAAAAAAACAAACTAATGAAAAAGGGCTGGACAAAAATGATGGTACCCATAACTTAATATTTTGTTGCACAACCTTTTGAGGCAATCACTGCAATTAAACGATTTCTGTATTTGTCAATGAGCGTTCTGCAGCTGTCAACAGGTATTTTGGCCCACTCCTCATGAGCAAACTGCTCCAGTTGTCTCAGGTTTGATGGGTGTCTTCTTCAAATGGCATGTTTCAGCTCCTTCCACAGATGTTCAATGGGATTCAGATCTGGGCTCATGGAAGGCCACTTTAGAATAGTCCACCGCTTCTCTCTCAGCCATTTATGGGTGTTTTTGGCTGTGTGTTTTGGATCGTTGTCCTCTTGGAAGACCCATGACCTGCGACTGAGACCAAGCTTTCTGACACTAGGCAGCACATTTCTCTCCAGAATGCCTTGATAGTCTTCAGATTTCATTTTACCTTGCACACATTCAAGACACCCTGTGCCAGATGCAGCAAAGCAGCCCCAAAACATTACTGAGCCTCCTCCATGTTTCACCGTAGGGACAGTGTTCTTTTCTACGTATGCTTGGTTTTTGAGTCTATGAACATAGTTGATGTGCCTTACCAAAAAGCTCCAGTTTGGTCTCATCTGTCCAAAGGACATTCTCCCAGAAGCTTTGTGGCTTGTCAACATGCATTTTTGCAAATTTCAGTCTCGCTTTTTTTAAATTTTTTTCAGCAGTGGTGTCGTCTCCCATGAAGTCCACTTTGGCTCAAACAATGACGAATGGTGCGATCTGACACTGATGTACCTTGGCCTTGGAGTTCACCTTTGATTTCTTTGGAGGTTGTTCTGGGCTCTTTGGATACAATTCGAACGATCCGTCTCTTCAATTTGTCATCAATTTTCCTCTTGCGGCCACGTCCAGGGAGGTTGGCTACTGTCCCGTGGGTCTTGAACTTCAGAATAATATGAGCCACTGTTGTCACAGGAACTTCAAGCTGTTTAGAGACGGTCTTATAGCCTTTACCTTTAAGATGTTTGTCTATAATTTTTTTCGGATGTCCTGGGACAATTCTCTCCTTCGCTTTCTGTTGTCCATGTTCAGTGTGGTATACACCTTTTCACCAAACAGCAGAGTGACTACTTGTCTGCCTTTAAATAGGCAGACTGACTGATTATGAGTTTGGAAACACCTGTGATGTCAATTAAAGGACACACCTGAGTTAATCATGTCACTCTGGTCAAATAGTTTTCAATCTTTTATAGAGGTACCATCATTTTTGTCCAGGCCTGTTTCATTAGTTTGTTTTTTTAAATAATTATGTTAATCAGCAATTCAAAAGTGATGGCTGATTTTGATTGTTTAATTTTCAATACATTTTTATTTATTGTTACTTTTGTAAGTTTCAAGTGATTTCAGTGAGAATTGTGGGTTTTTCCTTCTTTAACTGAGGGGTACCAACAATTATGTCCACGTGTGTACTTAAGACTGTATGGCGTAAATGCACACTTAGCAAACAACACACACCTGCTCATTAATTTAAATACTTTTATTTATCAATTAGAAATTATGTTTACGACATACAAATGACTATATAAGACAGTTTTGAGAAGATAATGGTATTAAAATTAAGCCTAGAAAAACTTTGTAGACTCTAAACACTGGATCTTCATCAGTTGGTTTCACTAAATATCTTTGTTTATATTTTTTATCATCAGTCCTTCCAAGGAAGTTTTACCATCTTAAATCAGACTCTTGTGGTAAAACTGAGTCTTGCAGGTAGACTGAGAAACATCCCTGAGCGTGATCAGGTTTGGTGTCCATCTCAGCTACTGTGGGCCAGCCCAGCTGCAAACTCCACCAACGTACGTGTCGGTCTTCCAGACATGCCTTTCCCGAGGTAGGGAACTTCATCTTTGTTACTCATCACGCCAGCAATATCCAGATGAGCCCAGTGAGGAGCTGTGACAAACTCCCTGAGGAATGCAGCTGCTGTGCATGCGCCGCCAGAGCTACAAGAAAATCAACAGACAGCCAAGTCAAATACAGGGAAACAGAGCCAAAGACAGACTACTCTGCAACTCAGACGCCTCTGGCATGAGCTGAAAGGTATTGTGGGGCGTAGTAGTGAGATACGTACCGGCTGTATTTGCCAATGTTGTTGAGATCAGCCAGCTGGCTGTCAGTCACCTGTCTGGTGTAGTGCTGGAACAGAGGCATCCGCCACACTCTGTCACCCGTTATAACACTAGCCTACACACACACACACGCAGAAATCATGTGTCAACAGAGGAGCTGAGAGCCTGACATGCGTTTGTGATAATCAAGTATCTGGAAGTACCTTGTGCAGCTGCTCCCAGAGCCAGTCAGAATTTGTAAATACTCCTGTTGCTGCTGAGCCAAGAGCTACATCCATTGCGCCTTGGAGAGAGAGGAAGCCACATTTATCATCGCTCATCATATAGCTTTTAATCACCTCAGTTTAATCACATTATTGTGTTTCCCCATATGAAAATAACACATGTGGTCACAATATTACCAGGCTGTAATCAAGACTGTAATCAAAGGTCAAAAACCAGTTACATAAAAGGTCTTAAGAAGTGATGTAAATTTGATGTCACTGTGAAAAAATCCCACCTGTTAGTGTGGCAACATTGATAACGGCTCTGGGGTTGAAAGTGTGTCCATAACAGAGTGCATCAGCAAGGATCAGCCTCCCCTCTGCATCTGTGTTATCAACCTGAATGTGACAAAACCAGTTCAGCTCTGTGCACACACACATACGGCTGTACACTGGGGTAGCTGTTTGAACCTTTCACCCATCAGCAAGGCGCCACCCACCTGGATTGTTTTCCCATTTTTGGCTGTGACAACATCGCCTGGTTTAGTAGCTTTTCCGCTGGGCATGTTCTCACACAGCGGGGCCAGACCTGATTGAGGAAAAGCGGAGGGCACTTTTTAGACAGGTTCAGACTCTCAAATATCAATTTGAGTGGCACTTTCACAGCAGATATGCTCCTCAGGAACAGGGAATCTCGTGAGGTAATCTATGCATTGCAACTACAAAAATGAGGCTTTAAATTAAGTTCCAGGTAAAAAGAAATATGTTGAAATTTCAAGAACTCTGGGGGCTTGCAGGACTGAACCGTCCTGATGACTGAATCCTTGAAGTCTGACCTCATCTTTAAATGGAACAATCACTGCTATGTAGTTTTCTGACTCACTGCCACCTACTTGACTGGCGTGGAGTAGTTTGTCGTACAGTCCCAAGCAAAAAGTGATATTTAAAAAACAGCAGGTTGTGTTTTTATATGTCAGTGGACTTAATCTTTGAAGGTTCTTAGACAGCACTGAAAAGGCAGACAACCAGTGGTCTGATACGACTGTTACATGTTCGAAAACAAGCTCAAGACTAAAAGTTCTGGGTACTTTGAAACTTAGCTTGTGATGGCAAGATGGATTTCAAGCAGCTCACCAATAATGTTTACTGGCAGTTTCAGCGCTGCTGCTGTGACGATGGACGAGCACACGGTGGCGGCTCCACCCATATCAGCTCTCATTGCATCCATAGAGGCAGAAGGCTTCAGAGAAATGCCACCGCTACACAAAAAGACACCACATAGTCTCTTGTAAATGAGGTGACACATTTAAACAGACACAATAGTGAGCTAGTCTGTGTAGTATTGCGGTATACCTGTCGAACGTGATGCCTTTGCCCACCAGAACCAACGGCGGCTGCTTACTGTCTTGTGAACCGTTGTACTGGAGCTCCAGGAAGATGGGGGACTCTTCTGAACCTTTCGACACGCTGAGGAAGGCTCCCATCTGCTGCTCTTCAATCCAAGACTGGGATCTGGAAATAAATTCACAAATTATACAGTTACTTTATTATTTACTGGACAAAAATGGTTTCCCCTACTTTTCTCTTCTGAATGCACAAAAGATCAATAATCAGTCCAGGCTTCATCATAAGTGACTGACAGTTATCATGGACTGTCAGTAGAGTAACCCCATGATGCCAAAGAGAGGAGCTTATCTGAAGATACACCTTTCACATTAAAGACTAGTCCCAGGACATTTTTACTAGATTCAGTTCTTCCATTTAATGGAGGTGTGATAAACAGTGAGATCAGTTTTATATTTTTTTGTATTTGATTCATTTTGCTTTACATATTGTAATTTAAATAAGGAAGTCCTTTATACACTCGTCCAAAAAAAAAAAAAAAAAAGCACCTGGATTTAACTAAGAAAATAGGTAAGAGCCTCCCATTGGACAATTCCTGCATGGATGATTATGTTTTAGCTGGCAACAAGCTTATTTAACCCTAACTGATTCAGTGCGTAGCTTCTCATTTCTTAAACAATCATGTCAGAAGACACATCCTGTGGTTGGGGAAAACATGTTTATCTGTTTCATTAGAGTTAAAATTACTGGCATGAATCAAGCTAAGAAGAAAATCTAAGGAGATTGCTGGAGCTACTAAAATTGGATTCAAAACTGTCCAACACATTATTAAAAACTGGAAGGATAGTGGAGAACCATCCTCTTTGAGGAAGAAATGTGGTCGGAAAAACATTTTGAATAATCCTGATCAGCGATCACTTACATGTTTGGTGAAATCAAATCATAAAAAAACAACAGTAGAACTCACAACTATGTGTAATAGTGAAAGTAAGAGCATTTCCACACTCAGAATGGGAAGAGAACAGGACTAAAGAGTTGTGTAGCCTTAAGAAAACCACTTATCAGTGAGGCTTAATGGAAAAAAAGTGCTTCAATTTCATCAGGAGCATAAAGATCAAACTCTGGAACAGTGGAAGAAGATCATGTGACCAGATTATTCCATCAATGGAATTTTTTCTCCCCTGATGGCGACGGGCATATTCCAAGATGACAATGGCAGGATTCATCACAGCCTCCATTAACCGCCAAGTGTGAGGGTTTACTGTAAGGAGTAAAAACAGTTTCATCATTAGTGATAACAGATGTACAAACCTCTTATTTATCGTGATTCGATCAGCGTGCGGCGCTAGCTTTTCTTCGATGATGTTGGCGAAAGCAGTAGGAGTGATGTGATTGGCAGGAGCTTCCATGAGAAGTCGGGCCAGGTTCTGGCCTTCTGCGTACAGGACACCTTTCTCCCAGCTGTCCGTATCAGCACTAGAAACGCACAGACAGAAAACAGCCAGTTGCTGCATGTTGTGGGTCACTACTCACAAAAATGTCAGCGACCTGTGCAAGTCAAAAGAATACGGGATTGTTCGTCTACCTTCCATGAAGCTGTGCTGTTGCTTTGGTCTTCTTTTTGGATTTGAGTTGGTCATAATGAAACAAGCCCAGAACAGCACCTTCTGCTGCTGACTGGGCGTCACCGCAGCCGTCCACCTCCACATGCTTCACCTCCAGTTCCTGGAGTTGCCGACAGCCAGCTGATCAAACAAATACAAATATCAGCACAGCACCATCTCAACATGTGCACGTATACTGGCGTACATCGCTGTGGGTCTTACCTGACACTGCCTGTCTGACGTTCTCCTTGCTGGTGTCCCAGTTCTCGGCCCCACAGACGCCTGCATTGTTCTTGCCTAACCCGACGACGGCAACGCATGGGAAGTCCTGGAGAGGGTGGGAAAGGTGAACCTCAAGTATTTCAGAGACGGGGTTTATAATTATAATGTTGTTACTTGTTACCTTGTGAATTCCATAAAATATTCTGCTTTTGCCTTTCTTGAGCCCTGGTCCAGAACTGGGAAAAACAAAATATTAGTGACACTTGCCACACAACAGAGGCTACTAGAGTACAGTGAAACGGTACTATTTTTATCCTCTTGGTGGGGGGTAACGCGTTGCATTTGAGGGATTTTGATAGTGTTGTTCCGATTCCGATACCAGTATAGGAAATTGCTCTGATACTGCCAAAAATTCTGGTATCGGCAAGTACGGGAGTCCAGGCACCAACCAAACCAAAGTAATTTTTATTTAATGATTTATTTACTGGTTACTCCCGTTACACTACCAGCAAAAAGAAATACTTTTTAATTTTGCAATACTGTTTTATACTGTTCTATTTGGAGATAAATATAGATATAAATGGCTTGGATTTGCTGTGTTTATTCATGTTTTACAACAATGATAATTATATTACAGTCAGGCAATTTAAAAAAAAAAAAAAAAAAACCTTATTTAATACTCAGATCAGTAGTCAGTATCAGCCGATACCCACAGATCAAGACTTGGAATCGGTAGAGGAAGAAAAAATGGTATCACAACATTTCTAGTTTTTTCAGGCATGACCACACGGTAAAGATAGCAACAAGCTAACACAAGCGATACATCCATCCATTATCTATGCCCGCTTAATCCTCTGCAGGGTTACAGGGATCTGCTGGAACCTATCCCAACTCTCTTCGGACGAAAGGCAGCGGTACACCCTGGACAGGTCACCAGTCCATCACAGGGCCACATGTAGACGAACAACAGAAACAGAAACCCCTGCTGAGGTTTGAACCAGGAACCTTCTTGCTGTGAGGCAACAGTGGTGACCACCAAGCCACCATGCTCCCCACGATACATTTCGTGTCGTTAATTTTACCAAATTGTCTCCATTTAAACAACCATTTCTACATTCAAACAACTACTGCAGTGCTATGGAGTGTAAATCACATAGCTCCAGAGCAAAGATGCTACAAATCCACCGCTTCATGTCTGACATCATAGGGATAAAGTGGCGGAAAGATCTCTCTGTGCAGAGGAGATGGAAAGAACTGATTTGGCACGAGATGAAGGACAAAGCAACGAAGAATGTCAGTGTGCTGAACCTCACAAGAAATTCCAGGCTAGGTCTGCAAAGTCCCAGATGAGTGTGACTGCTGTCACCTTACATGTCATAGTCCACATAACTCGGTAGCCTCTATTTGAGTCCACCCTCAATTCTGCTGGATGTGCATCTTTTGAAGTTGGTATTACAACTTTATATTACCTACTTCTGAGATGCAGCAAATGCAAAATTATTGGAAGCTGGGTGCAAATAAACGAGCGGGCTGAATTATCCTTCTAGGATCAGGATCTGTGACATCACAGAGCCCTACACATTTTAAAAACTCACGGAATAATATATTATTCAGAATAATTCATTTTTCAGACCAATTTTTCAAATTGGAAAAAAATATTTCTTGTTGTGTCCTTGAGATAAACTGCCTAAAACTGTCCCAAAACAAGACATGATGCCAGTTCACAGAAAGAGAAAGGACTTACATTTCCAGCAGCTCTAAGAGTTTCCCAGACACAGCCTGATCAAATCCTGCTGCCGCCTCAGTCAGGTGAATCCCAGCCTTCTCCCCTTCCTTCTCAAACACCCCCAGCACGAGACCCTGCGGACAAGCAAACACAGCACGGCTTGTTGTTGACAAACGTATCAGACATAAACAGGCCCGCAGGACCCACACAGGTCTCGATTAGTCCCACGGTAAAACACCGATCCACGAGCCCATGGAGTAACAGTTACAGGGTGACGTTAGCGCTCACCTTTCTCTCCTGCAGTTCAGTCCGAGAGACAGAAAATGACCTGCAGAGGTTTGTCCGCACCGCCGTCTGAACAGCTCTCCGCACAAGAAGCATCGTCACCTACTGGACATGTATCAAGCTACATTAAATTACTGGTTAAGATATTTAAAGGTCGAACGCTTCACACGTGAAAAAGGACTGAAATGACCTAACAGGGTCGCGTTTGTGTTGCGTCAACTGCAAGCGACAATACCGGACTCGTTGTCGCCATCTAGCGACAAAGAGCAGAAGTGCAAGACTCAGGAACTTCCTTCAGATTGTCAATAAAGAGACTTTTAATTGTCTAAATATTAACACAAAGACACAAATACGTGGTCCTACATACACAGAATGTATTGGTGAATATGCCTTAATTGAAAAAAAGGTCGCAAAAAAGGTTGAGATCAGGCAAGTAATTTTGCCACTGAAGAATATTCCATTTCTTTGCCTTCAAAAAGTTATGAATTTCTTTCTCAAATATGTTTAAGGTTATAATCCATCTGCACTGTGTAGTGCAGTTCTATTAGTTTTTGAGCATCTCACTGAATGTGAGCATACAGCAGAGCAGAGTAGAGAGCATACACCTCAGAATTCATCTCTTTACTGATGATGTCAGCAGTCACATCACCAGTAAACACCAGCGAATTTATTCTGTTGGCAGTCACATTTGCTCATGCATAACACTTCCTCCACCATGTTTGGCACATAATGTGGTATGCTTCTGATCGTGAGCTGTTTCTTTCCTTCTCCATACTTTTCTCTTCCCCTTCTGATACACGTTTATCTTGGTTTCATCGGTCCAGGAATCTGATACCATAACACATGTGAGGCTTTTCTACTAGTTTTCTTTCAAAATCTAATCTTGTTTTTTCCTTGAATGTTTCTTTCTTTTAGGTATGCACCAAACTGTTGATTTGGTCACACCTGAGGTTTTGGCTTTTTTCTTATAGATTTATGTTGTTCTGTTGTTCAGCATAGCGATGGCCTCCTTTACTTTCATTGAGATCACCTTGAGATCACTCCAAACAGCAGCTTCCAAATGTCAAGTCAATACTAGACATCATCTCCAGACATTTAATCTGCTCCATTTTTCATGAAGTAATGAGGGAATAGTCCATATATGACCAATTAACTTCTTCTCAGTCAGTTGTCCAAACACATTTTAAAGTGGGTTCCTTGAAAATGGAGGTACTTGTCTTTAAAAAAAAAAAAAAAAGGCAGTAATTCCTAAATGGTAAATGCCATATTTTTGTGAAACCTCTTAAATGAAAGCTAAAAGACTACACCTCTATCACATCTTGATTGTTTAATTTCAACTCCGTTGTGTTGTTGTATAAAAAGAAAATCATGAAACTTCTGACATTTTCCAAAAACTTCTCCCAATACTAAATTGAGTTCATCGTGATTAAACATAGGTTGTTTTTTTTTAAACACATGGACTATGTATCCTTTGTTTTGCCCTGCACACAAAGAAACATATGTACAACCAAATAAAAACCAAAGTCCTTTATTTTAATTGTTCCCATTTGTGCAACATCATACTATCTGTATCTATTGGTTGAAGCCTTCAGTGCCAACAATGGTACAGCTGTTTAAAAGGACAAATTAAAATCATGCAAAAATGAATAAACATTACACATCAGAAGTTTCAGAAAGCCTCCTGATTTTCTGTGCACCAAATGTGATGCAACAAAAGTACATTTAAAATAGCATTCCATAAATTCAATGAAAATAAAGTATTTACACAAGCTACATTACACCACCTATGAAATATACAACAGAGAATGTCAAAGGCCCAGACATGATACTTTGGGATGAAAAGTCAGAGATCTCCTTAGTTGAATCATTCTGCCTCATCTGGAGCAGCAAACTCCAAAATACACGAACACTTTGAATTTGCATATGTTGATGTTCATAGCTTGGCATAATTCTATAAATAATTAGCATTTGTTCTTTTGTGGTAAGACTTGACTGCTCAACCAGCAGGTCTGCTTTATTCAGAGGGAGGTGTTAATCTGGGACACTGATTTCCTTAACATCATGTGCAACAAGAAAGAAACATGCAATAGATGCTGAATGAATAGATTAGACAAATGTAGTAGTAAATATGCAATATGGAGAAATATTGCATATTTACTACTACATTTTGGTAATCTATTCATTCGGCATCTATTGCATGTTTCTTTCTTGTTGCACATGAAAGTCAAGAACTTGCAGCAAATCCCACAGGCTGTGGAGGCTTTTGGAGGAAATAAAGCACCTTTAAATTGATGTTTTAAACATATTTTATTATTCATGAAAAGATCAAGTGTGATTTTGCATAAAAATCAGTCACGAGGCTTGAATGAGCCTAAAAACTACATAGCCCACAAAAAAAGGGCACTGGCACAGAGTGGCTCTCAATGTGCTGACAGCTTTTGTACTTTCATCTTGTCGGCGTCTGTGATGGAAAGGAAACCAAAAATGCTCTTTGATGTGTCCCTCAGTACAGCAAGTCCAGAGCAGAGACGGTGGGTTCTTCAGGCTTTTTCATCTCTGATTTGGGCAGCTTAATGCGACTCATGGCAACCACTCCACAGACAGCAAAGTGAGTTGCGATGCTGCCAACACCAAGCCAGAAAGACCAGTCTAAAGAGTCATCAAGGACCACAAGGACGAAGAGGTTCTCCTGATAGTTTGCCACCCGCTCTGTCAGATTGTGGTGTCTCATGGCTGCCAGGAAACACAAAACACCCAGGGCTCCAAAAAGAGCTGGAGACAGAGGAGGAAAGATGTCAGAGAAGCAAAACATACTGGGAGAGCAATGGAAAAGAGGGAACCACACCACAGTAAAAAGCAAGTCTTAAGGGAACAATATTGTCTCAGTGCTGTCAGTGTAAGATGATTAAAATGAAGTGACAGAAGGTTAGAGAAAAAAGTTTGAAAGTGGATGAAACTTAAGGGGCAAAACAGAGAGGGAAGAAATCAGTCCTCACATACCAGCAATGACGTTCCACAGATAGAGTCCCTTGTGACCTTTGATGCTCTGGTAGGGAACCTTGCGTGCATTGTAAACGCAGAAAGACAGACTGACCAGAGCAAATCCCACAGCAACCAGCAAGAAAAGAATCACCATCATGTGAAGGCCACCGTTGAGCGTCCGCACAAGCTTTGGAAAAACTGTGGAGTTAAAGAGTCCAGAGAAAACACATGTTTAAGAAAGTGAGTTGGAGCTTACAAATCAAGAAGAGCTGTTATTACCAATGAAAACACTAAGGCCCTTGGCCCTGCCCTTCCAGCACAACTGGTGTATTTACAGGCCAATAAAAATATATAAGCCTTTTTCATTAGATCTAGGTAATGGAGAGGATTAAAAATAAGATGCTTTGTTGAACAATGTTTGAGTGTATGACATGTAGGGTTTTTAATAGACTGGCTATAACAATGTTGATTTTACACATGTGTAACAGATGAGGGATATTAATAATTACTATGAATGTGGTGTTTATTTGTTTGCGGTTAACAATGAAAAAAAAAATCCACGAAAATCGCCATGTGTATGTCGTGATTATAGATTTTAAGGTCTGCACCTGTAACTGTGATCAAGTTGATGACAAGATGTACCTTCTAGAATCTTTCGTCAAAGAAGTTTCATGGTTTGATTTTTATATTAAGCACAATACATTTTATTAGCATATTAAGTGAAACGAATTAAAGTTAAATACATGTTTCTTACATCAGAATACAGTCCACTCATGCCCATGTTAAGTGTTAAATGACACCTTCAAGTGTCAAATTAGACATTTAGTATGTCCACACTGTTCTCTGAGCTCTAATTATGAATCTGTTGGCGGCTTATTTGACAAATCAGTATGAGTCTTGGTCTCCGTGTGTGTACAGAGATCTTACAGGTCTCATATATCTTACTGTAGATCTTGGAGCGCCTGTTGCCGAGCCCGCACTTCTTCGTCTTTCCTCCCTGGAACAACCCGTAGTAAATGTCCCCCATGAACTGGTGCAGCTCGGGATGGGACGCGTTCACTATCTCCGCCCCGGTTTTACACAGGATCCGTCCGGTGACCCACCGCTCCGTGGACAGGGCGACCACCAGCAGGGCCACAGAGACAACACACAGCACCGAGGCCAGCGTGAATGTTACCCGTTTCCACAGAGAAAGCATCTTACGAGCCCATTGTGCCCCAAGGAAGGTAACACGACGCCGGGCAGCGACCACGGCTCGCTCTCGGCGATCACCATGAGTTTATCCTGTGGTTCAAATATAAATGATTAACATAATCACACAAATAAGTTTTTTTTTTTCCCCTTCGGACCGACGTTGCATGAAATATTGTCTAAGACACGCAGGAAGAGAAACTGAATCCACGGTGGTCAAGCAGATCTCTTACCGGGAGAAACTGGATCCGCGTGTTTCTGCTCCCTCTCCTTCTCACACACAAACACATGCGCGCTGCGCTCTATCCATGCAGCTCAATAACCTTTACAATTTGGCATTTGGATGCAGAAATATATGCATGGTGACCTTTGTAGCAGCTAAAGCTGTAAAGTCAAATCGACTTATTTTAATGTCAGAATGACTGCTGTGGTTCAACACAACACTGACCTTAAAGGTCAATAGCTTCAAGCAAATAAGCTAAATTCTATTCTATTGACTATGGCCCCCTGATTCTTTTCAGCGCTTCACCGATCAATTAAGGTATATTTTGTGCACTCTAATGAGATACCCAACTTAGCAGCCTGCAAAACGTTAAAAAGTGCACTGCACAGTTAGGCCAACTTCCCTGTGGTTATCGTGCTATTCTGTAAGTTTCTCTAATTCTGATTTCAAACCTGTATGTGTTATCTATGGTTTAAGGGAACCGTTATGTCTGCCTCTTTCTCTATGGCACCAAAAGATTTTACAAACAGCTTGTCGTTAGAAATAAGTTCAAGAAAGTGTAATTTCGTATGCATGTTATTTCGGAGCTTTTGGCGACATCTGGTGGGTAACTTGAAAATAATAAAAAAAAAAAAAAAATCAGAAGGAGAACAGTACGCGATGACGTTAGAACGTGTGACGCAGTTTCCCAGGCAGCGGCTGAGACCGTTTGGCGAAGATGGCGGATTCGCTGTTGACAGGTCTAGGAGAAGAGAATGAGAAGGAGGGCAGGGAGAGGGAAAGGAAGCTCTTCAAAACAGAGAAGAACAAGGACAAAGACGGCCTCACCGAGACGCTGGGGTTCAACGATAAAAATGGTGGTAGTAAGAGCCAGAAACGCAATCTGTCAGGTGAGAGATAGTCTGCACTACAGCACGGACTTGTTTCACAGAGGGTTAGCTGCTTGCTCAAGACATTGTTTACATTTTTCCGAAAATCAGTTGGACATAGATAAAGTCTTTGCAGTGCTATGTTGCTTTAACACGCGGTTAACGTTACAGTCAGGTGAACCTGTGCAGCGCTCTGCCCTTCTCTGAGTTTTACCGCTTATTTGGGGATGTAGCTACCACCTACAGTTTTTGAAATATTAAACTGGACCAAAAATAACACCGGGACACAAAGCAATGACACAAGGATCCAAATTACCATTAACAATGGGATTCCCGACTGAACTACAACACAGTTGTAAGCCAGTTTGCTTCTCTGCCAAACTAGACGTTTCTTTGCGCAGGCGCATTGAGTCATTTTTCCTGGATAGTAGATACGTACTGTACGTGGGCGAAAAAAATCATCTAAACCACAGCAAACGTGCTTTCCGGATGATTCAAAGAAATACTTAGCGTACTCCCTCCTTCGAACACACTATTTTTAGAAATTAAAAACAGGAAAAGCCAATCATGTCTATAATAATTTAAAATAAATACTGCAAATAGTAGTGGTCTTTATATATTTTATTAAACGTCAGAAAGACTTAACACCCTAACAAAGGGCATAACATCTACATGGAAATTTGATTTTATTCACAGATGTTTCTTACTTTTTCTATTGGTGCAGTGAAAGCATAGACATCTCTGTTTGTATTTCTTCTGTCAATTTCCCCTCGGGGATTTAGCCAATTTCCCCTCGGGGATTATTAAAGTATTTTTCAATTTTTTTTTTTTTTTTCAATTCTGCATGTTTGTTTGATTCCACACTTTCCAAGCTTCAGTTTATTACAGCTTTGATTCACCTTTTGCCAGTTAAACACACATCTTTTAAGCTTAACACATAGTCCCAACCTGACAAAATATCTTATTAAAAAAAAATACTTATAAAGCTCCCATAGTCTCAAAACAATATTCTCAAAAAATATATTTCAACTGAATTTAATGCAATTTATTTATTGTATTTATTGTACTTCTTTAACGAAATATGCATGACACAGTAAAAGAAGGAACAAAAATTAAACATACAAATACTTTAAACTTACTTTAAAGCTTATTTAAATATGTAAAAAAAAAAAAAAGAGAGAGAGAGAGATCTAGTTTAAAGTCACATGGCTTACACAGCATGCCCCTGATGTTTAAACCTTAAAACCATAGGGGTGAACTGGAGCCAGACCTTTTCATCAAACATCTGTCCCCTACCTAACTAATGCTCTTGTATTATTACTGTTTTATATCAGAGTGATATCAGTGAAAAGTCAAGTTTCAAAAAGTCTAACCAAGTGACAGTGGCATGTTTAAAAGGAAGCTTAAAGAAGCATTTCTTTAGTACTCGACATCTGTTCTCAACGTTTAACTGCTTTTTCCTGTCTGTGTGTATTCCCAGATCTGTCTCTGGTCAGATTTATAACGACTGAGCTCACCAGAGGCTATTTTCTTGAGCACAATGAGGCCAAATACACAGAGCGCAGAGAGAGGGTGTACACCTGTCTCCGCATTCCCAAGGAGTTGGAGAAGGTACATGTAAAAGGAACGTAATTTAGACCAATTTAATAAGTGTAAGTAAGAGAGAACTAAAACTATATTTTGTTGTTCTCTCATTCTCTTTCTGTAGTTGATGACTTTCGGCTTCTTCCTCTGCCTGGACACCTTTCTCTATGTGTTCACCCTTTTGCCCCTCAGGGTGATTCTCGCTCTTTTACGACTCTTCACGGTGCCATGTTGCGGGCTCAGGTACCATATATTCTTTTGGATTAGAAATGCATGTTTACATAAATTTCCTTTGTCCATTTGACATTAAGCCTAAATATTTGGTACAGTTTTAAAAGAAAAGATTCTTTGTAGTTAGCATTGTTTCCTCACACATGGTTAATTTTATTGGCTCGAATCGCGGCTTGGGTGTTTCTGTTTGCATGCTTTTTTTTTTTTTTTTTTGCTGGGTACTCCTTTTCTCTCCCACAGTCCAAAAAAGTATGCATGTTAAGCTAATCGGTGATTTCAGATTGACAGTAGGAGTGAGTGTGAGCATGTGTGGTTGTGCGTCTGTATGTGGCCCACAACGGCCTGTTGTCCCGTCCAGGGTGCACACCACCTCTCACCCAGACAGCTGGGATAGAGTCCAGCAGACAGCCGTGACCATGGATATAAAGAAGCGGGTATAGATATTGGAATCCACTCTGATCTAGTTTTATTAGGTTCATAAAAGCATGTGTTTATTGCTGGACTTCCGATTGTGTTTATTTAGTCACATTTTCCAACCAGGCATTTTAAGCTGATGAGACTAAAATTTACCACAAGGTCCATTATTGCGACTCTGAGATATGGCTTTGATTGGCAGTTCAAGCTGTCAGTTTATTTTTCAAAGAAAAGATCATTTTAGACATTCTTGGGATACAACAGCTGCACATTTCTGATAAGGTGCAGAATCAGCAGATCTCTGTTTTAAAACAAACTATCCCTACCAATATGGAATTCTTACATGGTTATTGTTTCTTTAAGGAGGAAGAAAAAAAAACAGCACAATGTATTTTAACCAATTGCTCTCAGTGAGGATGAATATTGAATGGGAATCTACAAACTGAGCAAAAATCCAAGCAAATTGAATATTTTCCACACTGTGAAGTTTGTATAGAAAACAGCATTAATGTTCCTAACCCCTAGAGGGCAGTAGAACTCTTTCTGACTTTGTCAGGCTGTGGTAACTATGTCTTAATTTCTAACCTGTGTGGGGTTTAGTGGCTCCCGCTTGCTCCAGCCAGCCCAAGTGTGTGATGTGCTGAAAGGCTTCATTATGGTGCTGTGCTACTCAATGATGAGCTATGTGGATTATTCCATGATGTACCACCTCATCAGGGGACAGTCTGTCATCAAACTCTACATCATCTACAACATGCTAGAGGTACTTCCAGATAGTCCTTCCCAGTCTTTTAACTGGTTATGCTGTGCTGTCTGTCACCCACTCATTTGCTGTCTTGCCCACTTGTCATCCTTCCATTGTTGTGTTGTCAGGTGGCGGATCGTCTATTCTCATCATTCGGCCAAGACATCCTGGACGCTCTGTACTGGACAGCCACAGAGCCCAAAGAGAAGAAGAGGGCACACATAGGCGTGATTCCTCACTTTCTCATGGCTGTTCTCTATGTCTGTATCCTCATTGACTGTGACTGTTGGAAGCAGTATAGAGGGAGAAAAAAATGCTAATTACAGCTTGCTCTTCCAATGCAAAAATGTTAATAATAAGTTTCATTTGAGTACATTTTATTTAGAACAAGGGGCATGATGAGCTTAATTTTTTTTTTTTAATTAAAGTTAGAGCTAAAAAAGAGATAAAAGGACAGCAAGAAGATAAGAAAAGCTGTGAGAAAAAAAAGTTTTAGCAGGAAGAAAAACTGAGTACAAACAAAAGGATTCTCTCAGAGCATATCTTTTTTTTTCATCTCATGGTAGATCATGCCTGAATTTCTCTTGTCTGGTAGTATGTTCTTAGCCAAAAAGATTTTTCCACATTTCTAACTGTGAGCTGCTGTTGTTCAATTTGTGACGGTAAGCTTAGTTTGTTTGAATATGACAGTTTTTCAGACAAATCAAGTAATCTGTGAATATCAAATGTCATCCTGAAATTTGGGAGAATTTGGACAAAAACAATATTTTTTAGATGCATTTCATTTTTTTCATTAAAGCAGAATGTTTTTCTACTGTAAGTCTTCCTGATATGTTTTTCCTCAGCTTGTATCAATCCAGTTCTTCATGCCATCCTCATAATGGTTCAAGCCACAACACTCAATGTAGCCTTTAACTCCCACAACAAGTCTCTTCTCACCATAATGATGTCCAACAACGTGAGTGTGATGCACAGATCTAATAACGATGTTGAAAGTGTGCTGCAGCATGAACTATGTTATGATTTTTTGTGTCTCTACAGTTTGTGGAGATCAAAGGAAGTGTATTCAAGAAATTTGAGAAGAACAACCTTTTCCAGATGTCAAATAGTGGTAAGTCCTGAATTGATATGTAAAATGATAAGATATGTTCCACAAAAAAACTCCCAGATTTTTTTTTGAATAATATAAACCTCCGTATTTAAACTTGATTTAATCAAAGGTAAATTTCTGGAATTGAGCTTAGCCGCAGTAAACATAAAGTAGGTTAATCCTGGATTGATTTGTTTGTTTCCCACAGACATAAAGGAGAGGTTCACCAACTACATTCTCTTGCTCATTGTCTGTCTGAGAAACATGGAGCAGTTTTCATGGAACCCTGGTAACTCCTGCAGGCCAAGCCAACAATAAATACACATACTCAAATACATCAGTGTATTACATTACTCCTCAGTGGCCCATCCTAAATTTGTGTTATGATTTAAGCAGTTACATTCCTTGACAGCACTTTTTTTTAAACCTAAAGCTGATTATGCTGATTTATCTTTGATGTGCTTGTTTTCAGATCACTTGTGGGTGCTCTTTCCAGATGTAGTCATGGTGATTACTTCAGAGGTTGCCGTGGATGTTGTCAAGCACGCCTTCATCACTAAATTCAATGACATCAGTGCCGACGTAAGTCCTTTATGTGTATTTCCACAGTTTATCCTCTACCTTTAATTGGCCCCTTCATTTGTTATTCTCTCTTCGATTCTATCGAGCACATGGAAAATATCTGCATGTCAGTATGTGTAGGAGTATGAGCCTTTTCATAAATTCTGTTTTTCAGATTTGTATTATTTTAACTTTTATTTCCTTCTTTTGGAGTCTTTGGTGGTTTTGAAATAACAAGTGTGCTGTGATGTTTCTTTGGACACCTTTCACTAAAGGAAGTAATGTAAAAATGATAGTGAGTGAAATTGCGAGCTAAAGCATGTTTATCCTGGTATATTATAGTGGCAAAGTAGGAAGAACATATTTTAGCCAGTATGAATCCATTAAGAGTTGGCTTAATGCACATTCCTAACATTTACTGGGAACTTGAAGATGGCATTTTGACACTGTATTTTGGATGGGAAAGACCTATTCTGACTCACTATTTGAAATGATTGAATCTTGTAGTGTTGTAAGCCATTTCATTTCACTAACAATACTACAGAGCAATAGCAGCAGGGGTTCTTTATTTTTCAATAAGACTGGGTGCATAGTAAAACATATTTTTATGACCCTTTCAGTTAATTATAGTGGCTCCTATTTTTTGAATTATTATATTCAGGTCTACCAACAAATTATTTACAATCTTTTAGCCTTTTTTTATGTGAGAGGATGGAGCTAGTGTTTGTGAATGATGCACTAAAAACTGCACTCTGTTTCATTTCAAAGGTTTTTCACATCAGGACATAAAGATAGTCCTTGTCAAGTCCTAAAATTAGATTGGTACAACATCAGATCAACAACAGATTACATACTACACCATTTCATTAAGTAATTAAAACAAAACTAAACCAAAAAGGGGAAGAAGTGTATGAAAAATGAAATACCCACAATAATTCAATAGCCTGTAGAGCCACCTTGAGTTGCAATTAAGTTGAAGTACTGTAATTGCTTTCTGCAGTCAGTTTCTTGCTAATTGAGGTCTGTAGACTCTGAGATGAAGCTTTTAGGTTTTGTTGTTGTTGTTTTTTGCAGTTTCTCTGAGCACTGCACTGTCTGACCCAAGGATGAACTTGCTTGGACATCCACTGCTGGGATGATTACTATTTGGAAACTATTTTTAATATTTTCTACATGTGGATTTTTTTTTCACTGTAGAAAACTGACTCCAAATTATCTGAATATCTGAAATGTGGCACAGGGTTCACTTCCTTTTTCATGTCTGTAACTAATCGCACAAAAAGGCTTTGAAATGTTGATGAAAGCTCAAGAAAAATCATTCAAGCAGGTCTTGACTTGAGATTTTCTCAAGAATAACCATTCAGTCTCAGTAGACACAAAGTGTCTCCCTGATGTTGTCCTATTCCACCTTAATATATTATTTAAACTCTTTTTTTTCCCATGTTTCCCACACTGTCTCATTCACACAGGCCGGCTCAATAGATGATGTCCACAAACCTATCAGAGAGAAACTGTCAGTGAGCTGAGCCTTTTTCTCTCTCATCCTGAACTTGTTAGTTTAACATCGCCGTCCCTCATGTGTTCTGTTCCACTACACTTTCCTTTCAAGAAGGTGCAGTCCTGGTTATGTAACAGAAACCAGCCCCACAGGAAGGGATTAACTCATTTATCTCTAAACTGTCAATTCTCATCACACAACCTCACTCACCGTGTTAGTGTTAAAGCCCCTGTTGATCACTCCTACTCCATGGCCAATCCTTACCCGCACATTTTCACTTGCGTCTTTTTTACACAGTCTGTTAATTGGACTCATCACCTTATTGTGCCATCACTTCACAGTAGTCAGCAACAGTTGTAGTAGTAGAGGAACTTCAAGTTGCAAAGACCATTTCCATAACGGATCAGTAACGGATCTGTAACCGTACTTTTGTTTGATAGTTTGAGTTGTCCTGTACAGGTTAAGGAATGTTATTTCATTTTTACCCCCCCCCCCCACAGGTATATGGAGAATACAGAGCCAGCCTTGCCTTTGACCTTGTCAGCAGTCGACAGAAAAATGTGAGTGACTCGAGTTCAAATATCAGCTCTGTTCACCAAACTGATGACAAGTCTTGAACAAGAAATACATAAGAGTGTGGTACTTTGGTGGAAGTTTGGGGTACTTAAAATATTTAATATTTTAAAATGGCTCTAAACCATCCTCAATGATACAAACATCTTCTACTTGGTTAATTTATTGTTGAAAAGCAATTAATATAAGTATTTGAATAATCCTAGTAAGATCATCACTTATTGTGCAAAAGGAATTACAGTCTGGTGTTTTTAATCAGTGGGCACAAATGAGATTTCTGAGTTGTTGATGTTCATCAGCCTCTGGAAGATTAAAAACCATTACTATAGACTTTGAGCTTCACCATTTCAGTCAGACAAAGGTGGTACAAATTCATACAATTAAAGCCTACTGTTAACAGTAATCCCCAGAAATGGTCAATCAGAAAGAAATTAGTCAAAGTGTAATAATCTTTTTTTTGCCATTCACATTTTATTGATTTTTAAAATGTTTTTATGAACAATAACAAAATCCACCGACAAACAGTGGATAACAAACACTCCGTGGGTAGAAGGCCGTAATCAAACAAAATCTGGTCTCACAGCAGGAATATACATGAACCATTTTGGCCAATAGTCCTCAAAAATATCCATTTGTAGTTTCAATTTAAAAGTTATTCTTTCCATTTTAAAAATCCTGTAAATCAGGTCAATCCATTCATTAATAGTGGGAGTTTCCATCATTAGCCATTTACGAGTTATACTTTTCCTTGCAGCTACTAACAAAGTTATAATCAAATATGAGCTGGCTTTCAGAAGGTTTAAATCTCTTAGATCGCCCAGATACATAATTTTAAAATTTAAATTTTTTTTATTTTAAACACTGCTTCCAGTACCTTATGCACTTCAAAGTGTAATAATCTGTCAGGTCACAGTGGAATCCATAGTTACTTCTGAGCAACCAAAAGTCATCATAGTCATCATCGCTTGGTCTCAGTTCAAAAGTTGAAGAAACTCTCACAAATTAAATGTTTAATCAGAGTTTTTATTATTTTACATCATGATTGAATACTGTGTTATCACATAGTAAATTCTGCAATAACCTCCCATCGATAAATTAATGGATTAAACCAAATCAAATTGGAATGTCTGTTTTTACATACTTAGGTTAATAATAAACCCTCATCATTACCAACAGTGAGCAAATATACTCGGAGCTTCATAATACTACCAAGGTAGAATTTGTGATGGCAAACCTGTTTATATGGTCTCACTTTATGTAGCATCACTGTCTCTCTCTTTATCTGTGCTGCAGATTCCTTTTTTCTGCTCTAATCATAACATTGGATTGAAAAAAAATATTGGAGATAGAGGCTGCTGAGTGAATGCCCACTTATCCCCTCCCAGTTTTTTATGTAAAAATTTGATTAAAATCACTATGTGCAGAGTAATTCATTAGTTCAGGAAGTGAACAATGCTGCTTGTCGATGCTTTAGATAATGATGTGTTAAATGTGTCAACAGGCCTACACAGACTACAGTGATTCAGTATCCAGAAGAATGGGTTTCATCCCTCTGCCTTTAGCGCTGCTGGTCAGTCATTCTAAGAAATTCAGTGCTATTGAAATTTTGTTCCTTGATGTTGACAGCAGATACAGATTAATTTGCCCATGCTGCTATGTTTTGTTTTCAGCTGATCAGAGTAGTGACCAGCTCAGTGAAGATCCAGGGTTCACTCTCCGTTATATGTGTGCTGCTGTTTTACTTTGGGTAATTATTGAGTATAACATCTGCTATTTTTTTCTTCCTTTTTTAGATTTTATTTTCAAGTTGTTGTTTTTTTTTCTTTTATTCATTTTTCAATTAAATAATTCCAATGTCTTTGATGTGTCTTTGCGAGCAGAATGATCACTTTGAAGGTGCTCAACAGTATTGTTCTTCTTGGAACTTCTTGCACGTTGGTCAAAGAGGCCAACATGGAAGAAAAACTCTTCGACCCTCCTCCCTCTGTGGTTTCCAGCCGTGCAAACTCAAGAGCGCACCGAAGCAAACAAGTTCACACTCCACCACACCAAGGTTGTTCAGTTGCTCTCTGTCATACCTGTTACTAAATGACTTGATTGAATCTCACGTATATGTATGCATTTCTCTCCTGATTGACATTTTAAAAAAATCTCTCCAACAGAGCCTACAACAAATAAAGCAGGAGTATCCCAGGCATCAGACATTTCTCAGCCTCCAAATGTGGCGGAGGTTGCCAGCCCTACGCTCCCCAAGAGTGACTCAGACACATTCCTGACGACGCCAGATGAGGAAGATGATGACAAAATCATAAATGCTGATACGGGACTGGAAGGAGATGGGCTTAAGCACAGAGCTCCCAAGAAAGATTTGTTGGAGATAGACCGATTCACCATCTGTGGGAACCGAATAGACTGAAGGCTACTGAAACCACCAGTTGGTGCAGTGTCCTGCCATCACAGCAGGGTTCAGGGATCAGACAAAGGTCATGCACAGACCTGACTTATTCTTATGCACCTGACCCTTTGACTATTTATTTATTTATTACGGACAAAACCAACCAATGGCATAAAGCTGTTACATCAGAGGCCGCGTTAGATGTTTCAGGCTCATCTTTTATGTGTTCAGTGAACCAAGTAAACTCTATCAGTGGGTCGTGGTTGTCATGGGGGCATGCGTACGTGCTCTGTGATGACGTGAAAAAAAAATGGCTGGAGGAAGTGGTAGAAGAACACCGCAAATGAGAAACCACATGTCACCGAAGGAGCATTACAGCTGGACTGTGTTGATGTGTGTTCAAAAGCACAATTGTATGTACAGCAGATGTTTTTTTTAAAGAACAAAACAGCTTTTTTTTCATTTCTCTATGACAAATTTCAATATTCGACATGAAGCTTTTTTTAAACGAACAATATCAGATGTTTTTTCTAAATTTACCAGCTGCAGGACCATGATTTGTTCTGCATACCCACAGATGGACACATTCTCCACACAAAAAGAAATTTTCTTTAAATTGGGTTTCACCGATGAGTGGACGTGCAGCACAACAAGTTAAACATAGCAGCCGTGACACTAAAAATGTTTTGCATGATCAAATCATCTTCATCTTTGGAGTTTTTGTGGACGGCATTTTTGTCTTAATATCCTTACTTTAAAGCACCGAGAAGAGAGTGCCTATTTGTTAAGGTGCAAGTATTTTTTTGCAGGTGATCTCCCAAGCCACACTAGCTTGTGTGGTAGTTTAAAGTGTTTACTTTTCTCCCCAGTATGCTTAATTTTTGCTATTATCATTTATACATGTACATGACAGAAACACTGGAGCTGAGCATTTGTTCATTCTGCGAATCCAATTGTACTCTGTTATGGGTGAGATTTGTATGAAAAACTAAAGCAAAGATTTCATGTTTGCAGATGAACATGGCAATCTGAGTCCTTAGGCACAGGCAACACCCTGTAACTGCATAAAACCAGTGAACTTAATTTAATTAGCAATGGAGCTAATTGATTAATTATTTTGTAAAATTTAAAAATTCTTGCTGACTTTGATTGTTGAACGAGGGTTTGCTACACTTGATCTACATGCGTTTGTCTGAATTGCCGTTAAATCTGTTTAATCACATTATCATATCAACTCAGTGCAGGCCATGGTTTTTCCTCTCACGTGCTGTTTTTTTCTTAAACAAGCAAAGAGGCAAAGCAAAAACACTTTTTGTCTTCACCAAAGTCATGAACCAAAATGTAGAATTTATTTGCTCACACTATTTGGTCATTATTAATTTATTTTTATTATTATTATTTGAATAATGCATACTTATTTTATGTAAAACAAGTAAGATTAACCTTGTGGCCACCTGGAAAGCAGTTTCTATTATTTTCAAACTCTGCATATAGCCAGAAAGTAACAGTGTGCAATATATTTTTTCTTTCTTTTTTCTTTTTTTATTTAATCACCCACTTTACGCTTCTTCACCGCTCATGGCGACTAAACCTACTGGATGGAGTATTGTTAACTAACTTTCCAAAACGAGAGGAACAACCAGGGCCAAAGTTCAGTCTCTCTGTAGATATACAGTCAAAGCAGTGGAGTAAATATGTGCATATTTGTAAAAGAAGCATGAAGAGAGTGAATGCATTGTGAAAGTGAATGTTTACTAAGAGGTCATTTGCAGTGTGTGGATGGATCTTGCTACAAAGTGTGTGACTCAGACATTTTAAATGTTTTTATTTTTCAAATACAATTCATCTGTGTAATGCGTCTCCTTTGTGGTAGAAGGAGAATAAAAAATACTTTGTTTTGTAACCCGTCCTGGTGGGACTTGAATGCCTGTTTGTGTGTCAGTGAAAGAAGGGAACAGTGGCGGTTGTTTTTCACAGAGAAAACACTGCAGTACTCTGTTCGCCCTCACTGACATGTGGAGGGTCTCTGTCATCACTTATAATCATGCTTTCAGGAACTTTTTTTCCCCCCATTTTCAGTTTTTGGAAACTCGTTGTAAATTATACTGTCATATTTCACTTTTACACTTGACCAGTGAAGTTTTCCGTATTACGTTATGTTATGGAAGAGAATCTTCAAAGCAGCTTCTTAAGACTTGCACAACTTAATCATCCTGTATTGTAATCAGACGCTGGGTTTTGCCCCTTTGGAACTCAAACCTTCCGTGTTTGTTGAAATTTCACCGGCCTTGACTATCAGGTGTTCAGTGACCACAGCATACAGTCGGTGACCTTCCTTGTTTCCACACTCAAGCCCTTGTTTGAAGAAATCACTAAAATGTTTGCTCATGATGCAACAAACACTGAAACTCACCCAAAAAATGCTTATTTTGAATCTGATGCCGGGAGCGTGTTAGAATTTTGATAAAGGGATATGTTTATAACTGTGTTGCATCATCTCCTCTTTTAATCCCTCTCTTTTTCTAGGAGAAATAAGCAAGGCCCTCCCTGAGTTTATTTACTTTTTTTTTTTCGGCATCTCCCAATATATACATGGAGTTCAGCATCAGGTTCCTCTACAGACCGGCCATTCCACGTGCATCAGTTCACCCACACTATCCCAGAAGGTGGCTTTTGAACTCCAGATCATCCCTCTCCTCTCCAGCTAGGAGGAGCCAGCGCTTATAATTTCCAAATGGATTATAACATTTGGATTTGTCAGACTATTTACCAATTCACCTCTTTCCATTTTAAAACAGACTGGACACCACAAAAGGCTGGGGTGTTTCTGGGACTGGTCTGTTTTCAGTATGTTTAGTTTCTGTCGTAAAGGATAAAATTACATTTGTGGATGTAAGGAGCATCTGTGTTCACCGATACTAGGTTTCAGAAGCCTTGATGACGTCATCATTTTAATTCTGTACTACTAAACGTGATTTTTCTAGTCTTTTTTTCAGCCATGTCCTCAGCATCCAGAGATTTATCTGAGTTATCTGAATATGTCATATACAGCAGGTGGTTCTTGTCCTCCCCGGTTTTCACAAGTCGACATATGTGCGGTTATAAACGTCTCGCGGTTGCTTTTCCATGATATGACAATATAAAACTGACACAGAAGCAGATGGGTGGCAGATAGAGACAGGTGGTTGGCCCGTGCGCTTTCACGCGCCACAGGTGCTCCCGTAAGGTTTTCAGCGAGCACGAGCATACTTGAGCCATTTCGTGCACGTGAGATTAGGCTGCTCTTAGCCCGCGCGGCCGGTGAACGCAAGGACAACCGGACAACGGACGCGCCGCCTGTTGCTGCTGGTCCTCCGGGAAAGATGTCAGTGATGAGTCCGTCCCGAGAAACCACGAGCTAACGGCTGCCGCAACCTGGACAGTTTGATGTTTGATTTGGAAACTTTTTCCTCGGACGGTTGTGTCGGCGCTGTGGGGATAAAGCACCCGAGAGAGGGACAGGTGTCACCGTCCTCTCCATCCCCGGATAGACTGTAGCAGACCGGAGCGACCACTTCCCCGCTAGTTCTCTCATCTTCGTGTTTGTTTTGTGTGTGTGTGTGTGTTTTTTTAAACGAGCCATGTTGTGGACAAGGTGGCTCGTCCTGCTGCTCTGCTGGGGGGCCACGAGCGGCGACGGCGAGCAGCAGGCGGACGAGAGGCTCGGGGCCCGGGCTGGGGTCCGGTCGGACCCCCGCGTACAGCGCTCTCCTCCACCGGCGGAGCCGTTGGACTTTGGGTTTGTACCGGCGGCGGTTTATGACACCCATGCTTACTACGAGCCAGGGAGCGTAGGCATCCTCTTCCACATGGTCCACGCGTTTCTCTACGTTGTTCAGCCAAACCCCTTCCCCAAAGGTGAGATGATGTCACCCACTCCTCCTAATCCCCCGCATCTCTATCCTCAGCCCTTATTGCTTTTTATTATCATGATTCCCAGAGTTTCCTTGGATACCATGTGTACATTTAATCAGTCATTATCTTCTTAAATGTATATGTAGGATTTATTTGAGAAAGTAGTTTGCATTATATTTTACTATACCTATTGAGTTGGTGACACATATCTTTCTCAGGACTCATCTGTCATGATCTTATTCTACCCCGTGTTGTATGTGACCTCCTTGTATAGGAACACAATTTCACTAAAATACAGTCTAGAATACAGCATATGATTAAAACAATGCTAGTAATCCACAAGTATGCTCATGGTAGCATATTTATGGATTATGAGCAAAGCACAGTCTTTCAAAGGTGCATCATAGATACAATATATATTATAGACAGAAAAGTGTGCTGTATTTAAGTAGTGGAGTGTTTGATATGGCAAGAACCTCACCTGAGTTGTAAAGGCAAAGTGTCAATGTATATTATTTTTGACAGTAGAAACAGGGTAAGCCAGACTAAGTCTGTTGATTAGTGACACCTCACATGACATTATTTGGATGCACAATCAGTTCTCTATCTAGAGCTACAGCTAAATGGTTCCCAAGCTGGAGATAAGACGCAAACAGGGTGTTCCAAGGTATCCACGGGTCCTACGAGAACGTTTATAAACTGCTCACCGCTCATACCCAAACTGAGACCACAATTAGTGTTGAGGGACCATGCGTACACTTTGCTTTGTTGTATGGAGTCACAAAGCTTAGGACCAATTGGTCTAGCTGTCTCTTTAAAGTTTCAAATGCATATTGTACATCAAGTACTAAACAGCAAAGTCCAAAAAAAGATCTCAAAATGTCAAACAGTATTTTGTGGCAGGAATTATTTGCACAGTGCTGTTGTGTCAGTATTCCCAGTGTGAGTGGTAGATAGATAAAATAAACAGATGAATAGAAATAACTGTCCGCAGCTATATGCAACCAGCTACATACCTGTTACTATATTATGCAACAGGTCACACAAGCACAAGTATTGAGGTAAGGCATGCAGAAATGCTGTGTGCTTGTTGAGCTCATAAGCCAATGTTATGAGCAGATTAATGGGATCAATAGCTGTCATAGGTCATAAGTGCTCTTCTGTAAGCCCATTTTGGAACATTGGGTTTGTTAACAGGTGGTTGGGCCTGTCGACTGATCAATATGTTTATGCTGAATGCTGTTTTCTTGATCCCCATTGAATCCAGGTGCAAAGTGGTCCGTTTATAGTGAGATTCGGCCTATAAAAAGCTGCGTCGTACATAGAACTATGAGTGGTCACGTTGGAGGATGACACAGAGCAATAGGATTGAAGGTTTTAAGTTGCTGCCATTTTGGTGTCCAGTGCTTGCGACGGTGGCTGGGTAATCAATTAGCAAATCAGTGATTAGGGGAGGCTTTCTCTGTCACCTGCATCACTGCATAATACCTTAATCCACTGGGCCATATGCTGCATCTGCTGTGGACCTTCCAGTGTGATTCACTGACACCCACACGCACAGGTGGAGACCACCTGGATGCCACATCAACTCCCACATTGCATAGCCTATCATATGTACACAAATCCATGCACGTTGCATTGAACACACAGCCATTAATTACACTGTTAATAACTGCTTCAGGTGTGTAACAGGAAAGTCTTTCCATGTTGAACTGTCAAGTCCTCAGAGCCAACCACAAATAAACAAGACCGTATCTGAGTGGTAGCAACAGAGTCAGGTAAAGTTATTTAAACATAACTGTTTATATGTCAGGTATATGAGGAAAATGTAACACAAACATCATCCTGAAAATAATACTTATGTGAATCCAGTTCAGATATTTAGACCAACTTCCAAAAACCCTGAAAGAGTTTAATACGTAGTTACAAAGCAATATGTGAACATATTACAAGAACTCCCAGGTATAACTAGGTGAGTATATCCTCGTGAAAATGAAAAGATCTGTACAGACACACTGTACAGATGTTGCACAGACACACTGGTATGAAAAGGAGAGTTGTTTTCTGCTTATTTCTTATTTACACATAAGGGGGTACAGATCTGTTATATTGACAGAGCCATTGGCAATACTTTGCTTATGAGTAGGGAAGGTCAAGCATATCTTAATATAATACCAGTTTGTCCAACTAGGGACGCGTGTTGTTTTCTACAGCAGGGGAAGACACATGAACTTTCTTGTGTTACGTTAACCCCACACGGTCAGATATGGTATTCCTTCATAGAGTGGCTTTAATTAATACAAACAATAATACAAACAAAATGATTGTAAACATGCTGTTTCAATTCTGTAGGAAAATCCTGACACATTAAAACCCAACTAATGTAAATGTGAAGAATTGCTGCAAAGCGGACTATGAATCCAGTAGGATTGACTGGTAGGTGGAAAAAAACACACCCATCCACAGTGTGAGAGCGGGGAGAAGATCCAGCAAACCCCAGCAACCCTGAATAGAAAGATGGATGGATGGAGTTTTTGTGACCAGTGCCGTTTATAACTACAACTATATGTTCATATTCTCTTGTATTCACCATGTTGCATGACTGTGTTTCTACCACAGAATTAACTAACCAAACCTTGGCCTTTGATAGGAACTTTGATGTTGAACGCAAAAGAGAAAAAAAATTCAGATTATGAAGAAGTGTGTGAGGGAGACTACGGCTCCAATCGTACACCTCCCGCTACCCGCAAATTGCGGGTTTAGAAACCTCCGCTAAGCGCTTATGCAATCTTCCGCTTGCCTAAAGCCGCTACTCGCTATGCCGACTCCCTTACTCACATTGTAGGTGTGGCAATGGGCTTGTCTCTTGTGCTTTCCACAAACTCTGTATCTTGCGATCGCGGGTTTAGGGTAGCGCGTCCAAATGGCATAAATGTGCGTCCACCTGGTCACATGTGGACGTGCACAAACGGCTCTACCTCTCAATTATACAGCACCGTATTACTTGCATACGTTTTTATTGTCTTAAGGGCAGAGGATGTCTGGTCAGCAGTTGTGGTGGATGTGGGAATAGTCACGGTCAGACACGTCAGTCTGTACAGCTGTGGCATGATCTCATTCAGATGTTTGTTATGGAACCAAGGAGATCTTTGGGACATTTCTCCTCAAGATCCGTGATGGCCTACATCACAGTCACTTTTTTTATAAACAGGTCAGATCATCAAATAGAGCTCCGTGGCTCTGGTGTCAAGCTGGAAAAGGTTGGATGTGGGAATTTATTTCCGATATGTCTGAAACTGTTGGTGGTCGAGGAGGGACAGGAACATTGATTGTTTGTGGTCTTTTAATTGGTTCTGTAACTGGCAGATAAGGTTTTCCAGAACACTGTTGGGGAGTTTCTTGTACTGTGCGCGTATCCCTTCGTGCACTGGCCCTCTCCTTGCGCTGGGAGCACCCAAGATGCGCTCAGTGGTAGAATGTAGATGTCATCATACCTGTTCCTCTGGCTCAATGGTGTCACAAAACTCTTTCACCCCTGACAGGCGGAACTACTCATCCAGTGATTCGTTCTGCAGTATTTTAAAAAGCACATCAGCTGCACCAAGACGCACAGCTGCCCCAGACTCCCAGGACCCCCTGCTGAGAATATGTTCCCGCGGCTCTGCCTGAGCGTGTTTACCGGGAGTGCACCAACTACTGGGACTTTCAGATAGTTGGTGCACTGGAATTGTCTGTGTGAAAATATTTTAATGTATATATCAGTGCAGAGGAGGAGGAGAAAGGAAGAGGGGGAAGCTCTACAGCAGAGTCCCAGATGAGCTGTGCATGAGAGCTGCTCCAATCTGCATGAAAAGATGCTCCATAGTGGTTTGCGGGTTGCGGGTACCGCAACCTGCTCTTAAAGGCAGTGGCTACTGACGCACTGATTGGTTTAACAGGTGGAGCGGCCTAACCACTCCCATGCATAATATAGCGGTTAGCGCAGGTAAGATAGCGGGTTTAGGGAGGTGGAAGATTGCGTTCTTTGCAGGGAAACGCCTCTCCCGCTATCCCTTGATAGCGGCTTTAGGAGATTTGGCGGAAGATCGGCCCCTACGTCTTTGGTGTTCATAGCTAAAAGGTTGGTGCTGGGAAATGCAAATCTGCAATTCATTCTACATAAAGGTGGCAACACTTTTATCTAATTAATTCGCAGGATTAGCTTCTGCTTTGAATATTCAATAATAGAAAGAGGCTGGCAAGCTGAGCTGGTGCTTGGAATACCTGTCAGAGTAAATGTCTTTAAAATTAGCTCAGAATAGAAGGTCCTCCAATAATGTTACTTTCCTCAAGTTTTAAAAGGATTTTTTTTTTTTGAAAGTTCACTGTTTGATAAAATGTATTTTGTACTGTGTATACTTTGTGTTAATATGTATAACACATATACCGTAAGCATTCTAACTTTTTTTTTTTTTTCATTTTAATCCACCATATTTATTTGTAGTGTCTTTAGGTACAGTTGCAGTTTTCCAAGGTTCGTTCTTTCATTCATTCTTTAACAACTATCTTTGTAAAGTTGCAACATATTACAGAATTAAGTTAGTTAGCTAGTCAGCTTGCTCTGAGCTATTTCTGTGTTTTCTGCATTAAAATTGCAATAATTGTTGTCCTAATGTAGGAGTGAGTAATGTGACTATACAGATGTGAACAACAGACTTTTTTAAACCTCCCAGTGGGTTGCAGGCTTACGACGTTGGTTACCAGCTGACCCAGTAACTGACCCAGTAGGTTGCCTGGCTCAGTCTGCTAATGAGCAACTAGGTCAGGGTTACACAAAGACGTTGGTATCAGAGCTAATCAGAGCCATACTGGGTGGATCTTTATAGATTACGATTTGGAGAGAAAATGTGTATATGTGAAACTGTTACTAAACAGAATAATAATGCATGTAATTTATAGGCATCTTCCATTATACTCAATGTCAATGTACAGATAAAAACAAAATGCACAACAAAAGACAATAATATACAATGATGCAGACAGCTGAGGACAGAAGCTGTGTGTCCTTAAATCACAGCAAAACGTGATGGACTGTTATTTTGGTGAGAACCTTTGCAAGCAGCCAAGGAAGTAGCTATGTCTTCCACGAATGACACTGCGCTTAACTGTAAGAGGCTGCAGAAACCCATTGTATCAAAATTATCAAAATAGAATAAAATTAAGACATATTTACTCATACATTTTTTGCGTGATAGTTCTAAGATGATGAGTTCACCAAATGTTATAATTATGAATTCTGGTGAACAAACATTTTACTTTAAACAGTAAGAAAGTTGGAACAGTGCAGCCTCTATAGTCACATTTTGCTGATCAGTTCAAGGTTATACAAGTTTTGCTTTTATTCTTTTCTGCAAAAGTTTTTACTTTTCAAAAGAATTCAAACAGAGATACCTGCTAGAGTCTTATGTGCTATAAGTACACACACACACACAAGGAAATATGTGTTTAATGTCACATTTATACTGGCTTCATATTGAATTCTGCTGCAGGATTAATGAATGTTTTCTGTGACTGCCGAGCATCTCTGGAGTGTGAGTTTAGGTTAGGTCATCTCAGAGGCAGCAGAAGCTTCCAGACAGGGCAACAGTAGAGTTCAAGTTCAGTTAAAGGGACTGAAAGTTACTTCAGGTAACAGTTGTGGTCAGATTAGTTAGTTTAAAAAGAACTTTGTCAGCCTTTCCACAAATCCCTGTTATTTAAGATGGTTTTAGGTGTCGGTTGAATTTCTTGTATGTCAACAGAATAAAAAAACAGAGACTTACTGATCAAAAACCCCCACTGGTTATGACTCATATTTGCTTTTTAATACTATTTATGAAGGTTGCTTTCACTGAGTTGAATTTGTCCTCTTTCGCTCAGTGGGAAGGCAGTGTCTTATCCCTTTGATACACACAGGATGGATTAGAGGATTAGCATCCACAGGGCTAATGCTAACACTGGGCTGGTACCAGTGCTACAGATGGCGTAGTGAGACACACAAGTGTGCAAACACATGCCCAAGCGCACACAAAGTGGGTCATATCCTGGTGTTTGTCTGTTTTGGATGTTGACATGTTGATCATCAGTAACCAAGTAACTTAAACTGTTGGTGTGTGACATAATGCTGTAAAGTAATATGCAGTATGCAGTTGTTGAAAGAGACCGTGAGGATGGGAGTCTGAAGTTACTTAGTTATTAGGGGCATAAGACAATGTGAAAAGTAATCAAATAATTCTGCAAATGAAATTTAAATTTATATTTGAACATGAAAAAAGACTCCTTCCTTCTGCTTTAGGAACTTATTCCAAACTCCAAAACCCTGAAAGCGTTAAATACATTTTTACAATAATATATTTTAAT
This sequence comes from Hirundichthys speculiger, assembly GCA_018398805.1. Classification (NCBI taxonomy): domain Eukaryota; kingdom Metazoa; phylum Chordata; class Actinopteri; order Beloniformes; family Exocoetidae; genus Hirundichthys; species Hirundichthys speculiger. The sequence continues at coordinate 410,865 of JAGFBZ010001824.1, forward strand.
TTATTGATCATAAAATGCTAAGATGTTTACACTATAATTGAGGTTTGTCACAGAGGTGTTGCACAGACACACAGACTAAGAAGGAAAGTTGTAAACTACTTACATCTTTGGATGCTGTGATCTGCTTGCCTGTTGCCTTCAGAAGAAAGAGAAAGTATAAGTAATTCTGATGCTGGTTTGCTAATTATAGATAAAAAAAAAAGTTACAAGTATTAATTTGGGAATGAATGAATCTATGGTTGATTCACATACAAGCACACGTGTGAAACATCTGGAAATGTGGCATTAAGCTGAAGGTTGTGATTGTCAATGCGGTAAATGGCAGAGCACATCATATTTGTATCACAAAACCTTGCATGCTGGGGGCTTTGGTGCCATTTTAGCCAATCATGCATCTCCCTATATTTGAAACATGTTTTAGTTGCGCAGGTTGTACATTTGAAAGACAAGAGTTATCATTATGAGGCCAGGCCAGTCTCTACTGGCAACAGTATATGGGCCATGAAAACCCAAGAAGTTACAATTATTGTAAATGTTCTGAAAAGAAATACCTATGAGAAGTAAATAATTTAGGTAAAACTCATTTTTATGTCATCCCTGCAGTGCTGCAATCTCATATTGATAGTAGCCATGCTGAATGTCTTAAATTAGGACTGCAGAAAAGGCAGCGCATCTCAAATTCTGACATAAATAGTTATGGTGCTTTGTTGGTGTCACAGTCTGCATGTGCAGTGACCAGTGCCTCATCAACATTTCCAGAGATTCCCATGAATGCAGCGGGGTTTTGTGATTGTAGCCTCACAATTTATGACATCACATATGGCATCAACAGGTAAGAGAGGTGAGCTCTCTTGGTGGACAACATTGACAAAAAGTCACAGTTCAATATCTGGGGTGCAGAGCCTGCCTTCACAGTAACATGTCCTGGATTATACCACCTGCTCTTTACAAACTCTTCAGTCTCTTTTCCTTTACTTTTTCTTTACTTCTGAAAACCTGCACTGGAATCTGAGAATGTTCCTGTAGCCATGTTTCTGTGAAACGCACAGCATTGCATCTCTGATATTGCTCACCCATTTTATTTGCCAAAGATACCACACACCTCTTGAAGAAAAAGGGAAAAATGGCTTAAGTGACATTTCTTTGCTCTGTCTTTGTCACCTATTCTGAATTCTTGTTTTAATGCAGTGTATTAGTTGGCTTTAGAAAACTCAAATCAGCTGCCTTTGCATGTTAACAACCCTCCTGTTGGCATGGTTACTCATAAAAACAGATTTTGAAAAGTACCAGAGTTATCAGCCAGAATCCCTTAAGCAGGAGAGCATCTAAACCACCATGGAGAACTGATTAAAAACAAAAAAATCTAAGAAAATCTTAGGAAGCTACAAAGAAAAATATATAATACAAGAGCTGGTCCAACATGCTTCTATGAGCGCAGCACTATTATGGAACACCAGTAGTATCATACCTGTATAAAATATACAAAAATCCTAGTATTATAATCATAGAAAACATTTCTGTCAAAATAATTTTGCTCCATGTGCTGCCTCATGGTAATTTCAAACCCTCTCAAACCCGACTTCTAAATAATAAATCAAAGGGGTCACAATATTATGAACAGGAAAGAAAAGAATGGTTGTTGACTCAAGCTGTAAAAGATGAATGACAACCAAAGCGTTGTCAAAAGTTTGGTTTAGTCCCAACCACAAAATGAATGGGATTAAAGGTTATTTATCTACCATTATCTTCACAGTGAAAATCTAAGCCCCATTTTTATACAGTTATTTTCAAATATTATACCAGTCATTTCAGTTGTTGTATGAATGAATATTATCATTGGTTCAATAGAAATTGACATGTATATTCCTTTATTCCAATAATTAAACATGTTACTGGGTCCATAATTTCAAATGTCTCTCAATACGAGTATATTTCGGTATATAAGGCAGGTTGATGTTAGTTTATTCAGAAGGTGGTTTTTATGATGAAGGCAGCAGAGATGGTTGTAGGGTTGTGTAAGGCTTTGTCCACAACTTCAAATAATCTCTCAGAGCAGGTCAGAGCAGAGGATTGTGCTAACCTATATTTACACTGTACAGTAAGAGGGTTTTCGGTTCAGATTTACATATCACAACAGTGACTGGCGGCATTGCAGATGACGCATCTTTGTTTTACTGTCATTTTAGTTTGCTTGACTTGTTCGAATTGAACAAAATGTGTAAATCAAACTGGGATCTCATTAAAAGAGGATTATTGTCCATCCATCCAAGGAAAGGGCATTTTCTGTACAGAATATCTGCTTGTGCTGTTTTTTTTTTTTGTTTGTCTTTTTAATGACTGCTTTACTGTGGACACATGAGTCCATGTTGACTAGTGGTCAGTTCATCCTTTCAGCTCTAATTCTAATTCTGATGGTTGTTTATCCCCTCCCTTCTTTTCCCTTCCAGTAGTTACCTCCGATACTGGGTCACTGAACTAAGCTGTCCAAGCTTAACTGCCCCCAGTGGCTAATGCTAACTAAGTAGCTGAGCAACAACAGGTGGCATTGATACAACTCAGATGTGCTCATATGCTATATCTGCAGAGTAAGCTGCAGAGATATGTGCCATAACCTCAGTACGTTCACCAGGACAGCTGAATGTTTGAACATTTTCATAAAGATACATCCAATGGAATAAAGTAAGTCGGTTATTTCCCACCAAGAGACAAGGATGGTGTTGAGAGGATTAACCATATGCTCACAGAAGATACACCAGATCACTGTTCCTTTTACTCACCAGAAAGGCTTAATGGGACTAAATAAACTGTTTTACAATTTGTTTTTCATTCTTTTTCTTTCTTTTTTTTTTTTGAGTAGACCTAGAGCCAAATTGATTTGACATTAAAGTAAAAAGTTGATTAAATAGTCATTTTCTGAAGTTAGTTTCTCATATGTGAGAGTTTGGTGCTTTTCTCTTGTCACAACTCATAACAAACTAATTCCTAATGTCTTAGATGACTTATGATAGGAATAATTTCCTATTTGACACCTGGAGGCTGTAAGGACTACTTTAATTGATCTTTAATACATCAGAACATTAAAACACAGAGAGTTCTAAATGAATCAAATCACTGCACATATTAACTTTGTTTTCTCAGCTCACCTGAGGGTCAGCAAGTCTGTAAGCAGATAACAGGAAATATTAAAGATAGAATATTAGAAATCCCTGTGAAGATCTGATTCAAAGTGAGGACGAGGTTTTGTTTAGGTTAAGATAAAGTAAGGATTTATGTCAGACACTAAGTGGTTGTGGTTAGGGTTAGTATAAAGGTAATTAATGTAAGACATGTAATGTCCTGTGAAGTGATTGGAGCATGAGCATGTTTTTGTGTGTGATGGCTGGGTCAGCATGGATACTAAACTGAGCTCCATCTGTTTCTTTAAGCACCTGCTTTCATCTTTGTGGAAAAAAAAAACTTGCTGTGCAACAACGTCGTCGTCATGCTTGCACCTGTAAGAGATCCGTCGACAAATGTTAAAAATTCTTAATTGTCTGTCCAATTTAAAGAAAAGAGTGCTGAATGTTCACATCACATTTGAATTAACCAGATGCTAAATGTATCTCCATATACAGTATAAATACAAACCCAAATCAGAAAAGCTTTGGGTGGTATGGACAATGCAAACAGAAAAGGTAAAAAAATAAAAATAAAAAAAACAATTCGGATTCTTACACTTACTCTCACTTTTACTTGTTTTCAGACAGCTTGAATCCATAGTATTGTTTGGCTTCAAATTAATTTCTTTTGTTGATAGACATCCATTCATGAATTGCAGTCCTGCAAAAAAAAAAAAAAAAAAAAATCCAAAAATGTTCGGCCATTTAGGATACCAAGAGATTAAGTGTTTAAAGGTTTCTTTTGCTCCATTATCACTGAAAATGCATCTTAGGATGCGTAACTGTGCTACATTTTTCATTTCAAGCTTCTCGTCACATTCCCTATTGGGGACAGGTCAGGACTGGAGGCGGGCTAGTCCAGTATCTGTACCAGCATCATCTTCTTCAGCCACTCCATTGTAACGCGTGCAGATTGTGGCTTTTGCATTGTCTTATTGAAAAGTGTCTGGACATCCCTGGTGTCATCCTGAAGGCAGATTGGCTCCTTGTTGTCACTGATGCTGCCATAAAAGAATTGTACTTTATGAAATGTTCAATTATTTTCTCACTCATTTGTGGTCAGACTGGAGATTCTCTGCATGTCTTTGGTCTTTAAAGGCTCAGCTGTTCATGGACATGGCTGTTATACCAAATCATCATTAAATCACCTGTTTATGTCATCTATTTGATAAAACATGACTTTCTTTCTTTTTCTTTTTTGTACTTTAAGTAAATTTCCCCCATCCCAATTTTCTGAAATGCAGTAATATACTTATATTAGCAAAAGAAATTAAGATTAAAAGACAAAGCATGAAATGTCTTGGGTTTATATAGTCTTGAATGAAATGAATCAAGGTGAATTTATGAATTCTGGCGTTTTTGCATTTTCCATACTGTCCCTACTTTTTTTTCTGATTTGGTGTTATACTGTTTCAACATTTTTTTTTCTTATTTTATAATATTGTTTATGTGACTGAGTAGACAGATATGTGGTATCATATGTGTCTGCATTCACTGAATGATAAGTGCATGTATAGAAGCCTAATATGTGACATATAATGTAACATATAAAGCGATGTATATAATGTATATATCATATCATGTATCACACTGTGTGGCCTAATGGAAATGTACCATATGTGTGAACCAGCTGACTAACAGTCTGTGAGTCATCCTGCAGGTATGATTACTGCCAGCTGACCTATATACAATAAACATACGGACAGCTGGACTGAACTGAAGTCCTCATTGGCTCATACCACAGTTCAAAAAAACGAATGCAAAACCCACAGATGTTAGACATATGAAGAAACATCAACACGATGCTGTCAGTCCATGTAATCTGTGTTGCCTCCTTGTGAACAGATAAATAGATTTGAACTTGCAGTGCCCTTCATCCAACTGAAACACCTCTACATTTTTTTTCTTTACTGGATAGCATCCAGTGATTTACTGTGCATGTAATATCTTATTAATTTGAATGTGTACATTTTTTTCCAGATCTCATTGTTAATGTCATTAAGCAAAATATGGGAGGAATTAAAGTGGAAGAATGGAGAAAGGTATGGTTGATTTAAGTAAGCAGAATTGTAAAACTATTCTAATGTATTAAGGTGTTTTGATAATCAAAGTAGAATATACGATTAAACATGCAAAAAGTTATTTTCTTGAAAATTTCTTAATATTTCACCTTTCTTATGCAGTAAAAAATTAACATTTTATAGATTTTAAAGACAGAGTGTCATTGAGATCCTTAAATCACGTTAACCAGCAATAATTGTGTCATCTTCTCACATAATACTTTGCCTTCACATTTAGAAATCAATATTATTCTTCCTTTAAAATCTCTTTTCTATCATACTAACCCTCTTTTTTGTGTTTTTTTCCCCCTTCATGACAACATTGTGTACAACAATATGGTGTTACAGCCAGAAAACATCGTCCTATTGCTACAGGTAAACAACTCATACCTGACATTTCTGTGATATAACACGCAAAGCCTGGATAAATGACTGTGTGGAGGTGAAGGAAGTGACTGATGTCTGCACAAACACTCTCCTCCTGCAGTGGATCCACTATGAGGCCGGATTCCTAATATGTGGAATCCTTGGCATCATCTTTGTGGTCCTCATCCCCATCCTCGCCACGTGTTTCTGCATGTGTCGATGCTGTGACAACTGCGGAGGGGAAATGCATCAGAGACATCGGAAAAATTCTGACTGTCAGCGAGGTTTCTACACCGCCTCGCTCATTGCCACCACCATCTTCATCATGTGAGTTGTCATCCCCTTGTTCCATTCTCCTCAACTGAAGACTGTGAAAAAGCCTCCTAGATAAGATGACCTAAGTTCCTTTATGTGTTAAAGTTTTGGAGTCCTGGGCCACAAATATACTTGTAAACATGAATATCAACAATTTAGGAATTTAGATTTTCAGATATACAACGTAACAAGAAGTGGTGGGCTTCAATCTGTCCCAGCTGACAACAAGCATCTTGTAGCCATGCTTTCTGAGTACAAACCCATCCTAACTTGTTAAATCGATGATGATCACAGCTAAGCAGGATTAATATAAGGGAAATTAAACACAGCTGTCTGGTTTAGAGTCTTCTTCTGTGCTTCCTTTCCTGTCATTTTTGTGACAATTAAACTATGGTGTGAAAATACAAATGTGTTTTATTTGTTGGAACCACAGAAGGATTTAGATATTTAACCAATATGAAACAGTACTTACCAACCTTTACCTACCAACCAAAGCCTTACTTATCGAGGCCATGATATGAAGTGAGATTTGCAAAGTTTGTTGAGTCTAAATTCAAGATTTCCATGAAAGTGACTCTTTTAACCTGGATAGATCACTATGACAACAGTACTGAACTCAGCCGGTTCCTGAGAAGGTTATATTCAGAGTTTCAGATTAGAATTGAGTGTAAAACCCTTCACTGATTCTTTCTGTGGTCATATCCCTGATCAAATCATGCTGAAACAGGCATTTAAATGTAAACAGGCAGCAATACTGAATGCTGATTCTTGCACTGTAGCATAACTCAAAGTGCCTCATCAATTTTGAATAAATGATTGACAGGAACTCATCAATTCATTTTTCATGTCAAAAGTCAGTGTCTTTACATGCTTGTTATATTTTGACACAATCAGGCCAGAATGGGAATATGTATTTAATCTTTTCAGTGCTGGATCTCTTGGATCGTCAGTCCTGCATGTATTTTAAACTGAACAAGGAATCAGACTCTTTGACCAGAGATGCTGAATTAACAACTTGTGATGTAATTTCTCAGCTAAGGGAATTCATTAAATACCTGAATTCATCAAACAGATAAACTTGCTATCTGTACACCATGCCCCCATGAAAACATTTACAGTTAAACAAACTGCATACTCAGTGCCATGTTACTATGGGACCCATGAAGGCAGATTGTTACCTGATCAGGAAAGCCTGGATTAGCAAAGAAACATCAAAACCAGAGTTGCAGCTTTGTTATTTCCGATTTGAGATTTAGGTTTTGTCACAACAGTTTACACAACGAAAGCCTAACAGGATTGGATTTTCTTCACAGTACACCCCTCTGGTGTCTCATATCCAAACCTTAATAAGTGCTGTCGATAAAAAAAAAAATCACGACAATTAATGCCAGGCATCATTCTCTTACACCACTGGGAAAAGTTCTCAGTTAACTTCATCTCCTCACAAACAGACATATGCATGCAGTGTGTCTGCCATGTGGAGGGTGCAGGTGTACAGAAATGGGATCCAAACTGTGCAGGACAGTTGGGTGTTACTGATATCACTTGGCCGACCGCGAAAAGGCCCTTCTCTCTGAATGAGTCCTTTCACATCACAAGCTCACATGCTGCAGCACACAGAAATGTACACATAAAGGCCTTTATGGTGAGATGCAGAAATACTATGTGATCAGGTTTTGTTATTATTCTCTCTCACAGCAGATTTCTTCTCTCGTTTTCTCAATTTTCTGTCTAAAAATGAAGTCTTGTGTGAAGTTCAGTGCTTGCCGAATGGTTTATGTTGTAATAAGGTTTGTGAACTCCAAAGATAAATTTGATACAGTAATTTTCTTGTGCCTGGGATGGAATTTAACCACCGTGACGGCTCACAGCAGGCCCCAAATCTTTCACTGACTTTCACTGAATCATCACATCATTACCATCCTGCAATGGTTCTTTCATATACCAGGCTTGCTTATCTAGTAATTGTACATAAAACCATCCTGACTAACCCAGGTTAGTCTTCAGTAAATAGCATGTGAGACTCCCATGCAGGAGAAGTCCGTCTTATGTTACGATGCTGCACTCTGCTGGTGAACTCTGGTCACTACTTCTATTGTCTCCCCTGATCCTGGTTGTTTGTGTGTTCTAGTCTGGGAGTCTTGGTCGCCTATATTGGAAATCACAACATCAGCTCTCATATCAAAAGCACTCGGGCGCTCATTAATACCAACATAAGAGATCTGAAGACATTTGCTAACAACACCCCTGCGGTATGTCCTCACACACACAAACAACAGTAAAAAAAGCACACACACACACACCTCCCTGTAGAACATACACACATATGCAGACTCTAATGTTGGTGTGTTCCTTGCTGCAGCAAGTTGAATACCTGACAGCCCAGTACACCACTGCAAAGAACAAAGTCCTGTCAGACCTCGACAGTAAGCTGGACCCATCCTGATTACACATAGTATTTGTCCACTGCCTCTCTATCTGTTATGAAACTGTCTGATTTGTTTGCCTTTACAGACATTGGACCTTTACTTGGTGCTAGGATCCATGGTCATCTGGAGAAAGAGGTGGTCCCTGCTCTGGACAGCGCCCTGCGTATGGCAGGAGGTGACACAGTCTTTTAATATGACCTTCTGCTGAGCTTGGATAGTTAAAGGCAAAATCTCTGAATCTTTTTGTCAACATGTCTATAGCTCAAGATACATCCTGTTAAAACCAGTGTTTTATTTTAAAACAAAATAATGCATAAGTCATTTTGAATGTTGCAACGAACAGTATTATTAACACTGTCTGAGCATAAAAACTGAAGAGTGTAACACATTTGTAGTATGTTCTATGTATTTCATTAATTCTGTGAACTGTTATTACAGTTTTTTGCTAATTTTTGTTCTTTATCTGCAGCTTTTTTGTGTGTACTCTGTTTAAAACAGAATCTTATTTTGTCATATAAGGGGAGAGTTCCTCACAAATGGTTTAATGTTTTTTTTTCTGTTTGATTTCCTCACATCTTATGTTATCTAAAGCAAAAGTTGAGAATACCATTAAAGGTAATCAGAGCTAATCTGAATTTAGTTCTGCTGTGCTCCTGACTTTGTGTTAGTGGAAGTGTTGAAAACAAATGCCCATCCTAAATCATTGTGCTTTTTCCTCTGTGGGTTACATCTGTGTCTGTGTAGTCGGTGTATTTATTTATGTATTTAACTGTTGTTTGTGCAAGAAATAAATGTAATGGCTCATCACAGTTCCAAAAGAAATTCAGACTTTAATTCAGTTTCATATTTCCTCTGTCGTCTCTAGCCATGCGGGAGACCAAAGAGGCTCTGGAGAACGTCGGCTCCGCGTTGGAGATTCTTCAGGAGGGGATGGGGAAACTTCAGGCCAGCCTGTCAGGAGAGAGGGCCGCTCTGTCCAACACCCTGTCTGACCCTGCTTGCACCAACGGAGCCGTGTCTCATACCTGTAACACCATCCGTTCCACGTTGCCCCAACTTGGAATCAGTGCTGACTTCTCCAAGGTAATGAGAGATTAAATGCAAAGCACAGCCGAGTGGTACTTTAAATAGGAATTAAAATTAACAAAATCAAGACTCTCATTTTGACCACTTTCTCCAACTTATTAATTCCCCTCTTTGCTGCCCATAAGCTCCCAGATGTTGGTCATGCCTTGACCAGTGTCAATACTGTTCTGAGAGTAGATCTCAGTAACGTTGTTCAAAAGGTTAGTGTCTGTTTCCAGCTCATCAACATCCTGTACTTTGTCATATAACTTTTGTTTCACCCACATATCCTCTGAATCCTTCTTACTCTACTGTTTTTCCCCTCCAGGGCTATGCATCTTTTAATGACACACCACGTATGGTCAGAGAGCAAACCAAAAATGTTGCCTCAGGTACGTGTGTATGTGTGTGTGTGTGTGTGTGTGTGTGTGTGTGAGTGGTCTAATCAGCTCTGCTTTATAAATGAGATCAAAATATGAGTCTCAATTGTAAAATCTATTACATTCTTTCCTCTCACTCTCACATGCATACCTATGTATGATGAAACACAGCTCTGCCTCGTAAGTCCTGTTTTCATCCTTCTGTTAGAGACCCCCTTCCTTCTCATCTTGATTGCATTATCACTTGTATTGCAGTTATGTTAAAAGGCACATGCTTGTCCTTTTTTTTTGTAATTCGGCTTGTGTGTGCATATAGGAGTAAAAGGCCTGCTTGATAAAGTTGGCGTAGAGATTACTGCCTTCTCCAAGATGTTCCCAGTGGAACCATCTCTTGCCAACTTCACAACCTTCCTCAACGAAAGACACAAGAGTATTGAGTCCTTGTACCCACAGATTGACCAGATGGATTTCTACAGGTTTGCGCTCATGTCTGTTTGTGTCTCATAACTTTGCCGAAAACATTTACTGGGATTTTGTTGAATGTGTGGTTATTTTTAATGTCACATGGTCATTGCTTAAACAAGCATGTGTAAGCCATTGTTTTTGCGAGTGAGGAATCTGCGTACCATATATCTGTGCTGCAGGTGGATTGCCTGTGTGGCAGTGCTCTGCATAGTTGTCCTGGTTCTGGCTTTCAACATCCTCGGCCTGCTATGTGGCTCCTGCGGCTATGACAAACAAGCGACCCCCACGACCCGTGGCTGCATGTCAAATACCGGAGGAAACCTACTAATGGCGTACGTTGCTGTAACAACACTCCAACTCAATAACTGAGGGGACAATATACTTTGAATTAATTCTAAAGTAGCTGCAATTCATCTTTAAGTTCTAGAAACCATTTTTTTAAACCATTATACATACTAGCATGCTAATACGGATTAGAAATACTGCTTATTGACAATGACATTTATAAATACAATACTCAATACTTTAGTTGTGATATCATATCTGAATGAAATAGAGCTAATGTTATGAGCTTCACTTGTGCCTTGATATTATGACATCTCTCTTTGAGAAATGTCTGTTAACATACACCAATGAATGTGCTGAGAAATGCTTAAATCAGTCATCTTGAGAAAATTGCAAGTGTGTTAAAGAATAGCAGTGCCTTAGTTCACGAGCTTTCCTTTGAAATTAATGAATTTTGAACATAATGGTAAGTTATTAACAATATTGATTATGACTGTAAGCTTAAAATCCTTTATGTGGCAGTTAATAGATTCATATTTTAATGAAATGGACTATCTGTGATAGAAGAGTAGTAGCGCCAAGAAAAAGGTTTACAAGATAGTGATGAGACCAAACAGCCACATTAACCAGTAGACAGGAAGCAGAGCTGGTTGTGGCAGAGTTGAAGATGAAGGTGTCAAGATATTATTTGGGAGTGATGAGGAAGGATAAGATTAAGAACAAACATAGAGTTTAGGCATCTTAAAGATGGACACATTGGTGAGGTAAATTCATGATTGACAGAAGGATGCTGGAGATGGAGCTGGCAGGCAGAAGGAAAAAGAGGAAGACCAAAGAGATATCTGGATGTGGTGAAAGACAATATACAGTTGGTTGGTGTGACAGAGGAAGGCAGGGTCAGATGGAAACCCTGTCTTCCATTGTGGCACCCCTAAAAATAAGGCGGAAGGAGAAATAAATGAAAGGTAAACGTATATGAATGTTAGAGAAAAGCATGGTTAATCAATGGGTAAGATCCTGATATAAATAAATAAAAAGTATTTATTTATAATATATATTTAATCTGCTAAATATTTATGTAAACCAACCACTGAAGCTCTGAAAATAATTGTTTTACCTTTTTGTTAATAAAAGGTCAAACATCCTCCAAAGATTTTAGCTCAATATTGGTGCCAAATGCTCTGCTAATGAGACTGATAGGACAACCCAAAACTAATAAAGCATCTTATTTTAATAGTTAAAGAAAAGCAGGACAAAGAAAAAACAGATAACATTTCTGTGTGGTTTTGCTTCTGACGCTCAATCTCTCTTTCAGTGGAGTGGGCTTCTCATTTATCTTTGCCTGGGTACTGATGGGCCTCGTTTCTGCTATGTTTGTTATTGGTGGCAACGTGGAGAAGCTGATCTGTGAACCTCTGGCTAACCGACAGCTATTCAAGGTGCTGAGGACAAGCCCTTCCTTCATGAATCTCTCTCCCCCTCTGAGTTTACCTCATACATATTTAACTGTACATGATAGTGTCCCATTATGGGCTAAATTGTTTGCCTGAAGTTATATTGTACAGGTTTGGTATTTATTAAGCTGTCCTTCCTGATTTTATATTTTATCTGCTACTTGTGTGACACACACATATGTTTAAAAAAAATATTAATATTTTTATTGCTCATGCTGATGATTGCGTTTGTGTGCATTCAGATCATAGACACACCATTCTTGGTTCATCCTGAAAAAAGGAACTTCCTTCCTGGGATGCTGTTCCAAAATCCAAATATTGACTTGACACTTGGCAGCATGTACAGGTATATAATGGTCATGTTTATTATTATTGTTGCTTTTTAAGAACCATGTCAGTTTAGGCAAAATTTCATTTGAAATTTTGTTTTTCTGTGCTCGCAAAGCTGGCATCTAAATTATAAATCATTTCTGTTATTTTCAAGAGTGTAATAGTGGGGTTTTTGTGTCACAGGGACTGCTATGAGAACAACGGTCTGTATCACGCTCTGCAGCTGGAGACCATGTTCAACATTAACACCTTCCTCAACAGAACTGTGGTAAATGTGACTTCACTTTTTAGCTCCATTGCTCATCAATCAGTGGATCAATATGGGTCATGGGTTTTTGTGTGTTTCCCAACAGTCCAACAGAGACCTTGGCAAATTTTTTGAAAGTGTGCAAGTGGACCTGAAAGACATCACACTGCTGGAGAAGGCCGGCAGAGACAATCTTGTGAACTTTGCTAACTCTGGAATCGGACAGATTGACTATCCATCTTATCTTGCTGAGGTAATATTTGTATCTGCATAGAAAAGGAGCTTCCACAGGGTTAGGCAGGTGACAGTACAAGATAGATAGATAGATAGATAGATAGATAGATAGATAGATAGATAGATAGATAGATAGATAGATAGATAGATAGATAGATAGATAGATAGATAGATAGATAGATAGATAGATAATGAAAAATATCAGGGAAAGCTCGGGCTCATTCTTGTTTTTCTCTGCTTTTCTTTTTTCATTTATTTGATTTTGTTGGTATGGGTAATGAAATGTGGATTCATGTCTCATTTTAGGTAAATAAAGGAGTCACTCAGGTGGATCTGCTGTCCTTCTGTTCTAACCTGGAGGATCAGGCTGACCAGCTGGTGAGTCCTGGTGATATTATTGTTCAAAAGCCTTAATGAAAGGTAGATCTGTTCATCCGTTATCTATACCTAGATTCAGGATCCAGTGGTAGAGTTTGAAGTTTTCAACAATGAAAAATATCCTATTGCACTGATTTTCTGTGGGTGATAAAGAATAACCAAGAACAGGAACGACAAATATAAACCACTATGAGCCTGTAAGTGCCAGTCAGAGCAATCCAAGTTAAAATTATCTGACTTAAAGGTGGGGTAGGTGTTCTTTTTTTGCAGCACTTTTTACAATATTGCCTGAAAACCTTTTCACATTCCCATTGCACCCACTGAAATAAAATGTTTGCAAAAAAAACGAAACATTTTGGTCCGGTCTAGAGGGTATAATCAGAGAAAAACTCTGACCAATCAAAATAGTGATCATCATAACTTTCATTGGCTGCCTAATACGTCCATAAAATATCTATGCACTCCCACCCACCCCTCCCTCCCTCCCTGCGGTTCATGTAGTCGTGAATCATTATGAAGGTGTGGTTTCGTGGGGTGGGCTGAAGAGGAGGAGGCGGAGCCTTTGGGAGGAGGGAGGGAGTGTATATTTTCAAAATCTCACTTGAGTTGGAACCATTTTTTCAAAGAACACCTACCCCACCTTTAAGGGAGCTAGAACTAAACATTTAATTTGTCTTTTCATATTGCATTTATATTTTTTGTATAATTTCACCAGCAATTTCTGTAAACGTGAGCACACCTCAGCACTCCACTGTATCATTCCCATGCTAAACTGGTCTATAATCACTGTTTTCATGGCCCATCCATATAATTCTGTGATGTGTTTAAGAAAATATCATGAAAAAAAAGTTTGTATTTACTTTATTACGTAGTCAAAAACTCCTCACCAAGTTGTTTAAGGAACTTAAAAATAATGTGCAACTTCTGTGATGAAATTATGCTCAATTCTTTTTGTTTCTTTATAGCCACGTGGTGCTCTGGAGAACGCACTGAAAGGACATGCCAGCAACGTCAGAACCATTCACAGAGAACAAATGCTGCCCTTGGAACAAGGAATGGTAACCACTTACATCACAACGCAAACACTAACAGAAATATGAAAACACATATGAAGGAATAAACATTACCAAGTTATTAAATTACACTTTTCTTCCACTGCCAGGATTTGAGAAAGTCTTTAAGAAATTAACCTTCCTAAGATGTTTTGTTTTTTGTTCCTTTAGATCAATCATAATATGTTAATTCATGCAGCAACCAAAAAAAAGCATTTTCATTAATTCCTCCATTGTCAGTTTAAGGTTTAGTTTTTGAGGGTTAAGTGTCTGTTTGCTCATCCCACCAATGTCCCTTCTTTTTCCTCCTTTTCTTTTTTGAAATGGTGGCAGAAATATGTGAGAGCACGGGTAAGCTGCTGGCGATGCGCTGCGCTGTGACAGTGTTTTTAGTTTGTGGTTGCTGTAACAACGTGGTTCATGTGTTCATGTGACAGCAGTGACAAGTTTGATGGAGTACTTGTAAAAGAGTATCCACAGAGAAACTTTTAACGTTCGTGTTTTTGTTGTGTCACACAGAGCTCCCTGAGCCAGAGTATTAAATATCTGCAGAGGACGTCCAATGACCTGCCAGTGAGTTAAATTTAACTTTCAAAAAACAACAGCTGTCAAAGATCAAAAATAGCCATGTCATATCAGTGTATTTGCTCAACAACTCGACCACATTTATTCACAATTAATTTTCCTTTCTGTGTCAGGTCAAAGTCACTAATGTCCTGAGTGCTATTGATGCAGCAGAGTATCTCATCACTCAAAATGCCTCCTTAGTGGTGAAGCAGGTATGAAACTATGCGATTCATAAAATGTTACATCAGCTTCATTTAACATACATGCAGAATTTTCAAACTGAGTCTGGGTTAATCCTAGTAGTGTTTTAAAACTGCCTGAATGTAAGAATTACTCTTTAGAATGTTAAAAAAAAAAGTCTATTTAAAAATAAATAAATAAATTACCATCTTGATGCTCTGTTAAATGCATAGATCTTCTGTGCCACCCTCTGACCATCCCAGCGTTTACCTCCACCTGTGTGTATAGATGTCTCTGGAATATCAACTAACATGCTGACCTGCAGTCCGATCCTCTGACCACCCCAGTGTTGCTGCCCACATCTGTTTATACAGCCACCTCTGTAGTTCATGTACTAACAATGTATCAGTCAGAATATGAGTGCATGGAATTATTAGTTCTCCAGTTAATGGACAATTATTATTTATACATTTTGTCCTCTCTCTGTCCTATCCCCTTCCTTTTTTCTTTCTATACTTGGCTCTCCTTTGTCAGGAAAGTCCCCCCCTTATGAGCCAGGTCCTACTCGAAATTTCCTTCTCTTAAAGTGGAGTTTTTCCTTGCGACTGTTTGACTTAAAGGGTTTTTTTTTCCTGCTACAGTTTTTTTTACTTGCCAATTTTTCTTTGATCAGAATTTAATATTATAATTTTAATTAATGATATTTCCTCGGGGGTCATGCTCTGGGTCTCTATAAAGCACCTAGAAACAGCTTGCACTGTAATAGACGCTATACAAATAAAATTGAATTGAATTGAATTGTGTTGGCAAAACAGCCACTGAAAAAGCTGCACTGACCGGTGGGGATGTTCTGTCAAGCCTCATAATATGACTTTGTCTTATTAGAGGTGATGTAAATCATTGTAGTGTTTGGTCTCTAGTCATACATTCAAATGACTCTGGGGCTACTTGCATGTCACATAAGAGGAGTCACCACCTGGATAGACCATTTAAGCCGAGCTCTCAGACTGGCCTGGAGAGCTAATCTGTGAGTTGTTGGCGGTCACCTGTACGCACTTGATCACTGTGCATGAACAATGCAAAGATGGTTGCTAATGAGGGATCTCTGACTGCCATCAGCTATTTTAGCATGCCAGGTACATGGAGTCGTTGTTGGGGGAATCCCCATTTGAAGCTACAGCTGGTGAGAGAGCAAGGAATAGGCAGATGTTCCCATGAGATAGGGAATCCCACGGCACATGGAGGAAATGCATTCAGTGGAACACAATGTGCCATACCACAATTTGAGCATGTAAAAAGCATGTAACTTCTTTTTCATTATATTTTGTGGGAACTAGTTTTGGGCACTTATTCCACAGTGAAGAGATGACTGGAAAGTGGGCAGAGAGCGTCAGTGTATTATCAACTAAAGAACTCGAGTTTTTGCATGGTTACACTTCATTTTCCACGTGTTTTGTTGACAAAAGTGACCAGTCAGGTTGCAGGATGGATAAGGCCACAAGTGCTGAGGGAAAACTGTCTCAACACCTCCAGCACCCTCTACTGTCAAAGAAAACACAGGAATGAAAAAAGAGGCAAAATGAGGGTCAGTATTGACAGTGTTTTCAAGGACTTTAGCAAATTTGAAAATTAGATATCATACAGAAATTCTAGATTAATGCATAGGCTAAATATTTGGTGCTGCTGCATTTTAATACATTAAAGTTATAATGTCAGTTGCTGCAGACCAGCATCACTTCAACTCCGTATTTCTACATTTACTATTGTAAACACGGAATATTCCAAGTGCAGTGGCATACGGCATGTGTGAGAGTTAATGGGCACTTCATTTGTTTCTTAACCTCCACTCAAAACCGGAAGTTTACATGACCCAAAAAAAGCCCCAAATGCAGGCATAATGACTGGTTTCAACCAGCTTTGCCACCCAGTGGATACCATTCTTCTGGCACTCAGATTTCCCCCATTGTGAGCTTCAGTGTGTTGCAGTGGCAGCATAGCGTTCTGTCAAAAGTTAGCTAACGAAATTGTACCTGTAGGTGGAACTGTTTCAAAACATGCATCTTTATTTGATTGTTTTCAGTATGAGAAGGCATGTCAGAAGAGCAAATTTGCTGTGTTCACTGCAGAGAAGTACAGTTGTTTCCAACTGGGTTGGTTTAGTGCTGATGTTAATGATGCTGATATTGCAAAACACCAATTTGTTTCTGCCATAGGAGAGAAACTGTTTTTCTAACAGCCTACAGTTGTAGCCTATACAATTGCACTACATAGCCGAACCACTGAAAGTAGTTTGCTTTTCCAAAATGCGGTTAGATATTCTTGTTTTGCTTGGTAGCATTAGATGCTAGCACAGCTAGTGCAGGTTCTGAAATCTGTCAGATGAGTTGAATTTTTTTTCTTTTGCCCATGTAAGACAAATGATACTCCGAGGAGCACGAGAAGGAGGAGTTTCACAACTTTGTCAGCGATTAAAGAGTTTCCCATAGGAACAAATGGACTCGTGGATTGTATTGCTTCTGTGCACAGAAGCAGCACAAAGCAGTGGAAAGTGGAAAGAAGGCACCAGAAACTGACACATGCTGCAACATTTCTGAACTGTTTTTTTCTTTCGGTTTCTAGGAGACAAAGGCCTTCGTGCAGAGCTTAGTGGGATACTTCAAACAGTACACAGACTGGGTTAAACATTCTGTGAGTATAATCTAAAGTTTCTCTCCTTTTGGATGGCCATGGGTCATTTTTTTTCTCAGTTCAGGAAAAAGCACACAAATAGTTTTAAATATAAAGAAGATTTACTCCGTGGTCACTCTGTCCACTCTCATGGACTGAGTGATCTTGATTCGGCTGAGTTTAACAAGCTGTTCAGGTGTTATTAAATTACAGCAGCTTTAGAGAGTTTCTGACTGTAAACAGACTTTATTAGCCTCGATTTAACTTGGAATCAGAATTGTGGACACTGAGGAGAGACAAAGAGAGCACTCAGCAGGAATAGAAATCGCTACAAATACTAAGCAAGCAGTGTACCATTATCACACTGTGAATATGTTGTGTGATTCTGTGTGTGTTTTCCCTACAGCTGACCACAGAGGTGGCCCAATGTAAACCCATCAGCAACATTGTGGACACCTTGGAGATAGTAGGATGCAGCTTCATTATCGACTCAGTGGTAAGACATCACTGTGGTTTTTTGAATGTACACGTCTGTGACTAGCAGACAGGCTTTGCTTATCCATTTCACAGCTGTATGCACAGTACATGTACCCTTTGTGAATGCTGAGAGTGGCTGAAAATATAAATGGCTCTTTGACAGTTCTGGGGGAGCTCTGGGTTTTGGGACCGGAGTCAGTTGACCACACATACCAGAACAGGATGTTCTGAATTCGCATACATACACTGAGATAGGATAGGGCTGTTCTGAGGGAAGGTTGGTGCATAGATTGTTCACTGTTTCCACTTGGATGTTATATATATATATATATATGTGTGTGTATACTTTTATAAGAGTTTATTGTGAGTACAAAGTTAAAATTGTCAGTCAATGTGTGTGTATGTGACACAAAGATTTCTTTATCATTTATGTGCACATCCTTGAAAGAAATCTAAAAGGAGTGTGGGTTTTTATTGGCAGAGTAGTGATGGGTCGGTCGCGAACGAGAGCCGGAAAAGAGCCGGCTCTTTGAAGTGAACGACGGGAGCCGGCTCGCGATCGACGGGAGCCGGCTCGTGAGCCAGAGCGATTTTTTTTTTTTAATTATTATTTTATATTGTCTTTTAAAGCCGCATTGGTCAACATGTGTGGCTGTGGCAACGTCTGTGCGACTACACTGAGCAGGGGGGAGGGGGGGGGGAGCAGAGTCAACAACACTCTGCTGGGGGGGAGGGGGGGGGTTGCAGACACACAGAGGAGGCAGAGAGACGACAGCGAGAGGAGCGCAAGAGGATTTGACCAGTTCACCAAAGATGAGTGACAACAGGAAAAGGAGTAAAATATGGACACATTTTAAAGTGTTAGACTCCGTTAAGGCAAAGTGTACACTTTGTAAAATACAAATTTCATATGGAGCAGGCTCCACAAACAACCTGCACAGTCATATCCAAAAACTATCATCCAACAGTGCAATTAACAGAGTTGGAGAAAAGACCAGAAAGGGACTCTAAAGGTTTTTTCACGGTAAATAGTTGCACATTTGAATTTATATTTTGTTGAGTGATGTTTAGTTGATTTTGTTTTTTCACAAATTGAAATGGGTCTTTTTTTTATTTAGAATTTATTAATTTATATGTTAAGTTTATTAATAAAGACATATAAATACAATACATATGTAATATTTTATGTTTTTTTAAGATTAGTTATTCATTTTACACATAATTTGGTAATAAATTAATTTAATTAACAAAAAATCTGAGGAGCCACTTGGGAGCCGAAAGAGCCGGCTCTTTTTAGTGAGCCGAGCCAAAAGAGCCGGCTCTCCTCAAAGAGCTGGAATGCCCATCACTATGGCAGAGCAACCCAACAACTCTGCATAATTGTTGAGAAATTCATCTTTAACAACAGTCGCTTTGAGCCTTTAAGATGTCTTAAAAGTGCAGCTAATCCAGCTCATGCTTTTATTTTAGTTATTTGTTGATTTTTTATGGCTTTCAACTCAAACCAAGAGACGTTTACTGATTTAAATATTTAAGATAAAAATGATAATAAAAACACTGAATATTTAAATCCTTTAAACAGTGGGTGAAAACACTGTGCGTTCATAAAAGTGCTGCGTAAAATAACTTTTTACGACTTTAAATTCACACTTTTTGACCTTCTTGAGGCAGAAAACGGATGCCATGTAAATTATACTTCTGAACATCCATGTACAGTCATGGAAAAAATTATTAGACCACCCTTGTTTTCTTCAGTTTCTTGGTCATTTTAATGCCTGGTACCACTAAAGGTACATTTGTTTGGACAAACATAACGATAACCATAAAGATTGCTCATAAGAGTTTTATTTAAGAGCTGATATCTTACCATTTTCCATGGTTTTCTTGATTAAAACCTAAATCACTTAAGTTTTTACATCAATAGCAATGAGGTTGTACTGCCAAAAACACTGCTTTTATGCATTCAGTGTTTTCTTTACTGTCTGTTTTAGTCACATGATGACGTTTAGTGGAAGCAGGTATTAAAATGAACAAGAAAGTGAAGAAAAAATGGTGGTCTAATAATTTTTTCCATGACTGTAGTTGTCAAAAATCAGGCTGACGTCCCTTAACATCATTAATAAGTTGTTTCAGGATGAATTATACAATAATAACAATTATTTCATTTTGGAGACAGACATTTTAAGTTACTCTTGCTTAAATAAAAGAAAAACTAATTCTTTTAGATGCCATAATGAATATTTTCTGTAACTGTCAGTCCTTTTACATTGTATTTTTTAATTAACTAAAACTGTTCACATGAAAAATAAATTTCACTGGTAAATTTGTTTTCCAGAACACATTCTGGTTTGGTCTGGGAGGTTGCTGCATCCTTCTCATCCCCAGCATCGTTTTCTCTGTCAAATTGGCCAAATACTACAGACGGATGGACACAGAAGACGTCTTTGAAGAGTAAGTCTTCAAAATGTGTTTACATTTTGAAATCAGCTGCAGACAGATTGAGTTTTTAATCCTAAATTTTGTGATGTAGATAAAAGCTGAAATAATTATTCCTTTCCCTCCCTTTCTGCCATTATTCCATTTCTTGATTGCTGACTCTCCTCATGTTTTATGTTCATGTTACTTCCTCTTCAGCTACTCATACCCATGGCTTGTTGCACTGTGACCTTTTTCCTGCTGTTCATTCACCTTGTCGCCTTCTTTTGTGTGTCCACTTTTTCTGGTGCGGGATATTTTGAACAACTTCACGCTTTCTTACTTTTCTTCATCTCAAATCATGACCGTGGTCTTTCATCCCTTTGCACGGACTCTCTCGTTACTCCTGGGTATCGGCTTTGTTTCCGGGCATGAGCATTTTTGCTCTCAGGATCACTCCACCTTTGCCACTTTCAAAGCAGTCCTCCCATTGTCTCTCTCATCTGCCCCCCATTGATTTTGTGTTGCAGTATGGCTAAGACAGGTAATCATGCTGAACAGGTGTGTGATATCCATGGAAACATCGCTGTGGTCAGGTACGAGCTGTGCCCACCTTAATCTGCTCACTTGCATGCTGCAGTGTTAATTGGTGGAGGAAGTTTTTTGCCTACAGACAGGCTGGAGTTGAACCAAGTATATTTTCCTCTTAAATACATTAAGGATTCCCCCTATGTGTGTGTACGTTTAGCTCTCCTTATGACACTCTGACTTGGTTCCCTCGGGCCTCAGCTCCCCCAAGCGAGTGGTGACCCACAGGAGCGCTCTTCCATACAGAGGTATTGGTGATCTGCGATAACAACCCACTCATCCTTGTCTAACAACACCAACAAACCATCCAAGAAGCATCAACCATCATACCATCATCAGTTTGACTTCACCCTGCTCCTCACAAGTGTTTCACTGTCATTCCTTTTTTGCTTTTTTTTCTACTTTTTTCTTCTTCATCCCTCGTCTGTCTTCTAACATTCAAACACCAAAAGCAATAAAGTTACCTTGGAAAAAGGTAACTGCTTATATTCATCTGACAGTTGTGTCAAGCATCCAGCTCTTCGTGGTAGTCCTTGGAGTTCAACAGAGGATGCTGTCAGGGAAGTAAGAAAAACATTGATGCTTTGCCTGCAGTATAAGAAATATGAAGTTGAGTGATATACTGCAGGAGTTGCAGTGGACATTCCCTCAATAAATCTGGTGGTTTTCAGGAACCTGAAAGTAATGGGACAAGAGGGAGGAACCGAAATGTTCAGCTTCTTGTTTTACAGTCAAAGAGGGGCTTTTATTTGCCTTTCTACCAGCCCTGTAGGTGGTTTTTCACAAATGTTTTCCAACTTTTCTGTGAACCAGCTTTATTAACTCCATAAGCTCATAAAATGACTTCATAAAACCACTTAAACCTTTATAGCTGCTCTGTGGACATTTTTTTTTTTTTAATTTTCAGAGTTTTGGTGAGTTGATCAGTGGACAAGTTTTGAAAGGAACCCTGGGTAATGAGACTCAATAATGACCTTAACAAACCCTAATAATAATCATCCTCTCCTACCAAAATATATAATGAAAAACACATTGAATATTGTATTTATTTAAAAAAATCCTCAAGTTTATCATATAACACCCAGCAGCTGTGTTCTCATCACATCTTCCCTAATACATTTGATAAGAACTTTGTTATTGCTTGCTCTATTTAACATTGTACTCAAAGTTTCATCAGTGAAACTGAACCACAGTTGTATCAACAACTGAATCATTTGAACCTGAATTTAACAGTCCCGTGATTTTTTTGCTCTATCCGGTGGAAAACTGTCCCCAGTCACAGTTCAACCCCTCAAACACTTAGTTTATAAGCCATGCACGTCTTATTAGCCATGATCCTTTTAAGGAGTTAGGGTCTTTTTTGTTTTCAATTATATATTGCCTGACTTTAATAATGGTTGTAAACAACCCATAAAAAGCGAATTGATGTGCGATAGAATAGCAAAAGTTATCTAATAGCTCAAATTTCCCAAGCAGAATTTTTCAGCAGGGCATGAATTTCTGCATGACACTGTATCTGTCTTCTGTATTTGAGTCAGCCTAATAGCTTTAAGTAATGAATTTAGATGATGCAAGCCCATTCATAAAAATGTTTTGGATGATTGTCATATCATAAACCCGCTGTTGATTGTCTTTTTCTTTTTTTTCCTTCACAGTGGACAGGAGAATTGGAACTGATGTTTTATTGAAGGTGAGTGTTCACCCATCAACACCCTTTCATTTTTCCTCAAAAATCAGTCATAGGAAGACAGTCACACACATGAATGACTTCTCTCTTTCCAGTCTCCGGACTTTTCAATTTTCAGAGATTTCAAAACTTCCAGGGAGTAAAGGGAAGAAGAGTTGACAATCAGGAACTGTATGGTGAGGGCATCCCACCCCTCAGCAGTGTTCCAGCCCATTTGACAAGGATCTCTGATGCTAGCCAACTTCAAACCTGTGCAGTCCCTCTAGCATTTTAATACTGTACAAAATAAACTACCAGATGATTGTTCCTGCATAGATAGATCTACCAGTAGAGAATGAATTTATATGTACATTATCAGTTTGACCATGGTGACACAAGTGTACATTTTTTACACTTTCAAAACATATGAAAGTTTTATACATTTTTGTTAATCTTTGTTTTATAATATAATAGATTTTTTTTCTTGTAGGGTATATTTTTTCCTGTGAATATTTATTACATAGTGTTTCATTATTTTGTATTAAAGCCATTCTATATAGCAGTACCGCTTTTGACGACACGGGGCTTACTACTACTTTGCTGGCAAGAGCCACTGACAGTCCAGGTTTGTCTTGTGACACCACTTTGTCCCAGAAGAGGCGCACTTTGTTGTGTCTTGTGCTAGGAGCTAACACATGAACGGTCTTGTGATGTGCTGCCCCCTTGTGGTCAGGTGTGGTATTGCTTCATAGAATGGCTTCAACAAATGCAATTGACCAGGTAGATTTTCAGGGGATAGTTTGATATTTTGGAAATTATACTTTCTTGCCAAACTTTGGAAAAGAAGAAACAGTTTTCAAATCCTGGCCAGCAGCAGCTAAGCAAGAAGGTACATAAACATATTTCTCACACTAACATTCGGTGATTACCACAAACCAGCGATCATTATCAAAAGCGACTGGATGAATCAGAATCTTAACTTGATGATTGCTTTATGAAAATGCTGGTGATCCAACCAGCTTTAACCTTTTATCTGAGCAACATGGTCGACTGCAGGTAATTCAAAGTCACATTACATTTCAATCAAAAAGCCAGAAATGTCGCCAGAAAAGACAGTAGATGACCAAATTTAGGATGATTCATGATAATGAAAGTCTTTCCAACAGCTGTTGCTGTATTTCTGTCTGGACCAAATATTGGACAAATTTCGACTTGAGTTTTTACATTGTAATTTTTTTTGTACATATTAAACATGCGAAGTATATCATGTTAAAATGCAGGCTTTAGAAAATATCTAGCTGTCTGTTGTCTCAGCTCGCTCGGCAAGAAAGTGATTAAGGACATTGCCCACTAAACTATTATTTTAAACATTGACTGAATTAATTGGCAGCTCAGTTTGATTCTGTATTTGTTTCATGGGTCCAGAGCTTAACTAGCTCCTTGATACGTCACATACCAAAATGTCAGAATCTCTTCAGAACACACATAGACTGAATACAGGTTTTAAAGGTTTTTAAAGAGAGGAAACATACAAAATGACTTCATTGTAGCCATTTTTGCCAGACAATTCAGGCCTACTGGGAGACTAGTAGGTGTGATAACAGACATCTGAGGAACACAAAAACACGTTGGGGCTGTTGAAAGGGTGCAGCTGTGCATCTGAATAAAAAATTAAGTCTAAGAAGTCTCTGCCTTGTGTTTCCTATGTTAGCATCCATCCATCAATTTTCTCCAGGTCACAGCGATAACAATCTGAGAAGAACCCCTTAGACTTCCTTGCCCAAAGCCACTTTCTCTTGGTCTGCAAGGGAGACGCTGAGGCATTCCCAAACTAACTGAGCTTTGGGTCAGCTAGAGGCATTTTACATGTCTTAAAGATTTCCCCAGGAAGAAATCCCATAGACATCTCAACCAAATGCACAAACCACCCCAATTTCCTATTTTCAAATAGGATGAACTCCACTCTGAACCCTCCCAGACGACCAAGGTTTTCAGTAGGGTTGGCTTGTTGCTTATGCAAACAATGTTTCTAAGGGTCAGCCCAGCCACTTTTGAAAGAAAGCTAAATTCACTGACTTATTTTCAAAACCTCGTTCATGAGGGCAGAAATGAAGAAAGACTGGTAAATGGCATCATTGCCTTTCGACTCACGCCTCATTTTCACTTGCTCTCTGTCAGTCTGGTTGAAGTGCTGATCCTGCCTCCAGGGTTCAGTGTAAGGAAGTATAGTTCTTAATGGATGGGGCGGCTCATTGGAAATGCTATCAATGCTAATGTTGCTGTTATGGGAAAGACACTTATTTTCTAGTTTCTAACGACCTACACATGTGGAATATACAATTTAACTACATAAACAACTGTAAAATGTTTTTTTAAAAGCCTGCGCGCTGAATGTGCTGTGTTAGCTGGCACTGCAAACAACATATGCCTTCTCTTCAAAATTACCATATAAGTTGAAATGTTTTGGTGCACATGAGGCAAATAATGCTTAGAAAAAAGATCAGAAGGAGGAAGTTGAACAACTACATCAGATATTACAGAAATTAATAGGGATATACTAGACAAAAATTTAGGGGTATTTGGCTTTCAGGTGAAATTTATGGAAAATGGCAAAAATTCACACTACATTGATATATCATGAAAGTAGGGCATTTAAGTAGAAGCATGCAATGGTGATTTCCTCATCTCAAACAATGTATTGAAACAAAAGCCAGCAACTGGTGGGTATGCCACACCAAAAAATGCCAACGTCTCAATAACATGTCACGTGCCCTTGAGCATCAATTACAGCTTGACACATGCTGTTCACAAGTGGACTTATTGTCTGCCGAGGCATGGCGGTCAATAAGTCCACCAAGGGCAGCCCTCAGGTCATTAAAGTTCTAGGGTACAGAGTTACGAGCCTCTACACAGCAACTCAGCTGATCCCATAGGTTTTCTCTGGGATTCAGGTCTAGAGAAAGTCCAGGCCACTCCATTCGAGGTACCCCAGTTTCCAGCAGCCATTCGCTAATGATGCGACCTCGATGAGCTGGAGCATTGATGTCCATGAAAATGAAATTAGGCCTGTGTTGTTCATGCAGAGGCACAATGACTGGATTAATGTTATTCGGGTAAGTATGGGCTTGTTACTGTACCATTCACAGTGTAGGGCAGTTCTGTATTGGCTAGACACACCTGCCCACACTGTAACACCACCAAATCAAATCAAAGTAATTTATAAAGCCCTTTTCATACAGAAGTAACACAAAGTGCTTTACATAATGAAAACAATCATTAAAACAACAAGAAAGAAAAAGACAACTTAAAAGCCATCACACACCCAGGGTTACAGCAGAGAGGTAAAAAAAACCATCAACACCCAGTCATCCACTTTCTCTCTCTCACGCACACACACCCCCATTCTAAATAGACTCAACATCGATCTCGGCACCAGTGAACCAGGTGAGGAAAACAATATCTTGGGGATCAGTCCACATTGAGAGCACCCCCACCCGCTATCACAGAGGTCACCGCGACAGGAACCACCCGGACCCACACTGCAAACATCAACCACAATGTAGGGCCCCGCCCACCCAAAACATAGACAATCCCCATGGCAGTGACCCCGGAAACCAAGCAGGTGTAGCTCCAGACGTGGAGGACCCCACGTCAGGAGGAGAACACTGGAGTTAAAAGAAGATAAAAATTTCAAAGAAACCTTAAAACCAATAAGAACAGCTAAGAAATACATAAATGAATTAAATTAATAACTTAAAAATAAATAAATAAGTAAGTAAGCAAGAAATAAATACCAGTTAAATTAGAGTAGCATTAAAAAAAATTAGAAATTAAGGAATAAATCAAACCTTAACTATAACCCAAGTTAAAAAGGTAGGTCTTGAGCTTCCCTTTAACCTTTCTGTTGTGTTCGGGTCAAATCTGACCGATTTCCTACTTACATCAATCATAAATATTGTGTTTTACATTTGATTGTCTCAGGGCCTTATGATATCCTCCACACTAGCCATTTGAACATATATAATTGCTGATCACCATTTTCTCTGAATTTTAAGTAGTTTATTCAACTTTGTAACACCTGTGGTGTTCCCAGTCAAAAATGACCACCATAGGAAATTAATGGGTGACCCCATATAGTTTTTTGTGTGCATTGCCCTCATTTTACTATGAACACATCGACTAGGCGCCCGATCAGATGATTTCTTGTCAGAGAAGCTCTGGACCTTTTATTTCAACCTGATGAACAGGGGATTGAAGTTCAACCAGAAATAGAGGAGGATGTCTCAGAAATAGAAGACAACATTGATCCTGATTTTGATCCAGACCATTGTCAGACTGAAAAAGTCAACAGATGGCGAGGAAGAGGCTCCAGAGGAAGACACACCTGAGGAAGAGGCACCTGTGATATTCCAGTTCAAGGATGGCAATTTGCTCTGGTATTCATCCACCCAGGAAAGAGGAGGCAGAGCAAGAATAGAATATATTGTAAGGATGCCGCTCCTGTGTGTGAAGACACATGCCCCCACCCCCACCCCCCCCCCCCCCCCCCACCCACCCACACACACACACACACACACATACAAATGATAGGCTCCTGGGTGGATGAAATACCAGAGCAAATTGCCATCCTTGGACTAGAATATCATGAGACAGCTCCCACCGCTACACCGGGCTGTAGGAGCTGTCCAGTGCTGAACGTGAATGTTCAGCACTGAACAGCTCCCACCATTACCCGGAGAAGTGGTGGGAGCTGTCCGTTGCTGAATGTGAATGTTCAGTAGTAGTAGTGGCAGCTGCTCCCACCACTTCAGCACCGGACAGCTCCCAAAGTCCGGAGTAGTGGTGGGAGCTGCCCAATGCTGAATGTGAATGTTCAGCACTGAACAGCTCCCACCACTTCTCCGGGCTGTGTGAGCTGTCCAGTGCTGAATGTGAATGTTCAGCACCGAACAGCTCCCACCACTTCTCCGGGCTATGGGAGCTGTCCAGTGCTGAATGTGAATGTTCAGCACCGAACAGCTCCCACCACTTCCGCACCCGACAGCTCCCAAAGCCTGAAGTAGTGGTGGGAGCTGTTCAGTGCTGAATGTGAATGTTCAGCACCGGACAGCTCCCACCACTTCAGCACCAGACAGCTCCCAAAGCCTGAAGTAGTGGTGGGAGCTGTCCTGTGCTGAGCGTGAATGTTCAGCCCCGGACAGCTCCCACCACTACTTCAGTTTTTGGAAGCTGTCCAGTGCTGAACATTCACACTCAGCACTGGACAGCTCCCACCACTTCTCCGGACTTTGGGAGCTGTTCAGTGTTGAACGTGAATGTTCAGTAGTAGTAGTAGTGGTGGGAGCTGTCCGGTGCTGAACATTCACGTTCAAGCCCACAGCCCAGTGTAGTGGTGGGAGCTGTCCCGTGATATTCCAGTCCAAGGATGGCAATTTGCTCTGGTATTCATCCACCCAGGAAAGAGGAGGAAGAGCAAGAGTAGAAAATATTGTTAGGATGCCGCTCTTGTGTGTGAAGACACATGTGAAGACACAGCCCCCCCCCCCCACACACACACACACACACACACATACAAATGATAGGCTCATGTTGATGTGTGAATTTGGTCACTGTTTTGATTTTTGTTACTTTCTTTTTACAATAAATGATAATTTTGGAAATACAGTTTACTATTTCTGTGTCTATTTTATGTATATTCACTGCAGTTATTCATATAAACCAGTTGTCTGAGACATTGTTTACAGCTTAAAAATGAATTAAATAAAATTTGGTGTTAATCAGTGGTTTTTCTGTTAATGTAGGAGCAGTTAAAACAGGCCGGTCAAATTTGACCGGGAGCACTAAAGTAAGGGGGGAGAAACGAACATGACACAAAGGTTAAAAGCATCAACAGTCTCTGCAGCCCTGAGGTCCTCAGGTAGGCTGTTCCAAAGTTGGGGCTGTAATGATGAAACGAGGCCTCACCACCACCAAAGGCTTGTCTGGTGAAAACAGTGGGTGATGCATTGCGTGGTCAGGTACGCCTGCAGGACATCTAGCACATAGATCACACTGATTTAAATGGTTTTGAATGGTCTGACATGACTTTGGGTGCCTCTTGCCTCCCTTAAATGTGCCAGTTCAGTGGCATTCATCATCCGGTTCCACATGGCACTGTTCACCATGAAACGGTCATCATTGTGGGATGTGGCCATAGGACATCCACTCCTATGCCTTTCTGTGACTCTTCCAGTCTCTCTGTATATCTGTTGCAGCCTGTTGATGTCACTATACTCTAAGCTCAGTGCTAACTTCTGTCTGAGAACATCCTGCTTGAAGCCTTGCAATGGTGAGGTAATGCTGATCAATTCTTAGTTTTGTCTTGGTCTCATGCTGCCAAAATGTGAACAGCATGATGAGGATTACTGTTTAAATACCAGTTCTGACTGAAATAGGAAATGAGAGAGAAGCAAGTTTTATTTCAAAAAATACTGAAACATTGAACAGTTGGACATGTGCATTCAGAAGTTTAGAGAAGGTCACATTAAGTCCACCTGTAAAGGTTATAGTGCATTTTAAGTCCATCCTGAAATTTCACCTGAAAGCCAGATATCTCTAACTTTTTGTGGGTAGTAGTGTATCACAAGTGCATAGCAGGAGGTGAAAATGAGGCGTTAACTCTTCAGCACAAAAGACTGTAGGCACTGAACCAATCTGCCTGCCAGTCCCTCTTTCACTTACACTTCCAGACAGGAAATCCACCAAGGACCAGGCCTGGTCCCAGGCCTGGAGATGCTAATTTTCATGCTGGCTGATTTACGCTCAAACATAGCCCAGTGAATCTCTGCCCCATTAACATAAAATTATTCATCATATTATAACAAGAAATGACCTCTGAATCACACCAAAACACATCTTCAAAACTCTCATCTGAATGTGTATTTATGTTCTTTGTGCCTTTAAAAGACGAATGATAAGATCATTTGATGGTAAAGTATGGGCTCAGATAATTCTACAATCCCAATGCAACAACAAAAACAGTGAGGAAAAAAAGAAATCTTTCGAACAGGCAGGCCTAATACACACACACAGCTAAAGGAAGGTAACAGAACTGCAAGGAGTGATGTGACTGGAGAAGAGGGCTGAGGTGGTGTGACGCTGTTGTGCCCTATCAGACGAGGACTACAGTATATTTCTAAGAGCATTTGGTTTGAGATGTATACACACACACACACACACAGTTGATTTGTTTGCCTTCCTGGTGTCTCTAACAGAGGAACATTCTTCCCCTCCAGAGTGACTGCTATAAAGTAAAGCCCCCTGAGTCCGCTGAGGCACTCGCCTGTTGAGCAGTGTCCAAGCTCAACAGCTCACATGGAATATTTTAGACTCTTTAAGGGCATCATCTATTTTTCTTTTCAGTGTCAGAAGCTTAGGCTACACTGCAGAGTTCAGTCTGGTTTTAATCTCAGCATCAAACTTTGTAATTGACTTCACAGGTACAAAGCAAAATTGTGTCTTTTGTTTTGTCCCAGTCAAGGTCCTCATACTTACATCTAGTTTTCAGATGACTCGGCAGTAACAGTAACACATAATTTATTGAAATATTGTTGTATAGTCTGACGTTTCAGAGAAAATCCATATTTACTTTCTTGGTGAATTGAGAAAAAAAAATCATGTAAAGTTATCTCTTGTTTGTCTATTAAATTTGTAAACATTGGAAATGGTTTACTTTGCAACTGAAGGCTGGTGTAAAAAGTCTTATTTAAAAGGAAAAATTATGGTAGAGGTGCAAGGCAGAAGTCATTCATTACTAAAAGGCACATGACAGCCTCTGGGAAATTTGCAAAAGGGGCACATGGGCAACTTTCACGAGTCTGGCCAACTATCCTAATTATTTTTCTCTTGGATACAAAGAATTAGTCCGATTCCTCTGGATTCAACTTGGATTTCCAAAGAGCAGTACCAATGGATGCAGAAGAAACTGCCTCTGGATGCCACTGGATAGATACACAACCAATCAGAGAATCAAAGCATCTGCTAGATCAATACGCACAACAAAGGTACAACCAACAAAAGACATCCAAAGTAGCGTTCAGCGGAGCAGGAATGCTGGTGAATCATCATGTTTTGCAGTAAAATCATGATGAGCTGAGGTGTTATTAGTAACTGGTTGTTATCTTAAAACTCATGCATGTCATTGCAAAAAGCCCATGCCTGCCCTATTGTGATTGGTTTGGTACATTCATTACCAGTGAAAATGGCTGTGAATAGGAGGGATGGCAGACCCATTTTATAAGAGAAAACTTCTGCCAAATGAATGGGTACGGATGACCAGGCTAAACTTTCACTTCCTCTTATGTGTTGTGTCTGTCTGTGGGTTACTCAGCCTGAAGACTAAAACTTACATCTGCGTGGAATGAGCACACAGCAGTGAACGAGAAGAGGACCATCCACTTACTTTTCCACACCCTTACAATGAAAGAATATAAGGTCTCTACTCTGATAATGCAAAAATGTGCTCCTCAGATCCTCACAATTAAAAAAAAAAAAAAAAACTGCTCATGCATTCAAAATGAAATCACTTTTAAATGTTCACTGGGTGTGGGTTTTCTCTGGGCACTCCAGCTTCCTCTCACAGTCCAAAGACATGCATGTTAGGTTAACTGGTGGTTCTAAATTGCCCGTAGCAGTGAGTGTGCATGCTTTTTTGTCTGCACGTGACCCTGCGGTGGACTGGCGACCTGTCCGGTTTGTACCCCTGCTTTTCCCCCGAAGAAAGCTGGGATAGACTCCAGATGTGGATAATAGATGGATTGATGGATGTTCACTGGGGCCACATCTTCTTCAATAATTACCAGACCGACCTATACAGTAGAAAACACTCATCTCTCCTCCTTGAATCACATGTCCAGAGACTCAACAGTCCTCAAGGATTCCAGATAAGATATCTGCTGCTGGGTCCTCCTGACCAAAAAAGCTAAATTCAGCCCACACGTGTGCTTTCTCCTTACAGGCTGACACACGTGTCCACTGTCTGATTTGGGTCAGATTTAAGCCAAGACTGTTTTCATGGTTGCACCAGACTATCTCATACCAAAGAACATTTGAGTTGGCATCATTTGGTTTCTTTGGAGACCTTGCGAGCTCCTCTAGAAAATTTGAAAAAAAAAAAGTCAGTTAATAGCTTTAATGTTGCAGCTGCATTACATAGACAAATTTAGTGTCGTAAGAGAAATATGATGAGGTTTTTATTTTAACAGAGTCACAGAGCTGCCTTTAATTCCTCAGTAAATAACCCCAGGCAGCAGTGTGGCTTCAGACCCCCGCTGCTCTCTTTATCAATGATCAATGACCCTCCTGTGTGGGATTATATAATGTCTTGTGTTTTACACAACATTTGGCCTTATGTGTGCCTCTCTTATACAATTTTCTCTCCTTTGGCTCTTGAAAACTTCTCCCCTCTTTTTCTCTACCCCCCTCAGTTTATGTTACCCTCCCCTTCTCTCCAGCCATCTCGTCCATCATCTCCTGTTTTGAATGTACCACACGTACCTGTGTGTGCGTGCTGTAAGAGTATGTGTTCATGGTGTGAGAAACTGGAGGAGGAGTTTGAATGTTTTAGCCCACCTGAATAATAACTTCTTTGTGAGCTTCTGCATTATAAGGTGGCACGCAGATGTTTTTTGCCATTACACATCTTAACTTTTGGTGCAGACTCAGATTTTAACTCAATTCCAAACCAGTCTATAACTTCTGCACCTAACATTGCCATGAAGGCTAGGATAAGAATGTTGCTGCTGTTCTTGGCGGCAAATGCTTGTGTGTCATTTGCTCAAACCAGCAACAGTAGTGATGACAACAAGCTGCAGCAGCAACAGCAGCAGCAGCAGCAGCAGCAGCAGCAGCAGCAGCAGCAGCAGCAGCAGCAACGCAGCGTCTGGGATGAGCCCATCAGATTCACCACCAAGGCCAAAGACTCATGCACCATGGTGGTGACCGGACTGGGGGACTATACTCGCCTGCGTGTGTCCTGCAGAGGCCCCAACCAGATGACCGGCCGCTCTTACTACTGTGACTTCCAGGGCAAACCCAACCAGTGCCCCCCCTACAACCGCAACCCCCGCCACTACTTCACCCAGATGATGTGGGAGCTGAGGAAGTTGAACAACCCCTGCCAGGGACCCAAAATCCACCGTCCGCACATGTGCAAGAAATACCCCGATGAGGCTCAGATGACCTTCCTGACATCCTGGCCGAAGACCACAGCCACCAAGCTCTCAAAGCCCGCACAGGAGCCACGTAAACCTGCACCACCACCTCAGACCAAGCCCGCTGAGTCTCCTAAACCTGTGAAGCCTTTCAAGGTCCAACCAGGCAAGGGTACCCAGAACAAGAAAGCCACTGCCAAGCCTGCGAAGACCACTACTCATCCCACAGAGCAGCCCGACTCCAGAGCCTCCCGCCTCGCCTCCGAGTACTGCTGGAAGAGCTTTCACGGCGTCTGCTCCTTCTTCATCAACTGGCTCAAAAACTGAGACTGTTCTGCGCAAACACTCAGGTAAGTGTCCGAAAAATTGTGAGCAGAGGGTTGAAGAGAAGTTAAGATATCGTTATAATCACCTTGGGGCAACAAGCCACCAAAATGTTTCCATCGATTTTTTTTTTCAAAGAAATTGTTTTTGGGCCCCTTTTTGTTGTTTCAGGTTGGAATCAGCAGCAATCAACACGCTCTACACAGAAGTTTCAGGAGTCATTTCATCACTTAAAGACTTCAGACTCTGTACGTTCAAAATACAACTCAGCCTGTGTAAACAGATGTTAGATGATGTGGTATGAATGTGATTTCTAAATCTGCAAAACATGCAGTGAGGCAAAGGGAAGCATGACAGGCATGTGTTTCTATTTTTATATGATGTAAAAGTCTTTATGCATGTCATAGAATTGTTTCAACAGCATGTATTCTGAGGAAGAAAATGGAAAGAATAAAGTCAGAGTGGTGAACTCTCATCTGTGTCGGTACGTTTCTCCTCCTGAGCTGAAACCGCCTGCAGGTTTTATTCAAAGGAGCCTCTGTTTCCACTCATCACTGGCTGTAACAACATGTCTGCTGTGTGGTTGAGGAAGTTGTTACCGCGCAGACACAATCAGTCACAGAAGGTGTCTGGGCAGAGCCAAGTAGTTCTTTGTATGAGCTGATGAATTGAGTCTTAAGATCTGCCGTTCTGGTAAACAGAGGAGGTCTGTGTGCAAGCTGCAGATGACTGGAACTGAGTGTGGCCACAGCGCACACACAAACCTACACGTAGTAGAGCAGGACAGGGGTTAAATAATACTTCTCTCTCATTGATTTTTTTTTTATTTTTATTTTTTTAGAAACTTTAAGAACTAGTTTTGGGCATGATACACTAATTTTGTGTAGTAAAACTGTGTTTAAACCTACATAGCTTTACTTTCATTAATATTTGGGATCCCAAATATCCAAAGGATAAATGTGAAAAAAGAAAGAAAAGGAAAGAAAAAAAGATTACATTATTCCAAAGACATTTTGAATATAATAATAATCAAAATTAAACCAGAAAAATATTTATCTATATATGAAATGGAGGAGATGATTCTGGGCAGTTTAGAAAGTGATGACAGGAATTAATGATATTTCTAAACTTACATAAAACTGAGAACACAAGGACCCGAGGAGCACTGGGAGTGAAAATTATATTATTGGTACCAAACAAAACTTCTGAATTGTTCTTATTTGAGGATACGAGACAACCAAAGAGCACAGCTCTGGATGCTGTCACAATTTCATTTAAAAAAGATGTAAGCTCATTTAAAAACAACCTATAAACTAGTTCCCTTCCATCTTTCAGTCTGACAACAGTTTCTTCTGAACTGAGTTTATCTGCATCTATCTCAAGACAGACAAAAGTTCCTGAAGGACTGAACAGGAGGAATCTAAATTCTGATCAGACGATGCAAAGACATGTTCCACTGCATTCTGGGTAATAATTCACCTTTTATGCAAGGTTTTAGGAGGAAGAGGATTCAATAGGAGATCAAAGAAGCTACAGCTATGATCACCCACATAAACATCCTTTACATGCATCTGGTTAATAATTAGGACTATGGAAAAAAGTAGATATATACCAGTGCATCTTTGTGGGTATTTATCAGAAGCATGTTGTTTATAAAATAAAATAGTGTGAATAAATAGATCTTAAAAAAAGAATCCTCTGACAGATTTAAAGGTGAAATCTTTCTTTCTTACCCTAATAACTAAAGACAAGCCACAGGGATCTGAAACATGTCCAGCATTTACTGCTTATCTCATTGTCCAAAATGACAAAAAAGAATGACAAAATGACAAATTAGAAATTTATTATTTTCTCTTTAATGTTATGATGATTTTTCTAATGTAAAATTCTACTTTGAAAATAGTAATATGAGTCACATTAATACCTTGGAGGAAGCTGCAGAGCCTCTCCTGAGCACAAGATGATGCTGTTGAGCAAAGAGGAAATGGACTGAGATGTTCTTGGCGGTCGGGCATGAAAAAAAAATGTGTAAATTCTTTAAATGTTTGTGAGGACAGAAATTGACAAAATGCCTCACACCTGACACTAGCAACTGCTAGACATTTTTAAAGTTTTAAGGATTCACTAAAAGGGATTCATAAGTATATGTGTACTTGATATAAATAATTTTTGGATACACAGAATCATCTTTACACTTTACATATCATTAACTTCATAAAAAAAAAAACATTTTTATAAGCTTACACTAGAACAAACACATTTTCTCATTAAAATATAATGAATGATGAGGAATCACTTTAAATTCCAAAATCAGTCTCATGTTGAGTTTTTTTTACTCAACATGAGAATATGCCATTGTTTTTTTTAATTAAAAAAGGACCTAGAAACAATTTGTATTGTAATAGAAACTATACAAATAAAGTTGAATGTCCTAAATGTGAAAAGAGATTGATTTATTTCTTCCACACCCTCCATTCATGCACAGCTTCCTTGTTACTGATTTGTGTCACTAATTATCTCACAGAGTGACTCACAGCAATATGCTCCTGTAAAGTGGGAGATTAGCAGACATGTGCCTGAGGTGATAAAAAAGTGTGGCAGTGTGAGGTGAGCTACTCATTTACTCCTTTTTAATAAAAATACCTTCCAAAGCCTTCGAATCCAATGATTTGACAGAATCTTATGCTGCTTTGGAAATCTTATGAATATTGAGAGAAATTTTTATGGTTGATATGACATCATTTGTATATTTAAACCTAAGCAAAAATGTCAACTCTGCCAGCAAATAGTCAACTTTGAGTTCTAAAAGCAAAATTTGGATTCCTAAATTACTGTAGAGCAAAGGCAGTTTTGAATAGAAAAATTAACTCTCTAAATATGTTTACAATAAGTAATTGGAGGACAAAATACAGGTTCATACATATGGTTCAAAAAAGGTTTATCAAACAGGCAAAGGTTCTGCAAGAAGTCCGATAAATGAATAACAAAAGATCTAAAAGTTCAAAGTGGCTGGCAAACAGAGTTTGCAAAAGACCGGAATTAGTAGCAGAACATAAACAGAGGATCTGACAAGGAACAATGACAAGCAGGGAGTGTATGTTCTGGAAGAGATTAGCTGAGTGAATAAAAGAGAGGAAACTAGACTTAGAGGGCAGGTGGTGAGTGTCAAACAGCTCTGACAAGGCAGGCAAATGGGAAACAGAAGCAAGTGGGAAAATAAGGGGGGGGGCAAAATACAAACTAAGATACTAAAATCAGAGACCGTGATGACAACAAACAGAAGACAGAGACTGTTGAACTGAGTACAAATAAGGTGGCACAGAGTTAGAGTCAGGTGGATTTCAAAGGAAGAAGGATGTCCATTTTTTTATAAGGAAAAAAGGAACTGCCATTTGGTAAATGTGTTACTTCTTAGTCAATATTGGCGCTAAAGACAGAACAAAGGTGATTAGATCAGCAGCAGTCGTCCATGGAGAGCAATGTGTATATTGTTTTATTTTGTCATAATAGTAAAAGTGTAGGTGATGGCTGGTACTGACACATTGTGTCTGCTTGCTTACTTTCGAATAATAAAACAACTTTAGAGTAAAACATAATGTTGTAAAACATTACAAGCTCTTGTTAAGTTTGTTATCAGCACCTGAGCTTTTACCAGGACAGTCAGAATGAAAAAAAAAAAAAAGGAAATGGGCACAACACAAAATTTCTACTTTACAATAAAACATTTTCATACGAATAAGAACTGTAAAATGAATAAATGCAATTAAAAAAAAGACTTTTTTAAACAACTGTCTGTATATATATTAGTGGTTAGTGCCAAAATCTGGCAAAGCCTGGATGCAATTCAGTCTTGCAGCAGGTGATAGTTTTCTTGTGTGTGAGTGAGTGTCTCCTTCACCAGCCCTCCATTAATAAAGCTCCTAAATCCCCAATTATGTCAAACAGGACTAAACTCATGGACACTGAAGCACAAAAGGACAGAACAGATAAAGACACGAGACAAGGGGCACAAGACAGACAGTGATGATGTGGTGTGTGTAGTTTATGTGTGTTTGTGTGGTGCATATAGATGAATGTGTGGAGATTTGCATTGTGATGTTATGTGTCCCTCCGTATCCACACCAGAGCTAGAACAGACCAACAGCCAGACAAAGAGCAGTGGTGTTGACCTCCACAGTACTTCCTCAGCATCAACCAGTGACCAGGATGACAGTTGGTGCTGGTGCGTTGGGCCAGAGCCATGCAGCAGACCTCCACCAGTGCACTGGATTTCCCTCAAGGCCAAACAGGAACCATCCAGCCCGGCCAGTCCCTCCACCAGGAACAAGTCCGGTCAAGGCAATGAGTCACCCACACCCCAGAGGCAACAGAAAAGAGGACTGACCCAGAATCTAGGAATCTAGGTATCTGATTCTGAAGAGGCGTTGGAGGCCAACATCACTGCTCATTGCTCTGTGTCTGGCTGCTGCACTGCTTTATCTTTGGGGAGGAAACTGGAGACAAACACTATCACAACTCAAACCACCACACATTCATCTAGATGCACCACACCACACCACAAAAACTCACATATGCTAGATTACACATATCACATACACCACATTCATCACTGTCTTATGTCTTGTTTCGTGTCTTTATCTGTCCTTATCTGTTATTTTGTACTCCACTGTCTGTGATTTAAATCCTCTCTGACAGAATCAAGGTTTTAGGAGTTAATGCATGTTAGGCCGAGAGTTGAGCCCCCATGTGCAGCAACGGATCAGGATGATGATGAGAAGAACAAGGAGATGGAAACAAAAATCAGGGGTACTACACCCATCCCTGGTACCTCACCCAGCAGGTCCACGTTGCAGTTGCCTCGAGACTCTAACCCAGGGGTGAGCAACTCCAGTCCTCGAGGGCTGGTGTCCTGCATGTCTTAGAAGTTTCCCTGCTTCAACACACCTGATTCAAACTTGTCCGTACATTCCCATACCGCTTTCTGGTCAATGCATTTCCCCATAGAAGCTGAGAGTCTCTGGGACTGCATGGAGCATTTTTTTAATTGTTGCGAAACTCGACGGGCTTTGGCTTTAATGCCGATGTTATCCCGCCCCCCGGACTCTCAGCGTCTCTGGGAGTGAATGGAGCTGTGGGTTGGCCTCGGCTGGCCTGGACGCTGATCAGTCCGCATGCTGATTGGTGGAAAAGCTGAATGCAGTTTTGACTGACAGGTTTCCGAGATATATATACTGTCACGTCTCATGCACGATTTCAGTCCCATCGCGGATTTTGCATCCGAAGTCGAATGACAAGCAGAAACCATTTGTTGGCATTTCTACAGCGAAATACTTCATTTCTTACACTGTAAATAAATCACACTCATTGTAGGGAAGAGAAGGGAAAGGCAGAATTTACATATAAATAAAGTGACACATTTTCATGATGTACTCCGACTATGAGCTTCCCTTGTTTGAAAGACCAGATATCACCACTGGTCGTTACCACTGCATTAGGGGCTTTTGGAAGATACGAGAACTTCCAGTTTTGAACTCAACAATTCAGAACTCCCACTGATTCAGAAGGCACCAATTTAAAGTGAGGGTAAGGTCAAAACAGGGAAGAATGTCAATGTGATGACTCTCACAAGAAATTCCAGGCTATGTTCCTGTCAGTTCAGCAAGGAAAAGATCA
This sequence comes from Hirundichthys speculiger, assembly GCA_018398805.1. Taxonomy (NCBI): domain Eukaryota; kingdom Metazoa; phylum Chordata; class Actinopteri; order Beloniformes; family Exocoetidae; genus Hirundichthys; species Hirundichthys speculiger. The sequence continues at coordinate 449,830 of JAGFBZ010001824.1, forward strand.
TCACTGATGGTGACACGAGTGGTGATCCTGTCTACTTTGTCTGGAATAACTGGGGGAAGCTACTAGTGCAGAAAGGCACAGGTCCGCAAAGCCCCAGGAGAGTTCTGTCTCCTGTCATATTTTGTGGTGGTCCAGCAGTCCCTATAGCAGTGGTCTGTTATGACAATTAACAGTACAAGACATATTGGGCCTCATTCATTAAATCTTTGTTAATCTATTTGTAGATTTCTAAAAACATGCTCTGGATTCATGAACACATAAAATTCAGATTTTTTTGTAAGAAGGTGTGTACGTTAGTGAACTCCAAATGATCGCAGGCTGAGATAGCGCTCACGGAGGTCAATAATTAGGATAAACTCTGCCCAGGCACAACCATATAAGGACATGTTTAAGTGCGCTACAGCTTGATTCATATAATCTAGAAACCTTCGGGTAAACTCATAATCTAACGAATCCAGCTGAGGAGGCAGCGCTGGCAAGAGCTCCGCTTCTGAAATGCTCCTCTGTCCAATGAAGCATTCAAGAGGTAAAGCAAAAATTGTCATGATTTTGGTTGCAAACTAAAGAATAAACAAAAAAAAAAGAAAAAATGAACACATTTTTCTATATTAGCAAAGTAAAATGTAAATTGATTAAGAAAAATGTATTATATTCCAAATGTATTCTCATGTTTAAAAGATGTAAGCATATTCTGAAAAACACAGTCCATATAGGGCATCAACAATGTAAAGACCAAGAATATTTGTGTAAATTTATGAGCACTCGTCATTGACACAAGCTCTGCTCATCGCAGGAGTAGATTTGCTTGTAGCTACAAAAGGTTCAGAATCACTAATATTTTCATGAATGCTGAAACATCCATGAATACACCCTTCTCACTGTTTACACAAAAATCTGTTCTGCTCATGTTTAATGAACGAGGCCCATTATCTTCAAAATAAGAATGTTTATGTATTGTTTAATAACAGCTCAGATGTCAAGTTCACTGAAAGTGCCAAGTACCTCAGGAGCTGTTTGACACCATCAACTGTAACGCAGCAATCACTAAGAAAAATAAATAAAAAAATGCATTAATGTGTGTCTTTATATAATTTTACCTGATCAAGAACATAAATAATTCACCACGCAACTGTTATGGATATGAAATCTAGCTTCAGAGACCAAAACCACCCATCCATCCATTATCCATACCCGTGGGTCACAGGGGTCAGCCAAACAATGAGAACAAATATATTTCTTTTCATTTCTGTGATACAAGAAAGAAATGACTAAAATAATGTCGTATTTGTTTCTTTATTGGTTTTTCAAGCATTTAATTATTCTTGACGTTGGATACATCGCGTATAATTTTTGCTCTAGATATTGTATTTCTGTCAAAGATGGAGTTTTCCCCCTGGTGCACTGCTGTCAACATAAATCAGCATGAAAACACGGTGCAGTCGGACTGATCTGAGCTTGAAAAAAATGAAAATGTTGAAGTTGAGCAGAGCATTTTAAAATGCACAAGAGTGAGATGGGGATATAAATTCACCTTTATCCACTTTGACCACTAAGCCTGTACAAACACGCAGATACACTACCGGCTGTCAGTCTCTTTATACCTTCAGCTCCACTCATCGTTGACGGCGCCAGTTCATTTGTAGGCACGTCAGGTCAGGCCACACAGAGGCATTCCCACTGGAAACCACTGCCAAAACTTTTCTCAATGAGTGTGCTCGGGCATGCGTGCGAGCTGAATGGTGGGCGTGTTACACATAAAAGCTATGTATGAAAGCCAGGCGCCAGAACACGTACTCTCTGCATTTCACTCTTCATTTCGGTAAGTTAGATTCAGCAAATGTTATTATCTTTTACCTGTTCCATGCACAGGATTGCAGCTGTTTTCACCACAGTCTTTGGATTTACAGCCATCCTCACTGCACATGCTTAGTGCGTAATGCGTATACGCATTACGCACGGTTATAACCATAAAAGCCTTTACCAGTTGGAGAAAAACTGCTTTACAACTACTTTATCTGATCGCTTAATAATGTTTATCATAATTTATAACGTCGTATTGCCCTGATTAATAGGCAGTTGATCTTTTGACTTCCCGTGTGTCCTTTCAGGTAAACATTTTCTACTATAAGACGAGATGCTCCCGCTAAGAGCTTTCGCCTTCTGGTTGTTGTTGGCTTTCCTCGAGCAGCAAGTCCCCCTGGCCTCCGGTGCGCGACGCGCTCCCCAGCAGAGTGCAGAGGAGCAGGAGCAAAGGTGCCGTCGCCGGCCGGGGGAAGTTCCCCAGCGGCCCCATGCAGTGCGCGTGGAACACCAAAGAAGTCGGCGACACGGTGAAGTTGCGAGTCACCTGCGAGGACCCGGAGGCCAGGATCAAAGGCGGAACCACCGATCTGAGCTGCGAATACAACGCCAAACCTCAGAGCTGCCCGGGCTACCTGTCCGACCCCAAAGGCTTCTGGAAACAAGTGGGCCGCGCGCTGAAAAAGCTGGACCGCAAAGCGTGCCGGGACCAGCGCGCTCTGGTCAAGGCTGGCATGTGTAAGGGCGCGCCGAGGGACGCGCACTTCAAGCTGGACATCCGTAGCTCCGTCAGTTCTGCTCAGTCCGGAGAGTGGGTGGATTCGGCCACGCGGCCGCCGTCACCTCGTCCCACCCCCACCAGGCCGACCGCCTGCACGAAGCGGGCGGACCACCGGAAAACGGCCGGGGAGTACTGCAGCAGCTCTTGGGCTAGTGTTTGCACGTTTTTCCTCTCCATGCTGCAGAGTGACGACTGCTAGTTCGTACCAGGTGGCAGATATGGTCAAAACATCTTTTATTTTTTAGTCAGTCAGATATTGTGTATTTAACAGACGTGAACGTGGCGATTTTAAATTACCACGTCCACTGATATTAATATATTACACTGGTGTGCGTATTTATCAGGAGTGCGTTGTGTCTGTACTGAAAATTATTTTCATTTTTCTTCAAATGTAGTAATTTATGTAGTAGCCTAGACCAATGGGTGTACAAGGAAGTCAACAGCCTACCTGAGCTGTTGTACATGCTACTTCAAAACTTCTATCTGTTGTTTCAGAAGTAAATAATCTAGGCTATATTAGTGTGCATCTAGCAGCTGTTTGTCAGATGAATGTAACTTCCTCATAGATGGAAAAATGTATCCATTAAACACGATGAGAGTAGAAAAATTATCTATTACAATGGATAAAACACAAAGCATATGTAATAGTTTCACTCCTTAATGCTGCTTTATAACTGTTCAGGAACTTTGTTTTATACTTGAAGAACATTATCTTTTCTAGTCTGTGCTTTCTTCTTTGAATCATCTATTTAGACTAAGTTTTCATTTTAATTAAAGAGCTCTAACCACACATTTACTCAGTGCAAACAGTTCTGGCATCTTAATCACTGGTTACAAACATGCTTCTTGCAGGTTGCTCCAGTGTCACTGTTTTGGTTTCAGAGTTTCTGTTATTTGATTTTTTTTTTTTTTTTTTTACTGCATAAGATAGGAATCTCTGAAAACAAAAGCAGATTGGAATGCTCCTTTTGCTGCTGTTTATCACTCATTATTAGAACTCATTATTACATGGTGATGTATTTGCTCTACCTCTGTTCATCATTCAGCTACACTCATGACCTATAAAAGTCACTGTATTTATGCGCCTTAAATAAATGCTTTCTTTTATTACAATGTTGTTGTTTTTCGGGAGGCTTTAACATTATGAAATATGACAAATACGGTGGAGTGTTAAACGGTAACGACTGAAACATCTTACATCGAAGATTGTGATACACACATTAAACTATTTGTTGTGAACAGCAGAGCCCCGCCACACACCACTGACACACCCCCAGGACTCAGCAACACACACTCATGAGAGATTCTTAACACACAAGTAGGCAGTCAAACGTAAGGTTTGATCCTCCAGTTTCCTGCTGCAGTGTCTGATTACGCTCAGCGGCTTGTTGCGTTTGAAGGAGTGTCAGCGCTGTGTGTATTAATGAGTCGTCCCTGAACAAGTGCAATACCAGATGTGGATATTAATGCTTTCCGGTTCGCTCTTGACCTTCATCACCTCTGACCTGCCCTTTGTCTCCATCAGACAGAAAACCGGAGAATGAGTTCCACCTTTTAACGTCTTTGACAGCACGAAAAGGGTGTTTGTGGACATATTGTGCTAAGGACTCCTCCTCCGTGGCTCAGTGTCACATTCCAGCAGCAGAACACCATCAGGAAGTAGTTAGGGGTTAGAGGTCAAGGGAGAAGAAGGAAATGAGGAAGCCTTACAAATGTGTGAGTCCTCCTCACTTTTACCTTTAGTTGTCATGTGGGTTTATTCTTTTATATGTTGGCTACTTTATATCAAAGTAAGATCCACTAATTTCAGCTAGTAAGGATTTACAAGGCCAGATGAGACGTTATGACTTTCAATCTGAGTTAAAAGCCAAAGAATAAAGTGAATTTTAAGACAATATGCAAAAAAAAAAAAAAAAAAAAAAAAAAAACAGGCAGTTGGGGAGCGAGTAGATAAATAATCTAGGCCAGTTTTCTCAGTGCTGGCCTGCCTGACATTTAAAGGCAACTTGTCTCAGAGTTTTGGGGCTACTGCTGAAAAACCTTAACCTCACCTACTGGGACAGCTAAAGTAACTGTCAGTATTAACCTTGGGAGCATATGTGGTCTGCACTACTAAATGGGGAGCTTTTAAAACAAACAATAAAATCTTACTATTGATCCTGAGACAGACAGGTAACCAGTGAAAGGAGGTAAATACAGGGAAAATGCAGTCTTGCTTGTGTAGTACGGAGATGAGCTGCAGCATTTTGGACCAGCAGTAAAAGAGTGGCCTGACCATCATCAACACGGAGCACATGCACGATATAATAATCTAGGTGACTCGAGGTAAAAGCATGCAAGACTCTTTCAGTGGCCAAAAAAGATTTAGAAAACGTTTAACCTTAGAAAGAAGGTTTATTTGAAAAAAAAAAAAGCCTGCTTTAATGTCAGGAGTAACCTGTTTGTATAAAGCAAAAACACAATCCACCTCAAATTGAGGGTTGGGTACCAGAACCTTAAGAAATTATTCCAGGTTCCCCAGCTGTATTTCTTAGGCTTTGGAGGCACTGGGTAAAAAAAAAAAAAAAAAAAAAAGAAGCATGATTTCATTTCAAAATATTTTTTGTCATCCAGGGTTTGATGTCATCGAAGCATTAAACAGTCAGTTTTCTCTGTAAGAGACAAGTAGATTTGATTATCTGCAGCAAAAATTAAAATCAATACCACACTTCTTTCAAATGGATCTGAATGGAAGTACATAAAGGGAGAAAAGGATTGGTTGAGGAGATGAACCTTGAACCTATCCAAGTCAGAGTAACTGTGGTTCGTCTGAATTCCTTCCTTGAACGGGACTCAGTCACTGCAGCTATTACAGATTTGCCACATACAGAAATGGTTAATTATAAACCTCAGTTTTACCTTGTTGTTCTCATTTTTTCAGTGATAACACTTGTTTGCCCAGAACAGGACACTCTGTCTGCTGTTCTGTCTTTTTTTTCACTTTCATGTACAGTTTCTACAAGTACTCATGTTTTGTTTTTGCTGTTTCCTTTCATTGCAAAAGGTAGTTGTTTATCTCGATTTCTTCACATTCATATAAGTAACGTTTATGTTTTGTATGTTCAATTCAGTTCAATTCACATTATGTATAGCATCAATTACAATACAAATTGTACTTTTTAGAGACCCAGAGCATGACCCCCTGAACAAATATTAAATCAAAATCAAATCAAATCAAATCAAACTTTATTTATAAAGCACTTTTCATGCCCTCAGGACACACAAAGTGTTTTACATAATAATAAAAACATTGTACATGAAAATAAAATAAAAGTCAGCATACACCCTAATATGTTATATAACAATAAAAAAACACACAAACAAAGCATTCCTCCAAATAACCCCTCCGTTCCCCCAATGCACCACAAACATAACACAACCCCCTTGTTTCTGTCTCCTTTATAAAAAAAAGTATAGAAATGCTACTAATTAACAAAAATAAATAAATATTAAAATATAATTAACTATAGCTAATATTATTAAATCTTAATTAAATAAACAATGGCAAGTAAAAAAAAAAAAAAAAAAACTCCCCCAGTGGAAGAAAAACCTTTAAGCCAAACAGTGGCAAGGAAAAACTCCCCTTCAAGAGGGAAGAAACCTTGAGCAGGACCTGGCTCATACAGGGGACCTTCCTGCTGAAGGCCAACTGGGTAAAGGAAGAAAAGAGGAGGGAGATAGAACAGATAGGATGGAGGACAGAGCGGGAAGAGGCACAATTTGCATGTATTCCATTGGCAATAAAAGAAAAGGAAGATTTGGTCTTGTGTCTCGATGTTTATTGTTACTCTTGGTTTTGTTGTTCTACCCATGGAGGCTACCTGAAGACTTTTTGTGCATGTTGTAGCGTGTCTTTGCAACAAGATTCCCGTTACATTAGTTATGCACTTTAAATAATTCAATTCACACAATTTATACAACACCAGTTTGTGATAAAAGGATCTCAGGGTACTTAAAAGAGAAACAAGGTCAATACAGGTCCATTCAAGTACAGTCCTACTCAATCCAGTTGATGACAGCTGTATTCACACAGCTCCAAATCATAAAAGTGCTCTAGTTAATGAAACAAATGATTGAATTTAATCTTCTGCTTGATTCAATCCCCTGATCTACCCTTGACATTAAGAGGAAAATAAGATTTTGTGGTATGCTAAAACACAACATATTCTGATGTGGTTTGGTTTGGTTAATGGACCAAAAACTCTGGGTTTGGTAAGATTTAAAGCTTCTGATGTTGTTGAAATGAGGCCTTTCACAATTGTAATGACATGTTTAGAAAACTTCTCTGACAGAGTGTCTTAAAGGCAAACGTCTCAGAGATTAGTTTAGACAAAGAGCAGAGCGACTGCAGGTCCAGAAATTAAAATAAATCAACAGAAATAGTGTGTATATAGCCACGTCCATTTTTACAAGTCCGCTTGGAAATATACAAGTAAATGGACTTTGCTATGTATCAGTAACTTTTTAAAAATATATATTTGAAATGTTTAGTCTATCTTTCGCAATTTTCCACGAGTCAATAAAAACTAACATTCCCATGAAATAGCTCCAGCAATGAAAAAGGAGTTTGTACTTTTTACAGAAAGATTAAATGAGTGGTGCTTAAGATAAAAATAACACCCAAGTTGATGTTAATCGGCCACTACCTGAGTGGGGTTGTCCTTTGAGTTGAGTTTGTTCCACACATTTAGAAATCAACAGTAAAGCAGTGGGATGGAGTGATGTGTTTGGTCACAGCAGGATGCTGTTTGTAATTTCCCGTCAGAATTCATTAGTGAGCATTTCCCAGTGGAACGGGCCTGCGGTGAGCACCACCTCTGCACAACCTATGATGTTATTGCCACATACCTTTTTTAAGCATGCAGGAATACACTGATACATGAACTCATACAGAGGATCTGAAGCAACAGAGAGCACTTTGTATTTGTATTTGCATGACTCAATGTGATCTCCATCACTGGGAGTTTTCTCACACTGTTGGCATTCCAGAGGCCTGAGTGAATCCTACTGTCCAGGTCAGGATCTGGACTTATAGCTCATGTTTAATGACATATCATATGGAATAGTAACAATTTTTAAGGAAACTTCTCTGGAAATGCAAAAATATGATGCCTACGGGTGAAAAATGGTTAAGAAGTGCAGCGGGTTATCATGAAGAAATGGAGATTTATATGTGTGTGCCGTCTAAATACTCTTCTAAATATTACGATTTTCAGAAAGTTCTCAAGCGACTGGTACCTGAAACCAACGTAAAGAGTCAACCTCCCCTCGGATCCGTCAAAAACTCTGGGGGAAACATGCTTTCTCCAAGTGGTTGTTTTCCAACAATTCATGAATTGACGCTGACAAGTAAAATTCACAGAGTGCCCCTTTAACCACTTGTACAGTCTTCAGTGAAGTGTTAAGCCTGTACATGCAACATAAAAGCAGTCCTGTCAAGGCAGATGCACCCAAAAGGTCACCAACTACTTTAATGTCTTAAAAGAGAGCCTGAGAACCCTCATTGAATAATAATCATATCATCTGAGTCATATTGAGGACTGTCTTTTCTCTCCCATATCTGTCATAAGGGCTGCATGTTTCATCTTGTTTCCTTTCTTACTGAGGCAGGTGGTGCACATGCTGTACAAACTGTACAAACACCTGTAAAGGCCCCAGCCTTTGGCTGATTTAAGAAGAAGAAAAAAAATCCCCTTTGAAGCTTAACAGCGTTTCACATCCTTTCCTCAGTTGAATCTTTGCACAGACACAAAGCATGTATCCTGTCAAACAGTAGTATTTTGTAAAAGTCAAAGGCCTTTCTGACAAATTAAACTGGTGCAAACATGTTCCTGAGATGTTAAACCTTTAACATCTAAACAATGAGTCTTCGTTAGCCCGTAGGCACAAAAGGAAAAAAGAAATTAGACTTGGTACATGTGCTGCTGGATTTGATCAAATCAAACTGAAAACAACTGAGGTATACTTAAAAAAAAACAGATAATTGTTTACATGAATAAAATCAGTATATCGCATTATAAAAAGTGATTGTTCTCAATATCATCTTTGAGCTTGAAGAGCTTTAGATAAACCGTGTTTAGTTTAAATTAAATATTTATCCTGTTCAAATTTTATATGTGAAATTAAAACCTCTGACCGCCAGTAAATGACTTCTTGGTGAAATGTAAAATGACCAATAATACTTTTGTCATGCAGTGACTTGAAATTCAATAATGCTTTGTCTCTGTGCTTCCCATGTTATATTTAAGCTATTACAGTCATTCAGGGCACGATAGTTTCAGACTATGGCAAGAAACGTTTGCTTGAAGAACAAAATGACAAACTGACTTTTTCCTTCCAAGACTGTGGAGCGTCTTGGCTGTCTCGGGCAACCACACCAACAAATGTGTGCTAAACTACCTATTTTTGAAGCAAAGAATGCTACACTTCTTTGTAAAGCTTGAAGAAACATCTGCTCAAGATACTGTTGAAGCTGCATTTGTTCAGCTTGAACTCTTTAACCAGGGCAGGTGGTTTGGTGGTTAGCTCTGTTGCCTCACAGCAAGAAGGTTCCTGGTTCAAACCCTACACTGTAAAAAAAAAAAAAAAAATCATAATAAAACAGTAATCTTCTGGCAGCTGGGGCACCAGAAAAATACTGTGAAATAACAGAAAATTACTTTCTCATAAAAATACATTTTTTTTTCCATAAATAAAATACAGTTTGTAGTTGTAATTTTAACAAGATTTTGCCTTATTTTTAGGTTGTTTTTAACATTTAATTAGAAATATTTTCACATTTTAAAACAATTAAATGACCTAGTAATATGGTAATAATAATGCTTAAATTTACAGAAATGTGCTGTTATTAATTAGTTTCAATGACATTATTTTATATAAAGAAGTTGTATAATAATTTGTGTTTGATGTAATACAACAGTATAAGACACAAAAAATAATGTATTTCATCTTTCAAAACATGTCAAAAGAACTGTTGAAAAACTAGATATTGGGTTTAAAATTGCTACAATTTTTAGGTCTGTAGCCTTTGTATTGTAGTGGAGCCCGGTTTTCAACACCTGACAGCCATTGCACACAATAGGAATATCTTGTCAGCTTCCTGTTTTTGCACAGCACATTTTTATTTTTACACAATTTATTAAACAAACTCACGGGTACTCATTCAAACAAAGACAGACTTAACTCAGGGTGACACAAATTAACATGTTAAATGTAAGGGGTATGAATCAACAGGGGGTCAAACCAGCAAGAGACTTTACGTGGCAACATTATATCAAATAGCTAACAAATAAACACAGATAAGCACCTAAACAACCAGGGCTGCAAAGGATGCTGGGAAACGACCCAAAAGGACCTGCCAGATCACTAGCAGTTTTACAGTTTATTCCTTTAAATAACAGACAAATATTTGTGAAATTACTATATATTTGTGAATGTATTTTAACAATAAACATACGTATTCTTAATGGGGTTTTCATTGGTAAAAGAACATAAATATTGTGTGTTTTCACAGTTACAGTGAATTTAATGTTATTTTACATTTGACGTGTAAAATGACAGTCTATTTTTGTAAATTAAATGATATTCTAAAAGTATAGAAAAAAAATCTGTAAAATAAACAGTAAAATTCTCTTATATTACATTTTTTTTTTTTTTTACAGTGTACCTTTCACCTGAATAGAGGTGGGATAGGCTCCAGCAGATCGCCCCTGACCCTGCATAGTATTAAGTAGGCACGCTTATTCCTCCTCCTGTAGAGGAAAAAAAATACAAGTGGAAGATGATTTTACATGAAGAGCCTTGGAGCTGTTTCTGAAAGCCGCAAAGCTGGAACGAGTTCAAGAATTTCCACGACAGGATTGCAGGAAAACCTTAAAATATGTGTTTATGACTTCATGTTGGGTCATGAAATCAGGTGAAAAAATCAGCCCCATACTTTATAAAGGGAGCTGGGTTGAGACATCTGAAATGCCAAAAAAATTGCTTTATTCTTCTTAATTTTGTTTTTTTTTTTTTTAAATAAACAATATATTGAAATATTCACTTTCTTCCTTTCTTGTATTCGGACACCCTTGGATAACAAATCACAGAACACAAATCTTTTCTGTCTTTGACATTTCTGTTCTACAATCAGGTATCTATTAGAATCCTAAATCAGAAAAAGCAATGGAAAATTTTCAAATAAAAAATGAGCTGAGTGAATCTCTAATTTACTTTGACTTTTATCTCTTTGTAGACAGAATGAATGTTTTTTTCTCATCAACTTGAACTCATTTGTTAATATATATACATTCATTTTTGGATTTCAATCCTGCAACACATTAGAAAAAAAGGAAGAATACAAAAAAATAATTCAATATGATGTCAACGGGAGATTGCAATGAAGGTTTTGGTACAAAAGCGCTGTACGTGGGAGTCTTTAACGGACAAAGGTGGGCTGAGGATCTCCACGCTCTCGATAAATCCAGGAGAAAGTCATTAAAATACAGAAAAGCAATGTTCTTCAAAAGAAAGATTTGAAAGTTTGGTTTGCAGATTTCTTCTTCTGCAGTGCATGATGTCATTAACCTGCTCAAGGAATCTGGAGGTATTTCAGTGCTGTAAAGATCAAGCCAAAGCCAGACAGCTCCTGTGATCTCTGGCCCCTAAGACACCACTGCTGCAGGACGGCTCACGTGACCGCAATGACTTTGAAGTTTTTTAGAAAATTTTTTATTGAATTCAGAGCTACATTTACACAGGCCAAAATGTAACTGTGCATTTAAAAAAAAAAAAAAAAAGTCTTCTGTTAACCTCTAAGAGGAACTGAGGTATTTGGGACAGACAACAGCACAGCTAAGAAATCTTTTTTTTTTTCTTTTTTTTCCTGAATATATGGACACTGTATTTACCAGAGAAAAATGGCCACCAAGATCGTTTGTCTGGATGGTCCTTATGTCTAACATCCAGGTTTTTGATGGCATGTCATGGCAAACAGACTTAAAAACCTTCCAGGTTTATCAATGATCATAATGTCTCTTCCTTAACATGCCCTGGACTGTTAAGAGACCAACAAAACTGCCACAAAATAGATGTTTTCAGATGTGGCCACATTTTCCGATGAGTAATTAACAAATCACCGTTAATAAGCGGCACCTGGCTCCTACTTACCACCTAAAGACGCAGCAACGGTGCATCTGCGTATCTTTTTATACACTGCTTCTGCATTTTGGGTTGAGTTTTTGTCAAATAAATGACATGGTAGAATATATTGCGTTGTTCTTATGCAGTTGTTTTTACCTACTTATGAAACCTGGTCAGAAAACCGCACATCGACTGGAGTGCGGTCTTCACGTCTCATCGGTCATCTTGAACGTGAGCTGCTGCTGGAGCTTCACAGAGCCTCGGCTCATCTCTCCTCTGATAGAAGGGAGGGCCCGCATGTCAGAATCACAAAAGGAAAAAAAAAAATCAACTCTACGCTCCACTAACTTCCCAAGGTCCGACCTACAAAGCTGACTAAACGCATACCCACCCACGGTCGGCAACACCCAAAAAACACACAGGGTGATGAGGTGGGCGGAGTCAGTGGTATTGTGCTCCTGTGGCTCGAGGTGGTCTGACCCCCACACCCTGCTGTTCGGACCACTTGATTGGCTGCCCGTTTCTGTGGCAACAACCAGCCGCAATTGCTTCCGTGAAAAGAATAACAGAAAGTGGTGGAGCGGTGAAACAAAACCTGAGCTAACCTTTGAGCCCGCGCACACAGAGGATATCTGTAATAAACTCATTTTCACTTAATTTAGTTCAAATCTTTTTTTTTTTCCTATTGGTTGCTGACGTCTGATAGTGAACATAAACTTTCTATCAGGTCAGTAACTAACTACAAGACCATACCTACCAAACAAAGATGAATTGATTTAAGCTGTATTATAAATCATTCAACATGCAGTTGACATACAAGTAAATCGTATCTTTATGAATATACAATTTTAAATATAAAGACAGAAATAACATAAACATGAATATGTATATTTACATTTATATTTTATAAACATAAATATTCCAGCTAACAGAAATCTGCATGGGAAGTAGATTTAATTATTGGAAATAAAAAAAAAAAACAAAAAAACACCATAGTGTGTTTCTTTAAGTCTGAACACCTCTCCCAACTAATATTTTCTGGAAGAACCTTTTACCTTTATTACAGCATCAGTTCTTTCTGAAAAAGCCTCTATTAACTTCACACATCTGAACTTTAACATATTATCTCACTCTTCAAAAAAAAGTTCATGTTCCTTCCAGCAGTTATGAAGTCATTCCACGGGTCCACTCCAACACTTTGACTTTCCTTTTGTGGAGCCATGTCTTGCTTTATCTTTATCTGCTTTGGGCCATTGTTGTGCTGGAATGTGAAGTTCATCATCTTCAGCTTTTTGACAGTTTTTTTTTTTTTTTCCAAAATAATTTGGAGTCATTCATTTTTATATCTGTATTGATAAGAGTTAATGGCTTTGTCTCAGGGCATAATGCTCTCTCTGCCATGCTTCACTGTTTGATGCTCTATATTAACTTCATAACAAGTATAGCTTTTAGAATTAAGGCCAAAAAGTTCAACCATTGTCCCGTCAGAACAGAACATAGTTTCTCACACGCCTTGGGATTTCTTGGCATAATTCACATGAGCTTGCATGTGCTTTTTTTTTTTTTGTTGCTTTCATCTTGCCACACTGCCCCACAGCACAGACTTGTGCTGATAAGTTATCTCCTCATCAGTTTTGGAGGGTTGTCCTGATCTTTGCAATCTCTCTGTTGTACTACATTTTCTCTACTTGTTGACTTTGGCTCTGACAGTAAGCCATGGTGCGTTCAGCATTGTCAGTATTTTTTTTACATCCCTCTCTAGAGTCCCCGTTATATGAGGGTGTGCAGACTTATCCAATCAGGGTGTTGTAAGCTGTTTATTTAAAATGCTACCAATTATTACATCTTCGTTTTTTTCCTTGTAACAAGTCTGACATTGATGTCGGTTTTGTTCAGTCTTAATATTAATAATAATAATAATGATAATAATGATGAGTTGGAATGGCGCATACTAGACTCTATACCAACAATACCTTACTTTGGCAAGAAGTTTTGTGGTTTTAGTTTTCTAAGATTGTATACAAACCCTTGAGCATTTCAAAGATGCGTTTTAAAAAAACAGCAGTAAATTTCCCTTTGACATGTCATAAGAGAAATATACAGTGACTATAATGCACTTAGTGACTTTCTACCAATTGTTAATTAACAAAGAACCCTAAACATTTATAATAAATGATAAAATATATGTTGTTCAGTCTTAAATAAAAAGTTACACTACTTTGGTTCTCCTGGCCCTTATTTATGTGAATTGTTTTATGTTTTTAGAGATCATTGCTTTCTTTATTTCAGTGTTTCTAAGAAGTTGGTTTAAATGAGGTGGAGGACCCTATGCTACATAAGCAGAAGAAGGAAATCATTTCTGCTTTAAAAATGCAAGTATCAACTGAACTGAAATGGAAAATACAACATCACTCTTGATCTGGAGGAGAGAGGTAAGATGTCCAAAGCCAACATTGTACTTCTATCTTCCATGAATACTGCTCTGTCTCCCTCTCGTGGCCACAAAACACCAGTGCATGGTTGAGACACCAGCATCCTGGTTACAGGACAGTGTTAGAAATGAGACAGGACACGATGAACTCACCACTGACCTTCATGAAATGAAACATTTAATATTGCAAATATGGTTCTGCCATACAAAGTGCAAACAAAACAACTGCTTCAACATTATAAATGATTGATATTACAAAAGTTTGGGAAGTCATTAGTGGATCAAAAGCTTCAATAATGTGGACAAAATGTTAGCTACCTTTCAAAGAGATTGTATGGAATCATAGTTTAAAAGACCTGATGGGTCGTCTCTCTCCTTAAAAAAAAAAAAAAGAAGGAAAAAACAACATTGTGTTAGCTTGTTGTTTCAGTGAGCCGATGGCCCACAGGGTCCACATAGAGAGGAGGCACTTCAGGTGTGTTCCTGTAATTAATTGTTGCTGTGGTTATGCGTCATCTCCACCACAGAGCAACAGTAATGTCTTGCGGTAGTCACCACCGGTATCTCCCTGTAACAAACATGCATACATTACAGAAAAGAGGGAAGGAAAGCTTTCAGTGATGTATGCCAAACAGCTTGAGAGTTTGTGTCAGGGTTTCAAAAAGGTGCTTATGTACCTTGATCATCGAGTGCAGAGAACAAGCAAACAACTTCCTGAACTCAGCCCTGATGTCCAACAAGTCCGCTTCACTACGAGACACCATCACCCTGATCAGGGTGTCATCGTCAGTACCAGCACCCTGAAACAAAGGCATGAACACGCACCTCTGAAACACCTTCACCTGGCAACAAGAAGCCGACAGCTCACAAGGTGATCACACACAGATGTCAGGCGAAACAAAGCTCTCAGAAAATGCAATAAACATTTAAAGCAAAGATCTGGTTTATTTGTTGTGGAAATATTCTAGAGCTACACCAGAAACACACACAATGGTAAACAATGTTCATGTTTCTTATATAACAGAATAGATGTTCAACTGTGGGTGAGTAATCACTGCGGCAATTCAACGGCTCGTTGGTGTGCCACTAAGCCAGTTTTTTATATGACATAGGATTCTTTAAAGGAGATTTTTGCACATCTATCTATATGAGGTGCAGGTAAGTTGGAAGACATCACTTTGATCCCCAAAAGAGGAGAAACCTGCACTCTGCTCAAACATACAGTTTCCAACTGACAGCCTGTCTGTGTGCTAAAATTCCTGCCCACAGCAGTTCACAGTATGTGAAATAATCTATGAGCTAAAATCATGCAAATACCAACCATCTACAATGCCATGACACACTCAGTAAGAATTTGCAATATACATCTAGTTTTCATAAATATTTCCAAATTTTGTAAACGTGAAAAGTGTTTATGTAAGAGGAGTCGGGATTGCCTCCCTCTCTTTCACCCTTTCAGTTCTCTGAAATACAGGTACTGAAAGATGAGATGGAAGATTTAAAGTCATTGAAATGAATTTGGTTATCTATGACTCATGTGTTTACTTTAACTAGATGATACATTTTTAAACCACATGGCAAACCTCAAAGGAGCACAGATGTTTGTTTTCTTACCTTCATGGCATAGTACAGTGTCTCAGCAAAGTAGGCTGGAACGCTCCTGGCACACTTAACTTTACAAGAAAAATAGAAAGGCAGGCAACAGTTGAAAATTAGAGCATGGGAAAAAAAGGAAAGAGTAAAAACAGCTGAAATGAGAACAAGTCCACCTCAGAGGTTGAGTAGTTTTCGTACCCACAGCTAGAAGCAGGTCTCTCAGGTTACCAGACGTTTCTCTCTTGATACTCTCCTCCATTTCGTACCCGGCCAGCTTCATGTAAGCATCAAATACTGAAAGACAAACTCAGAATTAAACTTAAACTCATACTAAACAGCTGGACAGTAATGTCCAGAGGCTGTTGGTGGATACCCTACCAAATACAACAGAAACATTTACTCATATGGCAATCAACACCTTATACTGTTATATCCAGTGTCATTCACTACAATAATTCAAAAAATAAAAAAATAAAAAAAAAGTCTTGGATATATTTTGACTTTTGTGGCATACAGAAGGAAGTGAAGGAGAGTCAATTTTGTAAACCAAACGTCAGATCAGGTAAAGCTGCAGTATGCGTCATCAAAAAGTGAAACAGGCTGTGCCCAACTGGTCCAACACCAACTCATTATGTTTCAAGTCAGTTCAACACTTGTCACGTACATCAGACACAAACCTTTTCTCAGATGTTCAGTGCTACGGTTGCCCAGGATGGTAACAAATGATTGTTCATCGGTGCCAAACTTCTGCTCTCCTGCCTTAAAGAGGTCCTGCCGGCACAGAAACCCAACAGATTGTAGTCACACACTGGCAAGCATCTAAATAATCCACTGCTGCAATACTGCACACTGTGACACGGAGGAGCGTTTGAATACAATTCCTTCATTCGCTCTGGAAAACTTCAAATCTCACTCAACGTCAAAACAACAAAGACCTGCAGAAGAAGTTCCCCGACAGCTCAAGGCTCGTTCAAAAATGTGAAACACAGACAGTAAAGCTGCATTTAACCATGTGTCAAAGTGTTCACACCTAGAAGTCCTAGAAAGAGGTTGATCCAATCTAATTCAAGAAGTCAAAAATCAAGTTATTTTCATCTACTCAGCTGAATAATTCTGGACATTCTTTTTTGATGGAAAAAAAAAACAAAACACCAAATCTCTGCTAGCTGGGTTTTGCTGCCAGGGCCTGTCTTGCTCATGGGCTATGCATACATAAACGTTTTGGATGTTCTCTGTCTGGAAAAACTGAGCCACACTGTTGAAAAAAAAACAGATGACTTCTTCAGCTTCTGTAGATTCTAATACTTGCACACACCGTGGAATGGAGAGTATGTTATTTTCTTGTGTATTTATCGGAAACTTTTACACATTTTAGACCCCATTCAGAACTTGGCGCAAAATGCATCCTGAAATATCCAGTGTCACATGTGGCCAGGTGCTAATGCAGGGTCTGAGCGCATTCCCAGACGGATTGAGATCTGATCAGTAAGGATGCATTTCAAGGTAGTCTGGGACACGAGTGTCCACATCGTCCTTGTAGTCTGAACATGAAAGTGTGCTGTGACGGATTCAGGGACGACCTAATGAACTAAAGCCACTGGCTTAGTCAATAACTCATTTGATTTTTCATGCGAATGACTGCAAAAAAATCATTAAGCACTGACCCGTTGTGATCGCATCTCTCAGGGCACATTATAACGTAAGGTCTGAAAGTGTGCACATTTTAGTACTTCCTGTTGGTTTGGGTTTGAATGTTTTGAATATTCTTTGGTGCTCTTGATGTCTTTTTTTTTTTTTCAAAGGGTGAGAGCAACATAGAGCAAGAATAAATGTACTCATAATGGCATTATGGGAGGTGTAGGATGCCTGTCCTAAGATGTATCCTGTAGTACAGAGTATCTCAGCTTCTGCTGCATTAATATTGACTATTTTTTCAATCTCTCATTCAAAGTCTTCCAAGATTTGGAGACACAACACTATTCTTTGTCTTCATATCATACTCAGTATATTACAGATGAAGCTCTCTTTGAGCCTTATTTTGTATTCACTTGGACAGAATTAAATAAACTACACCTACTCAAGGTCAGTCTTGTTCAGGAAAGCAAGAAAGAAGAGAAGCAAAAAGAACTAGAGGGAAACACTTGAAAACTTCGATGTTTTTTTCAAATCGACTCCCCTCAAAAAACTGAGGGTTTTATTTTTCTTCTCCACAAGAGAGCAGTATAACATCATAATTACAGATTAGTTGTGAATACCTCCAAAAAACATGTGACAGTCACACACTCAGATGAAAAGACAAAGATACCATTGATGCTGAAGACCAGAAATGTTTACTGACTCACCTGTGCATCGCTCTCAATGTTTCCCTGCTGGATTCCTGTCTGCCTGTTTGCCTGGGATAAGACAAGGCATTTCTGTTAAGAGAGGGGGAAAAACAGACACCCAGAGAAGGAGGAGAGGATCAGATTTACCTGAAGCAGAATAACCAGAAGCCTCTTGAAGTGACCAGAAGTGTCACCACATATGTCCTCCTCCAGGTTGTCATCATACTCTGATGAAAGTATACAAAGATACACAACACACATATACAAGTGGGTTACTATGCCGAGACTTTTTATTTACTTTTAAATGTAAATGTATTACTCTTATCTAGTAAATATATATATATATATATCTGAATATCTGTCAGTGTTATAAGTTTTTGTTGCTGCTTCAGATCTAACCCGTTTGGTTCAGTTAAAAATAAGCCTGAGGGGTATGCATGGTTGGTGTACTGCTTCTTTGTGTGGGTGTGACATCAACCAGAGAACCAAATAACCGTAACAGGACTGACAAAAAGAGTCTCTGTCTGGAAGCTGAGGCATTTGCGTGAAAAAATAAATGTGATTTTGACATGGTATGATGCGATTTTAGCTGGTAATAAATATACCTGTTAATCTTAATCGATGTTAAGGATGCCTTAAAGTATATGGTGATCTGCAAATATGTTTTTATAATTATAACCCATGTAAAAAATAAAACAGCGTGACCAGCCTTAATGACAAACATTAGCTTAATGGCAAACATTACTAATGTCTGACATGATAACTGGTGTTTGTTTGTAGATGTGTTACCTTGTCTGTAAGCAGCAACGATGTCCTTCACCTGCTGAGGAGTTCTGGAGGCGAGAATCTCCACCAGCACCTTCTCGTCTGTTCCTGCCCCCTGCAGGACAAAGGGGGAAAAGCTGCACATGTCACATTTCAGCAACTTTGACTCTAAAAGAGATGTCTCCAGGATAATTCACTAGGACAGTTTGTGAAAATTTTTTGTCGGTGTCTTTTCACTGTAGCTCCTACCTTGATGGCGTTACGAAGTAATGTCACATCATAAGCGAGCGGTGGAGTCATCAGAGCCACAACCACCGTCTCAAATTTTCCACCCAGCTCTCCCTTAAGGTCATCTATCAGATCCTGTCATGAAGATAGAGTAGCATAAATCCTGAGTTTGATCGAAATGTGAAGAAAAGCATTTAAAGGGGATATTATAAAGAAACCAAAAAACCTTTTTGTGTGCTGAAGAACATATACATGGCTGTCCGAAGTGACTACCATCTCAAAATTTTGTAAAAGCATAACCATGTCTTGTTTTTAGAGGTATGAAAATATGACATTCAGTGAAGCTCTCAGGTCTGTCAGGATACTGTTATATCACAGATCCAGAGCAGATTTATCCAGCCTCTCCATCTTTATCTCCACCAGTGAGTCATGATGCATTCACTTTACATCAAAAATTGGACTTCAAAATGCTTTTGCTTTTTTTTTTTTCCTTTAAGTTAACTTAAGTAAGAAATATGTTCATATATGAGCAGCACATATCCCAACAGGGAAATTGCAGTTCACTTAAATTTATTCCCCAGTCAGAAGATGCAAGTTTCCATTTGTTGTTAAATGCAGCATCACAGTGGAACCCACAATTACCAAAACAGCCTTGTAACAGTGGTAAGCTTTTACCATACAAGCAGCAGACTGTAATGGAAAAACAAAAACACAGGAATGAACCAGCTGTTACTGGGGTTTATTGAGCCGTATGTGGAGGAGCATTCATGATGCGATTTTGAATGTCAGACTGGTTGTCATTGTTTCTATCTGCAGTGCCACGTTTTAACAACCTGAGCCAGTTCTATGTTTTCACACCTCTTTCTGTTTGAAACATACTCATCTTAAAGGCTGAGCTCTGACAGAACATTTGCTTTTACAGTTCAACAGCTGTTAAGGATGCAGTCTGACCTTTCCATACAGAGTCTTGTAGGTGGCCTTGATCTCCTGCCTCTGGGTGTTGCTGCGAGCAGTCAGCAGCTGCAAGATGGCATCCTCATCAGTCCCTAGGGCAACACCATGGTTACTCAGCCGAGCAGTGTTAACAATTATCCCATGCCATTCTTATTAAAAAAAAAAAAAAAAGAGCTCACTCTGTTTATGTGACTCTTGATTAGACCTGTTTAACCCACATAACTGCAGCTTTAACAGCTTTAAGCAGTTGTCAGCAAATCTGCTTGGTCGTAATGAAACGTCTCAGGTTTTCCCTCTCTCTACATGTGTTTATGAGTCACTACCGCCTGTGTGGGTGGAGACACTCATGACTGCTACTGTACCTGCCAAAAGGAACCTCTCCAAAAACACTCATTGATCTTTTAGAGCCATAGTACATGCCTACCAGATGACGACATGCTGACAGCAGATTTGCATACACATACACCACTTACCCAGCCCTTTCATGGCTTTGTACAGGACCTCTGCATCTGCACTGGCGTTGAAGTTAGAACTAGCTTTAACAGTTCCTCTGCTGGCCTGCAACATGGAAGATAGTGGATAGAGAAAAATTACTTTATATGCATAAATCTTCCACCCCCTCCCAAATTCCTCTTTTGTTTCATTTAGTTTCCTCTTTCAAAGTCCTTATCTCTTTATGTCCAAGAATTAATGTTCTTCCATGTGAAATATAGATGAGACACTATAAACCTCTGCTCAAATAATGAGAAAATTGAGACCCTTTCTCATTAAACTTTACCTTACGTCATACTAAAACAGTTTTATTTTGCACATGGCACATTTAGTATCAAAAATATTATTATTTTTTCCTGCATAAGCAAGGTTCCTACACCTTAAACTAAGAAAAGAAAGATTCACACATTTATCATGGCTTTTCAAGCACCAGCAATTACATCTGGGAACACAGGGGTATCTTAACTCTTTGACATGTTATTTTCTTCCATCTTCTAATTTGTGGTTATTTTCATGCTCATCTGAAATAATCACTGTTACTGCACTGGTAACAAGTGAAATAAAGTTATGATTCAGTCTGATTATCTGTGAATCTATACATCTGTATTTCGACAATATTTCAGCTGATCTATATTCAAGATCAGAATGCGATGAAAAATTTACGATCTCACTCCAGACACTCTTTTAAACACATTTATTTGCTAGATTAGGGAGGAAAAACTCTGGAATGTTTCTGGAATCCAGCCTCTGAAAATCTAGTTAAAAAAAAAAAGAAAAACAACAAAATATATCAATGTGAACAATCAAGATACTATACGTCTTGCGAAGAAGGAATGCCAAATTTTCCACCAGTTGAACTAAATCAAATCAGTGATCTGGCTGCTCAGGAAAACAGCTGAACAAGGAGACAATTCAGCAACAATCCAGATTGTTTCTCAGGAATGCCTGAGACAGGTTTACAGTCTTTGCGACACGTTGAGTCCTCAGAGCTAGTTCAGACATGAGACTCCTCACGGAGAAATGCAAACACAGCCTGATGCTGCTAACGTCATCTCCTGTCATTTCCCTGCCTGGTTTATGGTCCTGGGTTGCCATGGAGACTACAACCAATCTCCCTAGACATGCTTATATGAGGAGTGCCTTGTCATAAAACATTATTTTATTGCTGTTGTTAGTTTCACTGTTATCGTTAGTCTGCTTCCCAGTAAAAACTAAGGCTTTCAACAAATCCCTACCAACAACTTGTTAGTCCATCTTATCATTTTGTTCATGCAACCAAGGACACTTCTTACTTGGAAATTCAGAGTTTGATAGTTTAGAGCTGTACATGGAGGATCTCTAAAGTGTTTGACACAGTAACCATTAAGGTCAGTGTCCCAAGACAAACATCTAAATATTCAGTCTAGGTTTTTCTTTTTTTTTTTTTAAATGAAATGTGCACTGTAAGTCATGAGTCCAGTTCAGTTTTTAATGAAAGGTTCAGTAGTTTACTACAACATGTAGGAGGTCCACTACTGTGAAAACACAACTGAAACAGGAACAAACAGTGACTTTGTTATGGGCTGATTTCTGCCACACATTATGATGCAGTATTTGTGCAATACAGGAGACAGTTATGACACAAAGTTCCTGTGCTTGGAGGGTTAAAAACCAGTGCTGGAGTTCAGGTCCACAGATTTGTTTTTCTTTTGTTTTTCCCCCTGTTTCTTAAAGTACTGCTCGTACTACTATTTGGAATATCATTACAGACTCTGGATAGATGCAAAAAAGTGTGAAATACTTGCCAAACAAAAACCAGAAACAAGAACAAACAGATTATAAATGTTTTATCATTATTAGCCTTATTAGTAATCAGTTTTTTCTCTTTTTTTATTTGACGGCAGTGTCCTAACTCCACCCTAGTGAGGAAAAAAGAGACAGTTCCCCTTTAAGAGAGGGAGGGTGCCTTCAAATTTCAGACTAGACGTGGAAATGAGTGCATTAAAGCCAGCAAGAGGTGGAGACACAGCTGCCCACCAAATGAAGCCCATATGAGTCATACACTAAACTTCCAGACTTTCTCAAACTAAACCTCTATGGAGGCCTACGAGCAGGCGCGAACACACCCTTAGGCACACAGCAACTGATGAAACCTTATGGCTAATAGAGTAAAAATGCTGCTTTTAGAAATTAACAAGTCTCTTATTGAACAACACTGCACTTTTCCTTCTATCCTAAACATATACAAACGCAAACATTTAAAGATTATTGCATTGTGTTCACTGCAAAAAATTTAAGTAAAAAAAAAAAAAAAAAAAAGCAAAACCGTACTGAATAAACCACTTTCACTAAACTGAGATTTGTGTCAAAAAAAGAAAAATAGGGGATTATGTAACAAAAAAAGTGAAGTGGGCGTTGTCTTTAAGTTCGGAGAGTGAAAAACCAATGAGTCATACATTTGCATAAATAACGGGATCTATTATAAACTTCAGTCAAATGTGTTTGATCGGTAAACATCCTTGTTACAGTCAGCTGGTCGCGTTGCTTTAACATGAAAGCAGCTGAAAAACTGGCGGCATGGAAATGACTTACCATTGTTGCGATCCTGGAGGATTCTTTTTTTAGCAGGAAGAAGGAAGTCTGTGGGAGATAAAGACACATTATCCGACAACTGCAAAACAAAACTTTAACTTTTCACTAACTTTAAAAATAAAAAGCATCTCTTCAGTAAAACATTAGTTGTAATCTCCGAGCAGGTTTCGCGCAGGTCTCGCAGATGTCAAACGTCCTAAAGGCTCTAACTGCGTCTCTGCTCTCACCTGGGGGATGCAGGAGGTTTTTCTTTGTCAGCTGAGGCTCCGGAGCCCTAACGGAAACTTACCGCTGAGCTGCAGTAGCCTGTGGGCAGACGGAGAGACGCGGCAGTGGAAGGAGCGAAGAGCAGAAGGAGGACGGAGCAGCGGAAACCCGACAGTATAAACTCTCAGTTTGCGTTTGCGGACCACACCCTGGTGCGTCCCACCGACTGAATCGACTGCACGGGGACGCCGGCGATCCGTAAAGAACTCTGGGAAATGTTGTTTTGGGTTGGAGGGAAACATAAAGTTCATATTATGTCAGGCTACATATTTATTGTTGCCAAAAAAAAAAAAAAAAAAAAAAAATCAAAAGCTACCTTCTTGTGCACGTGTCAAATACTTTTTTCTGTTAAAGTTATAGTCAAACTTGACAATACACACCGTAATTAAATAATAAAAGTTGTAGAGCAGCAAAGCCTTCTTCAACCTGGAGTTGTTTTCCTTACCCCCTTATGAATGTTAAACGTTATTGGTGTTTTTCATTTACCTCAAAAGTCCAATTAGGAACTCAGAATGACGTCACAGACTGACTGGCTCAAATTGTCATCAGAATACCAATGCTAATTCATAACAATACCATAGGGTATTTAGTACAAACAAACAGCATCACAGCATGTCAGATGATAAAAACCAAATTATACTATGTATGTCCAACTATTATGAATAAAATAAGACAGAACTGATAAGAAGAGTAAAATTCGCAATGTTTGTTGATGTAAGTAGCCGCTATATTAGATTCTGAACTGTTAGGTTAGCTGAGGTTTCTCAGATTTTTTTTTTTTTTTTTTGGGATTCTGATTTCACAGGGCATTCCAGCTGAAACTTTGGGTGTTTGTTCAAAACACCGCGGGGATACACTGCAACTTCTCTCTTTTCAACCTCTGACTTACAGCACTGTTCACAGCAGGCAGTTCTAGGGGGCGGAGTCAACCACCTCCCTCATCCACAGGTGTGCCTTCTTTCAAACCGTGTCACAGTACTTTGTGATGTGATATGATGTGAGGATGGTTGGAGATAGAGATGGGGAGGCTGGATGATTGTACTCTGACCTGGGTCTGTTTTGAGACAGAACCATGTACAGCTGAAGTGCTCACTGATTGACAGATTTATCTGGGTTAATACGAAGTGATAACGTTGTGTTATGTCAGAGTTTGGGATTTGGTTACATCAGGCACCCAAATACAGTTGAAATCAGAAGTTTACATATAATCTATGGAAAGACAATCTTTTTTTCATCACTGCCTCACATTAAATCAGACTAAACCTTTCATATTTTAGGTCAGTTAGATTACAAATACCAGTTAGATCTGGAATTTATTTGCTAAATTCAATTCAATTCAATTTTATTTGTAGGGCGTCTGTTACAATGTCAATTGTCTCTAGGCGCTTTACAGAGACGCAGAGCATGATAAATAATCAGAATAGATATAGATAGATAAACTTTAATACAGACTCAAGGTCCAAAAAGCACACATAAAAACATAAAAACACACCAACATTAATTTAAAAGACAACTGTACCAGCGTCTCCAGAGCTCAGACTGGTAGCATATAGCACTAAACATAATATTTGATAGCAGCAAGATTATTTTTAAATTTTTAGAGTCATTTAGTCTGTCAATAAATTTATACATAAGACCTCTCAGGGCAGACTGTAAAGAGTTCACTTGCGCTGCCACAAACATTTCACTGGCACTAGTCCATCGCGGTCTTTTTAAAAGTGTCCTTAGGGCATCATTATATGCCACTTGCAGGCTCTGAAGGCTTGTTTTTTATAACGAGATCAAAGATGAGCAGTGTACAAGGGAGTACAATAGGCTTTGAATAAAGTCACCTTCACAGAATCACTACATGAACTGAATTTCCATAATAAAATATTTGCGTTGCACATACAGCATGTGACGCTGTCAGTAAATCATCAGTGAGCTGATCAGTAATCCAGTGGCCAAGATATTCAACCTTATTGGAGACACGTAGAACATCACCTGCCAAACTAAAGTCAGGAAAGGTCATACATTTGTCTTCTACTTCGTTCTACAGATCATTAAGACATTTTTGTAGCAATTATATTTGATGTCATGTTGAACCCCATAAACGGAGCAAATATTAAGAAGATGCTGGAGACCAGCTGAACTCGGACTAAAGACCACCAAATCATCAGCGTACATTAGATGGTTCACCACAGCACTGCCCAACATACAACCAGTTCTACACATATTCAACTGTTTTGACAGATCATTCATATGACAGAATAATGAAACAAGAGTTTTTAGATCATTTTTAAATCACTTTCCTCAAAGTCAGAAGTTTACATACACTGAGATTACTATGCTTTTAAACAATTTGGGAAAGCTCAGATGATAATGTCATGGCTTTGGAAGCTCCTGATGGAATAAATGACAACATGTGAGTTACTTGGAGGCACACCTGTGGATGTATTAAAAGACATACCTCAAATACACTGGTTCCTTGTGTGACATTATGGGAAAAATTAAAAGAAATCAGCCAAGATATCAGGAAGAGAAATGTGGATCTCCACAAGTCTCGTTCATCCTTGGGTACAATTTCCAGATGCCTGAAGGCGTCACATTCATCTGTTTAAACAATTATATACAAGCATAAACACCATGGGGACGTCCAGTCATCATACTGCTCAGGAAAAAGATGCCTTTTGTGTCCCAGAGGTGAACATGCTTTGGTGTGAAATGTTAGTATCAACCCCAGAACAAAAGCAAAACACCTGGTGAAGATGCTGGTTGAAGCTGATAAGAGCGCCATGACTCCTGTACCGATATGGGCTGAAAGACCACTCAGCAAGGAAGAAGCCCTTGCTCCAAAAGCAACATAAAAAAAAAAAAAATCAGATTACTGTTTACAAATGTACACAGGGACAAAGACCTCCATTTTTTGAGACATGCCCTGAAGTTGGCGGGGCTCAACTTCAGTGATGTAAAATTTATGAAACCAGAGCATCTGAGCTGCTATTTTTGTCTGTCTGTTGTTTGGTGTCCAGCATAAAACCAAACCTGACAGATGCTCTGAGGCTCAATAGAGATGAGGATGCTGTAACATTACACATAGACACCTGATACATTATTGGGTTTTAAATATTGATCAGTGCAGCTTTAAGTTTCAGAACATAGGACCACATTGGTGACAGACATAAAAAAAAATCAGTCACAAAGAATAAATATGAGACAGTTATAGTCCCAATGAGAAAATACCAGTGATACAGAGTTTGTATGGTGGCAAAAGCAATCATGTACTAAATACGCTGAAATAATCTAAATTAATCAGTTATGTGCTTGCTTTGTGACTGACAACTCTGTTAAAGTCAATGAGAAGTCAAGATTAACTGACATTGTGCTACAAATATAATCTTTTATAATACTGCAATAACTTTCACAGCACTTAACTTTTAATTTCAATTAAATACTGATTTTATTTTAGTGACCTTACTGTACATATGAGCAAAGGCTATTCGTTAGAGGACATCAGAAGCGTGACAGGCACCTACGGCAGCTGTCTGAAAGTGACACTGGGGAGCAAACTTTATTTGTGAAGTAAAACACAATGCCGGTACATGGCTTCAAGTACAGCATGGTTTGTTACTTCCCTCAAATTTATAGGTATGATAATGATTTATAATTTTTTTTTAAGTACATCAAAAATCTTTTTGGGAACAAATTGCCACATAAATAGAGCAGAATTGAGCTACAGCGACTGATATGAGGATAGAAGAATACCAACTCACCTTCAGAATGCCACTATACAGATAAGTTAATTTGATTTGTATTGTTTTAAACATGAACACTAATTCATTCTGTTGCTGTCTGGTTTGGCATGTTGGGAATCTTCGTGCCATTGAATCACCATGTGGACAGGAGATTAGTTCAAACAAAGAGATCCCTGAACACACACACACAGACAAATAGATGGGAGGGAGACAGAGTGTGTGCTCAGCTGTATTAAAAACATGTTCTGTGCATGGTCTGATGCACATTCTTAAAAGTA
The DNA here is from genome assembly GCA_018398805.1 of Hirundichthys speculiger. Classification (NCBI taxonomy): domain Eukaryota; kingdom Metazoa; phylum Chordata; class Actinopteri; order Beloniformes; family Exocoetidae; genus Hirundichthys; species Hirundichthys speculiger. The sequence goes on from JAGFBZ010001824.1 coordinate 477,213, forward strand.
GTTTAAAGATAAATACAGTCCTTTTGGTATATTAACTGGGAGATATGAATATTTGACCTAGTGAAGTTGTTCATAGTTCTAATGGTATTAATTGTGATGGTACATCCAGCCGTTAAACTTTGAATAATGGTGATCACACAGTGAATGTCCATGAAAATATCGCACTCCCAAACTGCGCCCCCTCGTGGGAGACCGCAGGTACCGCAGGAGGGCGCAACAAAGCCCAATTTCCGGACATCTCAAAGTCCGGACCCTGGTCTAGACTCTAGATCCGAACTGCAAGGCATGTCAGTCCGGACCCAGCACACTAAAGTCATCATACAAATTCACAAATATGTTGATGAATTATTTGTAACATTAAATATAGTGTCATTGGATATTATTCACAGCGGTCCAGAGATGAGGCCGTACAGTAGCTTGGTGGTCAGCGCTGTTGTCTCACAGCAAGGTTCCTGGTTTGAACCTCAGCAGGGGCCTTTCGTGTGGAGTTTGCATGTTCTCCCAGTGCTTGCGTGGGTTTCCTCTGGGTACTCCAGCTTCCCCCCGTAGTCCAAAGACATGCATGTTAGGTTAATTTGTGGCTCTAAATTGCCTGTAGTATTTCTGAGTATTTCTAAAATATCACCCAACCATCCACGCACACACCGCCACCATGCAGCACTAACCACCAACAAATCTTGCTTTTTATTTATGCTTTGTGCTTTGAAAGAGTGGTTAAGGACCACATCATCTCCATACTCCCAACATCTTTTGACTCATTCCAGTTTGCATTCCAACCCAACCGCTCCACTGAGGATGCCATGTCAACTGCTCTCCACCTGAGAAGAACACCCATGTACGGATGCTGTTCCTGGACTTCAGTTCAGCATTCGTTATGATCATCCTCCAGGACCTGGTCTGCAAATTAGAGCCCCTGGGCCTCAAGATCTCCCTGTGTAACTGGCTACTGGACTTCCTCTCTGACAGAACACAGTTTGTCCAAATGGGAAACAACAACTACAGTGTCATCTCCCTGAACAATGGCTCACCCCAGGGCTATGAGGCACGACTGCCATCCCAGGTACAACAGCAACCACATTCTGAAGTACGTGGACAACACAACAGTTGTGGGCCTCATTCAGGATAACAACAAACTGGCTTACAGGGAGGAGGTGAGACATCTAGTGGACTGGTGTAAGAAGAACAACCTGGACCTGAACGTCAACAAAACAAAGGAGATCATCTTTGACTTCAGGAGATCCAGACCAAGCCACACAACCACACAACAAGCCACACAACACAAGACTCAGCCTCCTCATCAATGAAACAGCTGTGGAAGTTGTGGGAAGCACCAAGTTCCTGGAAGTGTACATCACTGACAACCTAAACTGGTCACTCCACACCGTGTCCCTGATGAAGAAGGCACAGCAGGTACTGCTGCACTTCCTGTGGTGGATGAGAAGTGCCTCCGTCCCCCCTCCCATCCTATCCACTCTCTACAGAGAGTCTGTTGAGCAGGTGCATCTCCATATCTGGGAGCTGCAGGACCTATGTTCATCATTCATTCAAGTTAGAGTTATAGTGCCACCATATGGAAGTCATAATAAGCAGAATTAGGAGCCACAAAGACACAACCTGTCACAAGAAAGACAGGGCAGATTGTCATACACAGAAGAGTTTGATTTACTCACTGCATTAGTCTGTCACCGATGCATACAAACACGAGCAGTCAGGTGCAAACAGAGAGAGGTGAAAACAGAAACATCAGTTCAAACAATGAATTCAAATTGCAGGACACTGTATTGTCATTTTATGCCAACTCACCCAACCCTCCCAATTCAAGTCATTAAGGTCAGAAGAGTTGGTTGTATTTTTAAATGTACAATTACATTTCAATATATTCCTACTTTTGGCTGGCAGTATATGTTAAAGGGTGGGTACAAGACCTTTTTCTGAGGTGTTTTTTTTCTTACCTTTTTTACACATCAATAGCAAACAATTAATCAAATGTCATGATAAAAACAAAAAATCATTCACCCGTGGAAGCAGCTCTAAAAACATAATTGAGAGTGATACTAGCAAAGCCATTGAACCTTTATCTGTCAAACTCTTTTTCTTGTGTGAACAGGTTTTGTTCTTTGTGTGCTTTGGAGGCAGGTCTGAAGGAAGAAGATTGCACTTAAATCATTTGTCTAATTATCATAGACTTAGTTTTTTTTCAACTTTTACAACCTACTGTTTAATGGGGTGGATAACAATATGCCAATAATTAACATGAACTAAATGTATTACATTAAAAAAAACTTGTGCTGAAAACTAACAGAACTTAAACTTGCACTGAATTTCACAGATGTATGTGCAAAATTAAAGACTGAAATGTTTTTCCCTACATATATAAATATACATATATATGCAGTCATGGCCAAAAGTTGTGAGAATGACACCCGAGCCATTTCGTTATGACTTTTGCTTTATGCAAGGTGCTCCATCATGCTGGAAAAGGCATTCTTCATCACCAAACCGCCCTTGGATGGTTGGGAGAAGTTGCTCTCGGAGGATGTTCTGGTACCATTCTTGATTCATGGCTGTGCTTTTAGGCAAGATTGTGAGAGATCCCACTCCCTTGACCGAAAAGCAACCCCACACATGAATGGTCTCTGGATGCTTCACTGTTAGCATGAGACAGGACTGATGGTAGCGCTCACCTCGTCTCCTCCGAACAAGCCTTCTTCCAGATGCCCCAAACAATCGGAAAGGGGATTCATCAGAGAAAATGACTTTACCCCAGTCCTCAGCAGTTGAGTCCCTGTACCTTCTGCACGATACCAGTCTGTCCCTAATGTTTTTACTGGAGAGAAGGGGCTTCTTTGCTGCTCTCCTTGACACCAGGCCTTCCTCCAAAAGTCTTCGCCTCACTGTGCATGCTGATGCCCTCACACCCTCACCCTCACGCCTGCTGCCATTCCTGAGCAAGTTCTGCACTGGTGGCGGCCCAATCCCGCAGCTGAAACACCTTCAGGAGACGGTCCTGGTGCTTGCTGGACTTTCTTGGGCGCCCTGGAGCCTGTTTGGCAACAATTGAACCTCTCTCCTTGAAGTTTTTGATAATTCGATAGATGGTTGACTGAGGTGCAATCTTACTTGCTGCTATAAACTTCCCTGTTAGAACCTTTTTGTACAATGCAATAATGGCTGCACGTGTTGCCTTGCAGGTAACCATGGCTAAAAGATGAGGAACAATGGTGTCATGCACCATCTTCCTTTTAAAGTGTCCAGCCACTCAATCATAACAGATTGATCTTCAGCTTTGCCCTCATCATCATCACCCACACCTGTGTTAATGTGTGTGACACCTGTGTGTCATTGTATTCATGTTAGCTGGTTCTTTTGTGGCAGGGCTGAAATGCAGTGGAAATGTGTTTTTGGTGATAAAGTTTATTTTTAAGGCAAAGACGGACTTTGCAATTAATTGCAGTTGAGCTGATCACTCCTCATAGCATTCTGGAGTACTATATGCAAATTGCCATTATAGAAACTGAAAGAGCAGACTTTGTGAAAATGTAATATTTGTGTCATTCTCAAAACCTTTGGCCATGTATGTATATATATATGTATATATATATATATATATATATATATATATATATCCTCTTCCAGAGGACTTCTAGTATTAAATTAATATTATTAGCATTTGTATGTTTTATTTTCAGAAAAAAATGTCAACAGTTATATTGAAAATACTTTTTTACACTGCACTACAAGGTATGGGGAATAAATAGTATGAGATTTTGACAGAAAAATATTTGCATATCTCCAGCAGTACAGCATTTTCTAGAATAATAGCTTTGTTAATTTCTTGGCTTGAAATAAGATTTCACAAAACATTAAAACAATACTTTTCCTGTCACATACTATTAGTACAATTTACACTGCTTGACACCTTACATTTGCAGCTTCATAGCAGCAGAGACAAAGACTTTTCTTTCTTTCTTCACTATGAGCAAGAAAGGAAAGTTTCAGGAGCAGTGGCATTAAACTTTAAACTGCACACACACAGCACTGCATCACTTATAGTTATTATTTTACCTTCTTTGCAAAGAACTCTGAGTTTAGTGGACTTCTATTGTGAATGGTATACATAAAATTGTAACTGTAATGAAATGCACTTGGCAATAAGGTGAAAATGTGGAAAATTTGTTTTTAAATTTCTCAACATACTATGTCTTTAAACAGAACTTGATAAGGACTGATCAATACGTCACACCTTCCTTTCCAGAATGAACGTGATTTATCCACTGTGTTCTCGTATTTAGCGGTGACATTTTACTTACAACTAGCTTTGTAAATGAGACAGTGTTTCGTACGAGTTTTTTTGTCGGATGACGTGTAGTAACTTGAATATTACGAAAAAAATTAAATGATATTTCCCAGGAATCCGGTTAAATCTGCAGTCCCACCGGTTATTTGATCTGGACAACCCCCCGTGTCTGCCAGTAAGTGGTATGATCGGAGGGATAAAGTACGGGTGAGGCGCGAGCGCAGACAGTGGTAGCGCCTGAGTCATCTCGCAAACATAACAGAGTGCACGGAGATACTGCCAAACACTGCGAAAATGGAGTGGACACCTATGGAAATCAATCCCGAGGTGCGGAAATTAGTAATTAATTAGGATTATAACCCTTCACTATCAGCAAACTCACTTTTTAATCTCTGCCTGTGTCTCTTTCAGATGCTGAACAAGGTGGGTAACAAACGTCAAACGTAGAGAAATGGCGACAGGTTGGTAACCGTTGTAAGTTTTTGTAACCCGTCAGGTAAGTTTAATGGTTTTCAGGAGCTCAGCGTTATAAGGCCACTAAGCGCCATGTCGACGCAGTTTAGGTGAAATCATTGTGTCTCGCGACACAAAGGATTTTTCCGAATGAACGGACGACGTGCAGCAGGAGAAACGTTATCTCGTTTACAGGGCAGCAGCATCCTCCCCAGTGCTGCCCCGTGTGTCTGGGTTACTGGGTGTGGTCTGCTTGGATCACTGCCACGCAGCATCTTTGAGCGGCCTCAGAATACACGGCTTGTTGACGTAAAAATAAAACATTTGATCCAGCTGAGCTAGTAATATATACATATATTTTTTTTCTTTTTGTGTGTTTTCAGATTATGGGGAAGCTAGGCGTGGGTGAAAGCTGGCGCTTCGTTGACGTGCTGGGGCTGGAGGGCGAGCAGCTCTCCGCCGTCCCGAAACCATGTTGTGCCTTGATGCTGCTCTTTCCCCTTACTCAACAGGTAATGTTTGGGTGGCCACATTGACTACACCCTGGATCAGCTAGCTCGAGGGATGGGTGTAGCAGTAAAAGGTGCTGCCGGAAGTGGAGTGGTATTGTGATGCAGGGGAGACATGGATGAAGAAAGAGCTGTAATGTCGTAGAAGTAGGAAGGCTGAGGAGACTGATGGAGGCCAGACGATGAATCAGCAGATGCTCACTTCTGCTGCTTCTAATCATTTATTCAAAACCCACTGATTCATTTGTTATGTTAGATTTACAGTAAAGCAATACATTGTAAATGTTGGGACTGCACAAAATGCATATAACTAAAATACAATGATGGCAGGTATTGCCATAAGTGCTTGTTTTTGATTATACAAATGGTTATACTATGAGGTCATTCTCTAAGAGTCATTGTAGGCCATATGACTTCTTGTTGTGGTCCATGTAGCAAACCCGCAGAAACCTTTCACTTGAGATAACATTATTATTTAGCACTGTGCAATGTATTCTAATTTCTTTTATTAATATTGCAATAAATAGTAGTTTCATTCACACTTAGGCCAAAAATATTGATATTAAATTCAGGTGGAATCTTGTGTCTCACGATGTCAATTTAGATGCTAATCTACATGAAGAGTATTGTTTCATACAATGTTTGATACAAATAATCCTTTTTTGTTTTCTTAAGTTTCTGCATAGTCTATTTGCTGTCAGGTCAGTTTTAGCTGCAAAGAATAAAGAAATTGGCACCATACACGTATGGTATTGGTTTATATATCGCAAGTCATATCGTCATTGCAATTTTCAACTATATCACATATTGCATGTTCTCCTAATATTATCCAGCCCTACTAGTGTTTTCTGTATTGTGTAGGGGATTTGCAGTGTTGTCACTCATATTCTGTGTATGTGTGCACGGTAGCACGAGTCTTTCAGAACCCAGCAGGCAGATAAGATTGTGGGAGGCTCTGAAGTTTACTTCCTGAAGCAGATGGCATCCAATTCTTGTGGCACCATCGCCCTGCTGCATGCTGCAGCCAACAACAAAAACAAATTGACTTTTGGTGAGTGAAATGAGCACAGGTACAGTAGGATACCACTACAGGATTGGTTGTGTTAGGGGTGTTTTTTTAATTTAAAGCTTGACATTTAAGGTTAATTACTAAAATGGAAAAATCAGTTTTGAGCCAACAAGGGTTTGCTTGTTTGAACCAGGTTAAACCTAGCATGTGCACAAAAGGAAACTTTTTTTTTTTTTTTATGCATCCAAAATAGCTGGACATTTAAGCACATGCTTTGTTTTTACTTTAAAATTTCATTGGCCCTAAGGAAGTCTAAGTATGTTTCTAATTCCCTGAACTGTGGATGAACCTTCTTGCAGACCTCAGCGTCCTCATATAGTATAACGGCACTCGTGTTAAGGTGATCAGAAATGAACTTGATCACCTCACATTGTGAATGTTTATTAAAATGAACTGTTGACTTTAAGGAGATGCTGTCTTTTGTGTTGCATGAAGCACATCTTGCATGCTGGGGAATGCTGTACATGAAGAGTCCAGTTCATGTGATTTGTGGAAACTGAGATGGCATTGAATTTTTCGTTCTATCATAAACTTCCCTCTCGTGGTGTTTGTTTTGTGTGTGTGTGTGTTTAAATTAAATCAATTTCAGGCTCGGTTATTATGTTTACTCACGTGGAACGTCTGAATATTTACATGATGTATCCTAAAAATTGAATTTTTTTTTCCTATTTATTTAATTTCTGAAGTGCCGGTGAGTATCACAGAAATGTAGCAACTGTTCATAATGTCAAAACTGAGATGAAGAGGATTGCATAGATCATCTTAATATAAGCAAGTGTTTTGCTGGGAAATCTCGGTCACGGGGTTCATGTGGATGTTAATCTTACACAAGCTGCTGCTCTTTAGATGGTAACTGGGGTGCTACTAAATAAAACATCTTGTTTTGGTGTACTTAAAGCGGGTGAATAACAAATGTGTACAACTGAAGGGTGCTGGAACATTGGCACACAAATGGATTGAACTTTCAATAGATCTGCTCATTATTTTACACACTTTAAGTATCGTTTGAATTGTCCTGGACAACAGCTGAACATGCAAACATGGATGCTACTCTGATCCCTGATGCTGCAGTTGTTTGAGAACAATTGTCTTGCTGACTGAGCCAATGCTGGTGTTTTGTGTTTTTTATGGTTTGGTTTTGTTTTCTTCTCCAGATACTGGCTCTGCCTTGAAGAAATTTCTAGATGAGACCGTCAACATGTCTCCTGATGACCGTGCCAAATATCTGGAGAAAAACAAGGTAAATCATTAGGGGGTAAAAATGGCTTTAGTTTATTTTTAAGTAGGTTTTTAATTACATAATTAATTGTAAGGCATCTTGCTCATATTAGAGACCTCATATGTTTGTATATTTTAGTTCACATGTTGAGTATTTTGATTCATGGGGGTTAGAGCAAATCTCAAATTTCTATCTCATGGTGTTGGTTATTTACATGCTTTGTTGTAACCACTTGGGGGCGGCAGATGCTCACTCATTCACTGCCCCTCTCTCTCTTTCTCGCTCACTCACTCTGACTTTTAGAGTACTGTTGTCCAAGGCTACCCTTTTTGAATTTATTTTTTTATTTATTCTAAATAAGGGGACTCTAGCCATATGGAAATGAATAATCAAAATGTATTTTCCTCTTCTGTAGGAAATCTGCGAGGCTCACAATGAGGTTGCTAATCAGGGACAATGCCGGGTAAGATACAGTATTGCCATGTCTGTGTTTCACAACATCAGATGTGTAGATATTTCCTTTACGTTTAATCTGTGTTGGGTTTTAGTCATTCATACCCAACAGCTGTTACCTTGCTCTTTACTGTTCCATTCCTTTCTGCTTTGGATTTCTTTTATGTAAATGAACCTGAGAATTGCACCAATCATGAATAATTGCCAGATAAGTTTCTTTTCTCTTTCACTACTTTGGGCCACACCAAGCTAATAACTTATTAGTGAAATGGTTTGGGTATCTTAGAGATGAGTGCTGTTAAAATGTACATAATGTAGTGTTGACATCTTTTGCTTGATTCTGTGTACCTCGTACCAATAATTAATTGCCTTAATTTTACAGCCAGAAGTCGACAAGGTCAACTTTCACTTTATTGCCTTTGTCAATGTAAATGGGAAACTTTATGAATTTGGTAAGTGTGTGTCCTCATTTTCATTCCTTTATGTACTTCTCAAACTGTGGTTCCCTAACCATCTCATTTACTTTGAAGATGGGAAAATGAATGGACCTGTGGCCCACGGAGCTACTACTGATGAGTCCTTCATTACCGTAAGTAAGACATAATTATACCCCCGCCCAGTAAACTTCACCAGCTGCCTTCACAATTGAGTTGTTTGACACCCCCTCCCCCCAAAAAGGGAAGAAAAGAAATCCATATGGATTTACTTTAACATGCAGAGACAAGTTTAAGAGAAAATAACTCTTAGATACGTTATGATTAACCAATCATGACATCAGGCATCATTATTTCCATGATTGTATGTTAATTGTGAAATGTATTCAGGGCTTTAAAATCTTTTAATAAATAATGGAGCGATCCTTTTTTTTTTTTTTTTTTTTTTTTTTTTTTTTTAAATGTATTTTGTTGTCTGCCAATCATTTGCAGGATGCAGCCGCAGTGTGCCGTGGATTCATGCAAAGAGAGAAAGGGGAAGTCCGTTTCTCTGCAGTGGCTCTCTGTCAGAGTTAAATGTTCTGTAGGACTCCACATTAAATTGTAAACCAAAATTGCTTTGGAACATTCACATGGCACACAATCAACAGGTACCCACAGTAATCTGTGTATATATACATCTGCATACACTATGCACTACAAAAGACACAATTTGTTCTGTTAACTGTTGAATGGAGAATTCTCTATTAGCACACGTAGATACAAACCCAAGCCTCTTGTTCTGCTAACACTTATCAATATGAGCCTTTCAAACCGGTTTTGTGTAACATTCAGCTTTAAAATGTGTAAAATGTATGTCAGATCTCACCTTTTTTTTTTTTTTTTTTTTTTTTTAATATCGGTTGCATCTGTATCAAACTTGAGGTCACTTGAATGCCTTTAAGTCAACAAGGGTGAGACACGAAAATGGAAAATTTATTCAAAGAAACGTTCTGCCTTGTTTTTCTGCTTGCTCTCTGTTGCTTTGTGGGTGGATTGACATCTGAGATCCCTTCCAAATGTATCTGTAGGAATAATTTAACCATTGTTCTGAGCACACTCAAATGTCTGGCATTGAGGAAACCAAAGTTTTCTTTGAGTGGTTTGAGGTACAGAATCATTTTTTCTTTTGGTTCACTGTTCTCATAAATTGAAAAAGTGCACTTTTTATTTGAAAATGGCTGTTCAGTCAACAATCCACAAATGGCTCAAATATTGTGCACAAATGATACAAAACCTGTGATCCAGATGCAGAGCTTTTGTATGTTGGGTTGTTCTGTTGTGCAGAGTGACTGTTGCATCTAAGCTGTGTTAAAATTGTTTACCTTTTTGCACTTTCCAAATCCTGTGTTGCTGTAGTTCTGGTTGTACAGCTATGGGAGTTCAATAAAGCAGCCGTTAAACTTAATTGTGTCTCTGTGTATCAGGAGAAACTAAACTTTATATTTTTACACTCAGCCCTCTTGCATCATGAGATTTTATAATTTATGCTAAAGGTCTGTGTGTGTGTGTGTACACTTATTTAAAGAACTTCATATGTTTAAATGTCTAAAGTCAACCCTCTACATGTTGGGGTATGGGGAGCAGAACAAAGGATTTGTCATCTTGATTCTTCACTCTGGTCACTGACACACGACCATCGTTTGACAAGCAACATGAATCCTACAATATCTTAACTTCAGTAACAAACAAGCATTAATCCTGTTAATCAGTTACTTCTGCAAACACTTTGAGGCATAAATTCTAAAGTCCTTGACTAAAATAACAGACATGTTCTTGTACAAGAGAGTCTGCTTACAAATATTTTTATGACCGCTTGCATTTCTGTTGAATTTAAATGAACTGTAGTACAGCACACTCGGATAAGAGAATTAATGCTCTTAGACACATGATGCTTTCCCCCAAACAAATTAGGAATTTTCTGTTTAATCCATTTAATCCTACTTAATTTTTTTTTTCACTGTTAATGCATCTTGACTTAATTTGTGTTCAGTCAATAGACACAGTGTAATGTGTTCATTTCTGAGGCCAGATGATGGAAATGACGTAGAAAATTTTCCCATAACTATATATACACTTTTGAATTTGACCGCTGTCATCTGGAGTTTTGCAATTAAGCAGACATAAGCTAAAGGAACACGTCATTAATTGTATATTTTTTCCACGCGATTGATAAAATGAAATGTTTAAGACCCATCAGATTTGACGAACGAGTCATGGGCAAGTATGGGACATTTGGAAATAAAAAACCTCACTTGGATACTGAGCGAACGGTACACCCCCACCCTTCATCCATCCGTCTCCTGTCTCTTTCCTCCCCCTCGGAGATTCCTGCCTGCGCGTGCACGCCTCCTGAAATGCTCGGCAGCGGCGGCTGAGGACAGGAGAGGTGCCGGAGCGTCAGCCTCCCGCAGCTCAGCCAGCAGGACTTCGTATTTTTAGCGCCTGGTTCGTGTTGCAGCGTCGCGAGGAGCTGCCTCTCGGACCCCGAGCCGCCAGTTTGACCAGAGCTCTCGCGGAGCACAAGAGAGAGAGAGAGAGAGCTACGTGACGCACAGGCTGCGCGTGGGATTGCGGGGTTGCAGAAGGAGAGAGGGGGGAGGCGAGATATCTGAGGGACGGTTTATCTCGTATCACCACCGTCCGACTTTGGTGTGGGCTGGACGGCCTGAGCGGAGATGGCGAGCCCTACTGCAAGTCCAAATGTCTCGAGCGCTCCGCCGCGGGAGCAGGAGCAGCTGGAGCCCAGCCATCCCGAACCAGCCTGCCAGGAGGCGCAGAAATGGATAGAGGTAAGTGAGGGGGACCAGTTAAACCACTCCGGGGCCCTGCTGCGACAGCACGCGGGGCACAGATATGGGCCATACTTTCACACACTGTGACCATGGATATAAATACGCAGCCTTACACCACCGGTGCACCGTCACCTGTTGGGGGGGGGGGGGACTATGCAGTCTCAGGTTACCTTATGTGACAACGGGGAACAGCTGTAAATGTCAGAAAAGTTTTCACTTACTGAACCTGACAACCACCAAGTCCCGTATGGTGAAAAACGTCTAACTTATTTAAACCGCGAAGACAACGACAGGCGTTTAGCAAAAACACCACAAAACGTATCTGTTTGTTTAGCACTGATGTAGAGGATTTCTTTAATTGTTGGAGGAACGCCCCCTATCTCAGACGCGAGGGGATTCCGGTTGCCATGGTTATGAAACCGGGCCAGTATTCACGCACGAGCCACTCTGTACCAGAATTTAGTCGCACTGGATGAGATTATGATCCGTGGTTTGCTGCATCGCTTCCACCATCATCTGCTGGGATAAAACGCCCCCCTCCATAAGCCTGAGTGGTGAATCATGATTTGCCCGGAGAGCTGCGTTATGACCTATTTTTTTTTCTCATCATGGCTTCAGCCAAGCTACCTGCCAACTAGAATATAAGGGAAACAAACCCTTGGGGGTATAATAACAAGTAGATGCTTTTAAATTGTGTTGGCTGTCATCTTTTACATATTACATGTCCACAATTTCATGATAAGCTCTGACAGATGGAGGACAAGATAAAAAAAAAAAACTGCTAACAATGAGATTAGACAAAGGGTTACCGTCACTGATAAAATTCCATCAAAGTGTGTATTTATTGTGGGTACTTGTTAGAAAATAAGTAAGATGACAAACGGACAAGACTGATTCAGTCAGTAATGGTTTCACAACTCTGCAGTGATGGTCTCTGTGAAGTTTGGAGTTCAATAAGTCTTGTCCATATCATCCAAGTCAAAGTCTGAGCCATCAAAACTCCAGCAATCTTTTTTCTTTTTAACTTCACTTAAAACAATAATTTAGAAAGTAAAAAATTATATATACTTTTTTGACTGTTTGTCTGCAAACGATCTCAAGCTCTGCTGAAAGTGCTCAGCTGTTAAATCTGACCCAATGGACATCAAGTGCAATAAAACAACTCCCACTTTAAACAAAACAGTACAAAAAAAGCAATAGTTAGTGGACTTGTCATTAAATGTGCCACCCTCTGAAACCTATTAGAAAGATCTGGGGCACAGTTTTGATAGGAGTGGAAGAAGTTTAAAGATGCAAAACGTAATAAAATGTGGCTAGGATTAGTTGCTTAATCTCTGGGAATAAGATGGATGTCAGTAATATTTCATAGATAACTGCTCAGTGAAAACTGTTTATACAGACAAGGTTGAAATCCAGTCAGAGATTGAATGTGAATTCGACCAGTTTTTAAATTAGTCTAGTTCATGGCCCACCACAGAGAAGGGAGGCTGTAAATGATAAACAGAACAGGGACGTAAATACAAGTTTTTATGAATTTTGGTAATTTTGCATCTTTACCAGAATCACTTTTTGGTTCAGCACTAAGTGGCCGGTAGACCAGTACTGTCATCTCTCGGCTAAAAGGTTCTGGGTTAAACTGCTGATAAATTGGGGGCTTTGTGTGTGGGCTTTACGTGTTATCCATGTGCCTGCGTCTGATTTTATTCTGCTCACACGCTAAAGGCATGTATGCTAAGATCATAGGTTAATCTGAGTGGTACTTGGGTCTATCCCTTTGTTATCTCCCAAGTGTGTTCCAGCTGATTCTGTAAACCTGCAAAGAATGAAGTGGGTGTTGATAATCAATACATGGTCTTAGCTACCTAGTGCAGGCCTCTTCAAAATCTATCTTTTTGTGGACCTTAATTACAATTTAAGGTAAAATTGATAACATGCACTGAGAATTTGCACATTTGTTATGCCTAATGCCTTTTAGCAAGAGATGCACCAGTTGATTGGCTGGTGATAGGAACTGGACAATGTTTGACTGATTTTATATGGGTAGGGGGGCTGTAAATGCTTCCACTTGAAAGTTTAGAATCCTGAGGAATCTCAGTTTATTTCCTCAACAGTAAGCACATCATGATGACGTAGAGACTGAGGAGCAATGTTCTGAAAGTTTTTCACCGTGAGTACAGAATAGTAAAGGAAGTAATTTGTGCAGCCCGCATGGCAAAAATAACATGGAGTAACAACAATCAAAACATTTGAGACAACAAACTTAATCCATCCCTTAACACTGAATATGCTCAGTGTTATGAAGGACAACAAAGGGGGTGAGCACACAGCCTGCAGCCTCCTGCTATCTTTCAACGATATCTTTCTTTTAAAGAACAAGATTTAATTGTCTCACATTCAGAGACAGAGGAACGTACTCAAGTACTTAGTTGTCCACCAAGCGACATGCTTCAAGATCTAATATACTTAGCAGTTTTTGATCACCTGTCATGGACAGATTCTGACCTGCACAAAAAAGTACTAATGTCTTCTGTCAGTAGCGAGTACTGTCTAGACTAGATTAATACTGTCATCTAAACCTTGATCTCTCCTGTTGTGTCTTTGTTTTGTCGTCTTCCTGCCTTGTAATTCTCTGGTTATTTTCAGGCCGGTCAGGCTCAGGCTATTTCCAGTAGTATATTTATACACACTCACAGGTGGGGACGATTCGGGGTTAACCGAGCTGCTCTGTCCTCCATGCAGGCTCGTGTGTGTGTGTGTGTGTTTGCCTTGTCTGTAAAGTATGCAAAGTGTATGCACACTCACACATGCCAATCAGCAGTCCATGACTTGCACACACCTCAGACACGCCCCGGTTGGGTGACAGTGGTCACTATAGGAACATAACACGGTCAGGCTCTCGGGTGTCACTGTTTTCAAGGGAGCAGTTGAGCAGGCTGTATATCATCATGACTTGAGCAGGAAATTAGATTGGCACAGACAGAACTGATCTGTCTGTAAATAGACAAGACAAGGCTGGACCAGACTGTCTCCACATTGATGAAAAAAGTGACATTCAGAATGGAGCCCAGGCAAATATAGAGAAACACAAACTTAGACTCTGTGATGGCTCTTAACCTCTGCTGTTGCTGACATACAACACAAGGCAAGAGTTATGGATTGTACACACAGGATGAACACAATGAATGTATGTGGCTAAATAAGTGTGTGCGTATGTACATGTGTGCGTGCCAGATGTCGCAGCTGTCCTAGGCGGATTAACTCCAATAGTCCCAGACAGCCAACTGTGTCTACACGAGAGAGAGAGCGTGTGAGAGTGAGGGTTCATGGATTTTCTATGCATCAAGAGCTGAATGAAAGAATGTGAACCAAAGATGACGTAGACCTGCTGTGGGCAAAGATGTGTTTCATGCCTCAGCGGTTTTGCATAGTTGCGTTTAGCCGGAAACAAAGTTAAACACTTTGTGCAATATCCTTTGTGACGCTTGCGCAGCACTGGAAGAGAAATTAGCTGCAATAACAGTTATGATTGGCAGTGGTTTACAATTTGCTGATTTTGGTTGTCAATATCATTCGGTCATGCTCTATTGACTCAGCTGCGTATTGACTGAGTACATTGACTGTACTAAAGGATCATCAGGCTCATCATGATTATATCTAAATGTTGACATACTTAAACAAATGTTAAACTTATGTGCTTTAATTTACTTGAATGTGAAAAAGTCCAAATAGTGCTCCTAAAGCAGATACAACAACCTTCTAGTTTAGTGGTCTCAACAGTGAATCATTGTGTTCTGCATTTTGATTTGTCACAGTTAAACATTGAATTCCCTTCCTGAGACAACAGTCTCCATTTATCTGGCCTGAGAGCACTGGCTTGTGACCCCTTAGTAGCCGGGGCGGGGGGGCAACGTGGGTTTTTGTGTCCTTCCCAAGGACCCGATGGGGCTTAATCCAGATACATTTGCAAATACATGCAAATGTTAGGCCATTATTTATGTGATATATGTTACATCATATATTTTGATGAAAAAAATGGTTTTCTTGCATTGATCATGCTATGCAGTTTCTTAAATAGATTTATGTATTGTTTATGTACTATACAATACTTGACAAATATCATACAAGTACCATTTTTTAAAATATTTAATGCCATAAAAGGACTTTAAATCTTTGTATTGTTATCAACAGACAGTAATCAAGTCTGGTGTTTCGTAGTGTCGACTCAACTGTAGTTAATTACTCTAATCTAGATTAATCCATGCTTCATCTGGATTATGGCTTTAGCTCCCTGTCTTTCTAAAAGCAAATATGACTGTGTTGTGTGTGCATTGTGTCTGCTTTTTCATGTAAATCAATGTCTTTTATCTGTACCTGACATTAACATGTATATTGGGTGATCCAGTCACAAGTGAACACTTCTCGGTACCTCAACTCCCACATTGCATTAGAGTGCACTTCGAGAGACCACGTTGTTCAGTTTACTTTACATTACCTCTGTTTGCAGAGCATCATTTACTTGGCTTAAAATGGCGAGCTGTTGCTTCTTTTTTTATGCATTGTGATATTATGTGTGCACATGGCCTACAAGAAATTATTTATTTATAAGACCAGTTCATGTAAGGGCACCAGAATTTAAATATCTGTCTGTCCCAGCTGTAATTCCAGGATAGTGGGACTCAAATATTGTATATTGCCATCTTTGACTGCAAGCCAATTAATTTAATTTTAACTCCTTTCTTTTTTTACTGGAGGCCCGAAGACATTTAAGACAGCCAAACATTCACTGCACACCCTGAACTCAACACGATGACTTAAAGTGTCTTGTTTTGTTCAAAAATAGATATTAAAAAAAAAACCTGATGAAATTTAAGAACACAAGATTCCCTCTTAGTTTGGACTAAAGCCCTCTCCCCTTTTAGTCCTTCATACTGGGTAAAAACAAGCTGACGTGGACCCAGACGAGTGACTGCAGCGTCGGTTACTTGAGTGGCATGTTCTGCCACGCTGCCTTCCATGTACCCTTCAGTTCTGCCCTGTGACATCTCCACTGGTGTTTAAGCGTTAACCTCTCATTCTGTCTCTGACCCTGCACGAACAAAGCGATGTGCCAGTCCTGCCACAAACAGGCAACGGAGTAAAAATGGCTTGAGCTACTTTTTTTTCATTGCTGGACAAGCCCAAGGTTAGTATGAGTGTCCTTGGAAAATAGCACACTGGACAATAAGTCTTTATTTCATCTCTTTTAGAGACACAACACTGAGAGGTCCTTAGATTGCAATTACAGTAAATTACACTAAACAGATTTTTTTTCTCATGTTTTTCTGTCTTAAAAACCATGCAAGGAAAGATGTAATTATGGAAAGAAAATTACAAGAATTTTAAAAATACATTTTAATTACACTGGCATCTATTTTCTATAGGTATTTTACAGTTCCTTCATTCATCTTGGTAAATTACCTGACACTCTCAGTGTCGTAAGTCTTTTTTTTTCTGTCCGTGTTATAACTCTAAACAGCTCATTGTGTTGGCTGCAACAAAAACCCACATTATAATCACTTTATGTCTGGCTTTTTTTTTTATCAACTAAAATTACAAGACTTCATCTGCAGTTCCAAAATGACAGCCCTCATTTGATGTTCTGCTTTTGTTTTTCTTCTGTTTTTGTAGCCTCCCATTCTTTACATTGTCTTGGTGACTGATGAACAACTTTTGAAATAAATTAAAAGAAAAAGAAAAAGGTTACCTTGAGCTCAATATTACTAAACACCAAGCTGTGTTAAAATACAGTTTTGGCTTCGGTAGTGGTAGGCAGCCTCCTCAAAATCATGTCGCAATTCTTCTGTCGCATATTGACTCCATGAACCCTGAGCTTCAGTGTCGCTCCATTCCTTTGTGTGTTGTTTAAGTATTTAGTGGCTGAAATGAACAAATATTGTTTTTATGGGCAATGTTTCACAAGTTTGCAAGTTTGTTTTCTAATGATGACTTCTGATCCTTAACTACTGATGCATTCGATAACAAATACATCATAGGACTTTCTAACTTTTTGACTAGGAATACATCAAAATAAATGCCATAAGGATGCTGGATATTCTAGTTGGGATATAAAACATGATAAAACATTTCATCACATCTGTGATGAAATGGTAGCTGCTGCTGCCTTTCACCCAGCTGAGCAGGGCATCCACCACGAGGGCTGGGAAGGAGAGACGTGGCTCAAATTACCTTTACTGGCATTGAAATGCCCCCAAGCTCTTTGACTTGAGTTTATAGTAGACATTTCTCAAGACAAAAACTAGGTCCCTGTCTTCAACAAACATTCTTGACTGTATGTTTTTCTTTGTCTTAAATGTTAGTGACCTTTGGATCAAAAACACGCACACTCTCACCAAAGTTTAAATGTTGTGTTTAAGGTTTAGTACACATAACCAATCATTAACCACCTCCACCCCTCCCTCAATCTCTGTCTGCTGCACACACAATAAATACACAAAACACAAACACTAGTCCTGCTCTCACCTCAAAACAGTGCTCTCTTTAGAGTAAATTATGCATGATCCTACTTTAAATGTTTTAAAGAGCTGTCTGCTAAACACTGAGGAAGTACCAATTTGAGCTCTGGTTAAGACTTTTCTGGAACATGAAGACATTTTGGCTGATCGTTCTTTCAGAGGGTCATGATTCGGTTTTAGAGGTATTTGTTGGGTTTGACATGAAGTTTGTCCAGAGTGCACAGAGAAGTAGGCGTACGATGACAGAGAAGAAAAGGAGGGGGATGCAACCGGGAAACATCTGGTCATCTGTTACCTAATAGAAAACAGAAATCTTATTTTTGTTGCTACAGATGCACTGGTAGTATGTTTGTGTGACTTTTATCAGTAAGTTGGAGCAATGCACAGTAAAATAATTGGTCACCTGATATTTGCCCTTTGGAGATGATCAAGATCTGCATAATTATTTTGTGACATAATAATGCCGTATAGGGTTCCAGCACAACCCCGTGACTCAGTGGGAAGATGTGGTTAGAGATGATGGATGGATGGGTTGATAGATAATAATGCTGTGTGGAAGTGGTCATTATTCACGGCAGGTAACAAAAATATGAAAGCAAACAGAGCTGAAGATCAGGTGGCCTCTTCACTTTGTAATGAAACTGGTTTGGATTGCATGTGATACTTTGGAGTAAATGCACTGCTGACAGATGGTAGAATACATCTCCTTCAGTAAACAGCACAGACGTTTTAGTACCAGATAACTGGTATTCTAAATCTAATGTCTCTCATTATATGAAATATTCTATTTTAAGACACTACAATGTTGATGTTATATGCCGGCCTTCATCTGCCCTGGTTTCTCAGTATTTGGCATCGGCCACTGATTTATATGAGCAGCAGAATCAAACTGGGCCTGCAGTTAACAGTTTGGGCACTAACTGTAATCTGTGCTAATCTGTATTAGACGTCTAAACAGCATCAGTCAACCCTTTCCTCTTTTCCCTTAATCTTTAGCTGCTGTTACACAACAGCTACTGAAATCTCTCCCTGGGTGTGTGTGAGAGAGAAAAAAGATCCACGTTAGTTTCCTGATTCTCTCTGTTTCTTTTTCTTTTATAGGAAAGATACCAAATTGCAGTCCAGGTTTGAGCTTTTAGGCTGTTTTTGCAATTGGTGGCGGCATTTTGGATGCACAGAATAAGGACACGAGCAGTATGTGTGTGTATCCTGTAGTATTATTGGACACAAAGCTAATTTAGTGTGACATTTAATACTATTAATATTACATCACAGGAATCTTATCAGAGTTATAAAGATGGAACAAATGAAAACAGCATTTTGGCTTGCTATTTCTGTTTGATTATTCTTCTAAATGATTGTAGATTTTTTTTGATTTTCTGGAATGATCTGTTTTTTTTCTCCTGTAGATGACATTATATTGTAGGATACAGTCAACAGTCATTTAACCTAGAAAAATGTTAAATAGTCTATTGTTTCAGTTTTTAAAAAGTAAGTGTGAACACAGAGCAACTCTGGGCTTTTAGAACTTGTAATGAACATTACCATATTGTCTGATATTAGACAAACATACGGCTGCTGTTTGCTGGCTGCCTGGCCTACTTCTCGGCCACCTCCTTTACATGTCTTTTCCTGTCCTCCTTCCTCAGGCTGTAACGGGGAAGAGCTTTGGAGACAAGGACTTCCGCAGTGCTTTGGAGAACGGCATCCTGTTATGCGAGTAAGTCAGTGACATCTGTCCGCTTAAGTTTCTGATGTATGAAATGGCAACAGCGCGCATACATTCCAAAAGAAATTTCTGATTGTCCTTCCTTCCCTCCATGTAGGCTGCTGAGTGAAATCAAACCAGGGCTTGTCAAGAAAATCAACAGGCTGCCCACCCCCATTGCTGGGCTGGTAAGAAGCTGCTCCTCAGTGGGTCATACAGCTCAGTGAACATATGAACTGACTCCCTGTGGTCCCCTGCTCTTTCCTCCAGGACAACCTGTCAGTCTTCCTGCGCGGCTGCGAGGAGTTGGGCCTGAAGGGTTCCCAGCTCTTTGACCCAGGGGACTTGCAAGACACGTCCATGCGAGCTAACCTCAAGTAAATGAGCCTTCATGTGTGAATTTGTAAATGTGTGTTTTTTTTATTTCTGTGTATGCCTACTTCAAATGGATGTTGCTTGAAAAGTAATATACTTCCCTCTTTTTAGGGACTCTGACTGCAACCGCAAGCTCAAAAATGTGAGTTCTCATTCTCTCACTCTCCTTACTTTCATTTTTCTTGCATTACCTTTGGTGCTAGTATGTTTAGCATACATAAACATAAACCAAACCTTTTGTCTCTGTTTGCCAGGTGCTGAATACGGTATTCTGGCTTGGGAAGGCCGCCAATGGCTGTGCATCTTACAGTGGTCCAACCCTCAACCTCAAGGAGTTTGAAGGTCTTCTTGCCCAAATGAAGGTGGTGAGTGAAGTCTTTATTTTCTCCTATGCACTGCAGCCCTGAAATGTTCTAGACTCCGTGGAGCTGCATATGAAGATGCAAAACCCTGTATCAGGCAGGGCAAACGTGATTTTGATTTGCTACTTAATAAAAAAAGGTGAAAATATTGGTTGAGCCCATATGTGAATCAAGCAGGTATTCCACAAATATCTTGTCTGTTGGCCTGTAAATTGCATGCTGATATAAATTCTAACCGGATATGCATTTAGACCAACTGGCTCTGCCGTTTTCTATCCACAGACTCCATGGGAGTTTAAAAGCATTTAAAAGCATTGCCTTTCTTTCTTATGCAAGATCTGTTTATCAGTTTGGGCCCTTCATGCATGTTTTTCTGATTTACACAGTTATGTTTATATTACCACGTTGCCTGACGTGCTTTATGTGTAGGAGACTGAGGAAGGAGGAGACACTATGCCGAATCGCAGTGTTAGAGACAGCGGCTATGACTGCTGGGACTCAGAGAGGAGTGAATCTCTTTCTCCACCGAGACATACTCGAGACAACTCCCTAGACAGGTGAGGGACATCTGTCGACACATGGGCACCCCTATATAAACACACAGGTTCATAAATGAAAGTACTTATACCTTTGAACTGAACATTCAAGGGTATTTAAGACCACCCACGTTATAACTGTTGACACAAACATTTATAATAATAAATGAGCAAATTTAGTGGCCAGTCTCAAAACCCTAATATGCATTCTGGTGTGTTTTATTGTGTATTATTTATTTTCAGTCTGGATTCCTTTGGCTCCCGCTCACAGCAAAGTCCTTCTCCTGATGTGGTGAATCGAGGCAACATTGATGGTAGGCTCTGACAAATTATTTTAATGAGTGCAGCCAACCCAGCTTCTTGCTGTTTATCCCAGCTTTCATGCTTTATGCCTCCTTAACTGTTGCTCCGAAGTTCTGAAAAGGAAAGTACAAAAGTGTTGGATGAGTCTTTTAAATGCAAAACCACTCATCCATAAATAGACACACTGCTGCTTTTTACACCATTTTTACACCTGCTCTTACACCAAGGTTTTAACCTTGGTGTAAGATGACCGCTTAGGCTGGCTGCAGACAACAGCTGAACATCATAGGGTGTGTGTGTTGATATAAGTGTGCATGCATGCTTTTGTGTGTGCTGTGCCTAAAGAGCAGCAACTTCTGAATATCAATCAGAGAAACACAGAGTGAGTTCAGCATCCTGGCTGTCATATATCATTCTGTTTATGAGATGGAGGGAGGTTATCAAGGGCATCCTGTTTGCGTCTTTTAGAAAATGTTCAGCAGGGTGACAAGACAAACACGGTCTCGGAGCTAGGAATAGCCTCATTCTCTACATTCTCTGCAGGTCACAAAGGAAGTGGACCACCATCAACCGAACAATGTAGACATGGATCATAGTTCTCCACCATTTGTCCCTTTGGAAAAAAAAAGTTAACTCCTCTGTCATTTGTAACTGTGTTAGAGAGTATAATTTCATGACCTGTTTCATTCAAAGTCTTGACACACTGACAGAAGAAAGTGCAGTTACAAGTGAACATTTTTAGAGAACTGACAAACAAACATGGAGCTATTTTGTATTGAGAACTGGCAAACATTTATAAATGGTATTAACACGTGGTCTGAATCTTAATGCTATCTTATTTGGATAATTTCATTTGATTTTACTGATGCAAAAATTGCTATTAATCTCATTATCATAGGACTGCACTTTTTTTTTAATTAATAGTCAGTGTATGTAAACAAATTAGTGAGTTGTGTCTTAAGAAAGAAAAAGCAGTAACTTGGACTGTCGTTAAATCATATTTTGTGAGCATCTGTTGACATGCTTGTGCTGTATGCTGAGATGAGAACCACTTGTTTTTTACAACAAAGGATTCTAAATGTTCTCAAATCTTCCTTTGATACATAATCTTTCCTATCCTGATATAAACTTCAGGGCGAGGAAGCGACTCTGAGGCTGATGCCCCCAGCAGGAAGCCAGATGTGCGCAAGGATGATATGTTGGCCAGGCGGACTGCGAGCAGTGAATCAAGAAGCTCCATTCCCTTTAACCAATTTCTTCCCAATCGAGCCAACGCCAGCGCTTACATCCCAACTACGCGCCGAAAAAAACATACAGAGGAGACAGAGCAGCGTAGGTAATGACCAACACACTAGAAATAAATCTGTGAAATGTTACGGTTTTTTAAGACCGACACAGAAAAAACAAAAGCCGAGCTGAAAAAAAAAGGTAAAAACACAAACATGGATGAACAGAAACACAACATTCTTCATCCTTAATCTTTTCCTGCCTTTATACACCATTCCCCAGTCATTCTCAAGCCACTCCAGAACAAAGCAAAAAAACTGGGCTGCACCAGAAAACTCCCAAGACTGTCACTTGGGCACCCGAGAACAATGGTGAAAAACTAAAACAGGAAGAGGAGGTGGTCACCCAGGAAGTGTTGGAGCAGAGGAAGTTGCAGAAGTTGGAGAAGGCAGGAATTAAAGTTCTTCCTCCTGCCGTTCACTACAGCAGGTCAGGGAGAACGGGCATGAGAGTTGCTGCTGCAGTTGTGGTTCAGCTGTTTTGATTGCATTCTCAAATCAGAAGTTGTGTTGGCAAATGTATGTTTTGTGCTCCACTCACACTAGTGCTGTGGATTGACATTTGGCTGACTGAAGTTGTCTTTCTTCTTTGTGATGACCTTTGGGTCATAGCACACTGGTTTGTGGTGAGATTGGTAACTAACTGATTTCTTATTGCTGGTGAAATGGGAAAGGTTGTTATTTGTCTTGTGATAGATGTTAAATGAATGGTGTTGCCCCCTGATTGAGTATTTGCTTTTTATTATGTGAAAACATGCTGATTTTCTGAGTGATCTAATGAAGCATCTGACTGCAAGTTTTGACTAATCCTATTAGTAGGATTTTGAAGGCACATGTCAAGTCAAGCCTGCACGTTACTGTTTCTGCTTTTAAAAATGGTACCATGGACTTATGAATCTCTCTGAAATGACCTTGCCACGCCATCCCATCTTCAATCCCAGCCCCCCCACAATAGAGGACAAGGAAGTGAGGTCACCGTCCCCGAACATCATTCTTCGGTGTGATAATGACTTTTTGAACTCACGTAAATCTGCATGGGATTCCTCTGATGGGGAAGAGGAAGCAGAGAAACGGAAGGTTCCAGATGTTCATAGAGATGATTTAGCGTCCAGACGAGCTCATCATGGCCCCGCCGTTTCCAAGGTGCATCAGTTTGTCCCTCCTCCTGTGTGCACCAACAAAGACCGGGAGCGCTGGGAGGGGATCAGGCGAGCCTCCCAGCAAACACTGCAGGAGAAGGATATCAGGTTAGCATTGTTAAGGTTTTTTTTTTTTTTTTCAGCATATCGTATATATTCTAAATACCTGATTTCATGATAGTTAATTTGTGGATTGTGGTTTACTCTGTCTCCACCTTGATGGGTGACATGTGCCACATGATGCCTATGTGCTGGCTCTGTGATTGGACAGTGTGAAGGAAGCAGTCCCTGACATCATTACTCGCAAAGACAACCCCTTTCTAAAGGAAGAGGAGAAAGAGGAGACTGAGGGAGAAGAGGGAAAGGTTAAGGCAATACCTAATAAACAGAGGGATGACCTGGCTCGTAGGCGGGCTCAGAGTAGGCCCCTCCCTCACAGGGATGGACCAGTGAAATTTGTTTCATCCTCCATGAGCCAGGCAGATATGCAGAAGTGGGAGAGACTCAAGATGACTGAACCAAGGTGCCGCAACACACACTCACATTCTGAGCACACATGCAGTACAAAATGCTCTCAGGGCAACTGTATGTTAGTATGTGGTGTGTCTACAAGTGGGCGTGCATGTGCGTGTGTTTGTGTGTGTGATCCTTTGATGTGCACTGGCTTCTAGCTCAGCCTGGAGCAGATCATTGCACAAATGCAAAGTTACAACCCAAATGGTCTTAATTTATTTGTTTTTAATAAAGAGGAAACAGAAGTATGGGGAGGGTTTTAAAAGCCTCTTTTGACAGGCCACTTCTTGAGGCCTCTAAACATCACTATAAATTGCAAACAGTGCTTTTTTTCTTTTTTTAAATTTTATTTGTAGGCAGTAATTTATAATTTGGCTAGGATGAAGAATGGTATCGTAATGAGATGTAACTGCAGATTCACTTAGAGTAATTCTTTCTTTTTGACAGAAAGCAGGGAATTTCTGTTTTCAAAAGGATTTGATAGGACTCAAATTATTTTTGAGTATATCATTTATGTGGTTGAACATTAAATGGGATGCTTGTTCAATAATTAAAAGCAGATTAAGTAAATATTTGGTTATTTAGAGCAAAGAACACAAAGATATATAGCAACATTTTATACTAAATGACGATTATGGATTATGGTGGTGTTATTGCACGGAACAGATGAGATGTCATAGTTATTATATCCGATTAGTTTCCCTTAGGCAAAGGTAAGTTAACTGGGTTTAGTGTCATATTTACAGTAAAAAGATGATGCCATTGTAATTCTCATGTAATTCTTGGCAGAATAGCAAATACAGCCCAGCAGTATTTTGTTGAATGTTAAAATTAGGGCTGGGCAACGATTAAAATTTTAAATCGCAATTAATCACATTATTTCCCTGATTAATCAAGATTAATTGCATTGTATACGCAAAATCAAATAATGAATTCAAAAGTAATGTAAAGGTCACTTTTATTGAAATGTTCTGCTGCCATATGAACTAAAGTGTCATAACCTTTGTTGTTCAAACACTTTTAACATTAGCACTTGTCAGTGACACATATTCAGTGTAAATCTCATCTTAAAAAATGTAAAATAAAATAAAGCTTATTAGCACTGCCAGACCATTAATGTCATTTTGTTTTTATAAAAAGAAAAAAAAAAAAAAAAAGTCCACAAACAAAATCCAACAAAATGATTGTGGCTCAGCACAATCAGGACATTAAAACAGGAAATTTCTGAGTTAACAGCAGAAACTTTTAATGGGGAGTTCAAATTGGCAGTTGTTACAAATAACCTTGTTTCTGTTGAATCCTCCATCTAGGAGAACTTTAAAATGAAAATGTCCATGTTAAAGTTCAGTAACTGACACAAAAGTTTTGTTGCAGTCCAGAATTTTTTTTTTCAGACAGAATTGTTTATATTGCTACCTGAGTTGCTACCCGAACTGTAAAGTACATGGATTTTTACCGCTCTCCATGTCTGTTTTAGCTTTACCGCTTGTTTACCTGCCAATTGTCTTCCGGTTTCGCAGCAGCCAGTAACAAACTTTCCAAAACAAAAGCATGTGAGCAACATGCGTTAACGCACGATAAAATAAATGTCGCGTTAATAAATTAATGAGTTAACGCGATAACAATGAGTTAACTTGCCCAGTCCTAGTTAAAATGTTTGCTCAGGCTCTGGTAACCACTAGCGTACATTTTTCCCTCACATAAGATATCCGGTACAATGACTGAGTAATCAGAACAAAACTGCCAACACTAAAGCAAGGAATAAAGGCCATCATTTTTCATCAGCATACAAATCAAATAAATCATACTGTTTTGCATACATACAGTATTTAGTCCCTCCTAATCGGGTCAGTATATTTTTATTCACGATTTTTCCTCCATCAGTTGTGAAATTAAGTTAACTGAGATTTCTTTTTAAAAGTTAATGCCTTGTATTCTCTTTTGCTGAAGGCCGAGTAAAACAAGGATCAGCAACAAGTTAAAATGTAACAGTAGAGCAGCATCAGAGCCAGTGACTTTAAGAAACTGAACACCCTAATAGAGAGGGCTGTCTCTGTCCTGGGGAATGTTCTGGAGCATCTGGAGCTGATTGTGCAAAGGAGGATACGCCATAAAATAAAAAACCCTGAGCAGCTTCTTCACAACACAGTGATTCAGCAACAGAGTGTCAGAGGCCTCAGATCTGCTGCAACGCAGATGCTACAGGACACAGCAATAATCATCTGCAATGAGTCTTTGAAGAGACTTTAATCATGACAGCTACTCCAATAAGTAATTTCCTTTTAGAGAAACTGTAAATGAAGTATTTTTGAAATGATTTGAAAATTTAAAATGGCAATGAAGAGAGAATTTTTCAAACGTACAATAGTAATTGTGTCTGCAGATTAGTATTGTTCATCAATTACAAATCCATTTATCTTTTACAATCAATTAGTCATTATGTTGTTGGCTCTATGAAATGTGAGAACAAGGACAAAAAAATCCATTAGAGTTTTCACATCTCAAGGTGACCTTCTCAAAAGTCATATTTTGCCCACCAAACAAACACAGAAGTGTTTTGACTCCCAATAATTTTGACTTGGTTCTCAATTTATTTATTTATTTTTTTTACCCAGTTACTAAGTTAACAAAATAGCTAGAGATTAATAGTTCCTTGTAAATAAATCTTCTTTATATCTCCCTCTACTGGAGCTAAATGCTTTAGTTTCCCTTCTCTGTGTTGTTCTCTATGTTCTCATCTCTTGTTCTCCTCATTATTGTGCGATTCAGTCGTCTCTATTCTTCTTTGACTGGCATTGAGAGAGCAATGGGAGCAGGGAATTGGCCGATGTGCATGAGACGGTCTCTGTATGTTTGTGTGTGACCAAAAAAAAAAAGAGCCGACTGTTGGCTGTGGGTGCTGCTTTGGCATTTTCTTTTTCTTCTCTCTCTGTGCTGATGTCATTAGGACATGAGGGAAAGGATAAAGAGCGTTTTGTGTTCCCAGAGAAGCAGCACTGAGTAGGAAAATGTGGCTACCTACAGAAGAGAAGATAAAACTCTAAGTGTGCTATTGTGAACATACATGTGTGCCAAAGGGATCCAAATACACAACCGCATGCTTTGTCCTCTTTCTGTCCATCCATACTTCCTGTCTGACTCAACATTTTAACTTCATCCTTCTTTTGTCTTCACAGTCTGATCTTCCTGCTCATGATTTGTTTTCCACCCTGTTTCTTTTTCCCCTTACTCTTTTATTGGTTGTTGTGGTTGTGTCTGTGTGTTGTGTGTGTGTTTTTTTTTTTTTTTTTTTTTTGTTTGCGGGCCTGTCTTCATTTGTGAGACTGCATTTACAGTGAGGATAGGCCAGCCCCTATGTGTCAGGCTTGCCTGGAGAAAAATTACGGAAGCCCTCACGATGGATCAGCAAAGGCTGGACGAGGTCACAGCAAAGTTGTGACCTTTGGGGGTGTGACTGAGATCCAGCAGCCTATAGACACAGTCATGTCAAGTGAGGGGGAGGAGACAAAGTTGCTTAGACGACTCCTTTCCAAGGCAACAGTAGCCATGCCTACCATTGGCCTGGTCTCCCAGCTTTCAGAGCGGGAACGCAGGTATGGACGAGGCCAAAGGATAGTGGCTCATATCCAAAGTTGCCAGTGTTACTCTGGAACACGCTGATGACTAATAGGCCCTTTTATGTTGCAATACTTATTGAATAAGTTATTTGAAAATGTGTTTTTTTCAATTAGTATTTCAAGCAGCCTGAATTCACTTCTATATTGCACTGATTTTCTAGTAGTTTCAAAAGGAAACAAACGCACATGCGTGCATAAACACAATACAAATAACAGAGCTAAGTATATTCTTTGAGTAGTCAACCAGAGATCACTGAAAATAAAGCATTAAATCATTGAGCTCTGGACATATTAGTATGTTCACATCAATCACCAATTTTACACAAATATTCGATAATGTGATTACGTTAAAATGAGAAATCAAAAATATCTTGATCCTGTATGTAGATTTGATAAAATTTCAAATACCAGCACTGCTTTGAGACTAAAAATATACAATTATTATCCCCTGTCTTCTTCATAATTCCTGTAGTTTTTTTCCCCACTGCTTGCTATCAAACAGATGCATAAAATACCCTGCAAATTTCATAATTCTCTCAGAATTTTAAACTCCAGACATTCAGCTTGAGTTTAATAAATACACCATTTGTTCTTTTCTGTAAATTTTGTTTCAATTTTCCCACCCTCTGAATTATTAATCTGGCTTTTTGTAGATTTTGTAAATGCACAGCTTGAATGTTTTTACAATCTGTATGTATATTTTTGTATGTTCACCTGGATTTTGCAACCATATTAGCAATAATTTAGGAGTATCGACCATCTTTGTTGCTCTGGTTTGTGCTTTATGCAATACTTTAACAGCCATGTAGACGGAGCTGAGCCCAGTATAACTACCTCTCCCTCTCTGGATCTGCAACCCTGGACACCTGAGGCCACCCCAACTATTGCTGAGTTAGATGCTCGTCTAGCTGAATATGGACAGAGAACGGAGGAAGAGGAGGAGGATGAAGAAGAAGAGAGAGTCCCAGATCTTCAGAAAGATGACATGATGGCAAG
Source organism: Hirundichthys speculiger (assembly GCA_018398805.1). Lineage (NCBI taxonomy): Eukaryota > Metazoa > Chordata > Actinopteri > Beloniformes > Exocoetidae > Hirundichthys > Hirundichthys speculiger. Next base: position 505,828 of record JAGFBZ010001824.1, read on the forward strand.
GAGGACAGGTGTTTTTCATAAACAAAGCTCCGCTGCAGCTACTTTCAACCGTTTCTTGCCTCTGCCTGCTTCCAAGCGTTGTGCTCAAGGAGAGGTCAACACGGATGCTGCTCCACGGAACAAAAAGGAAGTACAGGCAGACAGGAGCAAGAAAGTAAACGTCAGGTGGGCTAAGATTTGAATTTCACTGTGTCACTTTGTTGATTGCCTCTTCGAAGAGATTTTACGACTTGGCATTTAGTCATTTCATTTGCAGAACATTTTTGCCTTAGAGTGGAGCATCAGCATCCCAGAGTTACCTTGGAAACACCTCAGCAGGAACTTGAGTCAAAAGTGACTCACAAGGCAACGTCTCACATCCAGAGTGAATATGGTGATAATGAAGATGAGTATGAAAATGATGAGCCTATGCCTGACCTGGAGAAAGATGACATGATGGCTCGAAGGGCTGGATTGTTTCAAAAACCAAATGCGGTCAAAACAAATCAGTCCTTTAATCAGTTTCTCCCTGTACCTGGATCAGCCAAATATACCATCAGCCCACTATCTGCAGCGAAGCAGCAGCAAGCAGACCTAAACTCAAGGAAAAGCTGGACAGAGACAGGTATTTACTCTGTTGGAATGAAGACAAGACTGTGGTGTTGGTCATCTACCACAACTAACAAAGAATATTCTACTACAACAGATGAAGTTGTGATCACGAGGACTTTAAACTCATGTACTAACACGGGGATGTTTTGTGGTGATTTAGAGTTGATCCTTGCTTGATTGTCTTATGTGGTTTCGGTTCTTTGTTGGTATGTTTGAGTACCAGTGCCTGAATTCCCGATGTGGTTTGAATTGTGCAAAAGGGCTGATAGACTTACATTTGTTGTTTTGCTGTTGGATGCCTTACAGCTCTGTTTCCCACATGGTTTGGCTCAGATTGTGCTTTGTTTAGACGAATGTTTTTTTTTTTTTCCTTTTTCTTTCTTTTTTTTTTTTTTTGGCAGTTTATGATGTTCATCTTTGGCTTGGTTTGGCATGGTTTTTGTTTGTTGAGTTTGGTTTGAGTTTGAAACAGCTGGATGTTATCTGTGCATTGAAGCATAAGCGTAAATCAAAGCTCTCTTAAAAACAAACTGCTGCTGTTCTGCTCTGAAATGTTACAAATGCTTAAAACCTTATCTAAGATTACATAAAACAGACTCTTTAACAAGTCAGTAAGCACTTAATGATTACGCCATATGTTTTATGGAAAGAACTACGCAAACTGGCACAAATTTTAGAGAACACATTTATATTAATCCAAGTAAATAAAAATATTTCCCATATTAATGGGACTGTCTTAGGGCAAACACATTTTTGCATGTTGATTTACACCAATCCCCGTGACCCTTCGGAGGATGAAATGGGTATTGATAATGGATGGATGGATGGATTTACACCAAATAACTGTACAAAAAGTACATCAAAAAATGTATTACAGTCCAAGAACTTTCCAAAGACATTAATATAAAAATTATTTCAGTTTATGGTATCCTGCTATTAAAGTTAACAAGAGCTGATGTAATTATGAGCTAAAGCTCTTGATCAAAAAGTTTGATCAAAAGAGAGATTTTTCAGAGGAACTTTGTAAACTGACCTATGCACTTGAAGTCATGCCACCTCCACTGTACCAACTTTTAAAAAAATCCTCAAAATTATTTCCTGAAAACTAGGTGGGAAGATATTTTTGTAAAATGTGGGTAAACTGATTCTCAGAGTTGAGCAGATCAGCTGCAGTCTTATGCAAAGCAGCTTTTATTTGCCCTTTAAGCATATTTTCTGTTAATCCTGGCGTTATCACTGGGTCGTTGTCTCAGCAGCATTGTTACCATGGCAGCAGAACATCAGGCCCTGCCCCCCAAAGCCCCAACCAGCCCCACATGTCCCGGGGTGAAGGAGAGGCAGGAGGAGAGCAAGCGAGTAAAGGGAGACATGGGGACGCTCCTTGACACCGATGTGAGGGGTGTGACTGAACCCCCCACTTCTCCCTCACTCATATCTCAACCCAGTCCTGCTCCTTCCCAGATCAGTCGAGGGGGGGGAGAGTTGGAGGGGCAGAGAGTGGAAGAGAGAGTTGAGGTGGAGGAGAAAAAGAGGGATGATAATGAGAAACCACAAAAGAAACCGTTTTGGCTGGAGGATGAACTACCTCCAGTAATGTGAGATGTACCTTTTTGCATGTTTCTTCACCACTTCACCACTAAACCTACACAGGACAGTAGCTCTACTTTTCAACCAATCTCTTTTGAAATAACCTATAATCCTCACGTCTGTGAATAAAGAATGACTGACAGTAAGATACTTTTCTCCCCCTAGTGCCCATCCTCACTCACTTAATTCTGCTGTTGTTGTAGGGTGAGCCGACGAGTTGCTTTTCTGTTAGACAATGAGTAAGTGTTTATGAATGAATGTGTATGAGCTCCTGCATGGTAACATACATGTGCTATACACGAGACATTTCAACATTTCAATCCAAAACAGTATGAGTACCTTCATACAGCAATCACGCATACATGCCAACATGATGCACATTACTGCGTGTCAGGCCATAACTCATTACTTACATCAAGCTTTTATTGTCAGTTTTGCTTTTTGTGTTTTTTTTCTTTTAAGTTTATCAATAAAATACACACTAATAAGCTTCTCAATGAAATCACATACACAACTAATATAAATCTACAACATACATGGAAGAGACATGGTAAACAATGTTTCTACATAAGCTAATATTGGTTGTGTATGTCTTACTGTGTGTGTACATCTTAAAAGAACATAATGTTTTCCCAGACACCATTGTTGTTTGTGTCAAGTCAGTTTTCTTTTCTTTTTGTCATTCTGCATTTTTAAGATGTATTGTGTATTTTATTTTTATTACAGTGCATGTTTGAAATTTTATGTTGACTGATGATTAACTGAAAAAGTAAAAAAAAAAAAAAAAAAAAAAAATCAGTTTTAGAGATTGGAAAAAAATTGGGAAAAGTAAAAATATTTATGGTGTCTCATATTCTAGGAGTGTGAGTATGGGTGACATGGTTAACGAGGAAGAGGTGGGACACTTACCGTCGCTGAGCCAGTCACGATACGAGCGCATGCATGAGCAGTACAGCGGTTTCCGAGACGAAGAGGACCACTGGCAAGACGTAAGGGAGTTATGGTATCAGAAAAGTAGGACAGTGTTCGGGGTCAATTGAAATAACAGAATTAACCCAAATTAACGCTGTGAATCTGTGACAGGAGTTGGCTCGTTGGAAGAGTCGCCGCCGCAGTGCATCGCAAGAGCTGATCAAAAAAGAAGAGGAGAGGAAGAGGATAGAGAAAAGGATGAAGGAGGAGGAAGGTGATGGAAATAAGAGGAAAAGCATTAAGACTTACAAAGAGATTGTGGAGGACAAGTAAGGATAAGACTTTTCCCTAGTCTTTACAATGAAAAAGCAGGTAGTATTAACAAATACTGTATCACACTGTGTTGTTTGTCTGTCTGGTTGCTCTGCTTTTCTAGGGAGCGCAGAGAAGTTGAGTTGCGTGAAGCCTACAAAAGTGCTGCGACTCCAGAGGAGGCGGCCTTGGTTTTACAACGTTATGCTCTCCGCTTCACCATCAGCGATGCAACACTAGACAGCCTAAAACTGCCCAGATCAACCTCAAAACCCCAGCAGGAGTCGAACTGCACAGAACAGCAGCACAAACCAGTGTCACCTGTTGATAACGCAGAGGTGTTGGACCAGCTGCACAAACCAGAATTCACTGTTGAAATAAATGAGAAACACACAAAACCTGAAGAAATGGGGACAGATGCATCCCACGAACAAGAGAAATCAGTCGACATCTCTACGAACTTGGAAACACCAAACAGCCCACTCTCTACAGACACAAAGCCTCAGAATGCCGAGCCTCAGTCCCTACAGCTTCATCAACCATCAACCCAGCCAACAGAGTCTCCAGCCACAAATCAGAAACAGCCAGTTACAGAGGAGGCACAGCCCCAGATCAAACACACTTCACCTCAGGATGAGCAAGTGGAGCACTCTCCTCCACCTGCACCTACCAGACCTATCCCCCTGCTGGTAGCTAAGCCCTACCGCCAGCCCAGCAGCATGGCCTCTGGACAAAAAGCCATCAAGGTAGGGCTCCACACCTGTCAGTCACAGCAGTCATTGTATAGTTATTATTCTACTTCATCACTTGAGCTTACGCTCAGAGGAGTTGCACATAGCTTATTTATGTGTACTCACTTCTATTTTAACTGGGTTTACATCATACAGAGTCACTGAAATCTTTTTTTTTTTTTTTGTAACTCATAATTTTTTTAAACATTGCATTTGGACACTTCAAGTCTAAGATTCTTTGGAAGACTATAAAGCCCTTCTGTGGTTGCGGAGAGTTAGCAGCTCAGAGAGATAGGGTGGGGCAAGGCCACGCAGAGCCTTAAAGACAAACATTAAAACTTTAAAATCAGTTTGAAACTTGACCGGTAGCCAATGGAGGGACTGAAGTATCAGGGTAATGTGTTCACTTCTACGAGTATTAGTAAGGAACCGGGCTGCGTTTTGCACCAGCTGAAGGCGTGAAAATAAAGACTGGTTAATACAGGGTGTAACAGTTGTCTGTGTGGCTCAGGAACGGCTTCATCCTGGCAAGATGCAGCGTCTTCTTCTTCCTTCTTCTTTTTTTTTTTTTTTTTTACAAAAGATTTAATCTGCTCCCCAAATCTAAAATCATAGTCAAATAACCCCCCAGGTCCTTTACAAAAGGCTTAAAATAAGATGACAAAGCCCCACAACCGAAAAGGGAAATGCCAGGTTTGCCTGAGGTCCCAAATAAAATAGCTTCTATTTTGTCCTCGTTTAGGTGCAGAAAGTTTTGGAACAACCACTGTTTTACGTCACTGATGCAGCTGAGCAACAAGGCGAAAGCAGCACTATCATTTGCCTTAACTGGCAAATAGATTTGTATGTCATCTGCATAGTAGTCAAAACACAGATAACATTTGGCAAAAACTGACCCAAGAGGCAATATACACAATTAAAAGAGAACTGAATGTTGAATAGAACCCCGACAGAGGAGAGACACGTTGGAAGAGGAGAGGTCACCGATCATTTCAGAGAAGCTTCTGTTTGCCACTTTAATACACTTTAATACTGTCCCATGAATGCCAACTTATTTTTTAAATCCTATTTTTTGAGATGGGCCTAAACACAACATGTTTAAAAGCAAGAGGAACAGGTCCTGTACTGAGGCATGAGTTAATAAAAACAAGATCACTTGGCCCAACAATATTAAAAACGTCCATCAGCAGCTTAGTAGTGACGGTGTGCAGGGGACAGTTTGTGGGTTTTTAGGAGTTTTACCACATCAAAGACAATAAGAAAGGAAAGGCTCAAACTGATCAAACGTAACAGGGGAGATGCGAGTATCAGATGAAGCTGGGGTGACATTACGTGTAAGAGCTATATTCTGTCTGACAGATGCGGCTTTGTTCGTGAAATATTGGCAGACGGTTTCGGAAGGTCGTTGTTGCAAAGAATAAACGCCAAGACAACTATACTTCTTATTTTGGGCAGCTATAATATTAAGCTTCTGTAAAAGTTGGGAGAATGTGGGAGAAATTATAAATGCACTCATACTGTACATTAATAAACACTATCTCCTCTTTAAATATACTTTTAACTACACATCTTTTTAACCTGTTAATACATATTTATATTCTACTTATAAATGCTACATGGAGGTTACAGTAACTTGTTACTTTTGTCTCTATCTTGTTCAGATGGACGGATTGGTGCGAGTGAATGGAGAGGCCACAGACAACTTCAATCTCTCATCTCTACCTACCTCCTCTCAGGACTCGCTGCCAGAAGACAAAGTTGTTTCTTGCAAGCACACTGAGGAAGAAAATCCTCCAGAGGAGGCTGTGGAAAGTCCAAAGACTGCAGAGGAGGTGTCATCTCCACAGACTGACAAATCTACACCATCCTCAGCCTCAGCCATCAGCTCTCTGATTGGAGGATGCAACTGTGTCATCAAAACCACTATAGTGACGGAACTCACTCAGACTCGTGTGGAGCCACTTCAACCAGATATCCATACGGCTGGACAGGTAAAAGTAGAAGTAACATGTTAAAAGACAACACTTGGTACTTGTAGTTGATCCTATTTATCTACCAAGACTGCAATATTTTTACATTCCTGCTGAACTGGGTCATTGGTATGTTTCTGCATAAAATGTATAGACACTAGGCACTTGAGACCAAATTGCTTATTAAATCTGATTCTTGTAATTTCTATACACTGAACCTCAGTGTCATTGAAGTGTAGAAAGACAGATGAAAGTGTGTTTTGTTTCCAAGAATAGTCCATCCTTCTTCACTCAAGTGTTAATGGAAACGTTTACAACACAGACACGAATGTGAGATTAGTGCCTGTTATTTCTAGCCAATTGCTGAATTAAAAAAATTACAGTGATGTATCAGACTAGGATTATTACGTCTCTTAAAAAGTCTCATTTGTCATTATATATACCAAAATGAAAGCACAAATTGAGAAATACAAATGAGTATGAGTAAAAAAAGTATGATTTTTATTGTCTCAAGACAATTTTAAGAATAATTAGAGGTCACAATTTCACAAGCATTGTCATTGCAACAATCAGCTAAGATATAACATTGCCATCACTATTAATATACCAACAAATCTAAGTTTAAAAGAAAAAAAGTATTGCACTTTTTCAAAAATTCATCCACATGGACCTGAACTCAAGCTTCCCTGTGACGGATCTTTTATGTAAAGCAAGTTTCCTCCTTCTAGTAGTGCATTTTACTAGACATTTACATGAGCAGAAACCAGCAACTGCCTGTGGCACAAACATTGAATTAAAAAGATCTGCAGGGTAGTCAACAACTTTTTCTAATCTTATATGAATTCCATTTGATTTAGTTAAAATATTCAAAAGCATCCCTAGAGCACAATTAGTTTTAGAAAATATCTAGAGACAGAACAAATAGATGTCAATTTCCACATCCTTCTTTAATTAATTTGACAATTCAACTCCTCAGGTTGGGAGCACTGGGTTGTTCGGACCACCAGTGGAGCAGAAAAATACTCCTCCAGCTGCATCTCCAAGCAGTATGCAAGACTATTCCCCCACCGTCACGGGTAAAAAAAAAAAAAAAATTTCTTTGTCACTCATAAAATAAAATTTAATTCCCTCTCCATGCAGATGTTACAGTATGTATCCTTTGTTTGAGAAATGTTAATTATTTTCTGTGTGCCACTGTTCTGCTCCACAGAGGGACTTGAGGAGAGCAGTGTGACTGTGAGTATCTCAGAGCAGCTCAAGTTCCTTCTCTGTGTTTCTACTTCATCCCTAAATTTTGATCCTCCTTTGATCCTCTTGTCTTGAGTCGTCACTGTAGCTGCTGTAGTCAAACTTGTATCTTCACCTTTCCTTTCTTTCTGTCCCTTTGCTCCGTATACATGTGTGTTTGTGTGATTGTTGGTCGGGTCTGGGTAGATTGAGACCCCCATGTTGAACTTGGCTAAACGTGTTAATCACTGGGTCTGGGACCCCAATGAGGAGCGTAAACGCTTGGAAAGGTGGCAACACGAGCAGGAACGCCTCCTACAGGTACTGTTGTGTAATGCGTGTATGTGCATAGCTCTGCGAATGGTTTGCAGAATGCAGAGGACACATACTTAATGTGTGTGCATATGCATGTAAGTTTTATGTGTGTGTCTGGCATGTGGTATTGTGTTTGTAGTAATTAATGGGAAGTTTAATAATTCATCAGGAGCAATACCAAAAAGAGCAAGAGAAGCTGAAGAAGGAATGGGAGAAAGCACAGCTTGAGGTTGCGGAGGAGGAGAGGAAACATCATGAAGAGGTACACACGCTCAAATGGATACATAGGAAATACGGAAAAAACATCTTTATTTATTTGTTTTATATTTTCCTTTTTTGTCTATTGGCTGCTATGGTACTTCTTCCAGGAGAGACGGATTCTCGAGGAGACTGTCACACCTCTCAGTCCTACTGGTTTGTTGCACCACCAGTCGGGACACACAGCGACTACTACATCTGCACCAGAAACCAACAACATAAGAGGAGGAAGTGCACCTCTGCAGCAGAATGGACAGAAAATCACCACAGGCAGCGAGGGTCAGCATGCATCGAAGCTGCATTTCTTCCAGGGTGAGCGTGATGCAAATGCCCTCACTCATTCATATGGAGAAGTTGCCCATATGTGTGCATGCACAGCTCACTGAATGTTGGATCTGAGTTTATGAAATATTTTTTTACTGCATACCTTTGTAGATTCTGCATGTGATGGTGAACCTTCAAAGAAACAAGAGCTGTGGAAAACAGCATCTCTGGACCGCAACCCCCAGCAAAACCAGACACAAATTGTTAAAAGGTGTGTTCAGATTAATTTGTGTTCTCATTTTAGGATTTTGTAGTTAGTAGTTTTACGCTTATTGAAATAGGCATGGCAAGTTTATTTGTAGAGCACAATTTGTACACAAGGCAATTCAAAGTGCTTTACAGATACATAAAATCACAAGAAGGCAAATAGAATCATTCCATAAATCACAAAAGCATAAAAACTAATCATTAATGAATTTATTTAAAAATGAATTTAAAATGAAGAGTGCGGATAAAATCCTTATAAAATCCTTTCAGTTGTTTAGTCTTATGTTCGCAGAGAGAGTGGGGGTCATCCCAACCAACGGTGACATATTTTTCTTTAAAATTACCAGGGTGGTGAGGGTGGTGGGGGTGGGGGGATTGTTCATGTTCATGTACATTTAGATGTTTCCACTTTTGGTTTATGATCTTTGATTGTTAAAAAAAAAAAAAAGAAAAAGAAATAACATACTCTGTACCAATGCATTTTACAACTGTTTGATTATTGATAAATAAAAGTAAAAAAAAAAATAAATAAATAAATAAATCCTTTCAGTTGTGATATGCACAGCTAAACAGAACGTTTTCAGCCTGGATTTGAACATTGTCAGAGTTGAGGCCTGTTTCACATCTTCTGGAAGACTGTTCCAGATTTTAGGAGCATAAAACTGAAATGCAGCTTCACCTTGCTTTGTCCTGACTCTGGGCACCAGCAGGAGACCACTACCTGAGGTTCTCAGAGTCCCAGTTGGTTCATATGGCTCTAACATGTCAGAGGTGTACTTTGGGGCTAGACCATGAAGAGACTTGTACACAAGTAGAGCTGTTTTAAAGTCTATTCTCTGAGTGACAGGAAGCCAGTTCAGAGACCTCAGGACTGGACTAATATGGTTTTATTTCCTGGTTCTAGACAGGACTCATGCAGCAGCATTCCGTTTAGAGAGCCCAGTGAGCAGGCCATTACAGTAGTCTAACCTGGTGGAGATGAATGCATGGATTAGTCTTTCTAAATCTGGTTTAGACACTATTCCTTTGATTCTGCCATTTTTTTTTAGATGGCGAAAAGCTGCTGATGTTATTGCTTTAATGTGACTGTTAAAGTTCAAGTCTGAATCCAATATTACCCCTAAATTTCTGACCTGATTTTTAGGTTCTAGAGAGAGAGTCTCAAGGTGACTGATAACACTTTCTCTTTGTTTCTGTGGGCCACAGACAATGACCAGTTTGGTCTGAGTTTAGCTGGAGAAAGTTGTTTTGCATCCGTACACTGATCTGTTTGATGCAGTGACACAATAAATCTACAGGCCCATGTTCTCCTGCTGTCAGTGACACATAGATCTGAGTATCATCTGCATAGTTGTGGTAGGACACATTATAGCCGCGTATTAGCTAGTCTAATGAAACATGTACAGATTGAACAATAGGGGTCCCAGGATTGACCCCTGGGGAACCCCACAGGTCATGGCCATTGGTCTGAGACACAGTTACCAATTTCAAAAAAAAAATATCTCCTGTCCCTGAAATAGGACCTGAACCAGTTTAAAGCAATTTCAGAGATTCCCAATCTTCTAATCTCCGTAATAAGATCGCATGGTCAACTGTGTCAAAGGCAGCGCTTAGGTCCACCAGAACTAAGATTGAGACTTTGCCTGGGTCTGTGTTCAGGTGAATATCGTTCGTCACCTTGATCAGGGCTGTCTCAGTACTGTGGTGGGGCCTGAAGCCAAAAACATTGTTAGACAGGACAAAGTCAGTAAGCTGTTGATATACAACTTTTTCCAGGTCTTTGCCAAGGAATGGCAGGTTTGATATGGGCCAATAGTTCTTCAGCACTGTTCCATCAAGAAAGCTCTTCTTTAGACAAGGCCTAATGACAACAGTTTTTTAAGGCCTCTGGGAATGTTCCAGTCTAAAGTGAGATGTTGGTTAGATCAGTGCAAAGTAGTTGTTTGTGTTGTGGAAATTATTGAATTTTTAAAAGTTTGAACTTTGTCATTAAAGAATATTGCAAACTCATTACACTTAGATTTGGAAATGAGTTCTAAGAGCAGTCAAACTGGAGGGTTTGTTAATCTGTTTACAGCATCAAAGAGGGCATGGGAGTTGTTACTGCCATTTTTGATGATTTCAGAAAAAAAACTTCCTTATTCTATTCAATGTTTGGTTGAACACACATAACTTTTCTTTGTAAATCTCATAGTGAACCTGGAGCTTTGATTTGCGCCATTTCCGTTCAGATCTTCGGCACTCCCTTTTCTGAGCCCTGACTGAATCTTCTCTTCCCCATGGCGCCTTTTGCCTAATTTTAACCATTCTAACCTTGACAGGAGCAATGGTATCCAAGACCTTTAAAACACTTGATGTGTAAGAATTCAACAGATCATCAACATTAGAACACGGGGTATTTTCGAACCTAATCATTTCCATAAACTGTGTCCCTGTGCTATCATTTATGAATCTTCTCTGAACAAACTGCAGACCCAACTGCTAGTTTGGGTGAAACAGACAGGTCAAAGAAAACACAAAAATAATAAGATAAAGCAACATTGACGACATCCATGTTTGAAATAGTAACACCTTTTGAGATAAGCAGATCTAAAGTGTGCCCCCTTTTGTGGGTGGGCTCAGTCAAATGCTGAGTTAGACTGAACATTTCAAGGACAGCAGGCAGTAAGTTATTTTGCTTGTTTGTCATGGGTTACATCTACATGCACATTCAAGTCTTCTGTTATGACCAGTCAAAATCAGTGCACACAACTGAAAGTAGTTCAGTAAAACAATTCTGTGGTGGTTTGTAAATGATGATATAGAGAATAGAAGATTGTCTCATCTCCATTTTGAATGACACATATTCAAATAATGAAAAACCCCAAATGATAACTTTTGTGTGAGTATATTGTTCCTGAATATGGCACAAACACCACCACCCCTCTGGTTTTGTCGTGTTTCAGACACAAAGGTGAAGTTAGATGGATTAGATTCAATCATGACTGCATTGGCTGTGTTTTTATCCAGCCATGTCTCGGTTAAAAACATAAAATCAAGATTGTAAGAGGAAATTAAACTATTAATTATGAATGATTTGTTACTCAAAGATCTGACATTGAGAACTGCATGTTTGGGGTTAGCTGGAGTTAAACTGGATACTGTGTTCTTGCAAGGGATATGGATACGATTTTCTCTGATCAGACACTCTGACTGTTCCTCTCTTATCTAATCTTTGTGGTTTGACAATAGTCAATAAAATCACTTCCTTTTTTATGTAACTCAGGTCAGGATCAGATAACATTGTAACAAGTAAACAGCAGTCCTCCCCATCAACAACTCAGCCTCCGTCACCCAGCAGGTAAGCATGTGAGCACACATGCAGCACAAACACAAATCTGATAGAACATCAGACATGAATAGGTGCATTATTGTAGGAAGGCAGCACTTTTATCGAAATAACGGCTTTCCCCGTGTATTTGTGCAGGTGTGTTAGTGGAAAACGACTGTGTTCTGGTTGTTCAAATCCACTGGGAAAAGGAGCTGCAATGATCATTGATACTCTTGGACTGTTTTTCCACATACAGTGTTTCAAGGTACAGTGTTAAAACACGAATAGTGATTAAGAGATGTACCACAAAGACAGCATTCAACATTCCAGACACACAATAATTAGTGAAGCCTTAGTACATCGTGTTTACCACTAAGGTAGTGGACAACAGAGTACATCAAAGTTAAAGATATTGCTGAAATGTCTAAAACCATATTTCTTATGTTTTATGTTTGTTAACTGTATTTCTTTCCTCAGTGCGGAGTGTGCAATGGGCAACTGGGTGATGCCACTGCAGGGACAGATGTACGGATTCGTAATGGACTGCTGAGCTTGTCATGAGTGCTACATTGCATCTCGGGGTGAGAACACATTCGCACATGTAAAGAAACAGACTTTTACTTGCATTTTCTCTTACGTTAGTTGTAAGAACACACCATTCCTTTACTACAACAATTGTATGTTTTTGCAAATAGAAACTATTAAGGTTTTTCCAGGGTATAACAAAAACTACTATTCACATTCTAGACAACAGGGAGAATTTACCATATCATTACACCACATCCCATATCTTCCTTTAAAAATAAGTTGATTCAACAGCATTTTTTTTTAACATTATTATAGCGTTACAAACATATTTCCTTTTTTTTACAGGCAGAGGTCAACCCACCACACTATGATGATCTGATCCTTTTTGGCACTGGAAACAGGGGAGCAGGAGAGGATCAACAGGGAAGAGTTCTAGAACCTTGAGTCATATTCTGGGCATTCTGGAACATTCTTGGAAACGTCTGAGATTCTGAATCATACTTGTTTCCAGAAATGCACACACAGCTTAGATTGTTGTTTATGACAAAAAAAAAAAACTTGACTGACATGTGGACTTGCTCCCACAGTACAGTTGATGTACCTAACTAAACACGTTCCCACTTCTTTTGAATATGTGCAGCATGGATGTAATAGAAAACATATGTTTAGGCTTTTGCACATCCATCCCATGATCTTCTCTGTCACAAGCTAAACATGTTGCTTCTTCTGCTCCTGCTTCTGCACTGACGTGACTATAAGTATGATCAAAATGGTTCAGGTTGGATAAACTGAAGTAGCTTGACCTTTTTAATGCCTTACACATACCTTCTGGTTTCGTTTTGGTTTTGTGTTTACAGTTTTGCATGGAAAAATAACATATATAAGTTATTGTGAGTATTGCTCAGATGGACAGCAAGTTATTTCTTTTCATTGTTGGAACTTGATCTATCCTCTTTTATGTTGTAAGTCTTTATGGTTATTTCTTAGTTTTGGGACTCTGACTAACTCACACAATTTTATTCTTTATTGTTAATTTTAAAGGATTAAGGCTGCATGTTATTAAGTAATAATACTCAATCCTTAGATTTTAAATAGTTTCCCCTCAGGATGTTATAGCTTTTCTTTCCTCCCATAGGCTGTCTGCAAATGAATCAGTGCCTTATGTAATGAATGCAAGGGTGTAAGTATTTCATGCTTACAGTGACCATTGGGTCTAGGCACATTGTGTGTGTGTGTGTGTGTGTGTGCGTGTGCGCGCGCGTTCTTGTGTGTGGACATGTGAATACATGTATGTTGTGTGTACTGTATAGTTATGAATGCAGTGTGATCTAAATTTAACTTGAAGCACAGTTACTTACCAGCAAAAGAAAAAAATTAAATGAACAACCATTTCCTAATCCCCCGCTGTCCTCTTCCAACTCCTTCAGTGAACTAAACCAATGAATACAAAGCGATTTGCTGCTTCCGTCCGAATTTTTTCCTCTTATGAGTATTCCGTGTACTAAAGTCTCTTCTTTGTCTGCCTCTATCACAAACGTTGCCTCCCTAAGAATGTTTTGCTTCTGTTTGGACACCTTACAGCATCGTCATCTCCCAAGCAGACAGATCTTAAATTGTTGTCTTTTATAGCAACTGTATGTTTATCAATAAAATGTTTTAAATGAGTGTTTTCATTTACTTGCTTGGTTTAATTAAACCTATGAACCTATTGATGAATATTTTGTGCTATATTTAATAAGACCAGCATTAAAAAAAAAAAAAAAAGTTAAATAGTACCTTTATCACCATGTCATCTATAACAACTTGAGTGTATGTTTTGTTTTTTTTTCCTCCAGCTTCCACCCATTGTCCAAAAAGCATGCATGTTGGGTTGATTGGTGACGGGGACTCTAAATTGTCTGTACGTGTGAGCTAGGATAGGATCCAGACCCCTGCCACCCTGAAAATGATGAAGAAAAATATAGAAAATATCATGATAGATGTATGAGTCACATTTGGTCGACATATTTTCATATTACTTATTACTGTCAGAAATTGTTGGACATTGACCAACTTACGACCTTAAGAATCACCTAGCAAAAAAAAAAAAAGAATCACCTAGCAAAATGAACTAAGAAAATTTGATAATAAAATGTCCAGGGACTGAAAATTTTCTTCAGATTACAGAATCTGATATGTTATAAAACTTGACATGTCGTACAATTTTCTCTTACACCGGAACCATTGAGCTTGGAACCAAAGTTTGACAGGGAACGGAGAAAGTCGATGGAAGAAACCGGAAGTTTACCGCCCTTTTGCAGAATGTAAAAAAAAAAAAGGTTTTTACAGATATGTGTTTTTGAGTCATTAACTATTTGGACACGTGGAAATAAATGGACTCAAAGGGACCGTCGCTCTTTGCAGTATGTGATTGTCGTTTAGCTTATTGCCATGCCAACAGCGAACGAGCTAGTTGAGGGCTTGTAGCAGGTCGGAGCTATCAGCTAAAAACATGTAGAGCAGCTGTGGCGCAAACTACGACTGATTCTCCAGAACAGTAACAACTTTCTTTATACTAAGGACCGCATTAGAAGTATGTCAGCTCTTTGTTAAAACTTACTTTTTTGTTATCTCGTAGTTCCTCAGAGGCTTAGTGTTAATTGCCCTTATGGCATTTAAGCTGTGAAAAAAACAAAATAGTTCATATGAATTCGATTTAGTGTCGCTCCCTTTAGCATACAGCACTGCGTGTATTTAATTTTGTATGACGATATGTGTGTGACAGGTGAAATAAAACGGGACACTAAATAATTAACGCAGCTCAATAAAAGTTGCCAAACAACGAGATATTGATAAACCACGTTGAATCTAATACAGTTATACGTGGCTCACTCTAAAACATATCTGCATAATTAACTTAAACTACCTATACTGTAGCCAATAAGTGATTGACGTTTTATTAATTGTTTTTTTTTATATGTTTATTTTTAGGCTGGTAAGGCAGTAAAGGGGATTGCAGATCCCCATTATCATCTTTGAAAACCTCAGCTCACAATAATCATGCTCATTTCAGCAGGCAGGTCCATCAGTAGATATGACCCGGAGCATAGAGGAAGACTCCATGGTGGATGGACCCCTGATCTCAGCTGACGCCCTCCATTCTGCCATCAGGAGAGAGTTTCAGGCTGTACCAACGTCCTGCCAAGCTGGCCTCCTGTCTCTACTGCATGTATGATATGCCCACACTTGCAAACACACTATATTAATGATGTCAATGCGCTGGTAACTCACACTGCAGTCTTTTCTTTCTTTTTTTAAAATTTTTTTTTAATTTTTTTTATTTTCTGTGTGCATACTATTAGTTTGATCATGTCCTGGTGGTCCCTACTAAAATTTCTGTATGCACTTCTGTTTTCTGTTCTATTATTCTTTTCAGATACTGTATGTGGTGTTGTCAATTTGTGTGGCTGTGCTGTGTGTGCTGAAGCTTGGCCAAGAGAAGGTATGCTTGAGTGTTTTGGGTAACGTGGATGGCGACAGTGTCATTGTGTTTGGGAAGGTGTGCTTGTGGGCGCTGGTGTTGTTGTTCTCTGGCTGCGTGCAGCACCACCACAATAGAGTCCGGAGCCGAGGATATCTGCAATTTTACAGACAGACACAGGGATTGAAACACCTGCCGCTCACCATACATTCTGCAGGTAGAAGAGCATACATATCAGGATATTATATTCCTAGTTACTGCACACATAGATATTCGTGTTCTCCACAAGGTGGCAGTAAAGACTTTTAAAAATATATTTCTTTCCGTGCACAGGAAATGTCCTTCTGTTGGTTCTTCTGGCCACAAGATTAACACAGACTGTACGCACCTACATGGTGCTCAGTGTCCTGGGGTTGGAGCTCTTGGTAGCTGTGCCATGTCTGCTGTTTTACACAGGTAAACTGATATCACTTCTCATTTTCCAGTTTAGAGTAAGAGAATGTTTGATGGTTATGTGTTGACAATAGGATGAACATAGTTAGGGATGGTCATCATAGAAGTGCACTGATACAAACATGTTTTGCCTCTCTAAAAGCAACACAAAAACAAAATATATATAACACTAAACATCCGCTACAGTGAGTCCATCTCACCAAGGCAAGTATTTACGTCCCATTGCAGTATCTGAATGCATGCTTTCAGTTTCCCAGAAACCTCTCCTCTTTCACTTAGGAGGTCCTCTGACACTCTGAAACATTAACAATAAAAATCCAGTTAACTAAACTAAATAGTTATGTAAAGAGAAAGAAAATTGATCACATACAGACAGAAGTGTTTAAATTACTAGAATTACAGTTTTCTCATAGCTGCATGTCGTTTTGCTACAACAGTTAATGTGGGCCTAACGAGCATGCTGCATTGTGTTAAAACGTTGGTAGATGAAGCAGTTGAATATATAATAGTTAAAAAAAAAAAAAAAAAAGTTCAATCTTGTTTATCTGGCACACATGCTGACCAAAAGAGAACACCACCACTTAGGGCTACAGTGCAGGAAATGGTGGATGAGACTATTATTTATTTATCCTACAAAGTAATGTGCCAGATTCCTCTGAACTAATCACATGTCAAATTAACTCCCCCCCACCTCCCACCCCCAGTGTGCACGATCTGTTCATTAATGTGACCGCTGCAGAGGTCAAACTTGTGTTGTGTTAAAAAAAAGTAATATGTTTATGTTACTGGGGCTGATATAGTCTGGTTGAGTTAATAAAATCTTAAAGAAGAGCATCAGGTCATTCAGGCATGAACATTTAGTTGCACTCAAATTATTTAAAAGTAGGGCATCTCTGAAAGGGCCTTGAGGTTTACATTTACCAGTTTACAAGTCACATGTGCTCGTTATTCCAGTGTTGCAACTTAATGATGGCTGTAATATCAGGTGTCTTATACAGAGAGACACACCTTTTAGATTGTTAGTCACAAAAACACACTCACTACCCCCACTTTGTATCAGAGCATATTTGCATCACAATACAGACCCTGCCCTTTTCAGACTCGACAGCATGACAATCAACCATTCAATTCCCCGTCCATCCTCCTTCTCTCTGCCGATCTGCTGATTCTTTGCTTCTGACACAAACACCATGCAGACTTTGCTGGATGATACCCATGCCTATCTATGTGTCCATTGTCTTTTTTTCCTCTAATTCTTAGAGCTCAAGAATGAATTGGCAAAGTTTTGCTTTCCTCAGTGCAGCTGTGGTTGATGTGCTTTGTTGAAACTGTCATAAAGTAACATGCATTATCTGGAAAAAATCATCCTTTTGTAATGCTCATAAAACCCATATTGAAGTCCTTTGCTAGCTTCAGTTTAAGTCGTGGCATGAGAGAGAATGGTAAAAGCATGTGGGAAAGGGACAGATTTTTGGGACTCTTCAAAGACCACAACAAATTAACAACAAAAACTTAGCAAAAACTTTGCTTGTAGTTTTTATTTGTTTTTTTAATGCAGTTTTTCAGTCATGCCTTTAGATTATGGACATGAAATTCTGTTAATAATGTTATGAATAGTGCATTAAAGTAAAGTGTGAAGTAAAAAGCCCACCACAAATGAAGCCATTGTAAAATACTGAAGACATACATAAAATACTAACTGGCCTCAACGTACACCATACATATTTCTGAATGAAACAGAATCAGGTTAGGTTATCGGTTCCATGTTATCATCCATTATGACTAAACTGCAAGTCATTGTTGTTAGGTTGGTTTTACAGAACAGACTGACTCAGATTCATTTTATTATGCAGTCTTATTTGCATTAGCCCTCAAATGACTTATCAATGAATAATCTTTCTTATTTTTCCTTCTACTTCCAGAAGACTCTTAAAATTGTAGAATCGTAAAATTGTTGGCAGAGTATTATTTGTGTCCATATTCTTAAAAGTCCCCTGTAAAAACAGAAAATAGGAGGGTCACACTCGCCACCACCCTCTCCCCTAAAAAGCTCTGCTGTAATTGGTCAGTTTATTGGCATGGCCCACCGTTCATATCAGCTCCACTGAAATTTATAATTGAAGAATTTTATTTTTATTAGATGGAATATTAGTGTCCAAGATATAGCCAAAAAAAAAAAATGAGAAGTTTTCGTAAAGATTTTGAGCGAAGTGCAGTCTGCATCCTGCTGTTTATGCATGTGCTAGTGAAAGAAGAATGCAAGTGGGCATCATGCACCTTAACCGAAGTCGTCACATGACAGAAAGTGATTGATCAGCATACTGATTCTTTATATGATCTAACTTAAAGTATGCTGTTGATATAGCTTTTACAATCAGCTGCACTCAATGGTAGAGATGAGACAGGCAATTTATTTCATCACACTCTTCCACTTATTTTCTCTAAATTTCACCAAACATTTTTCAACAGCTATTTTTTTTTAAAAATATTTTTCTGGTAAGGTCCATAACCCTCAGAATGTACTGCACAAAATTACCCTGCTGACTGTGCAAAGAAGTTTGAATATCTTAAAAAAATGTCACACATTAAAAACCCAGAACTTGTGATGGACTGATGATGACTTGTCCAAGGTGTACCCACCTGAAGTCTGCTTCAGCCCTCTCTGAATATTAGTAGGGATCAATCAGATATAGGAAATTCAAATTCAGTTAAATTCAAAACTACTTTATTTATCCCTGGAGGGAAATTGAGTGCAGTAGTTGTCATTATTAAGTCTCTTCAGAGGTTCATTGTAGATGTTTATAGCTGTGAGAAAAAGGATCTCCTGTAGTGGTCTGTGTTGCAGCGGGTCAGAGTAAGCCTCTGACTGAAGACTCTTGTTGAATAAATCAATAAATAAATGGAATAATAAATAAATGAATAAATCAAAGTATATAGATTTCTTGGAATTCGTGGCACCTTTTAAGAAATGATATGCCTTTATGGTTTTAATATTTTGGAGGACAATTCTATGCCTTTATTTAAGAGTGGAAATGGTTGATGGAGATACTAGCAACGCTGTTGCTACAGTGTATGAATTAGTCTTCTCTCTTTATTTTAAATTTAGACAACCAATGCATCCATTAAAATTTGTAAACTTCAAAAGTAATATGATATAAATGCTGCAGTTGACAGTAAGAATAATGTATATGTCACCCAAACCTTTTGGTAGTAAATTACACATCACCCTTGCTCTATGCATAAAGGGAAACTGTTGTTAAAAAAGTTGCCTGAGAGGATATTGTTATTTAAGAATCTTTATTGAAAGGAAATCCATATTAAAGGTGTGTTTGGCAGCCGAGGGGCACAGATTGCAGGTGGAGATACTAAAGGGCCAAGAGGAGGAGATAAGAAGGTTTAACTTGTAGCCAAGGGGTAGCCCTTATCCCCTTTGCAAGGAGAAAGACGCGTTCATTGTCCCTGTGTTTACAGTGTGTGAGGGGGGCATCTCTGTTCGACTGTTGCATTCCTTCTCAGATCAGTGCAGTGAGGCACGATGCAAACCGAGTGACACCACGCAGTGCAAACTCGACACAGTCACACTCACACACACTTTCAGATGCTGAGTCAAGGTGACATCAGGGAGGTCATGAAAAGAAGATGCCTTTTGAGTAAAGAAACAGAGGGAGATATAATGCCTGCAGCTACGAAGTCCATACAGGAAGACCTCGTTGAACTGCTCTTTGAAGTGCATACTGATTGTAAATGTGTGTGTGCATGTGTCTGTTCGTGTGTGTGTGTGGGTCTTTGAGGTTTTCTGTATGTTTCTGCCTCTCTCATTTGAACATGAATGCCCTCCCTCTATAGACCTCCATGCACATCAAAGCCATGTCATGGCTTTCAAAGGCTCAACTTAAAATACATCTCTTTCTTACACATTGCCTGGCTAGAACTTAGTGTAAGCACTCCAGGGCACACGATTAACACACACGAACGCACACACAAATGCTAGATCACTCACAAACCCTGCTGATGTCATGTTTGTTTCAAGATACATTATTTAACAAGATTATAAATATAAACCAATATAAAATGTTATTTGCCCTTGTTTAGTCTCTCTGGTTTATGCTTGTTGTAAATATTGGACTAGGAATCAAAGCATTACCTGTACAACGACATGCTAATGTTCTTTTCTGAGTAGATATAATCCTCATTCAAGCAAGATTTTTTTTTTTTACCACAAACCCTTATTAAATACTGACGAAGAATATAATATTGGATGATGGCTTTATCAAAACTTTATCTAAACAATCTAAATGGGGACATTGTTGGTGGTTCTCTTGTATTAAAACCTGCCGCTGCTGAGTTAGTCAGATGTTGGAGTTTCTTTCCACTTTGATTTTATTTGTGACATAAAAACAATACTGATTACAAATTGTAATTGATTAGACACTGTCACGTTTGTTTTCTTTTATTACTCCGGGTCCTTTTGTGTGAGACCCGAGTTAACTGAAGCTTTCTAGTGCATTCAAAACAGTCTAAGACGCTTGTTGGTGTCAGGGCTGTAGTTCTGTACAACAACAACCAAATCAAGTCCATCTGAGTCTTTTTCTGGACTCTGAAATCTATAGAAGTCTGTTCAGAAAAGTATACAAACTATAAAGTAGTAAGTCTTACTGTTGTCTTAGTAATTATATGTTTGATGTGTGGAACGTTGAGGTTAATTTTGAGGTATGTGTGATGAGTTAATTAAGTAAAAGGTTTTTCATAATTTATGTCTCATAGATGTTTTACCATGTCTTACTTATTTCTGAATATTGCATTTTATTCTGAGGAGTACTGAAGTTTCTCCTTGACTCATGTCTTGGATGCTTTTTCTCCATTTCCACAGGTCCTTATACAAATGTGATTTGCATACTTCACACCTAAAAGATGTCAGCACTGCTTTTCTCTCTACTTCTTTTTTTTCTCTCCTCTCTCACAAAACTAGATCAGTCCATGTGATCCCTGGGATCAATTTCCTTGTACTTCTTTGATTTAATTGTAGGTAGTGTTTTATATGTGGTGCCATTAGCTGTTATCACCTCTGCAACTTTACTTTCATCACCTGGAAACATCCACTTTTGGGTGGGTGATTGAAGCCACTCAGACATGAGTAGAGCAGGTCTCAGCAGTGGCTGTCCAGCCATGTGAGGACCACTGACAAGAAAGTGTGAAATGTGTCACTTCTTTTCTCCACTACTCCCTCATTGTCCATTAATCCTAGAATATCTACCTGGTTTTAGCTCAGTACCTATAGACACATTATAGCTTACTTTATCTACACAATTGCCATGTTGATAAATTAATTTCAGAAAATGACTTGTGAAAATGACAGAAAAAGCATGTATTCAGGGCAAACACAGCTAAAATAGGCAAATCTAGTCAAACGTATATAGATTATGCCTGTGGTTGCAAGACAAAAATTTGCAAGTCTTTCTTCTTTGGAGTCAGGCTGCTCACAAAGTGTCAAAATCTGTTTTAGGACAGACTGGTTGGTGTGAACCACCCCTTGCAGGACCTTAGGGGACACATAGAGATCCAGGAAGATGCAGAAGCATCTGTAGGGTCCTGGTTGTTCATTACTCCATGAAAAGATGAACTGTATATAAGTGCAAATTTAGGATTGGTGCTATTCTCCTCCTGACTGAGGTGAGAAAGATCCAAAAGATAACAACAAAACACTTATAGAATAGGGGCTATCTGAGAACCGTGGAATGTAGGGGCAGAACGGCCCTCTCCGCTATGGCTTCCTCCAGTTATTCCAAGCAGAGTAGACACGATCACGTCTCATTGCAGTCAGTGTTGATTTGTTCCTGGGTTGATGGGAACATGGCCTGGAATCTCTCGTGAAGTTCAGCTTGTTAATATTCTTCCCTGTTTTTTTCCTAACCCCTCCACTAAATCACCGCCTTCCGAATTAGCGGGAGTTTGCATAGTCGCTTCAAAACCGGAAGTGTATGCGTGATGCAAAAGACCCAAATGCAGTGGTAATGACTGGTTTCAGCCAGTTCCCACCCAGCGGATGCCATTTTTGCAATACTTGGGTTTCCCCTATTTTGTACAAATTATCAAAACCTGTTCATGCATCCACTGTGAGGAAAAACAGAGAGTAAAGCCCCCACCACCACCACCACACACAAGCCACTGAGAGTGTCAGCAGAAACTGGCCCAGATTTCTTTTTTCTTTTTAGTTTCTTCTACACACATTTAGGTTCACAGCAGACGTCTCTTTGTGTCAAAAACAGCCAAAGTTAATGCTAAGGAGGGAACCTTATCCACCAATAATTATCTTAGATGATATCTTAGATCCAGGAAAAGTCTGGACCAGATTCTCCCCTCCTTCTCCAGAGAATCTCTGTTGTTCATGTGTTAAAGCAGCTTACACGCAGAGTAAACTTTGCACAGTAAACTTTATAAGTCTGGAACTAACTGGCAGGAACATTTGTGTTTCCACATGAAGGCCCATTACAGCAGTGGTGCGCAAATTGTGGTACGTGTACCACCGGTGGTACGTGAGCACTCTGTAGTGGTACGCGGAGGAACGTCAGGACTTTCCACATATTCACTTTTTTTTTTTATTAAATCAGAAACATACAATGCATTATAAATACGTTTCAAACGAAATTCAGGTAACAATAAATAACTACAATAAGGAATGAACATCTCTCCTGTGAATTTAAAGCTAATTATGAAGGCATATATGGCTGTATTTTAAAATTGGTCATCATGGTGGTACTCAGAGAGCTGAACAGTTTCTCAGGTGGTACGCAGTATTAAAAGTTTGAGAACCACTGTATTACAGAGTTTCAGAGGTGATGTACATGTGAAGAAAAAGGCTTAGCAGTTGACTCACTGGTAGGACACAGTTAAGTAAACCACTGCTGTCCAGAAAGAATAAGAAGGAAAACAAAACAAAAACGCTGCAGTGTCCAAGTTTCCGAAAACCACCTCTGGGCTCAAAAGTTGTTCAAGTTTATAAATCTGAGGTAAAGATCACGCTAAGATTTTAGGAGTAACTGGTATAGAAATGCTGGTCATTCAAACTTTTAATTGCAGCTTTTATAGTTAAAAAATATAATGAGTGAGAAAGAGGGGGAGAGAGCAAGAGCAGTCAGGATAGATCAATATAAATTTATATAAGCTTTAGCATTTAGCATCTTTAGGTTGGCATTGCTTAATTAATATACATTAGTACAGTCTTTATTAATGTAAAAATAATATTTTTTTCACTTGATAATGTAAATCAATTGGAATTAACAAACATTACTGTACATTTGGATTTACAGGATGCTCAGAGTAATATTTACTCGTTCTTGTTTAAAATAACAGATTATAGTTGGCATCTTCATTTCACTGCTTTTTGGGAATGTTTCTTTCTCTCACATACTTGCTTGCTACTGCTTTATTTACTTTTTCACACACACACACAGATTTAGTGTGTCATTATGCAGGAATGTGCAGCATTTCTTTGGATTGTGTGTGAGTGTGGATGCCTCGATGCTGAACTGTAGAAAGGTAAAGATAGTGCTCTTTAGAACCTCCCTAACAATTTCCTCTGGCTAATGACACCCGAGTCTTATCAATACTTAGCCAACGACTCCATCTGTCCTTCCTCACGCACTCAACCCAGCATCCACAGTCTGAAGCCTTATCACAATTCAGACACTGCTAACAAGAGTATTTAATTTTCTCTTATATCAACACCACACCCGCACTTCACTGCTGGCACCACCCCTTGCGTAAAGGTGTATGTTTAGGGTGTTAGAATTAGAGGTTTGAGTGCAGGATATGGCGGCCCATGAGCACTAAGTGCAGGATATAACAGCTAGTGTGTGTTTAAGAGAGGGAGAGGGACAGAAAACAATAAAACCGATGTGTTGTGTCTCACCTTGGTGATTAAGATTGGTAGAATTTCTTACTACTCTATAGTGTCTGTCTGTCTTTATTTGTCACCAACTACCTGCAACTTGTATGTCATGGTTTGTAAAGTAAAGAGTAGATGTGTCTGTCTGTGTGTCTTGTTTGTAGTCAAGGTGATGCAGTTCAACAGGGAGCGGGCTGCACCAGATGTGAGTCAAGAAGAGCTCGCACACTCCTATAGTGTCACAAGCCTTCCGACTGAAACCGGTTTCAGGTACACAAATTCACCTCAACACACACTCCGATACTATTAGACAGGGTCAGATATATTTTCTTTCTGCAAAGATGAATTTTTAGATATTTTTTTTTTCCTTTGGCTATGCTAAGCCAGGCCTTGAAAGAGTTACACTTGGAATAATTGATAATTCCTTACTTTGACTACAATTCTCAGCCGAATATATTCTATCCAGTAAAATAGAAAATTGATGAAAGTGTCAGAAGATTCAGTAGAAAGAGGTTATGTGAGAAACTCTTTGGCAATTAGATGTAAAATGCAGATTAATATTCCAACAATATTTAAGGCTTAGAAACACAAAACGGACCTGCTCTGGCCACTGTTCTCCAGATGCACCACAGACCTGGCTTGTTTACCAACACCAAACACTGCACATGGAGTATACTGCCGGCAGATGAGAAGAAGCACTGAACCCTTGACCTCTACATAGAAGCCCTTTTTTTTTTTTTTTTTTTTTTGGGGGGGGGGGGGGGGGGGGGGGTATTTTACTGTTGTTATACAATGAATATGAGGGAATTTTTTTCTCTTAAGTGGAGTGGTGTTTTCCAGGATGCAAGTGTCTTCATTCATACTGCACAAAAGCTAATCTGATAAAGATGAAAATGGTATGAATAATAATCTACTGCCTTTACAGTGACAAAATATCAGACCAAGTGAACCCCTATGATATTGCATCTTGTTGGAAAGTGATCTTCACTCCCATTATCAATGCACTTAATGAATAAATAGCTAATGAAACAGCATTCTTTCCAATCCCCCTGTAGTTTAGGAAGCTTGTAGGATGAGTGCCATGGTGCACTGAAGTCTTAAACGGAGTTAATTTGCTTTTTTTTTTTTTTTTTTTTAAACCACTGTTGCTTTGGTAGGGGATATTTAAAGCAGAAAAGGGGTACATGTAGGATTGACTCCAAAAATCTGACGGTATTTATAGTCTTCACTCTTATGCTCTATTATTTGTGTTCCAGAGGGGCCTCCAGTCTGGAAGAAGTGGTGGAGAAACAGGCTGACCTGATCGAGTATCTGAAACAGCACAACACATTACTGAGTAAGAGGCTGCTCAACCTCACTGCTCAGCACTAACCACAGTCCGGCCTCTCTCTCCATGTCAAGTTGATGACAGCCTCCAACACTGAGGAGAAAGAGCCTCATCAGTTTACCACTCCCACAAAAGATCTGTGACTTTAAAAGAAAGGACTTAGGCTGCATGAAACACTGGATAAAAGACTAAAGTAAGCAAATGCACCTGTACACACAGACTGAGACGGCTCCTCTCTGAGGCATCCTCACCTGAGGTGGACAGATAACAGAAGGTGAACTGAAAGTGGAGAACAGTTTGAGAAAAGTCTAGAGGTAAAGGGGAGGAGTCGTGGGTCACAGATCAGAGGTGAGGGTCCTTTTTTTATCACTGTTGTTTGACCTCCAGTGACCCGTGTGTGCTGCCGCTTTTGTCAATCTGGAAGAAACGGAGCAGTAAGATTGGTTGCACCAAGGAAATGGAGGTTATCACTTATCTGGGTCAAACAAGTGAGGTTAAAGCCTGCTGTTTTATCTGAATGTTGTCATTTTTTTTTTTCAATCTCTGTTTGTGTATTTGTGATTAGATCCAAATAAAATCTTTGATAGTGTTATGCTTGATTTAATTTTACCTTTTTCAGGATGAGCGCTGACACAGTATTCAAGCAGACCTAAGTAACTGGCAGTGGAGTTTGAGTATTTATCTAGCATAATGTATTATGATAGCTACAAAATGGGATCCAAATAATACATACTGTATCTTTAATGTTAGCTGATGTTTATACCTTTTTTACCTGCTGTTCAATCAAAAGCTAGTAATTCAAAAAGTCAAAAGAAATGGGGTTTCCATTTTAGTCTGGGTAGGGTATGCACTCCCTTTAGTGATTCTGCTGATCATAACTCAACAGTATAGCTTTTGACTCCTTTCCCATGAGGCTTCAGGTAGGCCCCCAGCATTAACAAGACTCCTGGAGTTGTCAGAAACCCCAATTCAGCTTGTGCTTCCATGATGCACATGTAGCCTATTTGGATATCAAGATCTCAATCCTTCATTTTTTTTCCTAACACACAGTTTCACAAAGTGCAAATCAAACAATACATCTGTACAATTTTATTAAAAAGTTTTAAAGTGTAATTTTATAAACATTTGAAGTGCACACATACATTATAAACACTTTGTAGGAAGACATTCCATCTCTTTGGTCTGTCAAATGTTGAACATACATAAAGCTCAATGTTTCCCCAGCTCCATGATCCCTTTGTAATGACAACATCAAGGAGACAGAGCTGGTAAGCTCTAAACCCATCTGTGGCTGCTGTAACATTGGACAGATTGTGTTTTTTTTTTCTTAATATGAGTGAAAAGTTAGTCCACAACCTTAAGCTGAGGTTGATTTGATCAGGTTCTGGTAACTTTTCGGCAGGATGCGCACAGAAACAGCTACAATAATATAATAGTCTTTGGGTGCCACTCTTTCTTTCCACTTCAATGTCCATCTATTTCTGGATACTGCAATCCATCCATCCATCATGTCTTTGCCATACATGGTAGTTTGATTCCATGTTTCCTTACAGAGGACACTGTCATTGCTGTGTGTCTGCCTGTAATGGAAAAACATTACTTTAGTGTATTGCTAAGATGAGTTCAGCCACAAATTTACAACTACCCATGAACCAACAGAAATTTCTGACCGATCTTTCTGTGCAAACACCTCCCATGGCACAAAAGCCTTCACGTTTACAGAGATTTATGTCTGAACTTTGTCCCCCAGTTTATAATGAACATTCTCCTCTGCTACCAATCACATGCACTCTCTTAACCACCACCTGCCTCCCCTGAAACCTGGTTTTGTTCAAAGCACCCTGCAGTTAGACTCATAACCTTCTCTTACACGTGAACACATGTACACACAGCTTACCTTAGGGGAAAGGTACTCTTGAGTGGAGAGGCACGCAGCGTCTTTGTAGGCAGTGGTGTTTGTGGTATTTTCTCCTCAAATACAAGAAATCTGAAATGAGATGTTTTCACTTGAGTACTGAAGCTTCTAAATCACACATAGTTGTGACTTAAAGTAGTAACCAACACATCAACTGCGAATAAATGCAGATTTAGATTCAAAGTTCTTCCAAGCAAAATTTACATTCCCAGGTGGATGCCTACAGATCACCTGACACCTTATTGATCACACAGGGGAGGTAGAGAGACAAAAATAAAAACTCCTGTGGTCCAATCATGATCATAGTTGTGGCTCAGCTTAACCTCCCTTGACCACTTTCGGATGCTTATTATTCAGACTCGTTTACAAACACCTGGACAACCCGGGGAAAACAGACCTAACACGTGATTATTTTTAACGTGTCTAATAAATCCACTTCGACTTTAGTGGTTCACAGGCAGGCTGTCAGCTAAAGGCCAGGAAGAGATAAACTGCCAGATGACTTTATGACACCCCCTTCCCCCCTCTTTTTCCTTGGCCCACCAGAGTCACCAAGCCCCCCCCCCCAAATGCCTGAAGGTAGGCTTCTTTACACTTGGCACTGCTTCACCATGTCATGTTAATAAACCTCGGGTATTTGCATGGCGTTTTAACATCGCGATTAACAAAAGCCCGCCGGAGCGCCTTCCAGCCGGGGACAAAAGGTCTCCCTGTGGCCGCTGCGCGGTCCCCGGCGGCGCTGCGATGCTGTCCCCTCCCCTCTTCCTCCCTTCATCCTCTCCTCTCCATCATCACGTGAACTCGATCACGACCTCATGCGCAAAGCCTCGATCTTTAACAACAGCTGTTTGTCTTGCAGATAACCACAAGCCAGTGTAGATTTGGAGGAGAAAGGAAAGGGGAAAAAAAAAAAAAAAAAAGAAACGCACCTGCACGATGATCCCTCTTTAGGTGGTTAAGTTTTTGTCACCCGCTTCTAGATTCAGGAGCCCGAAATGTGTTTTAAGTGTTATTCCTCTAAATTCCGATCATTTTCATGACATTAGATTCGTTTATTTTGTTGAAACTGTTTTTGAGGGCTTTTTTCAAAAAATATATTATTTACATTTTTTACGCGTTTTTTTTTACAAGACGTAAATGCACCACGGTCGTGGTGAAAGTTTAAGGGATCGATATTTTACCTCAGAATTTATATTCTGCGTTTAATATATTTTCCACCTGTTAATTCTAAATAACTTCAAAAAATATGTATTTTGTTTCAACTTCTTGAGCTAAGCTTTTCATATTTTTTTTTAAGTCGAGAGTCAATAGGAGCGTTTCACGGAGTTACTTAATTAGCCTGATTAAAAAGATTAGCTGGTTTCTATGGTTAAATGTAGAGCGCAGTGATTTGGAAAGCGGTTTAATCTACTGACTGAGTTTAGTGTCACTTTATCAGTTTAGTTTAAAAGAACAACCTCTGTGGAGACTCAAAAACAAGTCAGCACCACCATTATATCCTTATGAGGTACACCTGCACGGACGGTGACGTGTGAGGGCGCTTACCTGGCCTGGCGGAGGAGACCGGTGCTACAATAGCAGCGAGCAGCAGGAGCAGGTAGAGCAGGTTGAAAACTCTCATGGTTGTGGAGAAGTGACGTTCTGGAGACCTTAGTGAATAATAAACTTTCAAAAGGTCTGGAAAGTTCTTGCGGTTCTGATCCAGGTTGGACTGGTGATGCTCAGTGTGTTTCAGACGACCCCCGTCCTCCTTTTCTTTTCTTTTCTTTTTCAGTCCGAAGTTCCCCTTTATGGTGAAAATCCAGTTCACACAAGTAGGACTACCTCCCGTCTCGAGATGATCGGTGTGTCCCAGAGGAATCCGGGTCCAGCGAAAGTGGGATTGTCTCCGTCTCTGTGAGCAAAGTGACAAAGGTACCTCTCCCCCTCATCTCCTTTATATAGCTTTTTAAGGTCTGGGGGGGAGAGATGTGGCCCTCCCACCGCAACCTGACACACACACACAACACACACTTTCTTTCTCTCTCTCCAGCACACACACACACACACACACACATCAGCATTGCACATATTGACCCCACATGTAGAGGGTAATTCAAGTGACAGGAAGCCCCAGCCCTGCACCCTAACTGCTCCTTGTTCACACACTCCTGTACCTCGTTTTGTGTGTGTGCATCTGTGACTGACTAACAAATTCAAAGAGAATAGAAGAGGCAGAGGAGTTGATTTATTAGTTTCAACATCAGAGCACAGATTTAGGAAGCTGTAACTGTTGCAGGTCCTTCATGAACCACATCTCTCCAGTTCACCCCCCTGCCCCCCACACTGATGAGGGCGCACATCTGGAGCTTTTGGGTGTTGCTGTTAGGGTGGGGGGTTATATTTGCATCAAGCACTTAGGGGGGCAGCAGTCCTGGTTGAATGAAATCCAGAAATGCACTGGACCGGCCAGAGAAGTCTGAATGTCTGTCTGGGATGCCATCTACTGTCTCCGATTGTCTGTTTGTCGAGTCTCTCTTTGTTTTGGGAGATTTTAGTTACTTAGAGTTTCTGGACTTCACTAAAGAAGTCTTCCCAGTTGGGCATGGGCATTTTCTTTATAAATATCTTTAAAAACTAGTTTACTAGGGAAAAAAAATGTTTTTTTAAGTGATAAAATAAAAAGAAACAACATTTTTTTGCCACTGTTTTCATATAATCCACATAAGAATTATGTATTAGCTCTGTTTTAACAATATTAAACTCCAGACAAAGCCTTTCTCTGCATGTCATCCAAGTTGTCAGCTGGTGGAAAACAAGAGGTACTGGTATTTTCTCACAGCAAGTAACCCACTTGACTTGGCATTAGGTCTGCAGTCGCTGGTGGTGTGGAGACTCATTAGCGTGTCTGCTTACGGCTGTCTCTGTGGACTGAGACTCTCCATTCAGCACACAACTAATGAATTAACACATTAAGATGAAATGTCAGCCATTACATGTGAATGAGGATTAGAGAAGCAGCAGGACTCTAATGGACCGCAGGGCTCAAAATAGTCGCTGACTTTGAACAGACATCTGCACCATCTTCTCTCTTAGCTCTTAAAAACAGACAAAAGAGGTCTGGGTAAAGTTTTTCTTCTTTTTGTTTTTTATTTTCATTGTAGTGTGTGTGTGTGTGTGTGTGTGTGTGTGTGTGTGTGTACAACAGTCTCATCGTGTCTTTTAAAATGTCTCCTTTATTGCTTTATGATGTTTGCAAAAATGCTGCATGAGATGACAGGGATTCCTCATGGATTTGGCACAGACGCACACATTCACATACACACACACATTGAACCTGCTGCAAACGCTCAATTGAGCTATGTAGTTTGTTTCTTGGTGAGCTGCTCTTTGCATAGCAGCGGCTATTGTCTTTTAAAAAGTTTTATTTTCCCAATTTGAATATGCTAATTTGGTCTCAATTGTCATTCACAGCCATGCTGTATTCACTGCCCACTATCTGCTGCCAGACCTCTGCTCCACTGTGTCTCTTGAATTTGTCTCCGTCTACTCTTCAAAATAGAGAAAAAGGAATTGTACTAAATTCTCTCTCCAGGTCTTCTGTGTGACTGACTGGAGCATGTTGTAATATTTGCTCTTCCTGGGGATTCTACATCTTTACAAGGATTACCCAGCCTGCTTAAACACTTCCCTGTGAGAGAGGCACACACGCAGGGCAACCTCTTATTAAACTTCTTCACAACTTTGGCAGAGCTACAATGGAACCCCACTCCACGATTTAAAATTACTTTTTGGATGTAATATTTACCTTTGGACACTTAATTGTAGGATATTCTCTGTAGTTTCAAAACGTACCCACCGAGCTGTTTTACTCTGCAACATGTCATTAAACAATAAAAATTGTCCAGGTAAACCAAGATGACATCATCAGATAATCTGCTTACAATTTAGTAAAAAGAAAAAATAGCAGCATTGTCTCAATTTACAGATGTTTATGTTGGGTCAATGACTTAAATGGTATTCTCAGATATTCTCAAAATGACTGTAGACAAGTAGACAGCAACACTAGTATTTCAGTTCTGCTTTTTTCTTTTTGGAGTACCACCCAAGAATATGTGTACAACAGCCAATATTGAAAGCTAAAATTCTTCAGGTTGTCCAGTCTTGTAGTAAAATTAGCTTCACTTATAGTAAATAACTTCTATCAACTTTTTCCTTTAGAGGTTTTTAACATCAGATCATGTTCTGCATATTGATTTGGCATAGGTTTTTGTGCCCTTCCCGAACATGACCCCCCCCCCCTCTCCTCTCCTTCCCCCAATACACACACACACACACACACACTTATCTTGGATATGAGAACACTGGCTTGTGGTCCCTTCGTAACTGAGGTTTTGTAGTGGGGGCAATGTGGGGTTCAGTGTCCTGCCCAAGGGCACTTCAGCACATGAAGGGGCTAAGGATCGTCCTGCTGACCTTCCAGTCAGAGGGCAAATAACTCTATCCACTGATCCATGTCCATCGATTTGTATTTATGAGGGAAAAGGCAACTGGGAAAAAAGATCTTGGCATCTGTACTTGAGGGGCAACACTCTTAAACTGTACAAGAATAATTCTCAAAAATAGAAGTTATACATTTTTAATCTGACTACTAACAATGACCAAGCAGTCCTTTTAAGACCTTTTCCCTTTAGTATATAGGTCAACTCAGCAGGCACTGTGCTCAGATTTACCAGATGGTCACTTTTTTATATTTCACGTTAATGATTTTCTAAATTTTCTTGAACAAAATGTGTTTTCTAAAGAGCATTGTGGACTTCAGAGCTGCTGTTTGTGTTTATTTTCTCTGAGTTGTGGGCTTCATGGAAGCTGTGATCTCTGCAGCTGTAATTGAAACCTCTCCTGAATTTTCACCTTCTTCTATGCCTTCCATCATCTCCCAACCAGGATCCTCAGATAAGGAACTCCCCTGTGATAAAACCCGTCGAGAAGAACAGTGTCTCATAAAATGGCTGTTATTTTTCCACTCAGGTGAACTTTACTGCATGTATAGCTATGCCCTTAACTTATGCAAATATTTGTATAGATGGGGGACTGAAAGAACGGTTTCATGGAAAGGTGTTGGTCACTTACAGCTTCTCATATCACCTTCATTGAAATGGATTGTCTAAGCATTTTAACTTTACCAGAAGAATGGACGCGTAATGGACTTCATGATTTGGGTTCTTATGATGGTTGTGACTTGCCCAGGATTTACCCTACCCTAAGAGCGCTGTGTATGGAAGAACTCATTTAGATGGACTCACAAGAGAGGTTAGGTGGTAGAATGAGTACCAGATATTAAATGTGCCACAATGTCTGAATGCTTTTGGGTGTAGTCTCGCTGTCTATATGCATGCATTTGTGTGCAAGCGTTGATTGTGATCTGATGGGTCAGTTAGCTGTCCATCGTTAGATTGATGGCAGCTCTGTTGTCATGCCATAAGGTCGTCAGTGTTAATTAGGGCGGCTGCAGCCAGCCAGAGCTTAATTACTGTTAAGACCCTTTATCTCCAATTGCCCAATGCAGACCCGAGTGGACACATATATACACATGAACAGCAGTGCACACACCAAATACACATTCAGTGAATGGACCATCAGCACATGCCACACAGTTGGAACACAATAACTCAAGATTTTTCTCTCTAAATTATTTTAAAAATTAGAGTCAAACAGCTGATTTGCTTTCTTTCTCATAGAGCTTCTATTCCTCTCTCTGTCAGCAGTCTGACAGGTGACTGTGGAGGAATGACAGAAGGCTCAGGGGTCGAGGGGCAAACTCAACAGGGAGCAGTCCCTCACCCCCCTGGGATGCCACCCCACAAGGTCTCCGGAGGCCAAAAGTCACTTGGTTTGTTAAGTCCTAACTCAGACGCAGCGTCTTCTCTGGACACACAGGGAGTGGTTTAGTTGTTTTGAAGAGCAGTGTATCCATCAGTTGCTTAAAACGCAAAAATTAGGATTTTGCCCAAATTTGAACTCCATCTTGTTTAACTCAGTCTATCACTCACAATCCTTTGAAGTAGAGTCCATTCTTGTTATAGACATTATTTCACCATTATGCCACAATCATAAAAGTTCCAAATATAAGCAAGTAGGAAGCAGTGTTTTTCGATTTTCCAGTTCATCCAGCTGATCAGAGTTTTATGCTATTTTTGTCTCTGTCCAGCATGTTTGGTGATCACCCTCTGTTTCCTGTAACATGGTTGTGGCTTCACTTCATTGACAGTTTCTTCTGAAAGAGTGGGGGAAAAAAAAAAAGCTGTATTAGAGAGGCTGCCATTTCTCATTGTGTATCTGATAACAGAAGGTGACTGTACCTGGCTGGATGCAGACTGAGGCCAGGCCGAATAGCGAGAAAACGACAAAGGCTATGATAATAAAGGCCAGCTCAAAACCAGTGAATGGCAATTCCATCTACACAGCTACCCAAAACCAAGTATATAGTTAGAACACATTCAAAACAAAATCACACGATACAAAATATCATCCAGTAAAACCAGTAAATGTGGAATTTAAATGTTGCCAGTTTAAAAGATAGTATTTCATTTTTGCTCACATAGTAATGCTTTAGGAAAATGCAGTACTGAGATGTCCCACCAGAGAGCATTGTGACCTTGTATTTAATCCTGGGAGTTTGGTACCATGCCATCAGTCTCTTGCTCTGGTACAGTTTGTTTATGGTGTTAAAACTCACAAATTATCTCCATTCTCAAATTTAATAAAGCAGAATGATTCTTCTCAGTCTGGACATAGCTCCATAGCACAGTATTATCTACGACTCTTTAGTTAATCATTGCATTCAACCTTGAAACATTTGAATAACCTATCCAGTTCATGTGACCTCAACAGTATCTCTCACGGTGCGTAAGTACAATAAAGTTCAAAACCGTGCTGTAGTATGGTGTGATGGACTAGATGAAAGTGGAGGATGGGCTCACTACTGAAAAGAAGCAAGTGAGGGCACATAATGAGGCTTTTCTGGAAACTTCACACCAGTGAATAACACCAGAATTTAAAGGTTAAAAAATTCCCAACAATCTATATATCCCACCACAATGCTTTAGCTAACTATAGTGTGCATTTCTGTGTAAACATTTTAATTGAAGAAAAGGCAAACAGAGAAGGGAAAGTAGGTTCCAATCTGCACAGAAACTACCTTGGTTAAATGAATGTGATCCATTGACTGTTTCTGTCTTAAATACCTCCAACAAGCATCATGTTTGACCATGCAGTTTAAATGATCACAGCATACTACAGCCTATTATTCACACTTTTTTTCTTGCTACTGTAAATGAACTCAGGGACAAGTGCTTCACCTCATGGTCTCTGACTAGAATGGGACACATGACTTATTTCTTTTTTCTTTCTATTTGAGGGCTTGCCCCAATCCTAGCACTTTTTGCTCCTGATCTAGATTTTTAATGCCCAGAAACAGGAAATGGAGACAGATTTCCTATTGTCAACAAAAATGTAAAGAAAATAAATTAGTTCATGGAACTTACTGGTAGAAGAATTGCAGAAGTGGTTTCCGTTTCCAAATTGATTTTTTCTTTTTTGTCTTCACATAACAAGGAAGAACAGCAGGCGTGAGACACTGCCTTGTTGTGGTTTGTTGAAGCAGGTGATTTTTTTTTTTTTTTTTTTTACTGTGCACATTGTAGGCCACTCCTTTGTTCTTTCTCCTGGAAGCAAACAGCACTGGCTCCTCCAACAATGTACACACACACACATACACACACATACACACACGCATTCAGAGGTCACTCTGTCACACTTTGTTCTGAGAGCTGATAAACTGACAGACTCAAGGTTCCTGCAAATATGTCCTCATAAAGCATTGGATAGTAGAAACATTTCAGTGTTGTCCTCTGAGGTTTCCATTTCAGAGTTCAAGTCTTCAGCCCCGTCACACCAACAGCTCCTCACTTTGTAGTTTCACATTAGTATCTGTAACCATGAAATTACAGAAGTGATCTTAACTTTTTTCTTTTTCTACATATATCTCAAGTGCAGGTACAAGAATTTGTTTCAGTGAGAGATGAGAAAAAATACATTTAAACTCAGTGTATCTATTGGAATCCGGATGTCATGACTTGCACATATATGTTTTTTTTTTTTTTTTTTAAAGGAAGGTAATGAACTTTTTTCACAAACCCACACCCCCCCCCCCCACCCGACCCCAACTGTCTGACATTAGATTGGACTAAACTTTCCTGTTTTAGAGTAATTAGGATTACCAAAATATTTTCTGTTTGCTTAATGCCAGAATAATGAGAAAGAATGATACATTTTTGTATTACTTTCTTCAAAGTCAAACATTTACATACATTTCCTTCTTAATTGAAGTATTGCCTTTCAATTGTAAGAATTGGGTCAAATGTTTTGGGTTTCCTTCCACAAGCCTCTCACAATAGTTTACTTGAATTTTGGCCCATTCTTCCTGACAGAACTGGTGGAACTGAGTCTGGTTTGTAGGTCATCATATTGCGCACGTCCTTTCAGATCTGCCCACAAATTTTTTTTATAGTGTTGAGATCAGGGCTTTGTGATGACCATTCCAAAACATTGACTGTGTTGTCCTAAAGCCACTTCATAACCAATTTGGCAGTATGCTTAGGGTTACTGTCCATTTGGAAGATGCATTTTCGCCTAAGCTTTAACCTCCCATCTGATGTCTTGAGTTGTTGCTTCAATATTTCTGCAGAATATCTTTCCTCATGATGCCATCTATTTTGTAAAGCCGCTGCAAAACACCCCACAAAATGATGCTTCCAGCCCCGTACTGAGATGGTGTTTTTTTAGGCTTGCAAGCTAACCCCCTTTAACAATGGTCATTATGGCCGTACAGTTCAATACAATTTTTATCAGACCACATGACATGTCTTCAAAAATGAAGGTCTTTGTTCCTGTGTCCATCTGGAAACTGTAATCTGGCTTTTTATGTTTCTTTTGGAATAATGGCTTCTTCCTTGCTGAGTTGGGTTTCATTGCATGTCAGTACATGACTTGTTTCAGTGTGGATAATGACACTTTCTGACCAGCTTCAGCCAGCATCTTCATCCATGTCATTATCATAACATCATCATCTGGGGTTTCGCCAAATAGTTTAAAGACATACTGATCTTAGTGTATGTAAACTTCTGACTTTTAAGAGAGTCATAAAATATTCTCTAAAAACTCTCTCATTATTCTAGCATTTAGCAAATAGAAATAATTTTGGTAATCTAACGGACCTAAAACAGGAACCGTTTAGCCTGATTTAATGTCAGACAGTGAGGGCTAAGAAAGGTTCTGTGAATTTTTATACAGCGTATGTAAACCTCTGGTTTCAACTGTCAGTATCAGAAGTCTTTTTTAAATCCATTATTAATTTTGAGGGTGCAATATGAGACCGTGTTTACTCAGTTGCTAGATTTTTCAATGAACAAATTGTTTTCTACAAAAAGTAAGAAAAAAAAAAGTAAGATAATCATTATAAGGTACTCCCAGGCAATGAGACACTGAGCTAGGACGTCGTGCAGTTTATTCATGAATTATTCATGGGTCTCAGATTTTTTTTTTTTTTTTTACTAAAATATTGTAGAAAGGAGTATTCAAAGAAGACTAGTGTACTGTAATAAATGGGAAAAACAAACAAAAACTGGCTCCACATTGCAGTAACCTTAAGCTTGAGAAACATTTACATTTTCAGCATGACAAGGAAACAAGCACACAACGAAGGCAGTATGGCTTCGGAGCAAATTATAAGTATGTAAAGAAAATGAGAACTCTAAAAACGTCACTTTTATCTTATTCTTTGAAGATGAATGGGGAAATGTGTGGATTTGAAAATAAATTATGAAAGAATTATTAAATTATTCAAGAGAGAATATTTTCTGAATATATTGTGCTGAAGCTTATTTTCACCTAAAGAGTTCTTATTTTTTCACTCTCTCTTTATTCAATCGTATACCCCAAAAAAATCTGTCGTGCTGTGTAAAAATTATTAAGTCATGATATGGAAGTCATTCATATCTCTCAGTTAATAACACAAAAAAGAAAAACATGATCCCAAAACACTGCTGCCTTCTTAGATTATGAGAACTTTAGGATAGATTACAGTGAAGTGAAAACATTTCCTCTGGTCTAATCAGTCAAAACGTTAAAATCTGAATATGTTGGGTTACAGATGAAAGGGATGACTTGATTTTTTTTTTGGGTCTTATCCAGCGCAAATCTAAAACAGAGACATGTTTGGATTTGTTCACATAACAGGGCAAGCTTGCACATCTGTGATGGTGTTAATAATGCTGACTGTTATATACAGGTTTTGGAGCAACACATGGTGCCACCAAGGTGACATGTTCTTTTGGAGTTGTTACATCGCATATTACTCTTAGTGATGGATAACATATTGTTGAAACAAGCCTATATGATATGGATATGGCAGTAATAATTAAAATTACAAACAGCATTTTGCAGTTTGTTTTTACAGCCGTACCGTTCATGCATTGACATTCCTCCTTGATTATCCCGGTGAGTGTGAAGAGGGCGAAGACCAGAATGGAGAACATGACTGTCAGCACCTCGAGCTCAGTTATTAGAGAGGCCATCTGTCTTTAATCTGCTGCTACATCTGTACATTGACAGTCAAATCATTCAAAATTTCTCGCTCCACAAAGGCCACATGTCATCACACATTGAAACAAAATGAGACTTAAAACACTTACCCAAACACTAGTTGCAGGAGCATTTGGATGCTGGTTATCGCACAGCAGCTTCATGACAGGTCACACGCACTGTTTGCTGTGTGTCTCTCTCTCCTTTTATCTTTACAAAGAGGAAGACAGCAAGAGAGGGCTGACTTATCCATCCCCTCTCAAATTCAGGTGAGATCACATTAACCCTAATTATTAATAGGCCCTGTGCTTCTGCGTGTTTCTGTACAAGTGTGCGTGTATGTGAAGGCAGAAATGCCCCACTTAAGATTTATGACTGTGATGGACATTTATTCTTTAGGGTTGGAAAAGTTTGGTTTGAAAGTGTTAGTTCCTTCTATTCCATGCCTTCTTTCTTCTGAAACAGGAAACTTTCTGCTGAGAAAAAGATAAGTTTTGTTTCTTTCTTGTAGGAAACCCTTTGATATGTGTATGTATGTGTGTGTGGAAACCCTTTATCAATTTTTCACACCAGCAAACATACACATATATACTTTGAGTGAAGATTAAAGATCTGAAAGAATGCTTGCTACAGACACCAACGGAATGCCTTTTTTTTCTTCTTATAAATAACTGACCATAAAATAAGTGTACTCTCACTTCCCCATATCCTTTACTATTAAATGGTATTGCAATGACGATGAAGTGCACATTCTTGTATGTATGTGTGAAAAGGATGTGGGTAGACTTTACAAATCTAGGACACTTATCTGACCACTTCTTTCTTAGTGGTAGAACTAGAAACTAGTCGTTGCTGCTGCAAACAAAGCCTTAGATGTTGCCTGTGCCAGTATTTCTCTCATGTTTGCCTTGCAACAAAAAAACGGAAACCAAAGTCGCGGTTAAACTAATTGCCATGTATCTTAGATGATTTACTGTATTTTTCTGTTATTGTAACTCGACACATGAACCAGCAGTGCTACATACAGTCGGAGTATTTTAGGAAGTCCTGCAGGTGAGAAGATTTGAACTGTTGCAGTTCAGATCGTTTCTAATGATGAAAGCACGTTAATGAAAATCAAATGCATTCTGAGTCAGTGGAGGCCTCTCTTCAATTAACTACTTTTGAAGGAGCACAGTATTGAAATGCTCCAGCTTCAATTTACTTTTAAAAACGCGTAAAATGACATAAAACATAAACTAAAAACTACAATGCAACAAACTGGCAAGTGCATCCTTTGGCGTCTTGGGGGTGGCGGTGGATTGGGGACGCTAAAGAGCAATGACTGACCACGTTTTCCGGTTATATCAATCATAATCTTCCTGACCCGATACACTTTAAAATAGGATTACACCCTCATCCCCACACAGCAATGTGGCTGTTTGTAACGTGTAAGTTTTTTCACTTCATGTCAAGTAACGCTCTTTTATTTCCGGTTTTAATGTGACAAGAGTAAAGCAGCTGGTTTAACATGCATCAACACTTTATTTCACACCAGGGAGAAGCACAAACGATCAAGACGAGTGAGTGCTGTCCATGTGCACAAGTTGTGTAATCTTATTAGCTACACCACTGGTCAGAGGAGGAGATTGGGGTTAGCCTAAACCCTAATCCTCGTGGACCTTGTGCTTGTTATAAAGCAAGTGCAACAAAATCCTGGCCCCGCCCCTTTAGGGCAGACACACACACACAAATACACGTACAGACACGTATGTCACAACAACACAACCCTGCCTCTTTGTTTACAGCTTAGCCCATCTCAACTCTTCCTCTCTTATCTGTCTCCTGGCAGGAGGTCGGTGGAAGAGGAGGAAGAGAGAGGAAGAGGTACATTCTGAGTAGTTTCCCAGTCGCTATGACAACCTCACACCCTTCCATCTACGGAGCTGTCCTCTTGTTGCCACGGTGACCTGTTCCATCTCTGTTGCCATTGATGATCCGGATTGGGCCGATAAAGAAGAGAAATCCGGGAGTGACGTCTTATTTCTCTAAAACTAGCTCGTGGATGGGACAGCGCATCCCGAGCAGGGGCGCAGATTGGAGGAGAGGAGGGAGCAGCGTGCCGGGAATGCTGCGGGAGTAGCGCAGGAACGTTGCTTGGAAACAGCAGCATGCCAGTGCAGCAGATAACTGTTGTTCCGGTCAGGGAAACGTCTGGCGTTGTGAAGAGCACCCCTCGCTCCAAAGACAAGAATGAGGTGAGTTAATGACCTCATTAACTCTGGTCTCAAAGCTTAGCAGTTTGAATAAATGCTCTGTGCATATTTTTGTCTTTTTTTTTTTGCAATTTAATTTCAAGAACAGCTTTAAGTTTATTAAAATTCAGAGTTTTGAGATTACAAAGAAGTTGTTTTTGTTGTCAGTAGGTAGGAATCACTTGATTAATCCTTGAGTGCTGATTTTGATGGCTCCCACAGTAAGAGATTTGTACACCTGTATGAGTGTCGTATCAGCTTTGAGAACCAGATGACAGTATTTTCCACTCCTTCGTGCCATTATTATAAAGGTACTTGGCAACATTTTATCACTATTTACTCATTGAAGGTCAACATTCCCTACACCTCAGGATATCTTTCACATCATGCAACTTTTCTTCACGCTGCATAACTTCTGTACTGTGACAGGAGGGAGAGTTAAACATAGATGCCAGTATAGTGTTTTTCAACATCTATACAGTTTAAAGACTCCTGGAAGTTGTGGAATGGTTGTTACCTGGTTAGTTTT
This sequence comes from Hirundichthys speculiger, assembly GCA_018398805.1. NCBI lineage: Eukaryota > Metazoa > Chordata > Actinopteri > Beloniformes > Exocoetidae > Hirundichthys > Hirundichthys speculiger. The sequence goes on from JAGFBZ010001824.1 coordinate 546,526, forward strand.
TATATAGATAAATCTCTAAAAATGAGAACTTGCATAGCATCTGATGGAGGTTACAGCTGGGCTTAAATCAGTTGTTGTGTTTTGTTATACAGCAGTGTTAAGAGACTAATCTAATTATCTTTTAACTATACATTTGGTTGTTTTCTGAGAGATACCCAGAGGTAGGCTAAAACCACTAAAGACTTGAAAAGCTTTTTATAATTTCTAAAAAATACATAATGTAAGCAAACAAAATAATCTATGACCACTTCAAAAAAGAGCCTCTCTTTTAACCATCACTGTAGTGTCCATCCAAAGGATATTTTTCCACTTACCCAGGTAAAGTGATCACAGATTAAAAGGCTTTTTTCCCACATAAATAGACTACCTGCCAATTTACATACTACAGAGCTCTTATAAATAATATCTTGGCAGGTGTCCTGGTTCCCCGGTTTGAGTCTTGCCTTCAATACCTTGTTACCTAACACCTTTCTGATATTGTCTGTCTATAGAAATGCAAAAAAAAGGGCCATAAATTTGAATTAAACATTTATAAGTAAATGCTTTTTTTGCCGTTAGTTTACAGTCCCCATTCAGATAAAACATAAAAAATGGGGAGACAAAATGCAACCAATGATTAATTCAAATAGATGTGGCAACCTGGACTCACTCAGACCTTTAGGTCAAGAGGATGTCCAACTGGATGTATATGGATGCGTATTTAATATCTTGGTTTAACCAAAACTGAAAAATAATGTACATTTGACAGTGATATAAAAGGCCATTTTCAGAGAACGAGAAGCGTGTTAACAACTCAAAACTGTGCTTCAGCAATGGAAGTTGATCAAACCTTGAAAAGTGGTGCTAAAACTTTCAACAGGTGTCCCAACTTTTCCTTGATTACTGACAACTCAATGTTGGGTACAATCTCCAGAATGGTATGTGCAGACTGTACTATGACGAACCCCCTTGAATCTCAGGCTGCAACTGATGTGGATGTGTGGGTGGATGTAATTTTGCTTAAGAGAAAATTAATAGTCTCCTAAAACGAAAACTATCAGTCGCATGTTTTGTTTTTTCATATGGACTGAGTAAACAAACAACACGTGTAAGATCTCATATGCATATAGTCCAGTACAAGTCTTACCCACCCACAGACTTGCTGTCTAATGCATCCATATTTATTTTCTAGTCTGTTTTGGCCGGAGTGTAGTGGGTAAAGTTCATTGCCCTCCAACGGGAAGGTTGCTGAATCAATCCTCATCCCTCTCACGTGTCAACGTTTCCCTGGAAAGGACAATGAACCCATTGCCCCTGGAAATCATAGTGCCGGTCCGAAGCTCGGATAACTGGGGAAGGCTGCTTCACTGAAAAAATGAATATGGATGGTCATTATTACTTTGATAAAACAACTGTACTTGGGGTACCGAAGACGTTTGACAGTGGTGTGCATGCCTCCTGATGGTACAACTGTGATCTTCATAATAATGCTGTCATAGCAGCTGCCTATCCTAGATGTCATCGGGAGAGAGGTGGGGTCTGGACAGGTTGCAGGTGAATAACAGAGCTACACAGAGGAAAAAGTAAGACAAAAAAAAACACACTTATACTTAGGTTGGTAGGTGTTGCTAAACTGAACATAACATCTTTTGGAATTTGAGAAGAAAGCTGGAGAAAACCCACTTAGGCACATACTTTATTTCTAAAAAGAGCAGAAAGGATTATTTTTCATGTTAAAAGTTAGTTGCAATTTCATTTGATGGACTATTGAATTACTTTTAGGAAGTCTTGCGTAGCTTTCATGGCCTCCCATTTTTACTGTTGGCAAAAACCAGCCAAAGGAACTGCACACCCATCCTAGTCATCTCATATGTCAGTTGCATATTGTTTTTGACACTATCTCACTGTCCAACAGCGATGAAACTAGCTTACTTTGGTTGATTAGTTCATCTTATTGCATTTTCCAGAATGTGATTTTTTCCATTTGTCCACTTTTGTACAGTGGTGTTACAGTCTCTCTTCACCTCTCTGCGAGCCAATTTTGAGTTTTAATAGAACTCATTTGCCAAGAACAAACAATAATACAATCTAGTACATATGGACATACCTGCACACACTATCTTTGTGTATGTGCAGCCGTGTATGTGTGGGTGTGCACTAAAAACCTACTGCCTTGTCAATATATTTAAGCAACACTGAGGATTTCCATGTTTTTGAGGTTCTTTTTATTAGGTAATGTTGTGGTTCTAGTGGCCTTTATTGTAAGTTATCAGACAGGAAATGTGGAGCAGAGAGAGAGGAGGAGACATATAGCAAGGAGCCACAGGCTGGAACTCGAACCTGTGATGGCTGCACTAGGACTGTAGCCTCTGGATGTAGGCTGCCTGCTCAACCAAGTGAACTATCCGGCACCCCCATAAAGTTTTTTTTTTAACAGTCAGGATTGATTCATAGTCAGAATCTGATGACAGTTCTTGGTTCATTTGCCGCAGAGAACCATCTTTCAACAACAATGCACACAAACCAATGAATCGTGCTGAATTCTTATCAGTTCAGAATGTTGTCTTCATTTTAATAGAGTTTCGTGGCTGCAGCAATCACTTTCCATCTAGTAAATAAAGAAGTATGATTCTTCACAGCAGAAATTCTATTAAAGATGTTGTGAGCAAAGAAAATGTGTGCAGTTGCCACTTCATGGTTGCTTTTTTAAACATGGCTTTAGGTGTTTCTGGTCATAAGCCAGAGTACAGAACCAAAATACATCCCTCAGTCCACACCACATCCTTAATCCCCTCTGCAGAAACATGTACATGTGCTTGTAAAGGCTCACTAGGAGTCTCTGCTGTATCTCAGAACCAGAGTGTCAGCAGAGGAGCAGAGGCTTAGGTATGTATCAGTAAGATCCTTTCCCACAAACTATGTTTTGTGTCTCATTCTGGTAGGATGGCTGTTTGTTGTAGTATGTTTTTTGTGATGTTTGCTTTCCTTTTACATTATTCTGCAGGGGTAGTTCAAAAATGGCAGCTGCAGCTGTTTAGTTGCATCTCACACCTGTCAAGCTGTAAGTTAAGAGCTCTTTGGATGTGAAACAACAGGTTGTTTGCATGACCTGAGATCTGATTCACGGCTCTTTCTTCTAAACTCTGGGGCTCATTAAAGTTTTCTTCTTGTTCTTTTCTTAACCACTTTGGTCATCATCTCTGTCTGAGAGAATAGAGCTGAGACTCATATGGAGTCCTCTTGTTGGTCACGATTTACAAAATGTCTTTCACATTGCTTCCTCAAACATTTTAACACATGCACACACTGAGCAAAACAGAAAAGGCCAGACTGAAACCACTGCTTTGAGATTTGAAATAAAACCTCTGCTGTGCAGCTTCAGCAGGATGTAGGCCCAGTTGGACATATGTGTTATTTTTGCTTTGTCTCTTTGGGATATGTCTGGTTTGAATTAAAGGGAATTTAAATCAAGTTGGGCTTTGATCTGTTACCAAGTTATTGTAGTTATTAGATTGATGTTGCATAAATCATTTTTTTCCAATTGCAAATGTGTGTTGCCTAGTGTAGCACAGAGACCAGTATCGGCAGGGACAGCTCTGTAAGTCTGTCATCTATTAGTATTTCTAAAAATAAAGAAGTCTTATCAAGCCCTCAGCCCTCATATGTAACATAAAACGACAGTTTTGTAACTTTGGAAGTTTACAGCAGGCCTCTGTGCTCATCATGTTGTGGTGTGTTTATGTGTTATTGAAACCTCAATCTTTCAGGACAGCTGGGAGCTAAACACTGTTTAACTGAGAATTCTCCAAAATTCAAGAATCCAATAACATTTGTTCTGAAATATATTTTCCAACAGCTTATATTTCAGTGCAATATTTTTTTGAAAGGCCGAAATGCTTTAACACACAAATGAAACTCTGCTGGAAACTGTGGAAGTTTTAGCACTGGCCTTTTGAGGGATACGTAGTTCACAATTCATAGTGAGTAATGGACCTTCCCTACTGGACTAAACACCATGTAAACGTGCACCAAAGACCGAGTACATGTGTCCATCTCCACTGACACATGGGAGGAGGTAGTCCAGAGAAGTGTTTGGTTTGACTCCAAGCACGACTTCTGATTTAAATGTGACTATCAGAAAATCCCTTGATCAGCTTAGAAGGTGCAGTCTCCTGCTTGTCAGCCTCACTTGTGTTTCTTTTAACGATTTAAACAAAGTCGACTTGAATGTACTGTCTTTATTACAGCTTTAGTGTTGGTGTTTCCACAGAATCGTTATGAGATATCCCAAACACAAACTTGGGAATTCTTTACATATTCTATATAATAGATAAATGCTGTTTGTCATATGCAAATATATGTTGTATGTGTAGGCTAATGAAAGGATTCTTCATGTATCACAGCAGCTTGTATTAATATCTCACCAGACCTCCAGAATGATATTTGTGTTCATTTTCTTTCTCTATTGATATCAAAATCATAATTAAATTTTTTGTTAGAAACCATCAGGTTATCTTGAAACCAAAAACTAAGAGAACTAATTGTCCAGAGACTTTCAGAGAGTTATGAGTCCTCCTCAAGTATGCTGGAATTTGTTTTTCCACAGGAAAGCTGACAACTGGGAAGATAAACCAAATCATTCTAATCGTACATCAAAAGTACCTTTTTAGATTTTTTTTCAAAATGTTGTTCTGGACACGTGGTGGGTAGCATGGTTGTTTCATAGAATGAAGGTTCCCCATTCAAATCGTGACAAGAGCCTCTTGTGTGAAGTTTCCATGACCTCCAGCCTCCACCAAAAATCCAAATATGCATGCTAGGTTTAATTGGTGTTTCTAAAATGGCTGCGCACAGCTGCTTGTCTTTTCCTCTGTGTGTTAACCCTGTGATGGACTGGTGTTTGTTCAGGGTATACTCTGTTTTCTCATTGGGCTCAGCTTCAGTCCCCCACATTATTCTAAACAGGATGAAGCATTAATTCCAGTTGTGATTATTGTGGCTATTTGACTCAACAAGATGAGATGCAATGTATGTAGTAATTTTCCAAACCCTCAGTTTGGTTTTAACATTTCATTTTGAGACCTGTTTTGGTTCCCTTTTTTTTTTTTTTTCCTGCCGGCACACTCTTGGTCACCCGTAGATACTACACAGGTGACTGAGGAAGAGCGAGTGGGTATTGGAGCTTGTGCAGTGCTACAAGCTGAAAACGATGAGAGATGGACCTCAGAGTTTTGGGGTTTGGGTTTTCTTGATGGGACTTGTTGAGAATAAGAAAAATATTGCATCCTGGGAATAAACTATTTCAACATTTCAGCTGAAGTTTAATTTTGTTTTCATCCAACCACTCTTATTAAGTTATCAAGATAGTCTTCCTGTCATGTTCAGTGATGGCCAGTGTTGGTGTGTAAGGGACTAATTTCATAGCATTTTTCTGCTTGACTCATTCAATACCCTACACAGAGTGGGCTCAATCCGATGACACTGTTTAAACAAATACACGCACCCTAGAACCCTCATCTGTGTGGCTGGGATAAAAGTCAAAGAAACATTGATGCAGAAAGAATGATTTGAAAAGAACAGGAAAGATAAGGGCATATCAACCAAAGTTTCTCATTACAGTAGCTCCCGTTTATAGCTCCAGTGATAAACTTTCAAATCAAATCAACTGTCAACGTTCTCTGTTTAGACAGCTGCTAAGAGATTTAAATGTGTTAAAAACCTTAAAAAACTTAAAAACTTTGCATTAAGCTAAATGCAAACTATTTTAGTATTGTATGGACCAAATCCCCTTAGCTGCCACAAGATCACCACCTATTCTGTTATTTGAACACAGATATTGGTTTGTTAGATTATGACAACACAAGTACAGATAGACAACAGAAATACCAGCTTTTTATACTGCAGGTCTTTCTTTTAAAAGTATGAAAGTGACTGATTAAGACAGCTTCACAGTAAAGCCTAAATATTTTTATTTAAGACAAAGGAAATGGATATGTATCCATCATTGGCCTAATAATACAAAACAGAAAACAGAATACAGAAAGTCATAAATTAAAACAAGAATATGTAAAAGAGTACTTTCTATGTCACTCAGATGTGAGTAAACAATGTTGGGAAAGTTTTGAAAGCTTTCGACTAATATTTTGACACAGTAGTGTTGAAATAATTTTAGGAAATAACTTGACGCATACGCAATACTTTTTAACCCCACTTGTCACGTTTCTGTCCACAAGCAACTGAAACGTGTGCAAAGTGTTGCAAGGAGGAACTCTGGTCACAGACAATGGCTGAGATCAAGGCCTCACAGTTGAGATGATCAGCACCCTGGAAAGTTCTCAAAAAAGTGCATTAAGTTGACTTTAAATAGCAACTAATTGCAGAGCAGCATCATGCCATGTAGCGGGACAACCGAGTAATAGGATTGCAGGCTTTAGCTTAGGTCACAGTGAAATAGCAAGGTCATGTTACCTCTAACACTGTATTTTAAGCAGCAAATGGATCACTTGACACCGAATAATATAGAACACGAGGTTCAAAAAGCTGATTAGTTTAAGAAGCATTTTTTTTTCATACCAGGCTCAGAACACGAGGTTTTCCAATTTGTCCATGTTTAGTTTGAAATAAAGACATTTTGAAATGAACCCACATTTCTCAATTCCACTTATGATGTAATCATTTAAAGGAGAGCTTATCAATGAGAATCTCAGCTGAACATAAAGTGTAGCAATGCACACCTTCTGATATCATCTTTGAAAAACTGAAACTGACAGATTAAATATGACACATTATTATTGGAATTTAAATATCTTATCAGACATGACATTTGAAAACATCACCCTCCTCTCTTGACATTTTAAATTGTACCATTGATTGCTGCTGATTGTAAACGGTTTTGAGATGAATGAATCCCCAGCTTCAGCTGACAGGGTGCAGGGGAATGTGCTTTCAGTGTTGGATTTCATAGATCTGTGTTCTCTATTTGGTATTGTGTGCTAGAGTAATTTCTCATTTTATAAAATGGGGCTGCACAGCTGTCTTGTAAATTTCGACTAATGATTTTCCATCTCTCTTTCTCCCAGCAGGGGAGGAAGGCACCTGGGCGCTCAGGGAGCCGACATAGCAACATCTCCAAGGTAACTGTGAAATATTTGAGCTCAAAGGACCAAAATCAAGGGAAACGTTTATCATGTTGGTTGTATTGCTTTTCGAAGACAATCCAATGTGTCAGGCTGGATAAAACACATATAGGGACAAAACAAAACATGAATACACTGTATGATAACACACTTATGTTTCATACTTTACTTATCAACATTTTTTTGTATCAAGCTGCACGATATGGAAGCTTCACTCATATTACAAATCTATATTTTATCCACAAACCAAAACAAAACAGCTCACCGCAGTTACATAGCATATTTTTTTTTATTGTTATGAACTTCCAGCCAAATATACAGAACGTGTCAGAGTTCTTAGCCAAGTTTTTTAGCAAAAAAAGGGCATCTGTTTTTCAGAAAAGCAACTATAACACCAGCTTCAGCAGCTAATGAGTCACAAACCTTTTCAGGCGATGATGGAAACCAAAAAAGCAGAACTAAAAGGAGAGAACATGACTTTTTTTCAATAAACTTCAACGTTTGTTTGAATGAAGTCTATTGTTTTTCTTATGCTTTTAAATACAAAATTAAACTCTTGCTTATATATTAATAAAACCGTTATAAAACTATGAGAAACAAATAATCTTTATTGTGGAAAAAATGAATAAATTATATAGTATTTACAGTAATATTTCTATAAATACTGTGTACATAACAGGGGCAGAAGTGGGGAACCACCTGTGTTCTAGTTTGTTTCTGTGTAATACATAATACACTGACAATTTAGTTTCATGAAAATTATAGCAGCTGTTGGAGATCCATTTTCTCAAATGCCCAAGGTTAAATGTTAGTGTTGAATTATATCACAACTTGTCAGTCAAGAAATACAGTATTTAGATTTATTGCAAGTATTAATTGGGTGAAGATGTTCTGAAGCTTTGATATACTGGAAATGCTTCTTGTGTTGTTGCACTCGCTAAAGCACACTGGAGCTAAATTGGGGATTTTGGTTGTTCCAGGCGAGTAACTCCACAGCTGGACATACTACAGCCTCAAGGGCATCCATTACTCCATCTGCTCAGGACATATGCAGGTAAGACAGCTCTGTTTAAGTGTCACAGTTACAACAGAGGAAACACTGGTGTCCCTTGAAAATCTGCAAACATGAAATATGTGTTCAAACATCCCTTTTAAAGTAAAAAAAAAAAAAAAGACAGGATTCTCTATGTTGAATTAGTATGCAGAGTTTAAAGCCTCCTCTCCAGTGCCTTAGACTGAATTAGTATCGCCCACTGCACCTTTAGGGCATAACAAACTTAAAATGGATGCTGAAGTCCTGTGGTGTCCATGGTGATTGCAGAATTGGAATCCTCCAGTGTATTAGCCACTGGACTGATAGGCTCAGTGCTGAGGATTCGTAGCTGAAAGACTCTGTGTCCTATAGAAGTGCAGATACTAAGAGGTGTGTGACTGCCTGAACTGCCATTTGTCATTTGTCATCATCAATTCATTTCATATTTATTGATCACCAGAGTCACTAACTTACTTTCCATGTTTGTTTTCCAATATTATCTATTTTCTGTTTTGGTAAGAACAATAATTTCTTTTCAGTCAGTAATGGTTGGCATACAGCACCTTTCTAAAGCTGCATCATGGATTGCTTAAAGCATAGAAGACGGCGTTTTCACATTCATATAGAAACACTTACCAGCCTAATCACAAATCTGATCCACAAATCACAGAAAAAAGTGATGTTTAACAAGGCTTACAACTGTGCTAATATCAAATTAAGTAAAATAATTACTATTTACCACTGCAAGAAGTGCAGGTTTTATTTAAAGTTTTTACCGTTTGAAGAAATTTTTGCCCTCTCTCTGCACAGAAGGGAAAAAAGGAGGATGATTGTTGGACTGCTGTGCTCAATAAATTTCAAATGTCCTATTTATGAAATTTAGCAGTAATTTCTATCCAGAAGTTGTTTTGTTTTCTTTCATCTACATTATTTGTCATAATGTTTTCCTTGAAAACACATTCCTTCAGATTAACAAGGCCAGAAGGGGTGTTTAGTTCGCCCCACTGTTTGTTGTTTGAGAGTTTTTACATCTAGTTAATGTCACATTCATATGTTTGCCATCTTTGTTCAGCTTATCCTTTTTCATCTCCATCTGCATGTGTCTATGTGTGTGTTTAGTTCTGGCCAGCAGACCCGCTTACAGGAAGACCCCTCTGAGTCACGCAAACACAACAAGCACACACACAATGCCGCTGCAATGACGGTCACCAGCACAGCTTTGAGTTCATCGGCTCAGGGCCAGAAAAAGCAAGTGAAGAGGCGTCACCGCCGCAAAAGGAGTAGCTGCACCACCTTCGACTGCGTGGAAACCAACGGCAAACAGGAGCAGAGCGACCGCAGTATCAGTTCCGACCGTGGTGAGCCGGGTGAGAAGAGAGAGCGCTCCTTCAGGAACCACAGGGAGCTCCCACCACGCCTCCGCTGCTCAGGTGCCCCGCAGTCTGACTCATCCACTGAGGAAGAAGCATGCCGTGGGACCCGGAGCTGGAGCAAAGAGAAGGCCCGAAGAGCGCGCCGGCGCAGCGTGAGCAGCAGAGAGAGAGATGCATCAAACTGCCGTAAAGGGGGAGAAGACAAAGCAGCGGTAATGGAGTTGCAGTCAGTAGACTCAGATGAAGGGAAGGAGAACCAACCTCTGGTGGAGGACCGGGGTGGTCTTAAGAAGCGCTACAACCTCAAGGGTTCGCTGAAGAGAGATGTGTCAGAGAGGGAGAGATCACGGAGCAGAGAAAACGAGAAGCAGAGCTACAATTCACAGAGCCCAAGAGGCAGTTCCTCACTGGCAGAAGATGGGGAAGAGCTCATCACTAAAAGATACCAGGAGAGGGGGTCAGGAGGTGGAGACATGTCGGCGCCCACACCACAGAAGCACTGTGGTGTGAATGGGGCCTCATTGCGACACTGCTCAGATGACTCTGAGCTGGAGGTCTGCAGGTTAGTGTGTGAGCACTAATCATGTAGAGGAATCATGTTTAAGTGTATTATGCCAACACACAAGGCAGCCAAAGCAGAGGCAGAAACACAAATAATATGGGACAGTTTGAAGAACCTGTAACAACAGTGAAAAGTCTCCACGTGATTTCTTTTTCTGATCAGTGTATGTACCTTTTATGTTTGCATTAAGGATTTGCCACTGTGAGGGCGATGACGAGTGCCCATTAATAATGCCCTGCCGCTGCACAGGAAGCCTGAGTTTTGTCCATCAGGCCTGTCTTAACCAGTGGATCAAATCATCAGACACTCGCTGCTGTGAACTCTGTAAATTTGATTTCATCATGGAGACGAAGCTCAAACCTTTAAACAAGGTATGCACTGATTAGTAATTATAAAGACATGCATTTCAATGCGCACTTATCAACAGTTTTTTTTTCTCCTTTCAACTGCCCTGCCTTCATCTGTTTGTCTTCCAGTGGGAGAAGTTGCACATGTCCAAGAGTGAAAGGAGAAAGATCTTCTGTTCAGTCTTGTTTCACTTGATAGCAATAGTGTGTATGTTGTGGTCTGTTTACATTCTGGTGAAGAGAACCACTGAAGAGATCAGACTTGGGAAGAACGGTCAGTACTTTCTTATCTCTCCTACACACATACCAGAGACATGCAGAGTGAAATCACCAACCTTTAGTTTTTAATTCCAAAGTAAAACAGAAAGACTGAAGCAACGTAATGGTACCCTGTGGAGTTTTCTTCACACTTACCATGTTTTATGAAATTTCTCATCACTTTAAACAAACTAAAAATGTAATAATAAAGTTCATTAATCAACAGCTGCACAGTTTCTTCTTTAGATCCTCATGTTTTATATTTCCTTGGCATTGTTGCTCATAAGAATTTCTACAATGTTAACATAGAACATGAGTTTTAATTTCTAGTTGTACAACATGAGAACTTTGAGGTGTCCATTTCTTCCAGACCGGATACTTGTGATAGTGGGATTAGGGATATTGTCTTTCATATTCTCCACTATTTAGCTGCTGATTTCATCCATTCCTTCACCCAGACACCAGTTTGAGTTCTGTGATATCTGAAAAGATGACCGCTAAAGATGATTAAAGATGAATTAATTTAATGTTCTTAACTGCCATCAGAAACATGATGCCATGAGCAATGAAGCAAAGTCTAAGCAGACATGGTATATTACCTGACACTGTTACTTCAGTCATACAGTTGTTTGTATATCAGTGTCAGTGTCAAATCTTAGCAGGACACATGTAAAAGGAATTGCCAAAGGGAAATTATATTATCATGAATAATTATACTAATATACGGCTGTGATGGACTGGCAACATGTCCAGGGTGTACCCCTGCCTTCTGCCCTTAAGACAGCTGGGATAAGCTCCAAACCCTTAATAGGAACAAGCAGGTACAGATAATAGATGGATAGATGGATGGAGGTAATATAAAAATAATAATCATGTTGAATATTGTTGAAGTAACACAGTATTCAAATAGAATAAAAAATCAATGCAGATTATTATTTTCACCTCCATTTGTTTGTTGGAGGACCTTATGGGTAATTTATTAATAAGATAACTAAGCCCCCCACAGTGGCCAAAACTCCACATGGTACCTGCGACCTCACCTGTTCATTTTTACACCTGTCTGACTCTGGTTGTGTGTCTTCTTTGTGGTATATTTCCTTCACTTGTTGTTTAAATGTTTCCTCCAAATCTAGTTAAAAGTGAGAGTGTACTGTACATTATACAGTACCAGGCAAATGTTTGGACGCCAAAGTTTGGAATTCATATAAATGAGTTAAAAAAAAGAAAGTCTACAAACCTTTTACTGGTACTGTAAATCTTTTTTGGTGTGTCCCTCTTTACATTATACAGTACATTGTGGCCAAGATTTAAGGAAGTAGTTTTAAATATCTAAAGTATTTTTGAAGCACCGCACAGATACCAAAGTCAGACTCTCAGCGGTCATAGTTAAACATGCTACTGCATTCAAACATTTAGGTTCCACCTAATAATTCAAATCTAACATCACTGACTTCAGAAAGACATTCTCACTCATTTGTAATTTTTTTTATTATCAATATGATTATCATTATTATTATTATTACTTTCGGACTTTTTACAAATAAAAACACATTATTGAATTTAAGGTGCTAAACTGCATGTGCCAAATTTGAACTGTATAACTGTAAGTCATGTCAGGTTCTCATTATTAAAGATGAGATTTTTAGGGTTGATTTCCCACTTTTATTACCACTGTAGAAATGATCATTTAGCTGGGTTTTCTCAAAAGATTTTTAGTATCAGTTTGGTTTTGGCTACTGTAAAATTTTAAAATTCAGGATATGAAAGACAAACATTTGAATCAAGGTCAAGAGCTGCAGCGATGGTCTTTAAGAGAAATTGAAGGCAAACTGAAAATATTTGAAAGTTTCAGACATTCCAGTTAATGAAAAAGAAGCCAGCAACATGTTTCTTGACGTTGTCACTGCCAATAATCTCATAACCACAAGGAACAACTCCCACAACTGACGCACTGCATGCAAAAGTTCTAAACGTCTGAAAAATTATTTGCTTATTACGTGGGTGTGAACTGAAACCAGTGGGAGGAGAAGGTGAATGTAAGAAAACAGTTCGGTAATGCAAGGTTTATGTGATTTTTGATTAATCATGCAAAACTTGCTTTACGTAGAGAAAAAAGAAAGTACAGTGTTCCTACAGTTTTCCATATTTATGCATGAATAAGACTTCAAGCACTTTTTTTTGCACAAGTCTTTACCGTGGGTAAAATGATCCCAGTAAACAAATGAGAAAGCAATATTTACTTGACAAGAATAAGACCCGCTAAGACTCAAAGAGAAAGTTGTGCAACAGTCTATGAGGTCATAAATGAACTCAGGGTGACTTTTAAACATCTTAACGCCTCTCTCATACTGGTCAATAGTTATTACATTATTTATACCATCAGGGGCTGAAGTGCAACAAGAATCACCATCATCTGAAAAGAATGCGTCTGCCCATCTGCAGTTTGCTAAAGGAAACTTACAAGAAATGTTTTACACTGAACAGTTGAAGAATGAAGTTAATGTTTTTGAAAGGCGAAGTGAAAGTTCTGACTGAAACCAAAACAATGTTAAGAAAGGGCCTGAAAAAAGCAGAAAACTTACCAACATCCAAGGTTTTCAGCTGTTCTGTCAAAAGGTACAGGCTAAAGTTCTAATTTGCAGGACTTATTTGGGGAGGCTGTGGCTCAGTGGGGTACAGCAGTCCCTGCTGATCCCTGGACTTTTTGGTGCACATGCTGTTGGATAACTGCAGGAGCCCCACGCTGATGCTGGTAGCAAATGTTCACATATAATCTTGGATCAATTTTCTAAGGCAAGTTTATTTGTATAGCACATTTCGTGTACAAGACGATTTAAGGTGCTTTACATAAAACATTAGATGCATTACTTAAAACATTAAGCATTACTTAAAACATTAAGCATTACAAACTATATCTAAACCAGAAACAAACTTTTAAAAGAAATAATATAAATGAAATAAAATAAAATGAAATATAAAAAAACAGCACTGCAGGACTCTTCATTTCATTCTACCCCACACCTCAACACCCCACTCACCCAGGTACTATCAATTATGTTTCCCACACCCACAGAGCTCTCTTAATGACCACAACCGTCCCAAAGCTGGAGGATTGTTTTGAGGCACAACCTCCAGTTAAAAGCTCCCTGCATGAACCTCAGTTGGCAGTTGACCAAAAAATCTATCTACACTCACCACTGGCAAAGCCAAGCCGACAGGCAGCACCTGGCTTCACCGGCAGGCAGTTCGACCCCCGAACTGTTCACTAGCCACTGCTGGTGTGATCTGACTTTGCCAGTCTAAGGCGTGGAAAACCCTTAAGATCGGACTCCACGGAGCCAGTAACCACCCAGGAAACTCACCCAGCACATGATAGTCACATGGAGAATAGGGTCACCAGCAGAGTCCTGCACCTCCGTGCCCACACATGTGTAACTGCGAAAGTTTTCAGCACCGCAAGACGCTTCGACTCATTCTCCCCCATGACTTAAACAACACCACACTCATCCAAGTATTGTCAGTTATGTTTCCTACACCCACAGAGCTCTGTTAACAACCACGACCAATGCCAGAGTTGGTGACTGGTTCATAAGCAGAGCTGCTTTACAGTCTATTCTCTGAGCCACAGAAAGCCAGTGCAGAGACCTAAGGATTAGACTAATATGGTTTAATTTCCTGGTTCTAGTCAGGACTGGAGCAGCAGCGTTCTGGATGTACTGCAGCTGTCTTACAGCTCCTTTAGAGAGCCCAGTGAGCAGCCGTTGCAGTAGTTTAACCTGCTGGAGATAAATGCATGGATTAGTCTTTCTAAATCTGGTTTATACACTATTCCTTTAATTCTGCCAAGGTTTTTTAGATGGTAAAAAGCTCCTGATGTTATTGCTTTAATGTGGCTGTTAAAGTTCAAGTGTGAATCCAATATTACCCATACATTTCTAGAGAGAGAGAGTCTCAAGGTGACTGACACTTTCTCTTTGTCTGTGGGCCACAGACAATGACTTCAGTCTGGAGAAAGTTGTTTTGCATCTACATAATGATCTGTTTGATGTAGTGACACAATGAATCTACAGGCTAATGCTCTCCTGCCGTCAGTGACACATAGATCTGAGTATCATCTGCACAGTTGTGGTAGGACACATTATAGCTGCCCAATGGAAGCGTTTAAAGATTGAACAATAGGGGTCCCAGGATTGACCCCTGGGGAACCCCGCAGGTCATAGCTCGTTAATCTAAGACACAGTTACCAATTTCAACACAGTATCAACTGTCGCTGAGATAGAACCTGAACCAGTTTAAAGCAGTCCCAGAGATTCCCACCCAGTCTTATAATCTCTGCAATAAGATCACAAATGAGCAAACAAGTAGATTATTTACATCTTGTTCAAATAGGTTTTTCTTTTCTATCTTCTTGTCTTTTACTTGTGAAAATCTAATGATGTTTTAGGTCCCATTTAACCAGAAACTCACAGACACCCAAGTATCACTGCAGAGTACTTTGACTTACACATAACAGACTGATGCATATTGTCGCAAGAATTTCCCCTTCATGAACAAAGTGAAAACAGACCCCTAAGTTTTTGTACAGTTATAGATGTGTTCAGTGTGGTGTGTTGTGATGATCATGTTAAAACATGAGATTAAAAACAGAAAACATAGCTGGAGTATGTTCGAAAGAGAACTGAACATTTTAATCCAGAGACCAAAAGAATAAAGAGAAATTACACTCACTCTTGATTGCAGACGAGTTATGGAGAGTTTCTCTTCAGAAGTACTATTCGGCGCAGGGTAAGCACAGCTATGCACACACCACCATCGTGATGCCTCACACATCCTGCAAGTTTCCTGACAGCAGCTGTGCTGTGTGCATCCACAGGTGTACTCGAGTGGCCCTTCTGGACCAAGCTGATTGTGGTGGCCATTGGCTTCACAGGCGGCCTCATCTTCATGTACATCCAGTGTAAAGTCTACCTGCAGCTGTGGCGCCGCCTCAAGGCCTTCAACCGCATCATAACCGTGCAGAACTGCCCGGAGAAAAACCTGCACAGCACCATGACCAACGGCAAGCACGAAACCGTGGAGGTCCCGGTTGCCCCTGCCCCTGTCACGGCCCCAGAGGCACAGATGGACTCTGACGTGTCCGTGGAGGCTGCTGTGGCACCGGCACAAAACCCTGTCTGACTGATTCACCAGATTGTTGAATCACACCCTGCTCATCCAGTGAGACAAACTGGTGTGATTTAGACTCGTGCAGCATTTTAACGTTCTTCTTAGCTGGTGAGGGCTGATCTTGAGATGCAAAAGATGAGTTTAAAGCGCAAGAACTGATCCAGTTCTTCAATAATGCAGGAAAAATGAAGGCAGCCAGGGCTGTAGTGATGTAAAAGTACAAAATATTAAAGAATGTGAAGAGAAGAGCAGGAAAGGAGATGCAAAGAAGTCAGGAAAAAACCAGCAAAGAAAGGATGAAGACTGATTAAATGGTATACTGATGCCATTTTATTTGTATGCACTATTTGTATATTTTTAAACCTGCACTGACGTAACTGAAACTTGTGAAAGCCCTGTGGATGCTATCAAGTTAAAGGTCTCAATATGCTTCAAGCAAACCTTGCACAACAATACGGCTGCGTCAAATATATTGTATAATGTATACTGTGGCAAAAATATCTCAAATTGTAAAATCAGCAACAGTAGTACATGGAGTGGGATAATTAATGAGTCACATATTGTCCTATGTTGCTTTAAATGCTGTGTATTTATTTGCACTTTAAATCAAATCAAATATGCCTCCAACACATTTCAGAACCCCAGAAGTCATATTTACTTTTGAGTTATTTTTGGAATTCTTTTTTTTTTTTTTTTTATCAAACAAGCAACAAGTTCATACTGACAAGATCATATTCCACCACTTAAGAAGTTGCTAGCTGCTAAAGTGACTTTCTTGGAAGTCTCTTCATCAGTCCGGTACTTTGCTGAAATATCCACATGGACCCATAAATGAGCTTCATCTGCTGATGTAGTGTAATGAATAGATACATACTGTCACCTGAAAAGCATTTTTGTTGCCGCACAAGAACAATCAAAATGGGTACTTATGTGTAGAGTGAAAAAAAGAACATTAAAGAAAAGTTTTATAAAGTTTGAGACCCACATTTCAAATGCTGCGAAGACGGTCTGACTAGCACTTTGTCTGAAGCATACTGAGGCCTTAACACTAGTTCTGGACAATCAGGTCTTCAGACACCAAAGAGTCAACATTAAAAGTAGAGAGGCAACTATTTAAAACAAACTCTGTATCTTAGTCTGAAATCTAAAAACGTAATATTTTGAGAAGATGATTATTATCACAGAAAAATGGCTGATATGTTAAAATAGAACATCAAGTAGCCCATTTGTTTATGACGTTTTGTTTTGACGGGTGTAGTTGGTTGTGCCCTGGAGGTGAGTTATTTATACCTTAATGTAACTAGAACATTCATGGTTGCCATCTGTTCACGTTTCTATGTTAGACTATAGCTGTGTGTTTTGATTCAGTTCACTAAAAAGGACTGTGATTTATCTTTGTCCATTTTTGTACAGGTAAAATTTTCCAGTGTCACTGGCATGTTGAAGAAAATAAGGTTTTCTTTGTGTCTTAAATTCACCGTAGCATCTTTGTTAAAAGTCTTTCTAGCACAATGCAGGCTACATACATTATTTTTTTTCCTGTGCAATAAACAATGAATGTAGAACCCTCAATAGATGCTGGTGTGATGTTACTAATGAAATTTAAAAAGATTAGTATGATCAAGTTTTACTTCGAAAACTGAGAGTTGAGCACCACCATCTGGGCACAGTATGCAAATCTTTATTTCAGACCAGTTTGATATCCCAGCCCCACCGACTCTGATACAGAGCCACAAAGACGAATGTCACTGGGAGTCTGACATCTGCGCTGTCTCATCCACGTCCTCATTGCCCAAATCATCTTCATCTTCCTCATGATCATCTTCTGCCTCTTCTGTGGTCTCTGCTTTATTTTTTGTGCCAACACCTTTATTTGACACCTTTCGCAGTTTAATATTTGGAAGTTTCTTCAGATCTCCAGTCCACTCTCTGCAAAAACAGTCAACAACATCCCTTGATCAAAGTCTATTTACAATTCACGATGTAAAGAATTTGATTTTTTTTCAAAATGTAATGATGAGCAGGTCAGAAACTGAAGTATCTGTGCATTATGGATATTGTGAAATTCATCATATTGTGAAATTATATCTGGATTAACAAATATTTCATACCATCAATGCTGCATCAATTTGGTACGATTGAGCCATTTTTCTGACTCAGTGGAAACAACTGCTAACGGGAAGGCGTCGCTTTTATTCAGAAGAATTGCATCAAGTTTGGAGTATCTCATCTTAAAATTATTAAATGCTAATCACAAATGTAGGGACTGGCATTTTATCCTTTTATAACAAAATGAGAGCAATAGCGGAGTACTTTCAGAGAGGACACAGGTAAATGACAGCCTGCTCAGCCGTGCTAGTACTTCCTGCATGCACTGAGGACGGCCATATGGTGCTTTCTATTTGGAGGTGCTGTACTAGGAACATCAAAATTATCTTGGCAGGTGATGAAAACGGAGAAGGCAAAGCAGTTTAGTCCAGTATTGGAAACGGATGACAAAATGAGAGGAGGTAGAACCAAGAGTAGCCTTTTATTCTATTAAACATGTTTCCCATTATGAGGAATAGTCTGTATAGCTGCTAAAAAAAAAAAAAAAGTCATTATTATTTTTGTTGTTGTTACTTCCTGCTTGATATGACTTTGCATCAAATATAAGAAATGTGTATAATGGTTTTGTTGTTCTAGTCCTGCATCAATTAATATAAATAATTATATGTTGCATCAGTAGCCTTCTTTTCCTTTCAGCTTTTCGCTTCAGGGTCATTACAGCAAATCATCTGCCTCCATCTAACTCTATCCTCTTCTCTCACATCAACTAACTTCATGTCCTCCTTCACTACATCCATAAATCTCCTATTTGGTCTTCCTCTACACCTCCTTCCTGACAGTTCCAGCCTCATCAGCCTTCTACCGATATATTCACTATCCCTCCTCTGTACATGCCTAAACATCTCAGTCTGACTTCTCTGCCTTTCTCTCCAAAACATCTGACATGTGCTGTCCCTCTGATGTGCTCATTCCTGATCCTATCCATCCTCATCAATTCCACAGACAACCTCATCATTTTAACCTCTGCTACATCAACTCTGCCTCCAGTCTTTTCCTCAGTGTCACAGTCTCTAAACCATACGACATTGCAGGTCTCACCGCTATCTTGTTCACTTTTCCTTTCATTCTTGCTGATACTCTTTATTACACGTTACACCAGACACTTTTCTCCACCCATTCCAACCTGCTTGCAGACATTTCTTCATTTCTTTTCCACAGTCTCCGTTGCTCTGGACTGTTGAACCCAAGTACTTAAAATCCTCCACCTTTTTCTCTCTGCAGCCTCACTGTTTCACTTGGGTTCCTCTCATTCACACACGTATTCTGTCTTTCTGTGGTGAAACCGTCATTCCTCTCCTTTCCAGGGCACACTACCACCTATCTTTTCCTCCACCTGCTCAACCTCATCTGTCAGTCTGTCCATCACCACAGCAAACAAGAAGGGGCTCAGAGCTGATCCTTGATGCAGTCCCACCTCCACCTTGAACTGTCACACCTACAGCACACACTTCACCATTGTTTAACAGCTCTCATACATGTCCTGCACCACTATCACATACTTCTCTGCGACACACATCTCTGGTGTTGCATCAGGAGCTTATAGTGTCCAATTTCTTTTATGTTGATACTACATTTAGGTTTTTTTGGGCACCTATGAAGGGATGGTGGGGCACCATCTGTTCCTACCCTGCTCAGTTACGATTACAGCAGACTGATGTTAGGTCTCCTTTCTCCTTCTCTCACATGTGACACAAACACATGCAGACACACTAAGGGCTCACTCCCTCTTGGCTTTCCCTGAGATATATGATAATTAAAAACTGAAGAATATTTCAAGTTTGCACTGATGGGACTTGAAACACTGACAAAAACACTGTCCCAATCTGAAATCCTGATACCAATCGCACTGAACAGCTGTTGGTACAGACAAATATATATAAGGGAAAAACATCAGAGTAGTCACAGACCATCTGGTACCCCTCAAGGTTTTTATAATTATTCAAACATCCTAAAATGAGAAACCAAAACAACTCAGAAATGCTCCTTTGTGCTTTTAGCTAAATCAATACGCAGAAGAAGTTCCACAGTGCAAAAAGGAAAAGCTGAAAGAAGTTACTAGAATGGACTACTGCAGTTCACTGACTCCTGGCTTCCCAACACAAACATTAGACATCTGCAACATTTACAAAATGCTAGAGCTGACAAACACTATAAGAAGAGAATACATCATTGCCATTCTGAGTTCTTCTGATGACCTCCATTTGGTTGGGAATAACACAAGTCTGGAAGATGTGTTTGATCTGCAGGATGAGGGCAGCTTTTATATTTAAAATAAAAATATTTTAGTAAACTTTGAAAATGTTTTCAATTTTCAATTATTTAACACACTGTCATCAGAACTGGATAACAGAAAAAAAATAACAAGAAAGTATATATTAACCTTCTTAAAACTATCATTTATCTGGCTTGATTGTCTCTCGCTGCAAATCATTGTTGGAAAAGCTTTAATTGTCTCATTCATCAGCTTTACTTGCAGTGGCACTTGCTCTAGGCTGCTTTTCTTTGTAGCCTGCTGACTTGACCTTTCTGAGAAGAGCATTAGAGAAGCTCTCCATGTGACAGACAGTTCCTGTTGCAGCCATGCTCACTTTTCTTTTCAGCAAGGTGCTTATCATGTCAGTGCTTAAACTGGCTCTGTATGGGGTCTTGATTTTTGTTGACAAGACTGAAGACCCTCTCGCAATCTGCACCGCAGTGGAAAAACACTAATATCGCAAGCATGACTGTATTAAGGCTGTAGTAAGACTGTAGTAAGGCCTCTTCAACAGGCCAATGTCTTGCCAGGCTTCACCAGTTCTCTTGTTGAGGTTGCTGTCCTCAAAGCTGCTGATCTGATACACCCGGAACTCAACTCATTCAACTTGATCCAGGGTGACCTCTTTAGGCAGAATACAAGGGAAATGGCTGATAAAGAACTGGAGGGAAGAGAATTTTACAGATTGCGTCATAGCTATGTGAGCCACAGCAGCATGAAAGAGAAGCTCAGTCCCAAATGGAAATTTGAAAATCATGTAGTTTGCAGCAGATGCAAAAAAAAAAAAGGTTCCTCACATCTCTGCAGAATGGTTTAGGTCTAGGTTACCCTGGCTCTGGATAAAGGATTGGATGTGATGACCAATAAAGAGTTCCTCATCAGGTAGCTGGTTTCCCCTGGTGCTTATTAACTTCTCATCTCTACAAAAGTCATTCCTCATAGTGACCACATGCTCAGGTTTACAGAAGGAGAGCAATTCTTTTTCTGGTTGCAGCTCTAATGTTGGTGGGAGGGTGTGTATGCATGGTTCCTCTTTTTGAAGTATGTGATTGCTGGTGTCAAAAATAGGAATGACTCTCTTCAGGAAGAGTGAGTACACTTTAGACATGGGGTCCGTGACGAACTTAAGTACCATCTTGAGCTTTGACAGATCCTTTTCTCTTCTTTCTTCGTTTTTTCTGATGCGTTTTCCTTCTATGTTGCGACTTTCTTTCCCATTTTATTTTGCTTGAACATGAATCTGGCTAAGTTGAATTCTGTAGCATGGTGTACAGGAGCTTTAGCTTCTGTTGTACCAGTACTCATAAGCAATGTTGCTTTAGGCTTCTGAATAGGACCTGGTGGAGATGTGGGCAGCTTTGGTGTAAGAGAAGAGGAAATCTTGGGTTGCAGTGTGGCTGTCATGCTGCTGGAGACTCTGGCTTTAGGCTTTTGAGTAGAACCTGATGAATAGTTGGCAACTTCGATTCGAGGGTTCTCTTTTCTTCTTTTTACTGGTATCCACCTCATTTTCAAAGAAAACAGTGAGAGGATTCCACTGCTGTAATAAATGATTCACACACTGCCCCAACAACAGCCATCTTGTGGAGGCCAACTTGAGGATCTTTCTCACCTCTACATCACACATGACCTGTATCTAACATAGTCTTGACTCTCTTGCTGTTTTTGTCCAGGTAGTTATAAATGGTGATAAGGAAGTCCTTGATGACGTAAGCTGCCTGGGTGCCTTCTCTGCTACTAGATGCATCAAATGGCAGATACAGCCAATTAGACAGATGTGTGGATTTTGTTTCTTCAGAAATCTTGCTACACCCTACCTCAAATCTTGCATAACTGCAACAGCTGACGCAATTTGACCATGGTATTTCCCTTTTCTTAAACTCACCATCAAGCCATTCAAATACTGATCTTCCAGTGGACTCTCTAGATTCACAAATCTTGAGCAACATCACAACTACCCTTCCAAGACCGGCATCAAAAATCCTCACCATAACAGGGTACATTTAAACACCCTCCATGTCTGCGCTCCCATCGGCTGCACGGCTGTAAGGAGCCTGCTTCATGGTCTCAGTGATGTGCGCCGCATCATTCCTTGCAAATGTTATCAGAACGGAGGTTTGTCGTTGCCCTAGCACAGCCAGATTGTTTTGCTATCTCAGAATCTGGAAACATTTTCCTAAATAGTGGACCAGCATGGTCACTAGCTGCTGAAGCTGAAGTTTTGCTCAACAATGAAAGAAGTGAACAGTGTTTCCGCCCATGAACTGTTCTCAGGTCGTGCGCTTGAAGGAATAAAGTGTTAAATTTTTTTCTGTAATATTATGTTTGAAAATCACAGACCAATGGACACAATGGAATAACTATAGTTTGCTCATTTAAGTTGCAAGCTAGCTTTCAAATTATGTAGCATTATGCTAACATTAAAATATTTGCCCAAGCAGGGCAGGTGCTGTGATCGAGCAACTGCAGACAAAACAGGCTTTCTACATGCTTGATGAACAAGGGGTGAAACAGGGGCTTTGATGAAGTTTTGTTGGAGTTTAATTGCCCTCACAATAACGAGCGTTGCACTCCCTCCACCATTGCTTTTCGCCTCCTTTCATCGTTTCAACGCTCTGTGTTTTTGTATGTGTGACACTCGTAAGGAGTGCTCAGCTGCAGCCCCGCCCCCCTGTTGCAGACTGACTGGAGCTGGCACGAAATAACAGCGTCAACAGCCGCTTTTTTTTAGCTACTTTTACAGCAACAAATCGTACTGGCGTAATTTTGATGTGCAAAAAATGTGGCTGTTACGCAAAATGCGTACAGGTTGGCAGCTCTGTGACTGCTCTGGATTGGTCTGGAACTTAGCGAATCAGCATGAAGCAGTGTCTGTTTGAATGCTGTTAGCCAGGGCTAACCAGTGGACACACACCTCGACGGCATCCAGCCCGTCAGCTGCCAGCTCCTGCTGCGACCGGAGCAGCCGGGTCCTCTTGTCAAACCACCTTTACCCCAAACAATCCAGGTTGACTAACCACATTTCCTTCCAACGGGTAACCCGACACACTTTGGACAGCTAGACAACTGAGTCACCATGGATCTCTGTCAGTTCTCATTCCAGAAATATTAGTTTCAGGCTTGCTTGTTTCACCCACTGGCCCAGTTTCAGATTAATCAGGTTGGACAGAATTTGGCATTTTCCAGAACTCTGAAAAAAATTGCTTCAAACCAACTCTTCAAAAAAAAAAAAAACACCTATGAGTGATGTCACAGAGGCTTTGTCCAATTCTTCTTAGCTTCAGTGTTGCTTGATTAAACATATTCACCCAACTGTTATCTTGTTCTGTCATACTGTAGGTGATATATAAGTCAAAGTAAAAAAAGAAACGCTCATACACTCACCTAAATGTTTTCAAGTGCTTTCCGTTCATGATGTCTGGGATTTCTGAGAACAACATGAGAGAGAATGAAGAACAGCTCACATATGTATACAGTCATGTGAAAAAAGAAAGCATACTTCTTCAGTTCTAAGGTTTTACATGTCAAGAAAGAAAAATTATTTGGTCCTCAGTAAGTCTTAAAATTAACAGTACTATCAGTAGCAACCAGGTGCTGCTAATAAAATGCACTTGGTTATTTGTAAGGGGGAAATACTAAGTACCTCCTTACTGCTTCAAAATTCTATGAGTGAAAAAGAGTGGCATGGCCTCAAAGAACTGAAGCAACACTGTAAAGAGTCTGACAAATTCTGCCACTAATAACTGAAAACTTCATACAGAAAATTATTGCTGTAAGTTCCTGTTGCTAAATCCTGTTCTACAAGCTACTGAATCATGAGATATACTTAGCTTTTCATACACTGTTTCTGCATTTTGTCTTCATTTTATTAAATAAATAATGACACTGTCTAGTATGTCAAGTATCATTGTTAATGTAAAGCTGCATTTTCCTTATTTTAAGGGTTAATAAAGACCAGATGATTTTCTAACATGTCTTGGAGAGTAAAAACCTCATTAAAGCCGCACTATGGAATTATAAAGTTCATGTGTCAACCCCTGGCATGAGACAAAGTGCACCTCTAGAGGAACAAAATGGTGCTACAAGACGTGACACCTCATCCCCACTCATTGGCACAACATTACCGGTGGCTTTTTTGTCAGGGTTTATATGCCTCCAAATGATCAATGGCCATGTTGCTACATAGAGTGATTTTTAAAAAAATGGTCCAGGCTTGTTTGACAAAAGGATGTATGAACAGGACTCACCAAACCCAATGCTTTCATACTGCACCCGCTCACGCTCAATGGTCTGTCTGATGACGGTTTCTCTGGAGCCATGGAGACGTCCTTGCCGACCCTTAATCCCATTCGCTAATTCAATTTGCTCCAGTTCTAAATCAAACCTGTGAAGGTACCTGAACATACAAAGATCAATTCAGCTCATTATACATTACTCACACATTATTAAAATACTTTATCTGCTATCATGAAGGTTATAAAAACAAACAAACAAAAAAAAGAAATTGGTGCCCAGAGTAAAAATGCCTTGAAAGTTAAATACACTTAGCAAACAGAGGAAAGACAACCACTGACCAGAGCAGACAGAAAAAAAAATGCAAAGCACAAAACTTTACATTTATGCTTATAACTATGTACAGTACCCATCTAAAGTATTCATTCTCTTTGTCATTTTCCTACTCTGTTGCAGCATGAACAGAAATTCAAGTTTGGTTTTGTAAATTCAATTTTGATAAAAAAAAAAAAAAAAAAGATTTAACTGCAATATTAATATTAATAAATATTTGATATTGTTAGATTATTCTTTTTACAATCCAACACCCCCCCCCCCCCCCGCCCCTCTCTCTCTCAGATATTTTCCCTGACCTCTTTGGAAAGTTGTTATGATGCTCCAGGTCTAAAAAAGGCGAATACATATGCACTCACTATATATTAATATTTTTATTTTTTTAGATACATTTTCAACATTACTGGTAAGCCCAGTGTACAGTATGGAATGCAACAAAAAAAAGAAAGCCAACAGGAATTAATACTTTA
Organism: Hirundichthys speculiger; assembly: GCA_018398805.1. Taxonomy (NCBI): domain Eukaryota; kingdom Metazoa; phylum Chordata; class Actinopteri; order Beloniformes; family Exocoetidae; genus Hirundichthys; species Hirundichthys speculiger. Next base: position 571,779 of record JAGFBZ010001824.1, read on the forward strand.
AGACAGTGTGAACTGATGATGTTCTGCATGTTTGTGGGGCCACTGTTCATCCCTTTGGTCATTGTGTCTCAGTCTGACTGTTGTTAACCTGCTTGTACTCGTTCTGTGGTCCAGTCTTTACTTGTTTGGTGGAAGATGTTTATCATTTAGGACCTTTTGTCTCTATGAGGTCACATTTGTACAGTGATCCTGATGTAGCACCAAACCCCACAAAACTGAAAAACGAGTAGTCTGAAAACACAAGAAACTGAAAAAAAAAATTGAAACAGGCTCAGAGGAGGGATAGTGAATATGTCAGTAGAAGGATGGTGAGGTTGGTACTTGCTGGGCAGGAGGCCTTAAGGAAGACCTAAGAGGAGATTTATAGATGCAGTGAAAGAGGACATGAAGTTAGTTGGTGTGAGAAGAGGGTGGAGGGGATAGAGGTAGATGAAGACGGATGATTTGCATGTGGCAACACTTGAAGGGAAAAGCATAAAGAAAAAGACGAAGCAAAACATTTCAATGTTAATTTCAAACTGAAAACCCAGTTTCCCACCTTTCAACAATATCACAGGCATCTTTCCGTGTGTAATTTGTCTTTGCTGGATCCAACTGACTCTGAAACCACAACAGCTTTTCACCTGCAATTTGACACCCAGAAGCAGGAAGACAGTTGTACTAAAATTGTAATTTCATCTGGTATTAACATGCATCATAAACATCCTTACCAGTGTTGCTCAGGCGCGTGGCTTTTTCATTCTTCAGCCTGAAACATCAGAAAATAACCCAAACATTCAAAACAAGAGCTTAATTTCATCCAATAAGTCACCATCAACTCTAGAAATTGATACAACTGTCATTTCGTTAAAGTTCTTGCAAGTCATGTTACCCTTATGTTGCAGGACATCCTTTCAAATCCAAACATTGGTCAAACGTTTGCATTAAAGGAAGTTTTGAACCCATGGAGTGAAAGTTTTCACTGGTCAGTACAACAGTACACTGCTTTTGTATATCAAACACCACTAACATCATTGTCGTGCGTGATCTGTGTTTAAGCTATATGAATCTACACACCTTTCTTTCTTTTTCAGTCTGATTTCTTCTCTGGCCATATAAGCTGCTTTCCTGCTGTACGGATGAACAACCTTCTCCGCCGCTTTTCCCTTCTGAGTCTTCGGCTGAAAAACACAAAACAGCCGGCTGCAGGTTAACTTTTCCAGCTCATCACATCAGTAAAACTGCAAGACCGATGTTATAAACGCAACAAAGCCCAGCGAAACAGCTTTACCATCTTCCCTCATCCAAAACACACGTGGAACCGCTGTGTTGACAACTGGCCGGTGGCGGAAATGGTCCGTCATCAAACTTGTCCGTGTGTGTTGGGGCCAAAATATCAAGGTTCCATGCGGTGTAAGAACAAGTTAGCAGATATATAAAAGAAGATAAATATATGCCTGTGCTTGAGAGCACATTTATGTGCGTCAATTGACTAATTCCAAACACTTGACATTAGGATTCCAACCACCTAAGTCTGATTATAAGTCATTTAGTGAGCAGAACAGATTTGCAGGGAACTATGACGTCACCCTCCCATGTACTCTCCAACCTCACTATCTTCATCTCCACCAAACTTCACATGATGTTGTGTCCTTTGTAATCTTTGAAAGCCCACCGTTTTGATCTGTAACACAGCTACTTAAGTATTTAGAAAAAGAAAAAAATACAACAATAAAAATGATGCAATGAAACTGCTTGTGGTCATCTTCTTTCATCAGTTGCACATGGAATTTTTTAGTTTAATGTTTATGCATAATACATTTTATTTAATCAATGAATAACAATTTTATTATTTGAATGTAAAAAAAAAGTGTGGAACCTTGAGAACCTTGAGTCATAGCTCAAAATGAAGCTAATGAACTATTTATCTTGTATTTATTTTAAGAAAAACCTTAGCATAGAGTATTGGACACATGTCACTTGATGAAGAGGTGATATTCCATGACCTAAGGGCCAGTTTTGTCACATTGGCCCATATGGTCCCTCCAGTAACATCTGCAGTAGTGTGGACACTGTATCAGTCTCTTGTGGTGAGGAGAGTTGAGCCAAAAGGTAAGATTTTCTATTTACTGGTCAGTCTACATTCCTATAAGCTCTATCATCAAGTATGGGCTCAGAATGGAGCTGCTGCTCTACCACATCAAGAGAGGTGCCAGGATATGGATATTGGATATGGCCAAAACATCTATTGAGGCATTTTGAGCACTGGGAGAAAGCCTCTTGGCAGACCCAGGGCACTCTGAAGGGATTATTTCTCTTGGCCTTGGCCTATGAACACCTTGAATGATCTCCTGTAAGAACCTCTCTGCTCGGGATGCTGCTCTTTAATGGATGGATAGATTCAATTTTAATTCAATTCAATTTTATTTGTATAGCGTCTGTTACAATGTCAATTGTCTCTAGGCGCTTTACAGAGACCCAGAGCATGACCCCCAGGCAAATATTATTAACTAAAAATATAATATTGAATCCTAAACAAGGAAAATGGCAGGTAAAAAAAACTCCCACTGTGGGAGAAAAAAACCTTTAAGCCAAACAGTGCCAAGGAAAAACTCCACTTTAAGAGGAAGAAACCTTGAACAGGACCTGGATCATATGGGGGGGCCTTTCTGCCGAAGGGGTAGAGAAAGAAAAAGAGAGGAGACAAGACAGAGAGAGGATGTTGGACAGAGAGAGGAGAGCACACAAATGACTGAATATGACTACATAAACATAAACAGATGCAGGTAGCAGCACTGAGGTGAGATGGTCAGAGGACTGGGTCGCCGGTCACCACGCCAGTCGGCACCGCGACACATCTACACACAGGTGGAGGTGATGGATAGATGGATGGCATTTGACGAAAAGTGAAAGCAGTGTTTATATCCTATATAAAATTTACACAATGCAGAACGCTAATGGTGAAACTATACCACAGCAGAGTTTGAGGAGAGGAGCAGAGGTGATGGATAGATGGATGGCTTTTAACGAAAAATGAAAGCATTGTTTATATCCTATATATATATCCTATATAAAATTTACAAAATGCATAACATTAATGGTGAAACAATAAGACAGCAGAGTTTATCTAAAGAGCAATTAGCCCAAAGACACTCATTTGTCCAGTATGAGTTTGCTCAATGGAACAAGTTGAAACCAGTCAGGCTCCAGCTGCCACTGCAGTATTTGGTTGGATCATTTGTTGGAAGGATTTCCATCTGTCTGAGGCAGAGAAACAGCTCTTGGCGTGTCTTAAATAAAGCCATAACAAATCCAGACTGGTTTTATGCTTTTTATTAGTTTGCTTATCACTAGATGGCAGTATGATATAAAATCTGGTCATATATATAAACCTCTAGAACACAGGTGTCAAACTCTCATCCCAGAGGGCCGCTGTTCAGCATGTCTTGGATATTTTCCTGCTTCAGCACACCTGATTCAAATGAATTGATCATCACCACCTTGTCATCCAGGTCTGCACAGGTCTGTTAATGACCCATTTATTTGAATCAGGTGTGCTGAAGCAGGGAAACATCTAAAACATGCTGGACAGCGGCCCTCGAGGACTGGAGTTCAACACCCCTGTTCTGGAAGAATCTGACTCAAGGAGAGCAGCCAACTGCTTCAAGTGTCTGTAGATAAAAGGGGCAGGACAGAGCCACCAACAAACTCCAATAATACTAGTCTGAAGATGTCTGCCATGAGACACAGAAAAAAACAATGATAACACAAATTTAATGACAACAACAATGACATATACTGATATAGGAAGCAGAGGGATGTCCAGTGCATCATGGGAGTTCTCCCAGCAATCTAAGCATATGGAAACATGACTATACATAAGCTGCGTTAAAAAGGAGAAGTTTTAAGCATAATCTAAAAATAGAGATGTTTTGTGAGGTCTTGCTGTCTTTCCTTTTAGTGAAACAGCTAAGATCTCATAGATATTTGGTAGGAGTAACACAAACATGTGGTTCAGAATTCAATAACACTGAATTTTAAACTATGATATAAATGTTATGGACAGAAAATGCTCTCCTTCCCTGTATTCAAATAAAGCATATATAAAATTCCCTCAGTAAAGGAAAAAAAAAAAAACCCCAAAGCATTTGCATCAAAAGGGGGTTATTAGACTAACTGGAATCATATGACCAAATCAGAACAAAATAAGCTTTTGAAAGTGGGATAGCAGTCATGGATATAATAACCATCTGTCACGGATGCGTAACAAACTGAGGGTCTTCAGAAGGATTATTACTGTTTATTCATTTTTTTCACTTTACTCAATATATTTGTCAATCTAATTTGTCTCTGCATCACATTTTAGAGCACATGTTCCTCCAAGAACAAAAAGCAGTGCTTGCTTGGTGCCTTGAAGGTTAACACTGTTGCCTCCCAGTTGGTGCTGAACTCAAATCCCAGCCTTTCTGTGAGGAGTTTGTTTGTTTTCCTCCTTGCTTGCCTGGATTTTCTCCAGTTTTCTCCCACAGTCCAAAGATATGCATGTTAAATCGATTGCAAATTGACCTCAGGACTAATTTTGAGCGCGTAGGGTTGTTCATCTGCATGTAGCCCTGATAGTGTTGGGATGGGCTCCTGCAGACCACTGTGACCCTGAACAGGAAGCTGTGGATATAGATAATAGATGGATGAAAACAATAATAAAACAAATGGGTTTTACATTCTCTCAACATATTTTGCATAATAAATAAAACTGGATATTATCTGTAAATGTTTGTAAGAAAACATTTTTTTTCTACAAATAAACCACAGGCAAAGCAAGTAAGAAGTTTCTTTCTTTTAAATTGCATGAACTGCATATAAATGCATTATTTTGCATCTACTTTATAAAAGTCAGTGCTAGGTTTACTAATGTAAGCGCAAACATTTATATCTTAGTAATAAATGCACAATAAGAATGATGTTTGGCTTTCCAGATTGAGAGAAACCCCCCTTAAAAAATAATTTTAACACTTAAAGTTTAATTAAAATAAAGAAATGAATGTAAATGACATGGACAGATATACATTTTGGAACAACTTATCAGCAATTACAAACACATTTATAACAGTTCTCAACACAGAGCAAAATTTTTACCTGTCACTTGGACTTTTCATTTTTAAAAACGTTAGTTTTTATGTTGTTTTAGTGACCAAGTGACAAGACATAAATTATTTTCCACTGGCGATACATTTATTCAGCTCCTTTCATTTGTATAGATGGAAATTGATTTCACCATAAAGCTGGCATTTTTATTTTATTGTTTAATCACAACCTCACACAAGGTCTGCTACTCTGGCACTTGGTTTGCACTTGAAAGTAAATTTTCAGTCTTTAAATACTTGCTGTTGTATTAAACTTAGATTTCTCACGGCTACCAGAATTTAAAGAAATTTAGTTTTTATGCCCCTTTGGTGTGCACTCAAAAGAATGACTCTTTGGATGAACTTAAAAAAATCATGGAAACAATTCCCACGTGAATAAATTGTGTCTTTCCAACCTTATTTAATTCAGCCAATCATCATGAGTTAAAGCAAAACCATCAACATGAGTTGGACCAACTGTTTTCAGATGAGTTAGAGCAACACCATCAACATAAGTTGGACCAACCCAAGTAAATTAAGTTTGTTTGACTGAATTAAATAAGGTTGGAAGGACACAATTTATTCACATGGAAATTGTTTCCATGATTTTTTTAAGGTCATCCAAAGTGTCATTTTTTGAGTATACAAAAGGGCACCATGTGCTATTAGCTGGTGGCTAACTCCTGTGAGCACTGTTTAAGTGCTCACAGGAGCACTTAAACAGTGGGTTGGGTGGGAGTGCATTGACATTTGATGGACATATTAGGCAGCCAATAAATGTAAAGATGATCAGTACATTGATTGGTCAGAGTTTTTCTCTGATTATACCCTCTAGACTGGACCAAAACGTTTCGTTTTTTTTTTGCAAACATTTTATTTCAGTGGGTGCAATGGGAATGTGAAAAGATTTTCAGGCAATATTGTAAAAAGTGCTGCAAAAAAAGAACACCTACCCCACCTTTAAATAGCTAACAAATAAACACAGATAAACACCTAAACAACCAGGGCTGCAAAGGATGCTGAGAAATTACCCAGAAGGACCTGCCAGATTCACTACAATATTTTGCTACAAACCATTTATCACCAGAATTTCTTTATTTTGGGAGGTAATATTTCAATTTGGTATTGTACTCCCTAGAGAAGAATCTCTTGTTGATATCACATTGCTATATAATGGAAGGTTCAGGACACCGCATGGTGGAAGTCAAGATTTTAAGTCTATCAAATTCAATCATGACAAATAGACAAAAATAAGGGAAAGTGATAGACTGACAGCTGGTGGTATGTCTGTATGGGATTGCACTTGCATTTAGAAGGATGGTGCAAGATTACAGTTTACCCTTACCTGCACAGGTTCCAGATGTCTCCTTCCAATGGTCCACTGCGAAGTCTCGTGATAACCTCCGTGATTTTCAGGGGCTGAGAGGTCGACTTATTGCCTTAACTTGATTGACTCTTGTTGTCTCAACTTGATCAGATCTTTTTCATGTGTAGTTGCTTGCTATCACTTCAGTCTGACTTAATATAATTATGCTCATGACGTGAACTTAAAATGATCATGTGAAGGCTAAATGTTGTGCTTTTGTTAATCTAACAGTCTTCCAAGTTCCTTTTTTTGAGTGAGAAGAGGTTTGTGGTTACCACAGGCTGCAGCTATCATGTTGAAATGCACTCCCACCATGCCTTTTCACTTGCTGAAGAGAACATTGCCTACACTGAAAGTAGACCACGAGCCTCAAGCAGCCAGCCCAGAGATAATCAAAGCTGCGTGACCGTCTCATTCACAATCACTAAAGTACCACACACAGGCTGAGGATCCTGCATCAGCTGGTATCAAAAAAAAAAAAAAAAGCACAGTAAATACATGGCAGAGTGGAGGGGATTATGTTGCGTGGATGACACGAGACACTTGACCAAATCACACTCACTGTGAGGTCTTCAGAAACCGTTTTTCCTTCCTCATGGGTTTGTTTAGCTCCCCCTTCACTCTTCGGGGCAGTGTACCTAAGCAGCAGGAATGTGATTGTATCCTGCAGCAGAAGAGCAGTCAGACTTGTAGCCACAAGCACACAGCTTATTGCATCACATCCGTGTGAGTTATCTGAGTGATCCTGTGGGTGTGTGTGAGGCTTTTTGGTAAAATGTTCAGTCTGATCAGGAAGTGTGATGCTGTGACAGAAGCAGGAGGAAGCGGGCACACAATGTCTGGCTCTTTGTTTGGTAACATGAGAGGCCCCCAGATGAAGACCCCTCTGCTGTTGCTTCTACTGCTGTTGACCGGTCTGACTGGGACAGGTAAGACAGGAAGCAATGGTTTCTTTACTCCCTGATTCAAGAGAATACAGCCCTCTCTTCATCATGTTTCCTCCCCGCTTTCCCTTTTGTGCTTTAATCTGCTTCTCTGCCTTTGCGGCTGTGATTACCTCATGACTGAAAGCTACGAGTGTTTATTACTGATTTACGGGAAGTTTTGGAAAAGGTTTGCTTTTCATTTAAGCTTCACGTGGAGTTAAATATGTGAAGCTATATATGTGAAGGGCAACATACAACTCTGCTTTCTTTTCAGTAATGCCATGCTGGGAACTTAAATGTTGCCAGATTTCCATTTTACGACACTACGATGAGCTTCGCCTTAATAACCCTTTATTTTAAGAGCATGTTATTGTTTCAAGTCATCAACCCTGGAATTTCTGTGTTGTTTCTGTGTTTGATTTCAGAGATTCCAACAAAAAAAAATCTTTGAGTCTGACTTCTACATAGAATAAATTGCTCAACATTTTCACCTTCTCCGCTCTGTTCAATACTGTTTGGTTGCAACAAAATTTAGATGGAAGTATGCCGTTCTTGTGTGATCTAAATCAGGCTGGGAGCTTCTCTGCTGAGCCATGTGTTATATCTCTGGGAGAATTAGTAGCCTTCAAGTGTAAAGTGTGTTTAACTGTACTTGTTTTTTAATATAATGGCTTCACATGTTGCTCTTTAAAGTTTCACCATAATTTGTTAAAGCTATGACTGTGCCTGAAAAAATGTGGCTTCTTGTATTGTAGCATTTTGCCAAGATGATGCTGGAGTTGACTATCCAGTTGAAGGTGATGCAGGAACAGAATCCTGAACCAGAACCAGAACCGGAACCGGAGCCGGAGCCAGAACCAGAACCAGAACCAGAACTAGAACCGGAACCAGAACCGGAACCTGAACCTGAACCTGAACCCGAAAATGATGATAATCCTGAGACCCAAGGTGAGACCTGGATTATGAAATGCACCCCAGAAGGAATGACATCTTATGCTGGCCCATTCAAGATGTATTTCTATACATTTAAAACAACTTCAGCTGACCAAAGTGCTGCAACAAGCAATTCAAATATATGTTCAACAATCTCCAAAGTCTTCAATAAGTACAACACGCAACAAAAAAAAAAAAATGTAAAAATAAAAAAAGTACAAATTCAACTCAGTTAAATGAAAAAAAAAAAATCAATTGTTAAATAAACTGTAGAAATAATTAGTTCCCATAAAAACTACTAAGTTAATGTTGTTGTTATTATTATTGTTATTTCTTAGATCTCAATTTTCAGAGGCAGGACAATTAGTACAAGCAATGTATCTACATTTTCAGGGTCTCAGAATCAGTTGTAAATGTAACCATGATGAAGATCTTTTGCACTCAATGACCGCCTGAAGTGTGGAGTCCAAGGATGTCATCAAATTCTGAGGTTTCTTCCCTGAATATGCTCGTCCAGGCCTTCACTGTAGCCATTTTCAGTTGTTGCTTGTCCGTGGGCCTTTCTGCCTTCAGTTTCATGTTCAGTCACTGAAAAGTATGATCTGCTGAGCTGAGATCAGGTAGCTGTCTTGGATATTGAAGAATATTTTATTTATTTGCCCTTTGAAAGTCTCGAGGAGCTTTCGCTGTATGTTTACAGTCGTCATCCATGTACACTGGGAAGCACTGTCCCATTGGTTTTGCCGCATTTGGCTGATTGTGAGCAGAGAGTATAGCCCTATGCACCTCAGAATTCACCTCTGGTGCTGTCGGATAGCTCGGTGTGTGCAGCAGGGAGCCCATGGAACAGAGGCTCCAGTCCTCCTGCTGCGGTTGCAGGTTGTAGTCGCAGCCCGCAACCCTTTGCTGCATGTCTTCAACTCGCCCTCTCTACACCCTGGTTTCCTCTCAACACTGGTATGAAAGGCCACTAGAGCCACAAAAACCTTTTTAAAAAAGAATTCATCTTGCTACTGTCAGCTGTCACATGATCAATAAACACCCCTGATCCAGTTCCTTTGGAAGCCAAACATGGGCAGACCATAACAGCGCCTCCACCATGTTTGGCACATGATGTGGCATGCTGTGGATCATGAGCAGTTTTCTTGCTTCTCCGTAACTTTCTTCAGCGTTATGTTGATACAAGTTCTTGGTTTCATCTGTCCAAAGAATCTGATTCCATGGCAAGCGTTTTCTAGATGTTTTCTGGACAAGTCTAATCTGACTTTCCTGACCTTGAATCATAACAGTGGTTTGCACCTTGTTGTAAACCCTCTGAATTTACATTCACGAAGGTGTCTCTTGACTGTAGATTGTGACAATGATAGGTCTACCTTCTCCATTCTTGACTTTGTGTTGTGAAGTTATTTCTCTTCACCAAGAAAAGATTGATTGCAGAACCCTCCCATCATCTTCCAAGCCTTAAGATGTTGTGGAGCTCACCAGGTGATTTCTTTCTTTTTAAGAAACTGTCGATTTGGTCACACCTGATGTTCTTTACTGTCTCATGTTTGGATTTATGTTGTTTTTCACCCTAATGATGGCCTCCTTCACCTGCACCGAGATAATCTGAGGTACATATTTTTGTGAAATCTCTTAAACAAAAGCTGAAAGTCTACACTTTGATCACATCTTGACTGTTTTATTTCCAATCCATGAGGTGGAATATAAAGTCAGAAATTATAGAAACCCTGTGATTGCACAAACATTTCTGGCCCGAGCTGTAATCACCACTCTGATTAACATAAGCTGAAAAAGTTGCTTGTGCATTTGTATTCTCCCTTTTTGAAGCCAGTGATTAAGTTTGGATTCCATCAGTTGCCTTCAAAACTCATAATCATGTAAATCAAGTTCACCTGGTTGTAACTTAAGTGTCACATGATCTCAGTACGTCCTCTTACGCTCTGCAGGTTTTATGTGTCAAGACATGAAAAACCTGTCCTTACAAAGTCTTAAAAAATAACTCATATGAACAGCAATACATGGTTCACTAATTTCTTTTTTTAAAGTAGAAAAAAAAGCAAAACCACCTTTAGCAACAAATATCTCAAGAAACCACTTTTCTGTATGACGTCAGTCTCACATCATCGAGGAAGAGCTAAGTTCCTCTCTTTACTGCTTCATTTCATTCAGGTTTGAAGGTTGTCTGAAAAGAAGCTTTGTCCTGGCATTTCTCTCAAAAGGCCCTACTTGTTCAATCTTTTCCTGGTTTTGCTCAAAAAGGAATTGAACTTGAACATTTAACGTGGTTAATGAAAGCTTTCTCTGAGCATGTGCAGAGGGGCCGTGTGGTCAAATTGCTGGAATGTCGACTTCTGGTAAAATTGGCAACCTTCTTGGAGAGTTCTGATAATTTCCATTATTAGAAAATGGAAATAATATGGCACAATAAAATATGGCATGAATATTTCTAAAGAAAATGAACAAAAAAAGAAATCTAAGTATGTGGGACGTAACAATAATGGATAAATAATGAAATCAGCGATACTATTTCATCTGGCCAAGTGTCAATGAATTCAGTACAGTCTTAAAACTGAGATGATATGCTGCTTCTGGGTCTGATGGTCTGACTGCAGCACTTCTTATGGGCCAGATGACAGCAGGCTGAATTTCTAAATTTGCAGAAGTATGACTGATGTTCTCAGGAGTTTTAATCACCATTTACTGAGCTTCTCTGTGCTCTGAACATCACAAGGCAGTTTGTCATACTCTTATTTTTCCTTTATTTTATAAGTTTACAAGAACTTGACTTGGGTTTCTATATTAAATTTCTATATTAAATGTTAAATGTTAAAATATCAATTTCATTTGAAGGAATATTTGCTTAATTTTAGGAAGTGCTGTCCAAATCTTACGGTCTCCTGTCCCTACTACAAGAGGATCTGACAGCAGAAAGTAGGACTCCACTCTAAACTGGAAACACATGACCTCCTCTCCAGAGTGGTTCGTGTTAGAGTAAGATAACAAGGCACAGTGCTCCGTATAGTGGAGGTCACATCTTGCCAGGCCAAAGTGGTGCTCCACATCCCCACAGTCAGACCCTTGTCCCATATCATCGTCAAAAACCAGCCAAAGTAACTAAAGACTCTGTCCTGGTAGTCTTCTGCAGCATTTTGTATCGCTTTACGGCTGTGTCACAGAGAAACGGGGGACAACATGAAAGAGCCTACTGAGAGTAATTATGAAAGAGAAGACAAGACAGTGATTAAGCAAGACACCAAACAAAAGTAAATCTTGGACTGTGTTGTCATAGTAACTTAACCGCCACATCTATAGGGCACTCAAAGCAAAAAATTGCACAAGTTCCTTTGTGGCACGTTACCCTCAGCTTCATTTACTGCTGTTCGGGTGTACAATATCTGCTTCACAATCTGAGTTTTAAAATCAAAATTTCCTTTCTGTGAACCAACAGCTGATTCTAACTTAAACCATCGTTACATATGTTCACACAGTGATGTGAAAAATCTGCTGAATCTTTTGCTTTTTTCCTCATTGAATCGACTTTTCTCATTTTTTCCCCTCTTGCAGGGGCAGTGCTGTCCAAATCTTACGGTCTGTCATCTTTCCCCTGTCCCACGCATCCACATGATTATCTGAAGTGTTCGAACAGATATACTTGGTCAATTCTGACTTCACATAAAGTATGTGAGCTTCTCATGTGGTCTTATGTCGAGTAGGTCCACCCAAAAATGTGATTTTAATGTGGATTCCATTTGTCAATATTTTATCACCGTTTTCTTTTTTGAAGCTCCCCCCCAAAAAACTATATAAGTTTTTATTCCTTACATTATATTCTTTTATATAAAGCTGCATTTCAAGTTTAACCATTTTATTTCCATTATAACAAGTTTTAACATATAGCAGACAAAGAGACATGACAGTGATGGTGTGGTGTGTGCAGTACTGTGACTGTCGCCATGTCCGTGTGCTGTGTTGTGGTGTATGTAAATGAATCTTTGGTGGCAGTGGCAGAGGGGGCGGGGCACATGACCGGGCCCTTTTAACCCAATAAAGCTTGTCATTACGTCGTTTTACTACACGCACGTGCCCGCCACAGCGGGGCATATAAGCATTACTACATTTTTGACCCATAGCTCAAAGCATTTGATAGTAAGAGTTCAACACCATGAAGAGCAACCATGTCATTTTTAAATCAATCAAACCTGTAGTATTATGGCATAATATATTGTCTAAAATGTATTCGGTGGTATGCAGTTGTGACGTCATGCGGGAGACGCGCCAGCTATAGTTGTAGTAGCTACTGACATTCATTCATTCATTCTGCTCGGTACCAAGTGCCGATTTTGCCTGATGTGTTTCCATTGCTGTTAATAAATACTAACTCCGAGCACGTCGTTGTAAGAGCCTTTTTGCAAGAGTAACCCGACAAAACCGATATGAAGTCTAACAAACCATGAGAACAACAAAAACATTAGGCTACCTGGCCCCTAAAAATAACGTTTGGCAGTCGGGCTACTCCGATAACAACCACATCAACAGTTTACAACTAACTCACATGTTGTTTTTGGCTCCCTGACCGTGGTGCCAGTTTTGGTGGGCTTGACTCGCTGCCAGCAATGTCAGGTTCATCTCCAGGAGGATGTGTATTCTCGATATCGGCGTGACGTTTGTTTTCCCCCTTTGGCCTAGTTGCTATGGCCCGCAGATGCCAGTGGCCCGGATGTTCGTGATCGAGAATCTAGCTTTTTTAGTTTAGTCTTTTCCTGCTGTCTTTTTTTTCCTTTTCTTTGCCACTCATGATTAGATTAATCCGTGATCCACCTACCCTGCACCACATAGACTCTGTTGACTAGTGACTGATGATGACGCTGATAGACGACTGTTGATGACGATTTTACCCAAAATAAATTTGGAGATCTTACCAGCGATCCACTTGTACATTTGCACATTGTAAAGTTAACTGTGAGAGTGAACATGAAGCCAGCCATGCAGCACAACATTTAATTCACTGTGTAGAAACCTACATGACCAAAGTCAGTCTTAGTTTTTTTTGACCAACCATGACTCATTCTGGCTGAGGAAACCTATATAAAGTATATAACCTCATACGCAGCACACTAATTTTGTCGCAGAAGTTGTTGTAACCAGTATTGCGCAAGGCTTGACTGATACCCGAGGTGAGGCCTGTTTCTTTGTCTTTCACCGGGCGCTCAAGGGCTCGGGCCCTCCTGACGCTCCACGCCTGTTCGGTGGATTGTGTTACATTAAAAGGGCAGACATGCAAAAGTACGACAAACAGAAAACGGATCGACAGAAAAGGAGAAGAACACTTTCTTATCAGTAACACAATTTGTGTGTGTGTGTGTGCATGCGAAGATCCATGTAGGGTCGCTGAGCATTTTTGAGTGTTTGTGTCATAAAATGCCTGATATCTGTGTCTGATATCATAAAATTTACATATGCACATACCTGTACATACACTCACAGGCCTCTTTATTAGATACACCTGTCCAACTGCTCGTTAACGTAAATTTCTAATCAGCCAATCACATGGCAGCAACTCAATGCATTTAGGCATGTAGACATGGTCAAGACGATCTGCTGCAGTTCAAACCAGCATCAGAACGGGGAAGAAAGGTGAATTAAGTGAACTTTGAACGTGGCATGGATGTTGGTGCCAGACAGCTGATCTGAGTATTTCAGAAACTGCTGATCTACTGTGATTTTCACGCACAACCATCTCTAGGGTTTACAGAGAATGGTCCAAAAAAGAGAAAATATCCATTGAGCGGCAGTTCTGTGGGCGCAAATGCCTTGTTGATGCCAGAGGTCAGAGGAGAATGGCCAGACTGGTTCAAACTGATAGAAAGACAACTCTAACTCAAATAACCACTTGTTACACCCGAGGTATGCAGAAGAACATCTCTGAACGCACAACACGTCAAATCTTGAGGCGGATGAGCTACAGCAGCAGAAGACCACACAGGGTACCACTCCTGTCAGCTAAGAACAGGAAACTGAGGCTACAATTCACACAGACTTAACAAAATTGGACCATAGAAGATTAGAAAAACGTTGCCTGGTCTGATGAGTCTCAACAACATGAAAGCATGGATCCATCCTGCCTTGGCACACTTTGGACCCATTAGTACCAACTGAGCATCGTGTCAACCTCACAGCCTACCTGAGTATTGTTGCTGACCATGTCCATCCTTTATGACCACAGTGAACCCATCTTCTGATGGATACTTACTGCAGAATAACGCGCCATGTCATAAAGCGCAAATCATCTCAGACTGGTTTCTTGAACATGACAATGAGTTTCTGTACTCAAATGGCCTCCACAGTCACCAGATCTCAATCCAATAGAGGACTTTTGGGATGTGGTGGAATGGGAGATTCACATAATGGATGTGTAGCCGACAAATCTGCAGCAACTGTGCGATGCTATCGTGTCAATATGGACCAAACTCTCTGAGGAACATTTCCAGTACCTTGTTGAATCTGTGCCACGGTGGATTAAGGCAGTTCTGAAGGCCAAAGGGGGTCCAACCCGGTACTAGCAAGGTGTACCTAATAAAGCACACTTATACATTCACCTTAAGATAGATATAAATGTGTACATACAAATATGAAGATACATAGGCACACACACACACACACACCTGCATGCTCATTTATGCACATATGCATAAATAAATAAATACTCATTTATGCACATATGCATACAGATGTATACAAATTAGGGTTTCACAAAAACAAAAAAGAAATACAAAAATTAAAATAAAGACTGGCAGCTGGCTGTGATTGCTATGTTAGTTACAGGCTCATTGTCAGCTCGGCATTGTGGCGATTATGAGTTAATGGTGAATATTGTGCCCAGTAAAGACAAACAAGTATATCAACACCTGTCTGTGAGTACATACACTTTTATATCTAATTTTAAAATGTATACAAATTTTAAAAGATAATATATGGTTCCATAACAATTGATGGTTAACATGCAAATATTGATAGCAATATAATATACAGATATGTAAATACACACACACCTGACAATAACAATAGTAATTATTATCAGCATTATCACCATCACCACCATTGTCATCTCAGGCTGCCTCGGTTCCCCCCATGGGCACGTCAGTGCTGGCCACACCCCCACCACAACGGGGAAGACCAGCACAAGAGGCACCTACAGTTTCAGGGCCACCACCTCTTTCCCCCCCTTTTTCCTTTCCCATTTATCATCATTATAGTGTGATTCTGTGAAGATGGTCTTAACGCTGCTCAGTGAAGCAGTCAAACAGCTATAAATTACAATATCCCTTACTCTCTCTCATCTAAAAGTGACATAAGTATTAAATTACATTACAAACCCTTTTTGTTTATTAGTCTGAAAGCAGCCATTCTTCTTATGAAAGACATTTTCTACATTTACATTGAAGGATCTGACTACTTCTACCACCTCTGTTTTTTTTTTATGATAATTTCATATTTGTACACTCTTGTTCTGGGAAACTCTAATTGCCTCTCAGATTTATTGTTCTCTATTAAAAGTAAAAAAATCAATCCAGCGCTTGAAAGCTGAATCTGAATTCAACGTATTGCTCTAAAGCCTCACACGCTTTGATGTCTTCTTCCTTTTTTTTGGCTACATCATATGAATTGATATATACAGTATGTGACACAATATACTTTTGTTCTCTATGTTTTAGTCATTCCAACATCAAATCCCTCCATCACAGAAGTACCTGATGATGGTAAGTCCATAAACCCTTATCATCTTCATGAAAAAATCTTTCTTTTTTTTCCCCTCCATTACTACATTTTTGAATTAGCATTTTTCTATTTGGTTCCAGTTGAGGGGAGCGCCGATCAAGGAGATGGTAGGAATCTGGATCTCTGGAGCCCAGGTTATGGTCAGGTTAACTGAGGTGTTAACCAACTTCTGATAAGTTGCTGTACATGCAGTGATCGTCGCCATTATACAGCCATTGAGTTAACAGTTATACTTTAAGAGTAGTGCAACAGGTGACAAGTCTAGATGGGCTATCAGATAAAGCCTAGCTTTACAGTCTCTAAGCTGCTGCTTTTCTTCTGAAGACCATTTATCTTTGACCACAGAGAACCAGAATCCAACCAGTTCACCAGAAGAGGAGGGCTTGAGTCTCATCACCATCGTGATTCCTGTGGTGCTGGCAGTCGTGATTATTGGGATGATAGTATTTGGTATTTTCATCAACCGCCACTGGAGGAAAAAAATGAAATGTCCAGGTATGTTCATCCCAGCCAACCTCACAGCGAAACATGAAATAATCGCACGCTGCCTGGATTCAGGAACAGCTCTAAAGATCATCGTCAGAGAACAGAGCTCATCGCTGCATCCACAACCGCAATTTGAAACCCCACCATCAAGAAACATATGAACAGGCAAAATAATAATCAATGAAACAAAAAAAACTTATCTGACCCTGAGATGCACTGAGGTGAAAAGCACATCTGGCCCCTGGTCTGATGATTCATAAAAATTTGAGTGAATTAAATTCTTTTTTTTTTTTTTTTTTTTTTTTTTAATAATAATGATCCATGATCCTCTGCAGTACCAGAGAGGGAGCATCAATTTTTTAATCCATGCAAAGTTAAAAAAGAAAACAATAAAACACAATTTGCAATGGTACTTGAGCAATACTGAATTATATAAATAGGCTTTGGTGCATATGTTGTCATTTATGGAACTTCACATCAGATCAGGTGTATTTATAATACAAACTGGAAAAAAATAAAAGAGCTGTATACTAAAATGAAAGAAAAAAAAGATTCATTGCAAATATAAATGAAAGATAAAGGCTTTAAATGTCTGCAAAGGGGGAACAGGAGACAGAAACTGTCTGAAATAACCTGATTTATCACAAAACAGAAAATATCCCAGTGAGTCCATAATAAAAAAAAAATACAAACTTTCATTTGGGAAGGAAGTGTGAGGTGGCAGCAGCAGGCTGTGGAGAGGCTGAAAAACACAAAAATAAAGAATAAGAAAAATAAAAACACAGTGGAAATAATCAAAGATGTAAGAATTAAATCAAAGAAGATGTTACCACTGCAGATGACACAAAGGACTTGAGATGCGTCAAGAGCAGGATGGGAGATTTAAAGCAGCAGAGCTGATAGAGGATGATGCTCAGGTGTGACTGCAGCTCAGCCAGATGTCTCTCCTCCAACAAAAGGGGAAGATACAGGTTATATAACAAAGAGCTAAAACATAGCAAGAAGAGGCAATGATGCCTCATGACATCAAAACAAATGAGAGACAATAGAAATCAATATAAACAACAAGAAAGGCATAGACACAGTCTCGCATCGGGAATTAAATGTCAAGGAACAAAAATGGGTTTTCAGATGAGACTTAAAACAGGCAGAGTTGGAGCCTGCTTGGTGTTTTCGGGGCTACATATGGAGGGGCCAGAGTCCATCTAAGCACCAGTATTGACAGCTAAACCCTAATGGCCAGCAGATCTGACTGTCCTAGAAGACACGTAAGGTTGGAAGAAGTCTGAAAGATGCAAAACAGCTGGCTCATTAAGTCAGAATCAGAATCAGATTTATTATCGTCACTGAGCCAGCGTCCCAACACAGTGAAATTTGTCACTATAAGTGCCTTATATGTCAATAGTGAAATCGATTCTAAAACAAGTGTGGAGCCGGTGAAAGTATGAGAGGACCAGGGAGCTGTGCCCGTGCTTGTGCGTTCACTGAAAAGCGTGAGCTGCAGCTTTCTGGACAACTTGCAGCCGTGAGAAGGATGACTGGATAACACCAGTATAGAGGGCATTACAACAGACCAGCCAGGAAATGATGAAAGTCTGCAGCACCCATTCACAGGGAGTATAAAAAAAAAAAAAACACCTTAGTTTGAAGAAAACATTTTTCACCAGTGAGTTAATCTGTTTCACTAATGTAGAGCAATTGTCTAACATCACACCCAGGATTCTTAAAGGTGGTTCCACAGGCCTCTCAGATCTACGCAGGACAACAGTATCTAACAGTATTTTTAAGAAAAAAAAAAAAAGAAAACACAAATAGTTGTGTTTCAGTAACAGATTAAACTAAGTTTTGTAAGAAAGAAAGAATAGAAAAGAAAAAGAAACTATATTTCCTCAGCATGACAACTTATACAGTGAAGGTTTTGATTATGTCAGCGAGATCATGTTGAAACACATTCAGTAGATTTAACAACAGCATGACTGGAATCAAAATAAATAAATAACTGAGTGCTAAACTGATCTGGCAGCAGTCCCGACAGATTTTATCGTTTTCTTTTCACAGATTTACTAATGATTGCGTTATTCCTCATTTACATTTTACACTTAATGTACTTTGAGAGGAGGAGTGTAACTTATGAGTAAACATAACTCCAAAACAGCTCATCATATTTAACTACCTGTTGTTGTTGTTGTTGTTCACACATTTAAGTAGTGCCAAATATGACTGCAGTCTGCTGTCTCGTCTTAGAGCAGAGTAAAGAAGATCCGTATTTGGAGGGATCCAGCACAGAAAAGGTGCCAATGTAAGTCTGAATTTAGCCAAACTTTCTTCATCAACTGCTATGACTTTCAACAATCATACATGAGAAATTTGGTTGATCTTATTGCCTATACACATGTCTACACATGTGAAGTGATGATAACAATTAATCATCATTTCGCAAGTTCCTGCTTACGGAGAAGAAGTAGAAAAGGCGTGCAAGTCAAACTGTGTGGTGTATTATCGTCACATCTTTGTGCTTCTGTATTGTCTCTGCCCTCAGTGGCATAAACAACATCTGAGTCATGTCTCACGGTCCCTTCAGGGCCTCACACTGACTTTGGCTCCCATTGAAGAGTCTGCTTGTGTCTCCCAGGCCGATGTTTGAGGAGGACGTTCCCTCTGTGCTGGAGCTGGAAATGGAGGAGTTGGACCAATGGATGAAAAAAGACTGTAAGATTCTATAAGAAAAAATATAAATAAAAAAAGGGTGAGGTGCAGGGATACAACAGATATTGGAGATTGCAGAGTAACATTTAAAGCTGTAACATCTAAACACATTTTTGTAGATCAATGTGAACATTATGAGCATTCATGAAGGCCGACTTTAAAGCAGCGCTGTTTTAGTTTCAGGAATATCTGAATAATATACGGTGGGACTCATTTTTTGGGAGTTTACAGGGTTTATCCAGCAGGGGGGGCTGCTGCTCCATCAGCACAGCTCCAAGCACTGATGTCCTGTCTGGTGTTTTACCCCACACCATACCCGTTAGACTGGTGAACTGGTTTCAGAAGATCACTGGTCAGCAGTTAGTTGTGCTGTTCAGAACCCTAAATGCCTTGTGACAAAATGAATAGACTTTTCTTTCATTTGTTTGTTGAATATATATCTCAACATACACATGAACAGTGTTGAAAGTTTTTTGACTTTTTTTAAGACTAGTCTCTACTCTGCACTACTAGTCCTGTATAACTGGGCGAGTAAATGGTCTGAAATCAAGCAGGAACTGGAATATTAAAGCAATGCAAAGGACCAAACAAGAGGAGATCTTGAACAGTGTCTAGAAATGATCTTAACCTCCATGTTTGTAGGAGGACCCTCTCAGCTAAACATTACCACCCTAGCTTCTACTGTAAAGTACTTTGATAGCAAAGGACAGATAGATTGATAAATACGTATTCTTTGCACCAGACAGCAGAGGGTAAACTGTTGAAATGAGGCTGCATTTTTATTTTTCAATTTTTTAACGCCTGCTTATGTTGTTTCTCAGACACAGGAGACCAGCCTTCTCAGGACTCAATCACACATGTTTTATCTTACACAAGCACTGCCTTCTTTAGGTCACTGATGGGAAGCCTGACCACTCAATGGCCACATTTTGTTTAGTAATTTCTAGAAGATGAACCTGAATAGGATCAACACAGATTTTAAGGGAATAACTGAATACTGAAAATAATTCAATCGACTTTCGATAATGGATGGATTTTTCTGCTCCACGATTCTGCTTTACTCCAGAGAAACACTGGCGTGCAGATAACAGGTATAACTGCACCAATAATAGGATTGACTTTGAACTTTTGAATTGGCTCTATATAAATGAAGTCCCAAAAGAATTTGAATAAAATTATGCAAACCCAAACTCAGCCTAATCAGTAATAGTTCAGAGAAGACAAGGACACAGTAAATCCAGTGTCATGTATGGAGCTTTGCTGGCTGGGACTGGCAGGGTCACACATCTGGCAGCAAAAAAAATTTTAAAAAAATTAACAAAATTTGAAAAAGCCTAGTTCAAGGAGAACAACAACGTACAGTAGGCCACTTGTAAAAATAAAAGTATCCATTAGAACAACGACACAGTTTTGAAGTTTTGAAGATGAGCACATTATCTTATCATCTTATCATCATTATCTTATCCAACAGTTCCTGTTCTTGATGAAATGCCAATCCACCCTGTACACCCCTCCAATATTTACAGTTTACTCAACTGACCACACTACTGAAAGTTTAGAGAAAATACCTATTTTGCTGTAGCTGAGACCTCAAAAGATGACCGTATTGTTTTTGTTTATAAACTGAATGCAGCCTTGGGAGGAGGGGTGTGTGTGTGTGTGTGTGTGGGGGGGGGGGGGTCCACAAGGGTTGTGTCAGGAAGGGCATCCAACATAAAACCTGTGTCAAACTAAACATGCAACTCACAAGACCTATGGATGATTCTCTGTGGCGAGCAGCTGTAAGGAAAAGAAGAAGATTCATAAATATGTAGTGGCATTTAATTTAAATTCAAATTTAAATGTAATCAACTTATGAAACTCAAAAATGTATGGAAAGGTATTAAAAGAAATATAGTGTACATAGTCGATCTTATCAGCTTTCCCAGTATCAGGTGTATATGTGCTCCATCCCCTTTAATCTTTTGAGTTTGTTTGAAATAGATTGAGCAGCCATCTCTTAAAGACATTGTGATCTAAAGCTTCACGTAAAACTGCCCTCTCAAACCTGATTGACTGACTTCTGGAACGCTTAAAGCCGTCCACTAAAGCCTTTCAAATTTTTTAGCCTTTGAATAAAATAAAACAATCCATTTTGGAGGTTAAACAATTTACTTATACTGTAAATCACCAACTTTGCCTTCATGTTTATCATTAATTAAATAGAGAGAGATAGTTGTCCATGCGTCTGGAAAATGTTTGTACACTAGTGTAAGCATTAGTGAAGACAGCATTGCCGCCTGACCTGCTCATGGTCTCAAACATACGCACACAAAATGGTTAACACACCAACACTTGACTTGGGTAACAAGCCGTGTTTCCAAACAGATTCCTTTCCTCTGCCAGCCTCTGTTTGTTGTGATCCACCAGCTGGTTTCAGTGTAGCTGTGACTGATGAACTGTGGACTCTTTCGTCATCATAAATGATACTGTCTGAAAGTATAAACCTTCACATCTGCTTGTGATTACGACAGGCATGCATGAAAGTGTGGTGCAACTTAACCCAGGGATCGCCTCCTTTACTGGAAGGGCTGGGAAGACGAGGTCGAGGTCCACCCCGCTGACTGTTGACCAACGTCATTTACCCACTGCTTTTTCTCAGGGTTGTATTTCCAAAGCTGTACAAGGGTTTGAGGCTACTTTCATTCAGCAGGGAGGCACTCTGAGTTACACAAGAGATCTCAGAACAGAAGTAATGGTGATGTTGCTGCTGCTGCTGGGCTGCTGTGAAATTCCACAGTTACTCAGGCAAAACAGAGACTCAAATTAAAGAAGCTGAAGCTGCTTTTACAGCAAGGTTGAGAACTTCAGGCAGCAGCATGTCTTAAAGAAAGAAAAAAAAGTTAGGATGTTTACCACTGTGTAGCATCCCCTCTTGTTGCAACAGCAGTCCATAAACATCTGGGAAGTGAGGAGACCAGTTGCAGGAATTTTGGGAGAGGAATGTTTATCCATTCTTGGGTGATTAAGGATTTGACCTGCTCAGCTTTCCTTTGGGTCTTTTTGGTCAAATTTGTTGTTTTGTCTGGGTGGGATCTTGCTCCAAAGCTTGTATATACTTTTTGGCATTGATGTTTCCTTACCAGATGTGTGAGCTGACTCCAGATCCATCAAGGTTGGAGGCTCAGGAACTGAGTGCTGATAACACCTTGCAGGGTCCCTCTGCTCTTTAGTTCAGACGTCAGGCTGTCAGGGTTCATGGTTTCTAAACAGAATTTCACATTTCAGTTTGTCCGAACACAGGACAGTTTCTAACTTTACCTTGGTTCATTTTGAATGAGCCTTGGCTCCGCTGAAGTTTCTGGAAGATGTCCACATGCTTCTTTTTGATAGAGCATGAGAGAGTTCCAACCTGTGCCAACTGTGTACTAAAGCGGGGATTTCTGGAAGTGTTTCTGTGGCGATTTCAGAGACTTCAGAGATCACAGGCATCCAGCATTGTCACTTATACACGGACATTTCTTCAGGTTCTTGGAATTTTTTGATTATAATGAATAATGAATAATGACATATGGCGGTTTCTTGCAGATTAGGAAACCTCTGCCCATCTTTACTTCTCAGATACTTTATTTTATTTCGTCATTTAGGATGTTTGAGAAAATCAGATATTTTCAGTAATGTTTAATATTTAAAATTCTACAGGGTGGACAAGCTTTCAGATGTCCTTGTAAGTGTGAATGAATTATGTACGGCTTTACCAGGATGAGAGAAAATATGAAATTAAATTCTAGAATGGTTTTGTAATTTAAGCACTTTTGACTCTTTTTCTGTCTCCCATAATTCCCCAACTACAGATTAAAGGACCATTCGGTATGCACAAATGCACAGCAAACATTCCACTTGCCCGCCCTGGTGCTTTGACTTTTCTGCAAAATCCCAGCAACATTTGCAACCAGAGGAGCTTATCTACTGGCAGGAAACGCGGACACAACATGGCGAGACACTGGGAAACATTATTCTCATTTTTACAAATGAACAATTAGAAAGAAAAAAGAATCTGTTTTGATGCCACACTTCCAGACTGTCTTCACAGGACTCCAGCGTACAACTAAACATGTCAAAAAGTGTGTCTTTATGTACGAACAATCACAAGACAGGTGTTGCTCATGTTTAGTTGTGTTTCATCTTTTGCATATAGGTGGATTTGCAGTATTCTCTGTTTCAGTGATTCATTTCATCCAGGGTGAAAGTTACTGCATTAAAACCCAGTAAAAATGCAGTTTTGTGGCTATCAAAGAGTCTTTAATTTCCTGCAAATTCATCCTGTTAAAGAGCACGTTTCCTGTGTAACTGGCCAATACCCTTCTCTGGCCCTCACAGATAGCACTGCTCAGCTCATTGCTGGCTTTTCCTTTGCTCTAATACTACACTGGATGACTCCCTCCAGCTGCAGCTTCTAATGGGGAAGACTGTAGACGTACAAGACAGGAGAAATTTTTTTTTTTTTTACGCTTGTGCATAGTAGCTTAGTCGTTACAGAGAAAGTGTTTCATGTCGAATCTGTGAATCCCTGGCACGAGACTTTTCTGCAGATTCTGATAAATTATTTTCACACACTGCCTTCTAAAGGCTGCAGATAAGAGTTTCATTTTACCACTGATAGATAACTCTCTGAATGAAGACTTGATAACCACAGATGCTGTTCAGATACCTTGTTTCTGTCTGTATCTTTGTGTTGTTGGATCAAAGCAGGTATAACAGTGATGTAAATGTGCGCTCCGCTTTCAGTGTCAGTCAGTATTTTTCAGGATCTTGCATTGTCAGAATAGTAAAATATATTTTTGTCTTTTCCCTTTTGTAAATATTTAATATTGTTGCAGGAAATACATTGTTTTGTTGACAGAGTTGTGTATAAGAATTTAATAAGTAGAATTTCTTAATAAAATTTAATATTAAAATGATGCCGTCTTCTTCTGTTTCTTATTCCAGGCTGCAATGCATTATAATAATTTATAATAACTATAAATATAAATTGCTGAATTAATTAAATTCATACATATTCACTGTTCCCCAGACCAGACATGGTCTATGAACTTGTCACTGGCCACATGGCTATATATATATATATATATATATATATATATATATATATATATATATATATATATATATATATATATATATATATAGATAGATAGATAGATAGATAGATAGATAGATAGATAGATAGATAGATAGATAGATAGATATACAGACAGTTGTGAAAAAAAACACAAAAAACTATTACCAGAGCCTGCACTTGTCACATATACTATTTCCCTACATAGTCAAAAAACACTTGAAAGATGTTTGTTTTTTTTCATTTATCCCTTCTTGTTAGCATTGGTTGTTAGCATTGAAGGTGGCACAGTGAAAAAACACTTGAAAGCCCCTTTTTTTATGTCGCTTGTTAGCAAAGGTTGTGAAAAGTTGGCTTTTTTCAAAACTGCATACAGTGATCCCTTATTTTTCGCGGTTAATGGGGACCAGCGCCCCACCCCACGAGAATCAAAATCCGCGAACTGGAGCTGGAGCCCCTCGAGCCTAAATAATGTGTTTAAAATATGTTTAAAAATGCAAAAAAGTAGCAAGGCACTGCAGCAAAACTAGACAAAGGCTCAACTGTGGTCTTTCTGTACCTTCACAGCCTCTGGTCTCCGAATCATAGTAAAGAAACCGCTCTTTCATCTAACCTCGTTTTCATTCTGCCGTCCCACGACACACACACTACATTACCCATAAGGCCACACCATTATCCATAAGGCCACCTTCTTAAAGGGGCCAGGCTGGCTCACAACATTTCTTTGCTGCGGGAGAACGCGCACAACATCCTGTGATGTTTCCGCAATTTTTTCTTGATTTTTTTTTTTTTATATTACATATTTCTGAAAAAAAAAATCTGCGAATAACTAAAACCGGAACTTAAAGCGCGAGTTGATCACTGTACTACACACTGTGCGCACAATGTGTCCGGTACGTCCAGTGGTAGTTTTTAGTTTGTACAATGCCGCCATAAAAACTAGCTGGCATGAACAACCCCTGCTGATATAGTATACATAGTGTGGTTAGTTACACACTGGTTATTTTCCCTCAAGGAACCAAACCATCTGGGTACTTTTCTCATTCTGTAGACTGAAGTATGTGAACAATTGCTCTTACTAAATACTACAATTTGGCAAAATCAGTTTGCGCAAGTAGTACAGTATCTGGTTTTGAAAATCCCAGTTTTTCTTGGAAAAGCAAATAATGTGCTGAAAAACACTGTAGGTTGAAGTTTTGCAAGGACTTTGGAGATTATAGTGGTTTCCCGTCGGAATGAATGGACTTCCGGATGTACAGTGGAGTGAAGTATTTGCCCCAACAGATTTCTTCTGTTTTTGTCACACTTGCATGTTTGAAATCATCAAATAAATTTTAATATCAGACAAAGATAACCTGAGTAAATACACAATGCAGTTTTTAAATTATGATTTCATTTGTCAAGAGAAAAAAGGCTATCCAAGCCAACCTGGCCCAATGTGTGAAAAAGTAAAATCCCCCCCCTTCTTAAATCGTGAACTAATTGTAATTAATGTTTTGCAAAGCTGAGTTCAGTTGCAGTAGCCACACTCGGGCCCGATTACTGCCAGACCTGTAGAATCAAGAAATCACTTAAATAGACCCTGACTGACAACACAAAGTGAAGGGTTACAAAGCTGTTTCTAAAGCTCTGGGACTCCAGCGAACCACAGCGAGAGCCATTATCCACAAAACGGAACAGTGGTGAACCTTCCCGGGAGTGGTTGGCCTACAAACATTTGTCAATCTACAACTCATCCAGGAGGTCACAATAGAACCCAGAATAGCATCTAAAGCACTGCAGGCCTCACTGGCCTCAGTTCAGGTCTGTGTTCATGATTCAACAATAAGAAAGAGACTGGACAAAAATGGCACGATGGCCGAGTTCCAAGGTGAAAACCACTGCTGACCAAAAAGAGCACAAAGACCTGACTCACATGTGCCAAGAGACATTGTGATGATCCCCAAGATGTTTAGGAAAATATTCTGTGAACTGATGAGACAAAAGTCTGACTTTTTGGAAGGTGTGCATTCTGTTGCATCTGGCGTAAAACTAACACAGCATTTCTAAAAAAAAAAAGAACATCATACTGACAGTCAAACATGGTGGTGGAAGTATGATGGTCAGGGGCTGCTTTGCTGCTTCAGGATCTAGGATGACTTGTTGTGAATGATGGAACCATGAATTCTTCTCTAAATCTCTGGCCATCTTGTAGTGATCTTAAGCTGGGTCAGGACAATGATCTAAAGCTCACCAGCAAGTCCACCCCTGAATGGCTCAGAGAAAAAAACCCCAAAAAAACAAAAACGTTATAGTGTGTCCTAGTCAAAGTCCAGACTTAAATCAAACTGATATGCTGTGGCATGACCTTAAACAGGCTGTTCATGCTCAGAAATACTCCACTGTGGCTGGAAACAATTCTGCAAAGAAGAGAGGACCAAGATTCCTCAACAGCAAAGTGAGAGTGGCAATTATCAAAAATGGCTGCTTGCAGTTGTTGCCACCAAGGTTGGGACAATCACTTATTAGTTTGATGGGGTTATTCCTTTTTTCACATAGGGCCAGGTTGGTTTGGATAGCTTTTTAAATTAAATCATTTGTAACTGCATTTTGTGTTTACTGAGGTTATCTTTCTCTGATATAAAACGTTGATGACAGAAGATGAACAGATAAACCTGTCGGGGGGGGGGGGGGGGGGGGGGGGGGGGGGCACAGGAGCAAGTGGAAAAGAGGCATGAAAGTTTGATAATCGGATTGCTTTGGCACCATCCTGCAGCTCAAATATGCTAAAAAAAAAATTTAAAAAAAAGCAGGCTGGAGCACAGCACAAAAACAGGTTCATTTTTTTCGTTGAAACTTTTTTTTTAGTCCAAGGACATAGATTAGTCCAGCCTGGCCAGCTGTACCCATTCACAAACATTCTCTCTCTCTGGTCTGGTACTCCTGCCATTCACAGCCATTTCCATCGGTACAGAGCGTATAGAAGCAATCACAGCGGGGCGGGCTATATGCAATGGCTCATACTGGAGCGTCCAAGAGCCAATATTCAAAACAACCAAGGTGGTCACAGAACTGCTAATAACACCTTGGAACTTACAAGTTTTTACTGATCATTTTGGTTGTTTGTTTTCAAAATCCATCTTGTTCTTGCAGATTTTCCAGACATCACTGACTCCAACTGTAGATAAAGCCTCGAGGAGCTGCTCGCAGGCCCATATACTCGTAGACCCCATCTTCCAAATGTGTTGTCTTATGTACCTAGATTATAGTAGGCTAAATTTGGATTAAAGGCACATTAAATCTTATCACTTCTGTTTTAGGAAAGTTTTTGAAGGAACAGATGCATAGCTTTAAATTCACCATACTCATAAAACTGTGTCTATAAAATTTGGGGGTTCAAGTGTGATAAAACATGTGTTTCTTTTACTGTTGACTATGTTTCAGCTTTTATTGTCCACTGCCATAAATCCACAGCTGAGCATCGCCTCGGTTATTCCTCTCAACATCTGAAGCACATTTGTGAAAAGCTGATTAGATTCATACCAGAGGAAGGTCTGGGGGAGCAGGGACAGACAATACAAACCAATGAATACAAATGAGAAAAGAGACTCTGCCTGCATTTTTTTCTTGCCTTTCTTTCCCATTAGATTTTCAAATGGCAGTCTTCCAGTCAGTATCAGTGCAGACCAAACAATGGCATTTTCCTAATACCTCCAGGAAATACTAAATTGCTGTTTATATAGACATTTCGAGTCTATTGCACCTAATCTTTTATCTTAGAGTGATCGTGCATTTCAACAGTCATGTTTATATAACCTCTATATTTGAATCTGTTTCAAATTTTAGA